>JAYRBT010000181.1:14363103-14416024 GCA_036023395.1 Myiotriccus ornatus | reverse complement strand
CGTGGGTAGAGCCCAAGCGTGGGTAGAGCCCTCCTAGAATCTTCGTTCGCGAAGCCTAGCCATGATGATGATGATATATCTTGGGACTAATATCTATGCGTCCTGGATGCATAGATAGTCCGATCTCGCTCAAGCAGTAAATCTCACTTTGACCATCTGTGAATGTTCTTTTGAACCCTTTAGACTAGCTTTCACATTTTTGTTGTTGTTGTTGGTGGTGTCCTTGCTTTTTAGAAGGAAAAAACCCTGTGTGGCTGAGATTCAGCCTATGCAAACCTGACTCAAGGTTGCAAAAGTTTTTCATCCTGCCTTCACCATTACCCAGTGCTTGAAACCTAGAAGGGTGAGAACCAGGAACATAATATCTGTCTCCTTCAGCTACTGCTACCAGCTACCAGCTGGGCTTGCCTACCTGTCAGAAATCTTATCTTGCATATGTATGCTGCTAACACAATGGTCCCAACAATGGTAAGGAACAATGTTCAGGAGTTGTGAAATCATGCACTTGTTTTTTTTATCATGCTTCCTCTATGTGAGAATACTAGCCCCACTATGACAGAAAGGAAAGGTAATGATATGGAAGGGCATCATGATTTGCACAAAACTACAGTGCATCTGTGAGAGGCAATTTTTCAGTGCAGCTTTTCCTGGTTTTGAAAGGAACTGTGACAGTTTCTCCATTCCTTCTGTAATAAAGGTTAATATTTAGTACTGACCTACATGTAATTTAAGGTTGCTTTGTACCACTGTCGCAGACTCCTTGTACAGCCATGGGCAAGTTGTTCTCTAGAGGTCTCATTCTGACATCTTCAAATAATGAGGAGGAAGTGGTTCTGTGTTGGGGTGAGAAAAATCTTTTGAGTACATGCATACGTGCACCAAGCCTTCGCACACAGCCTGCTCTCCTCCTGACAGTGCTGTTGGACTGTGGGGAAGACTGCCCTGCTCTCTGTAGCAGAAATCTATTAGGCTTGTGTTGTCTGTGGGGGTGAAGATTGGCAGAAACAGAGACTGCCTGCTTTCAGCAAGCATCTTTGGTTTATTTATGTCCCTGCTCTGAAGTCAGAGATGAGAAAGAAAGTGTTTTGTGCTTGCAGTGCATGGGGCAGTACCAGTGCTGTGTGATGCGCTTGTTTCTTTTGATACCGAGGAAGATTCTGTATTTGTTTCAGAAGAAGATGTCCAAGAATTTCATGCTCACCCGCAGGTGCATGTGGAAAAATAGCTGCAGCTGGATACTATTCCATCATAAGAAACTGGTTCTCTACTGGTGATGGGCTCTGATTCTGCATATATTTCTGTCCTATCAACTGCAAAGCTCCTAATGTCTAGATAGCATCAGCTGTGCATCCTTAAAGTTCCTACTTCAAATCACATCTTCCTTTCGATCCCACATGGTAATCCCCAGCCATCACTGTGCTCGGCAGAAAGCCAGGTGCTTAAGGCCTGGATACTCTCCCTCAGCTACCAGGAAGGGCTTTCCCCAGTGAGATCCAGGGGAAGCCCTAGAAGCCTGGTCATGTGGATGTGCTCGCAGCTCCTTTTTGTTGTCAGAAAAGGACAGCTGTGGTGCTTTGACTGTGTTTTGCTGCTTTTGAAAAGCCTGAAGCTATCACATCAGACAACTCACTTTTCAGATTTTTCTGTCCTCTAATTATAGACCAGCTGAAACACAGGCAACACTTCCTCTTCCAAGCTAAGACTTCTTTCTCAGGATTTGTGCTATTCCACAGTAATACCTGTTTAGTTGTTGTTTTAGATCCTCTTTTCTCCTTTTTTTTTTTTTTCTTTCTCTTCCCATAATCTTCAACCTTTGCCTGTGGCAGCTGTGCAGCCAGAATCCAGATAAAGCTGCCTCTTTGATCCTGGACTGCATTTAATAATAGGGCTGTGGTTGTTAGTGAGGAAATAACATACCAAGGTGCACTGGCTCTTTTCTCATACAAAAATTTAATTAATGATTTGTGCAATATAGAGTACTGTATGTGCTCTGAAATGGATGTATGAAGTTAAGGATCCTGGATACTCAGGGATGTGTTTTCTGCTCAATAATACCTGTTACTCTTGGTACTTACTATATCTAAATGAACAGCATGTAGTAGATATGACAAGTTCATGTTACCCATGAAACTTTGATTCTGAGTTTTGCCTTCCCAGTTCTTATTTCTTGTAAGCATTTGATGAGTTCTGGTACACAACCCAACTAGTTTTGGCTGCCCAATTGTTGAATGTTGTTTCTGTGGTACAGCTAGATGGAAGCTGGACACACAGAAGTGCTTTGGAGTTTTGCCATTACAGATTAATTTCCTTAATATTGGGTCACAGTCTATGTGGCTTAGAACAGGAGATTCACACTTCTTCCTCCCCACCCCCCCCCCCCGGCCCTTGAATCTTGGTGAGAACTTGAAGCATTATAGAAAGTGTGTAAAAACTGAGGCTTGGAAATGATTCTTGGTGAGCAAGGCCAAAGTTTTGGGTAAATATAAACTAGTTCCTAAAACACTTTGAATTTGAATAGGTTTGTCTGAAAATGTGGCTGACTTATCTTCATCTTCCTTGTATAATTAAGAGTTAAAAAAAATTTGAAATGTGAGATCAGAATTCACCAGCTTATCTTGAGAAAGAAAAAGGCTTGGCAGTGATTGTCTTTCTTTAGGAATGGGTGGGAAATTTTTAGTTCTGTTGAAATACAAGTTTGGCAAGACAGGTTGATTAAGTTGTCTACAGAAGATGGATTCCAGGTCTCCTAGCTAGTGCCTGAAGGTTCTTAGGATGGTGCACTTCTTAAGAGCCAGGTCCCTTTGGTATGCAGCCCCCTGCAGTGCAAGTCAGAGGTGCATAGAAGGTTGGAACAGCCCAGCCTATTCTTTCCTGCCCCATCCTGTTTCCTAGCGCTGCTGGAATCTATCCCTGTTGATTCTGGCACAGCCTGTGCAGAAGGCCACCAGGGGACAAAGGCTCCTTTTGTTGGGAGCTGCAGCTCTGAGCATGGACGTGCTTCTCAGCACTTGCTTCTTCCCGAGGCATCACGCAGGGATTTCACTGCCTCCTGGGATGCACGAGTGTTGGCCTGGAGTCGCCACACCGGCCAGAGGGTGTTTCCTATTGTCATATTCTGGGAGAGGGAGAAGGGAAAAGATGTGACTGAAGTGGTGGTTGAGGTTTGCACAGGAGGAAGGTAAATGCAGGGTGAATGTGACCCTTTATGGCCAGGTGCAGATAACAAACAGTGAATCAACAAGGACAAACAGACTTTGTGCCCTGTTCTTTTCTGTCTTCACTCTTAAAGATACTTTATGCAGCTAATCTCAGTTGTGTGTTTGTTTGTTTGGGGTTTTTGTTTTGTTTTATTTCCCTAAAACTTATTTTTGTTCAGGCAATACTAGTATTTAATACTTTTGAAGCTCTGCAGGCTGTACATCACTGAAAATAAAGTGTTGCTGGGGAGAGGTGGTGAAGGAGTGGGTTGGGACTGGGGACATGAGCTGGGGAACACCCACCTGGTATAAGAAGCTCTCCTTCCTTCTCAGGTTTTTTGTTTCCCTCCATGGGAACACTCCAGTTCCTGTCCAGGCTTGGCTGTGGTGGCAGAGCTGTTTAAGGAGAGAGAAGTGAAACCTGTGGCAGGATAGGATCCAGCAGGGAGATTTTACTCTGTTCCCATGACTGGTGGGGAAGAGAGGCCTCTGAGCACGTCTCTTGCCAATGAGAACTCAAAAGCTCATGTTTAATATTTGAAACACTGTATCCCCTGCCCAGCAGGTATCTGCAGCATCATCCAGTGTGATGGGGAGTGGAGCAGCTGCTGCAACAACTGCTGACAGCAGCCTCAATGCTTACCTCCTTCTTGCAGGTGATAGTAGAAGTATTTAGGTGCTGCCACTTGCCTCACGGGAATGAAGGCACAGAGAAGTGTGCACATGCCATTCTTGTTCTCCTGAGCTACCAGTGTGGGTAGCAGCAGCCACGGAACACTTGCTGGTTGCTGTCATGATTCATTTTTTTATTAAAATCATGCTGAACCAAAATTAGTGTGTAGAAGCTGCCCAGGAGACTGATGTGACTGTACCAGAAAGACATCTGTGTGGGTTAGCATGCGGTGTGCTGATGCCTGCAGTACTGAGGAAGGAGGTTTGTGGCTGGGTTAGGAGCCTTATCTGAGGCACTGAATGTATAACGTGGGATGTGCCATGTTGGGGCAGTGTAGCCCCACAGGGCAGCTGTACTGGCAGGCCTGGCATGGCTCTGTGTTTAAAGATCAAGAAAGGGATGTTACTCAATTCCCCTTACTTCTGTCTGGGAATTACAGAAAACAGAGAAACCTTTATAATGTATTTGGAAAGAAATCTCATCACTATGGTTCTCTTGTTTTGTACCCCACTCACTCCAGGTTTGTCTTTATTCATAACGGGGGTAGATTGTGTTGTGTTAGTCTAATGAAGTGCTCTTTTGTCAGATACACTGGATACTGGCTCCTGTTAGAGGTTTTAGACCTGGCAGACTGTGAGTTGTGTCTAAGGTAAAGGGGATTTTTCCAACCTCTTAGCTGAGTGGTATGTGAATGTGTCAGTGGGATTGAAGGAGGTTTTTCTTAAAACCATTATGAGGAATGTACCTCAGGAAAAGTCTTATCCATGTTCTAGATGAATTAGAGCAGGGCTTCAAGGCTTTTCTTGAGTCATGGGGCCTTAATTTTCTTTTCCAGGGGTTTTGGCCTTCTCTGTAAATGCCGAATATACAGTTTGCTTTCTCTTGTTCTTCATTGGCCTTGAAGTCTGCAGACCATATGCTGACAATCACGCAACATTCTTTTATGTTTATTACCAGATCTGTAATTTCAACCCAGTATCTTCTGGCCTTGCTGTGTGTTTAATTCTCTGTGCTGCTTACAGTTTGTGATTCTAAGCAGACAGTAATGCACAGGCAGGCCCTTGTAGTCCCTTCACATGTGCTTGGGTTGTCCTCAGCTTGCTTCACTGAGCAGAGTTTTTAATTTTCCTCTTTTGAAAGGCAGTTTAATGTAAAAGCCAAAGGCTTGGGTGTATGGCACTGATTCTGTGTGTCTCTTTGCCCCCCTACTCCAAGCATGGATCTTGAGATCACTCTCAGCGCACAGAACTTTTCTTCCAGTTCATGCAGGTTGGCTTGCATATACAAGCTCTCCTCCCTTCACCTGCTCCTCTCCCACCTCTCTTTGTTCCAGGTGGCCTGTCACCTTGTCATTAGGACTCCATGGAAGCAGTAGCTTACAGGCAGGCTTTGGTTACAGGCTTCAAATATTACCAGGCTGCAGCAGCGTTTGATGGCTTTTGTGGCATATATGATGTCTGGTTACTCATTGTGCAGGGGTCCTCAGGGACAGGCAGCCTCTCTTTCCACTGCTGATTCCACTGCCATTTTCCCCTCCAAGAAACTTCTCCCTTCTTTCCCCTAAATTCTTCCCTTGTGGTTCAACTAAAAAGGAACGAGAGAACACTGGAAGTGTCAGGCTTGCTTGTCCTCTGGTTAGCAGGAGGTTTTTGAGTGTAGAGCTGGACATGGCTGAAGCTCTTCCATGGCAATATCTCTGGAAAATAGCCTGATCCCTGGACAAAGGTGCCTCAGGGACCAGGTTGAAGGCAGACATGGAGCAGGATGTGAAAGTGGCACATGTCAGCCCTAAGAATGATGAATGGGAGAACAGCTTGGCTCTTGGGCTCCTTCTTATATGACCTCCTTTGTCCAGGCATAAAGCTCATGGTGCTGTGTGTCACTCAAGTGAGCTAGGCTTTTTTTTTTTTTTTTCCTTTTTTCTTGCGTGACAAATTTCTATATACAGGTTAATTCTGGAGGGTTTGTACCCTCACGGAAAAAAAAAAGAAAGCCAAACACTTTTAGGAGTCTGCAAACATGAAAAAGTCCAACCAAAGTTTAGCATGACTGTTGCAGAGTGAGCTCAGACCTTTATTTTGTTCCTAACATGATGATTTGCATCTGGAATCCTCTTGGCCCAGTCCTGCACTGATGTATCAGATTTGTTTGTGGCAGTGGTCTAAAAGCTCAGTGGGGTTTTTCTCTCCATTCTGAACAAGTTAGATGAATGCTGACAGTGTATCTTTCACGTGTCCTTTGTATTCTTGGAGGAACGTTTTTTAATAAAACCTGGTGACCCCCACCCATGCCATGCTGAACTACTGGAAGCAGAGCATGTTGGCTTTGCACCAAATGCCTCCCATTGTCTCTGCTGAGAAGGAATGCTTTTTGGCTATTGCCAAACCGCCACATGATGGAGGTTGCTTGGCTGATGCCTTGTGTCTTCCTGGCTGACAATTGCTCTCAGGGGTAATCAGAGAAGGAGTAACTCCCATGTGTCAACTGTGGCTGCTTTCTGATGCTTCCTACAGTGCCAGATCATCTGTTGTGGTTTCTGTCTTATTTCATGTATTCAAGCAGTGCCCTTCCTGTTCCCCTGAAGCATAGATCTGGACCCTGCTCTGCAGGGTTCATTCTGCGGGCATTTAGTGTTCTGAATAGGTGAACAAAACCTTCAATCAGTCTAGTCATTGAAATCTTAGTTCCCTTGTTTTGCTAATTCTGCTTCTTCCCTGACTTTAGCAGCACCGAGAACAGAAGCAGGATGGGGAACTACCAGGATAAGGGGACTGTGTTAGAACAAAAGTCAATTTTAAGTTGCCAGTGGAGCAAATCCACTGCAAGGAGCTGGGCAAATGGAAAAGGCTCTGTTGTATTTCGTGTTTGGGATAAAGAAGGACAAAATGACTTGCACATAATTATCTGGAATAAAAATGCTTTAAATGGTAACTTTATAGTAAAGATTCAAACATGGTACACCCTGTTCCAGAGACGGAAGCTTTTCAGAAACCTGTTCGGGAGACTGATCATTACATAAAGTTGTACATGACTGTCTGGAGACAGTTAATGTTTAAATGAGGGACCTTTTAGAATACAAAACTTTCCCTGTCTGTTGTAACAAAGCATTTAAATGTATACTGTGGGACAGAGGCACAAAAGCTTGTCTGGGCCTTTATTGTTATTTGTCTTTCATGTTAAATTTTGTGCAGCAGAGTGAATTGGATGGAGTGCTGGCTTTTAAGTGGCATTAAACTGGCAAATCTACCTTGGTGCTTTTGTCATTGTGGTGGTGAACTGTACAGACAGTAAAAATGAGCTGGGTTCAGAGCACAGCCTTACTGGTGAGTGGACGTCGTTGTAATGTATCAAGTATGAGATAGAAAGTATGCTACTCTAGGTTTGCTCTTGGCCCTACGTGCACAGCCAGGTCCTTGTGGTTTCACTACAGTGCCATCACGTCTCGCAGCAGTATGCACAGCCAGCTCTGGACAGAAACACAGTCTGGCCACATTCCTTTTAGGGCTGACTTGCTGCAAGGCTGGGGTATCAGTGTCCGTATCGCTGCAGAGTGAGTCCAGGACTAGAGATGTACTAGGAGGTTCTTTGGTCCAGCTTCCTAAGGAGATTATGTACTTGAATCCTTCCCAGTCATCCAGTATAGTGCAAGGTGTCTACTGCATGTCAATTTAACGCTTGGTACTGCAAAGGGAATCTAGAAGAAGTTTGTGAAATACGATAAAGATGTCCTGATGGTGTTTTTGCAGAGCATGTTAAATGATAGAGGGGATTTCACAAAGCTGTGCAGATGGTGCTGTGGTTAAAGAGTCTTGCTGTGATCCAGAGACTGAGACTGAGTTGTGCCTGGACTTGCTGCCTCCTGATAACCCTTTGCAAATAAACTCTTGGACAAGAGGAGATAAAAGTAACTAGATGCAGTGCTGGCCTTCCTTTTGTGGCTGCTGCTAGCTATAGAATAAGTGGTTTTTAGCCACAGAAGGTCAGCAAGGCCTTCAGGCTCCAGACAGACATTATGATTTTATTGTTAGCCTGTATAACAAGATTAGCACCAAATGACTCACAGAACAAGTCAGGTGGTCTTTAATCTTCTGTATCTGGGTTGGTATGAAGACATTTTCATTATCATGACAAATGATGTGGCTGAAAACTGACAAAATAAGGTCTTCACTGGAAGTGTTTTCTGTAGGAACTCAGAACTTTAATAAAAACAAAATATTGAAAGAGTGCATTGTTGTTGTTTTGATTTTTGTTTATTTATTTATTTATTTTTAAAAAGCTGAAAATTTCCACAAAGAACCCATGAAAAGGATTTTGTTGAACTTTTTGCAGGGAGAGAAAGTGATACTTTCTCCTTAGATCTGTGGTGAGTCCAGAGGTGGTCCTGGACTTCCTGACTGAGGTGACAATGAACATCACGGCTCAAGCTACAAGTTATGTGACATTTTCTTCTGGAGTGCAAGTTCCTTTCTGATTCCTGGGCTGCTTTCACTTGTGTACTTACAGACTGCAAGCTGCTAATGATTGCTCCAGCATGAAGACTTAGTGTTCATAGTATTAATAAATAGGTGAATCTTCATAATAAATGAACTCTATGCTAAATAAACCTTGTGTTAGCAACCCAGATATTCCCCTTTCTCTTAACTGTTCCTGTGATCATGGCTGGCCTTTATGCCACAAGACCACAGGGCACAACCGAGTTTGCCCACATGTAGGAGTGAAATAGGATTCAGACTAGAATACCTTTATTTTTTCTCCATTTTAAGCTTCCTGTAAACAACACAATTGACACAGCCAAAGGAATAAAATCAGAGGCACCCTACAAATATCAGTTTATATGGTATCTTGAAATTGTTCTGGAGTTTTCCTTATGTTGAAGTGAAGCTAACCCCATTTTTTTAAAAATGAGAAACATTAACCTATGTAAATACCAGGTGGCTTTAGCTTATCTGTACTATGATGAGATGGAAAAGGGCATTGTATTTTAAAAGTGGGGACCCTAGGCTGGTAAAGAGAATGTGACTGGAGTTAATAATTTCTGGCATTATTATCCTTCTTGTAACTTTACATTTCTCCCCTCTTGCTTATTATCTGAGTGCAATAAGTTTATGGTTCTGCTTTGTTAACAGCTCAAGAGCTTTAAAAAGGACTTTGATTTGCACAGCTTTTGTAGGAGGAAACAGACAAGCCCAGACTCTGATCCCTGAATTTCCAAGAGGCCCCTTGAGCCTCTTTTGAAAGTATGCTAAGGGTGAAGCCAACTGTGCAGGAAGGGTGAAAACTGTGTGCTTGACTCTTCTTGCAGGAGCTGGGACCACTTAGAACTGTGGCACTGCTCCTGTGCAGCAGTTGTTAAATCAAGGAGTGTGAGGATGGTGAATGGAAGATCACAAAGCGAGAGGGAAGCTGGGACAGAGTAGCAGGACGGTATTACTTGAGCATGTGGGTGTCTTAGTAACTCTTATGATTTTGACTGATATTAGTATCCTTTTAATGATGACAGAAAAGGATTGAAGGAATGATGACAGTATCTGTAGACATGCAGATGATTTCTAGTGGATATTGGATAAACAGGAAGATAAGTAATGTGGTGGGCAGGAGGTGCTCAGGTGATGGTAGCTGTAGTTCCAGTGATAATACATCCCTAGGGACCAAGGTGTGGGATATAACTCCCCTCCTTTAGGTACTGCCCAGCTTTGCTCCATGCAGAAAGCTACAAATCACATCTTCTTTCTGATTACTCTGCTTTTCCTATAGGGACTGTCTCTGCTCTGCTTTAAAGGATGTGTACTGGAAATTTAAGGCCTGTAGTGTATAACACAACATTCCCGTCTTTACACCCTTCGTATCCGAGGTACAAAGCGAAGTGAGTGGGCTGGGTTTTGTCCACAAGCACTGCCACAAAGCTGGAATTATTCAAGCAAAAGCAATGGGGTTTACTCCCAGATCACTGAGTATCCACCTATTTCCCAAATAATCTTACATTCTCAGTGAGTCCTTTCGAGGGATGAGACTGCAGGTACGAGGCTGCCTCCCTCTCACTCTGTAACAGGGTGTGACCGGGATGGTGCAAAGCAAATGCTACTTGTTCGCAACACACACCTGAGTGATGATGCAGGTGAGCTGAGCCTGTGCTCAGCACAGTCCACTTATGTGTGCTGTTCTGCAAACCAGAGGCAGGTGCATTGATTCATATATAAAATGTTCTTGTTTTCTATGAATGATGCAGATCCACTTGCCATTTCAAGCCTTTACAAATGAGGCTGTAATATCAAGTGGTGGCACGTGGAACTGGGCCTTGGGAGAGCTACAAGTTGTTGACAGTTCCCGTGGTTATTAATGGCCACAGCAAGGGCTTGCAGATTCTGGGAATAGACTCTGCGTTTGCTTTAGGGGAGACAGCTGGCAATGGTGTTTGGTACAGCAATATGTGTCAGCCTGACTTTTGATTGACAATAACACAAATTTGTTCTCCTCCCAGCCATGGCTTAAACCTGGTGACATTTACAGCAGAGCTAACTTCTCCAGTCTAAGTTTAGATGGTGATTTTGTGTTTGTCCGCATGTGTGTGCTTAATAAGATAAAAAAACTGGGAGAGGCCTTCCGCAAATAAAAATGGAACAGAAATTTTAAACCATGGCTGAATGTGAAAGAGGGAGGCGTTAAACCTTCATGGATTTTCATGGACTAGTTGCTGTAGATCTTTGTTCAACATATCGGAGCGTTGAAGGGTTATTACCTACTTTGGCACTTTGGGTTTGCTCTCATGAAATGTGTGTTAATTTTTCATAACTATGGGGCTGTCAGTTTGACTTGGTATTTTTGGTTTTTTTGGGCAAGCTGAACTTAGTGTTGGCTGGTAACCTTAGCTTCACCTGTGCACAGCTAATGACATGTTTTGTGGGTGTATGTCCATAAACCATCTGGAAATAACATGTGGTCTTAGCTGACTGTTAATTTCATTTCTTGCTCTGCACCCCTGTTACTCTTTCAGAAGGTTCTGTTAATGAACCCCTTTGCAAGGGAAGAATCCTTCCCCCTCCCACAGCAGACTAGACCAAGAGAACAGAGCCAGCAACATGCTTCTCAGCCTTGCCTGGGAGGATGAGAACTATCAGTGAAGCCTGTTCCATTTGATCCTCAAGCAAGTGGTGCTGAAGCATAGTAAGAGTGGGAGAGGAGCAGATCCTTGTCCAGTGATGGCTGAGCCAGAGGTGTCCTAAGCTTGTGCATAACTGTTAAAAGGTCTTGAGTGGGAACACCTCTGATCAATATCGCATAGAAGGCTATTTCAGATGAATGACCCAAAGGGGAATGGTTTTGTCTCCCGTTACAGACCTTTGGTAAGCCTTCATTCTTTCAGGAATATGGCTTTCTTTTCATGCTGTCTGCTACCAGGCCTGGTCTGGCAGCAGGTTATATAACTCAAATAGAAATAGCTTCCTCTTTGACTTGGCCCTGAGGGCTGGATGCTCTGTATCCTCCAATAGATGCATGAAGGACTTGCACCAGTGTTCCCCTGGCATTATGGTGAAATATGTACTGTGAAAGCTGGCACTTGAATGTTTGTGAACATCATGAGCAACTTACTGGCCACATGTTTCTGGAGAGTTCACCTGTGACAGAGGCACTTTAGGCAGAAGGTCTGGTGTCAAGTAGTGTCCAGAGAGGCCACCTGTGTAAACCAGGTGAATTGAGAACAACACCAGAATTTAGAAAAGTGATTTCAGCCGTCCTTTATAGGACAGGAAAGCTCCTGGGTTTGGCTCCTTTTTAATGTAAAATGAAGGTGCAAATGTGCAGTTAGGGCAGAGGGACTTGGTTCCATCAACCCCTTCAGAACTGCTTCGTTGTGTCAGCAGTCCACGTGGTTGTATCTACCTTAACTTGCTTCTGAGTTCCTTGTCAGAAATGATTGGTTACCTATGCTGCAAAGGGTTTTTTACCATCCCTTTTCCTCTCTGTTTCCACTTCCCTCAATCCCAGCTCTTCAGGTTTGCAAAACTACACTTATGTAAGCAGTGCTAGGAGTGTTACCCACTGTCACCTGATATGTCGAGTGAGCTGCATCTTTTGTCTGTAGGAGACTTGAGGATTTTCAGTTAAGTGTGCTTTGCAACCCTTCTGTCCTTTCCCTAAGATGGACACATGGTCCAGATTAATTCTTTTTAGTGTGATAATGCATTGGTACTGCAGCAGTTCCAAAGGGTAAAACCCCAGGGTCGGGATCCCACTGTAATCAAACAAATCTGGAACAAGAGAGGCCTTTTGCCTCGAGGTCGCATACAATGAGCAGTGATGCAAAGCAGACCAGGCTTGCAGCTGTACTGATGCTGTAATCAGAAATCCTGGTTGCCTGGATTTGGGATTTTTTGGGGCATGGCGTACCAGATGTGGGTGAGAGGGAGGAGTCAGTCCATCAGTACTCCTGTGAATGAAAGGTGCAGAGTTCTACTGATTGATGAATCTTATTATTTCAGTAGCTACATATGGGATAGTACCAAAATTCCTAGATATTCAATTTGACATCTATAAAGATATGAGTGGTAGATTGGTACTGCCTTTCTTGGAGAAAAATAGAATAGGAAACACTTTTTCTTTTCATACTTCATCAGATTAAAGAGACATTTTGAGCCATTTCTACCTGCCTAATGCGCTCCTTGAAACACTTTGCAGCAGTTTTAAATTATCATTCCTGTTTTGTTTCATGGACCTGTTTTAATGCTAATGAATCATAACAATAAATTAATAAATAAATAATAATAAAACACTCTGAAGGTCTTCTAACAGACTCCCTCCAATCAATTTATACTGACAAAGTTTCCTCAGTGTACCTTTTTCTTGTCCTTTGGGAGTGACAGCTCATGTCCACTTGTTTGTAATATATTCAGCATCTGTCGACACCCTTCCAGTGTGGACCTGAGCGTAGAGCCATCTTGTCCAAGGCTGGTAACTGAGCTCTGAGACAGCCATCAAAAATAAAAGCTGCTGAGGTTGAATCAGATCTGGATATCTGAGAACTGGAAACTGTGTGAAGGACAGAAGTGACTGAGTTGATAAGTAGGAGCACTTCATGCTTTGCAGTGTACCCTGTTTCAGGATTTAGAAAACAATGCTGCTGCTTTTAACATATGAAGGAGCATTCTCTCTTTAAAACAAACAGAAAAAAAACCCCAAAGCACCCTGAGGTGTCTCTCCCACTCTGGCTTCATATGCCAAGCTCACAGATACAGACACTCAGCAATCCCTGTGTCATCTGGTGCACTGTGAGACAGAACTTCAGCACAGCACCCTTTGCTGCCCTGTTGTAATGTCAGCTGAGCTGGGCTCTCTCAGCTGCCCTTTGCATCTTTTTCCGCATAAGAAAAAGTCACTTGAGAAGTTTGCACGGCACTGTGTCGACGACATAGTTGTGATCCTCTTGGAAGAGGGGGCAGCTGAACTCCTCGTGTCATTGCCTACTGTGGGAACACATACGTGACTGGTAACATGGGCATAGCATCCCCTTTCACACTGCTGGTAAATCCATGCCTGATACAGGCAGGACAGTGAAGTGTGGAAGGTCCCTGTTCTGCCCAGTGGTGCACTCAAGCAATGCGTCCTTTGTACTGTACCTGGTATAGGTATGGTCGGTGTCCTTGTGCCTTTCACCTTGATTTGTGCTTTTGGGAGAAGACAGCAAGCATTCTGGATCTGACCTTTGTAGACATGAAAACATTTGCTGCCAGGCCAACCAGGTGGTGCTGGCTTAGTTTTTTCATTGTATCTTCCCTCTAAAGATCTCCAGGTTCAAGGTCCATCTTGCTGGTAGCTGATAGAGCAAATTTGCTTGATCGGGATCTGTTCACAGTAGTTGGTAGAAGGAGAGGGCTTGTACTTGGCAACCTGTTCTTAGACTGAATAAAATCTGGGGACCAGTTGTATGACCTCAAAAAAACCGAAAAAAACCCTACTGGTTTGTTCAGAAATGTCTTTTCAGTATTGACCCCTGGGAGGATGTTTTTGTAGGTCTTGTGTAAAAGAAGGCTTCTACATTGCCAGTTTTAAAAGTCCTTACAAGCACATTTTGGACTTTTCCTAGGAGAGCTAATAAAAAATACTGTTTATTCTTGAAATAAAGGCCAGTTTCAGAAGTCTCTGTGCATTGTACATGTTTTCACAGATCAAATGTTTTTAATGTATTGTAATAAAGTAGCAACAGGAAGCTACAGGGGTTTTGTGGGGAGTAGTTGGCCACTAGAGGCAGAACAGGTATGTGTGCTTTTTTCCTGCCTATTTGTATAAGGCTTGTCAAATTAGATTGGAAATGAGTTACTTGTGTGGTTAAAGATGGGAGGATAAAAAGGACTGTGTTATAGTAGCCTGAAAGATACTCCCACTGTAAGTATGAAGTTTTCAGAGAAAGGCAAAGTAGAACCTGTTGACTCATTGCTCTTGTAGTGCTCCAGGCAAATCAGTCAGCAGACAGCCATGTCAGAACCACCCTAATTCCTGACAAAACCCACTTCTCTAGTGGATACTAGCTAAAATGCTTGTTGCAGCTGTGTCTTGGTTTTTATTTTTAAGTGCATAAGCCTTGGACAGTTGATTCCCAGTGCTCAGACCTATAGGCAAGTGAGCCCTCAGGCTTTCCATAAGAATTAGTCCAGCGTTAAAGGTAAAGAGATGAAAAAAATATTAAGACACTTGGAGACTGAAGATTTCAGGGTTCTCAGTGGGTTTTTAGCTTACTGTTTTCAATATATAGCTGCTTATTTCTAGATTATGAGGGCTTGCATGGTGTACTGCCTTCTTTTGGAGGATTTGTCTTTCTGAAACCTGGCTGGATAAGTTTTGAGACTGGCTGGAGAAAATATATAGAAACACTTTAGAATCTGTTGGTATTATTCTGTATAATGTGCTGAAGTATTAAGGCTTTGCCTTCCATAGTAGTAGGAATATATAACTCTTCATGGGTTCATCCTTGTTAATAAGTGTTGACAAGCCTTCAATGCAGCTGGTATAGTCTGTGGACAGACTAAATTAGTATGATAGTATGTGTGTGTGTGAGTAACTACTGGTCTTTGGACTGTTTCTTGTCTACTGTCTTCTGTTAGCAGCCACCTGCAGTGGTTCAGATTGGGTAGGGTCCTGAGGTCTTGGGGAGTTGTACAAAAATACACAAATGTGAATGTATGCACGTTTAAAAGGCATGGGTAACGTGGTCATCTGCGCAGTGATGGACTCTCATGGCACACAGGATTTTGCCTAGAGAAAGGGTAGCAGAGTAGCTACCATGCTGAACCTCAGATCCTGTCTGTCTTTGGAGTGGTTGCCTTTTACTGTCTGAACAATGTGACTTGGGCTTGCAAAAGGTGCTGCCTGTCCTGTATGCAACATGTGGAAAGGCTACAGACAGAAATTTTGTTAATGAAGGAGAAACCTCCAGCCTGGGTAAGTGCTCAAGAACAGGGCTACTGGAATTGTTCTACTGACTTGGCAGAGAAGGAAACAGAATAGGGCTGCCAAAATTATTCTCTTCATCCTCTGAAATTGTCATACTTACCATCTGAATAAGGAAATTTGCAAATTTGATAGAAAATGCTCTTCTCTTGAGGTGGTAGTCCTTAACAGACTCCTTCCTCTAAGGAGGGATTTTGCAAAGAAGTTTGTGCCAGCCAGGTATGGAGCTTTAGCCTGTTCTGTTTTGCTGCTTATTTTCTTTCCTTTCTACTTTTTTCCTTTACTTGTAGACAATGTACTATAGTTAGAGACAGTGTTAGCAGATCCTGTTAGTGAAGGTTTCCCAGAATGAGTGGCATTAAGGCAAGGAAATGTCAAAGCCCAGTTTAGACAAGTGATTTGATCGTGGGGGGGAAAATGAAAGCAAAGTGCTTAGTACCTCCCTCAGAAGGAACTGAGTGCTGCTAGTAGGGTAGGAATGGGCTGGGGGAGAAACTGCTCTAGGTTCTTCTTCAGAAACCACAGCACTTTTTATGTGGGTCCTCAGAGGCGCTGGTCCTACTGAGACAGATAATGGAGTCAGTAGGTGATACTGCAGGTTCTTAGAGCAGTAGAAAGAGAGAAAGAGGAAACCAGGGCAATGAAAATCATCCTATGTTTTTCCTAGTGCAGAAGATGAACTGGGATTCTGGCCCCGTATCCAAGAGGGCTTTTTATCTTGGGTACAGGGGTCTACTTATGGGTATAACAATTTTGACTTGCCAGGTAAGACAGTTCTCTAGCAGCAGTATGGAGGACAGCTTCTTGAGCTCCAGGTGCTGGAACAGCCTGAGATCCGCTAAACCCATGAAGATAGTGTGGGAGGAATGTCCAGAGACTGGGGTCAGACCTGATTCTTCTTGTTCTATTTACATATGGTCTTAGAACATTCACTAATGATGTCCTGGGTATAAGAGCTGACAACCAGTACTGTGATGTTAATGCTTTGTTTGATAGCCTGTAACTGAAGTGTCCCAAACAGTGCTAAGCATGGAAGGAAGCATCTAAAGACTGAACTTCACAAGCTTGTTCCAATTAGTCTTCATAATGAATATCATGAAGTAAAGCAAGTACCTTTACAGAACAGAAAAATGGAAATATGAAAGTGCTCTTCTCCCTGTTGGAATATTGCTTAACATGTTTCTACAAGCTTTTGTTTTTGAGATGTTTCAGTGCAGCATCAAGCTGAGCCTTTGCATCTGTTTATGCTGGGTACTGGCTGCCTCACCTCATGGGGAGAAACTGAGCACAGTAACTCTGATTTGCTTCAGGCTGTAGGTGAACCTCTGGTGAAGTTAGGAATACCTTATCCTCACAGGGCCATCAGTACTGTACTCTGTACGTGCTTCAAGGAAGGCCTCTGAGTTCAGATGGTAACTGCTGCAGAAGAATCTGCTGAATCTGCTGCATCTAAACAGTCTTTTTATCCTTCATATTAAAAGGGGAGTCTTCGGCAGTGTATTCAAAGGAAAATGCTGAAATAACACTGGCATTTTGAGGTGGACATGGTGCAACATGCAGCTTCAAAAATGGGACAGGTCCTTTGTGTTCCCCCCTCCTTGGTGATATTATTCATGATTAGGCCTAAAGGAAAAACTGACCATCATTCCAAGCCACCACACTTTGAAAAAAAGTCCTGCACCTGCTGTGCTTATTTCTACATCTTGTTTACATGTGGCATGATCAGAAACAGGAATATATTTTTATAGGTGCTGACTTCAGCCTGGTGAAACTTGTTGCCATGAACTCTCTCTGAGCTCATTATGAGGAAGCAGGTTTTCCAGGAAATAGTTTAGAATGAGAAAAGTGGAGCTTCTGGTTATTTTCTCTATTGACTACAGAGTGAGAAGGATGAAACTTGAAAGACAACCCAATATGACCACATTGAGTCAATGTTAAACTCGATCGGTGTCCTACAGGTGCAGGTGATGGTGAGGCTGCTATTTAGTAGCAATCAGAGATAGCTATTTGAGCTGAGCTCTCAAGACAATGCAGCATGACTCTGGCTCCTACAGAAATTTTGCAGTGTAGTGCCATTTAGGGACAGTGATGGTGATGTGTTTTTTTGACAATTGGCTATACATACTGTTATTATCTGGTCACACTTGGCTGTGTGTTACACTTCTGACTGTAGTATGAAGGAAGGAGTGAGGTCTTTTTGTGGAGGGTATTTGTTCAGGGACAAAGCTACCTTCAAGAGCTGTCATCTTTGGAATTTGGGAAGAATAGCTTTGCAAGGACCTTACAAGGTCTGTCCCGTATGTAGAGTGGGATCAATCTGGCTTAAATCACACTTGTGGTTGCATGTCTTAGTCTTTCATTAGCAAAGGATCTTCATGCAATCTATCCTAATGATTTAAATTTTTCACTGTTAGCATGTTTTTTGGGGATATGAACAGAAAATTATATTTTTAGTTATTTGGGGGTTTATTCCTAGTGAAACTGGGTTTTATGATATGGCTAAGCATGCAGACTCTCACTTTAATTGAGAAACCTGGGACAATCAGACTCAGTGTGTCTTGAGCTGAGCACTCAAGATGGTCATCTCATCTCTTTGTTCCTCTCTGTCCTATTTGACAGCTGGAGATGCCAGGGATAAATTTGATGACTCTGTGACATGCTGAACAAACACTCCTCTTTACAGCTGGATGGATGTGACCCTGGACATTGCTTTTCCAGGTCATTCAGGAAGTCTCTAACAAAATGCTGTATTGAATCTTCATTTCTCAACTCTTAGTTAAGTAATGGAGGCAACGTCCTGTCTATGTGGGATGTATTGAACTTTGTTAGCAAGTAAGAAGCAAACAAGAACTACTCTGTCTGCACCAAGCAGGACATTGCCCTTTCCCATCTTTCAGTGATCTGAGGGTCTCAGTGCTTGCTCAGCCACGGGAATAATTTCCTCAATTTAAAATGAAGCGTTAATATGTTTGGAGTTACTTCCTCTCCACCCCCATCTTCCTTTGTCCAATTGTTTCAAAGAAAGACTTAATTGTGTCAGGCTTGCATGAGGAAAGCCAGGCTGTCCCCAAAACCAGCCTAGAGTCAAGTGTGGAGGTCAGGAGGACGTGCCCCCTCCCCGGGAGGGTCAGAGGGGAAGCAGGCTCTCACTGCTGCTCTTGCTTTTCTCCACATATCTGAATGCAAAAACCAGATTATTCCATGAGCACAAATCTGCTTCACTGGGCAAGTCACATTTCATCTGGGCACAGAAGAAATGAGGCTTAAAGAATCTTATGAAACTTCCTTTGTTTGTATCTTATTAAGTTACGTGGCTTTGTGCTTTCCATCTGACTCGGGCACTATTTTCTTCTCCTCCTCTTCCGAGTATGTATTCCATGGAATAATAGGCAGCAGCCTGAGATCAAAGATTTATTTGTTCTGTTTCTAGTTGACCCATTGGCACATGCCAATTTATTGCAATTCAAAATTAGTCACAGTAGTTACTGGCTCTGTGCCCAATTGGTACTTGGAGATTATCCACTGGAGTTGGCACATACAGCAAAAGTCAGAGGTGTTGCTGATGAGGGGTGGAGAGGTCAGGAGATGGAGTGACTTATGGGGACTGGGCCGCTATCAGTAAGATGTAACTGCAGTCTCTCTGTGATGCACTAGGGAGTAAGGTGTGGACCTGCAGTGCTGAAGTTCTCTGGGTGTGGGTGTAATGACTCCCCAGTCATCAGGGATGGACCACCCTAAGTTCAGCTGTTTCAGAGGCAGATTGAGCTTTGTTTGGGATCCACAAAATTAAATACATTTTTTTTGTCTTCCTACGCATTACTTGCGTTGTCGAAACTTGTCTTTGCTCTGGGTGATCCATATGCCATGAAAAGTAGAGGTTTATGAGGTTATTAGTTCACATAATGAGTCTACGTGGGGCCTGTTGAAAATATTTGGATTTTCAGGACTTTTTTTTTGTTGTGGCATTGATATTTCAGGAAGGAGTGAAGGAAGGTGCTGACTGAGAACTCTGGATGCATTAAGCAGCTGGCATATATTTCTTTATTAGAAAGCATTAATATGAAACTGTTATAGTTGCTTTTTTGAGCAAAGCAGAGTTGCATTTTTGTCTGATGATTCTTGATGCTGCACTGCCAGCAAGTGTTTGTCCTGAATGGTGATTGTTGCTCTACATCAGACACTTTGGTGGTCACAGGGCTGATATCCAGATCTCCATTGTCCTCATGCCCAGTGCTCAAAGGAGAGCACTGGAGGCCCTATGCTAATCGGTGGGGCGATTTGTCCTTCAGGAGTGTTTCCTCCTGTAGACACCTGGATAAAAGACAGTAAACTGTAGCCAGATAAGATGCTTCCTTTTGAGTGCTACAAAGCTGTGATAGTGCTCAAATTCCAAAGCAAAAAGTGCTTTCCATTTTTCTGGGAAGAGCTGCTGTTTTTAAAGGTTATTTCAAGCCTTTACTTCTCTGACCATTGCTAGCAAAATGCCACGTCTCTGATATGAGGATTTCCGTATTTCTCTTTCACTTCTGTGTTACCTTACTTCTCAAAGTATAGCAATCCAAGCTTACTGCAAGTAGTTCTGCCCACAACAACAGATTACAAAGACATCAGTCATATGAGAGGAATGTGATAATTTCCTTATCTTGCCTTCTAGGATCTTGCACCATCTTGAAATGGTCCCTATCCTTATGCAGGGCCGGGACTTCTCAGGTCAAGGGCAGACCAAGGAGCCCAGCCATGGTTGCTGCTTAATCTTTTAAATGCCAGATCCATGCCGGCTGCCTGGTGTGGTTTGCCTCCAGACAGCAGCTGACAGATCACACCATCTCTGATCTGCCCTGAGATGTGGGAGCTGCAGTGGACTCCTGTCTCCTACCCTGGTAAATCTGCTCCATTAATAGCTATCAAAGAGCCTGAAGTTTCCATGCGAACTTTATCTGGCTTTGCAGTGAGCTGGAGGATTAAAAACTGTCGCAGGGGAGGGGAGGGAGCAGCCGTGGCTCACCCGGAATAGCCTGACCTATGACGGCACGTACCAGCCTGGGGAGGGGAGTTGTCCTGTGAGCTCACGGGTTATTAGCAGTGAGCACAGACATGTCTGCAGTCAGCAGCACACCCAGGGCCATCTGCTCCATCCCTGTCTAGTTCAGGGAGTCCAGAGGGATTTGTTAGTATGACTTGCCAGGACAGCTCTTTGATGGGAGAGCTGGGAATAGGCTTGGGGGGATGCAGCACTGTGGTGCCATCGTTTTATGCTGCTCAGATGACTTCGGGTTTGACCTCTGGGCTGTTTGTGTGGGGCAGGTCTAGTTTTGAGGGAGAGCATTATGAGAAGATAACCCCTGCCCTGCTGCAGCCCAGGGCTGTTGTGTCTCTGTGTTGTAGCAGGTAAAGGGATCAGGGGGCTGTATGGCTGGGACTTGCTTATAGGGCCAGGAGGTGTAGGGCACAAGTCTTCATCTACCAGATGGGGAATAGTGTAGGAAGCAAGAGCAGTTTGGGTTTTTTTGTGTCACCAGGGATTCACTTCTCGCAACCTCTCTGTTATAACTGGTTTTGTTTTCCTTGACTTGTTCCTCTGCTGACATCACCAAGTCCTCTCTTTCACCCTTCCCTTGTCAGTGTGGAATCATGGAGGGTTTCTTTTTGCTTCCTCTTTCCTCATCCAGAGCTGCTCCTCAGCTGAGCATCACTGTTGTAGCAGGAGCTTTTCACTTAGAGATAGGCATGAGTTAGATCCCTTTCCAGTGCCCAGCATTTTGCAGGAATTGTGCAGAGCACCTCAGCACAGTGGAACAAGACGTTCCCAGTGACCAGATAACCCCAGATGCAGTGTGCATGTTCCCCAAGGGGCAATGGAATTGCAGATTAACTCACTGGACACGTGGGAAGCTGCAATGAATAGTCTGTGAGTGCTGCTCTGTTTTACACCAGGAAGCTCTGAGACTGTTCTAAACCTTTGACCCTAGTGGCATACTCCAGATTCCTCCCCTTTAAATGGTTTCCTTCCCTCCCCTCCAGGCCTGAAAGCATCACATCTCCTGATTAGCCAGATAGATGCATTGCCCCATAAAAAGCTCCTTTATATCCCCAGTAATTCTCTTGATCTGCACGTGGGGAACATCATTCTGCTTTGGAGTTTATGGCTTGCATACTTTTGTTATTGGTGGTGGGTGCTATTGGTGTGCTGGCTCTTTGGATATCTAGAAAGTCACCCAGCAGGTGGGAAATCCCTTCTCCATAGATCTGGTAGCCTGGGGGAGTAGAGCTGAACACAGGGTTTTTAAGCAACATTGTTTCTGGGAGAGGTTCCCCATACCACCTGATGGGAAACATGAGGCCATAGTGAATCCTTCTCTCCTGCTGGCATGGGAGAGGAATTTGCAGCAGCCTCAGCAGCAGTGTTGCTGGGGAATGTGCTCCCCTTTGCTGGAGTGGATGAACACAGGAGACACTAGTGTCTGGTGTACAGGACTCTGCCAGTCCAACCAACGCTGCTTCTTGCCTCTCCAGTAAACTCTTATGTGCCAAGGGTTTGAGAGGAAGAAGGGAATATTCGTGGTGTCTGTGTCCTGCTGTGTAGACAGGTTTACCAAGCACATTAGGTGTTTGCAGCTGCAGTGCTTATTGCTGTCACTTGAGCTATGGAAAGTTGTGCTTATAATTCTGGAGGTTTTTGATTCAGCTCTTGGTTGCAAAGAGGGCAGTCTTCTATCTGTCCTTTCCCTTCCTTTTGCTGACAGCAGAATAACTCAGCAATTCCTGGAGGTGACAAGAAGATGTTGAACAGAGGGAGAATGAAAAACAGTGATTCCCTCCTAAACATTTAATCCCAACCTAAATAAGGGGACTTAGGAGCAGGGTGCTGAATGACTGCAATGATTTATCATGACTAGCACTGAAGTCAGTTATTGTGGTCAGGAGTGAGATGGGAATATCTGTTCTTATATGGAGAGGGGAATTGAGATTAGCCAAGTAGACATAACAGATGTCCTCCACATCCCCAGTATAAAAAGATGAGAGTGGGTCATTGGCACTTGGATTAGATGATTGTTGTAGGTCCCTTCAGACTGAAAATATTCTATTCTACATACTGTTGCATAGTCGTTTTCAACTCCACTTTGAGAGCCAATCATGAAAGTCTGGTATCTGTTCTGCAGGGGAAAAATTCTCTTTATGTTTCCTGAGAAGATCCATGGGTAGCAAAGGCAGCTGGAGTAAGCTGGTTTGGGTTGCTGTCATGGTTACCTGGCAGTCCTTCAGAGTGGCTGTTCTGGGGACACTTAATAGTGGCCTACCTGTAGACCTGATGTCAGTGACAGGTGTTTGCATTTTCCATCTTAATCCCCTTATTCCCAAAAGAAGCTGAATATGATGGCTGTGATCTGTGGGTAAAGGACTGCTACTGGTGTGCTCAGCAGAGCAAGAGAGACTCCAGTTTTCCAGTGCTTTCTGCCTCTAGGACAGTCATGCCCTTTTCAGCCAGGACTATTATGATGTGTTTCCTCAGTACCCTTTCTCCCAAAACCTCCTGTGACTGAGGACTGGCTTTTCTCTGGTTTTACTGGCCCTGCGAGACAAGGTGCCTTTTTTTGTGTGTTTGTTTTGTTTTGTTTTTGCATGGTCATGTTTTATTTTTGGTTAACAAAGGTGATGTAATTGATTAACCAGTTGTAGTTTACATCTCAGTATCCCTGCAGCTGGAGTTGCTTGGGGCATGACAAAGAGCTGCTGACCTCTTCCCCAGCTGGGGTTTGCCCAGCCTTTTTGTCATGGACCTACCTGCCTGCTCAGAATATGAAGTGCTTTTTTGTTCACTTGGGAGAGATCCACTTAACCCCACGGAGAGGGGATTAAGAGAGAAGGGTGATAAGAGAAGGAGTCGGATAAGGATTTTTTTTCAGGCTGTGGGGAGCTGTGGTGAGCAGGGAGGTGGTGAAAGGAGCAAGACTGGCTGCTGACACTCTGATGTGACACTTAGACTAAGTGTCACATAGATTCATAGTGTAAAGTCCCCAGTTGCTCTCAGCAGCCACCTCCTGCCAAGCATGTGCCTCCTGAGAAAAGGTGGAAAGAAGGTGGGACTTTCACTGCTCCAGCCACCTCTCTCTGAGGAGATCTCTATACAGCTTTCTGTGTTTGAGGGCACTCCAGTTGTTCTGGGAGCAAAACCCACCCTGTCTGGACCAGAGACTAGTGTTAAATCAGGATAAGTGTAACCGCACAAGACAAGGCATATTAGGGATGTGGTTTGTTTCTTGCTGGTTCAGGAGATAAACAGCTGGATTGCAGTTATCTTGTCTGCAAAAGGCATTAGACCAGTGAAGGACAAGCCTCAGTCATGTTCTTCAGTACAGCAGAGTATAAGAGGTCTGAGTTCTTCCTGACTCATCTGTAAATCTGTTTTCAAACTATGACGATGTGGAAAAATATTCCAGAAATTCTGAGTGCAAGAATAAGGGGGACTTTTTAACTTTCCTTCTTTCAGCCTCAGGAGCGAAAACATGCCATTGTTTCTTTGTCTCTGCTTTGCTGTATCTGAGTTTGAAGTCTGTTTTCTTCTCTCTTCCTACAGGTCCTTCAGAAGCTTGGTAAAGCAGATGAAACAAAAGATGAGCAGTTTGAACAGTGTGTGCAGAACTTCAACAAACAGCTGGTAAGATAATTGGTGATGTGTAATTGCACCCTGGGTTTCAGTATTAGCTTCCAGTCATCTGCTGCAATATTCAATTCAAGCCCGTTAAATTAAATGATGACATAAGCCTACTGAAGTGACCCACAACTAATAGCTGTTCACTTATGAGAAATTACACAGTGACTTCCAGTGGAGTCAGGGAGAGTGTAAGCTGAAAAATAATACTTGTTCTAGACCCAAGTTTAGAAAAGAAATAGCTCAACCAGAATGCTTCCTTCAGTTAGCAATTGCTCTGTAATGTAATTTTTCCTGCTTGCTTGGAAGCAGAGATATAAGAGCAACATTGTGTCTCTGAAAGATGGATAGGACGGGAAACAGATTGGAAAAAGAAATTAAATGGAACAAGGCAGTTTCAGTTTCCTAAGTGAAGAGCAGAAGAGACAAAGAAAGCCAGTGGTGAAAAGGGAAGATCCTTTCATGGCTGAGACCTAAATCTGACTTCCTCTCCATACTTGCACAATCACTATGTCAGGCCTGAGTCATTAATCTTCCACGTGTCTGCCTCATCCCTATATTTTAGTGCACAGAAATATTTTAACAGTGTAGCAATTTTCCCCCACCCTCCTACTTCAACAGGAGTAGGTTTCTATCTTCAACTGGGTGTGTTTTGTTTTGGTTTTTATTAATTTTTTTATCTAGAGCCTTCAGCCACCTAGAGGAACTGGAAAACACCAGTTACATTGGGGGATTTGCACCCTGGTCCTTGCTGTTAGGGGAACTATTACTTCTGCTTCATGGCAGAAAATGTGTGCCACACCATAGCTCAGATGGTGCTGAAAAGATGTTTTACCCTCTTTGTGCCCTGACACATTTAGGACCTTTTTCTGAAGCTGTTGGTGGCAGCTGCATTGTGTCTGTTAAGACTCAACAGATGTGGTTATGTGTCAGAAAACCAGCTGAGAAGAGATTTGCCACAGCTGAATATAATGAAAATCCTTCAGTCTGACTTTAACTTATGTCTAACCAGAGCTGACTGCAGATTCTTGGAGACTAATGCTCATTCTCTTGGCAGCAAAAGTAGCTGTTGCTCCAGAAGTTCATGCAACATGTCTATAGCATGTCCAGCAATGATATTCTCTTGTATACAGTGGAATATATTTTGGCTTCTTTCTGACAACATGAGATTACCAGGTGTGACTTTTTCTTTTATCATTTTTAAGTATCAGCAATAAGGAAATAACCTTTTAGAAGGAGAAATACCAAAACCCTCAAATCTAAACTAAGATGTGACTGCCTGGGATGGTTTTTCAATTTCCAAAGCCATGAGTTCCAGTGGTGCACTGAGAAGCCTGTTAAAGGAGCACTGTCTTGTACCCCTTACATCTGAATTTCTTTTCTCATCTTGCAGGGGCAGACCATGAACTAAATTCCCCAAATAATTTATCAAAAAAGCTGAAGGCTGCTCTGCATTTGCTGTTGGGATTTGTTAATTTTGCTTTGGCCCTCAGTTTCCTTATTACTAAAATGAATGCAAACAATGCCTTTTTTTACAGGGTAATCCATAAGTGTGAGTTAGCTGGATTGTTAGGATATGCAGGGCTGAGAAGTTATCATGCTAAACAGATTAGGGAAAAAAATTCAGCTATGTGTGCATAGATACACATCTGTTTTTATTTTTATGTGTATGAGAGGTGTGTGTAGTGTAAGTTATCCATGAGATTTCTATGGCCTTTCATTAAAGTCAGTTCCAGTGGGAAATGTAAGTCTGGAGGAAAGCTGGTCTTTTGCTGCAGGCTGGTGACAGAACATCTCTGCTCTTCTGTGGGATTGGCTGGGGTGTGACCAGGCAGTGGCCTTGTTCACTGGTTCATTAGAGGCTCCTCTGGCTCTAATGACTATTTTGGAACACTTTGACACATGTTCCTTGTGTGGGCTGTCAATGAATGGAGCACAGGTCTAAAAATCACGTATGCATTTTTAACCAAGGCATCTTGTGGTTCTTTTAAATAGTAATTCAGTGGACGTAAGGGAGAGCATTGTACTTACCCGCTCTCTGTCCATCAGGTTCATATAAGAGTACCACCCTGAGGTCTCTGAATGGTAGGAGCTTTTTAGCTCAGACAGATGGATTTGCTTTGTGCTAAATGATCTGGACATAGCCATGCAGCTGCAGGGCTTGCCCACATCTCTTGAAGGCTTGACAAGCAGCAGAACAGCCTCTCATATTAATCCCTCACGGTAGATTATCTTTGACAATTAACCATGCCAGAAGTCCATTTGGAGGCTCCCTCCTTCCCTTTCCCCATGTCACTTGTGTTCAGGCACCAGCACAGGGATCTACCCTGAATATTATTCTCACAGACCTAGGAGCAAGAGGCCTATTGTAAAGGTGCAACACAGCCCAAGGTGCAACACATGCCCAAGGCATGCCAGGCTTTAGCGTCTCTTGCCCTGCATTGAAATATTCACTGGAGAGACAGAGAGCGTGAGGCTGGTGGCAGCCCTTACACCTGGCAGTGTGGTGTGTTTCTGCATGATGGAGCACCTAGGTTTTGATACCCTTCATGAGCTGTCAGTGGTGTGGAAGTTCTGGGCTGGTTTACAGTGTTTCACACCAAACACACGAGAGGCAAGCTGCTGCTGGCATAGGCTGCATCCATCTCTGCCTATACTACACTGTGTTTGTCACAGAGCCTGCAGGGCATGCAGTGTGGACTGAATCTTCACTCTGGTGGTATAGGTTCCCATTACAGTCAGTAGCTTAGAGAGAGGTTTTCTTTCCAGACAAGAACACTTCTTGCCCAGCAGTTTCCATTTCAGCCCTATGTGGCAAAACAAGCTTAAGAGATTGCTACACTGGGGTGGAGCTTCACACCAGTTATTCATGTTTTGTGTCTTAACAGTTCTAAAGTTTGCTGAGTGGGGGCTTATCTGGACCTGTTGTTTCAATGCTTCCCTTCACTCCTCTCTCTATAATTACAGTCTACTCTTCCAGTTCTACATTACTGTAAACTGGAACAAAACATCACCACCTGCCCCTCTCAGGTATCGAACATCCCTCCTGATGCTGTTAAAAATCCTTCCTACTGGAACTGCGAAACCAGAGAAATTATGTAAAGGGGGTGCAGACTAATAATATTAGGATGAAATAATTTCTTGTGAAGGTTGAAGGGAGAGAGTTTTAGGCAACCTATCTACTACCAAGAAACAGCTCTACAGAAAATCACGTACTTAGGGCTTGGTAGAGACATTGCAAATAACAACACCCCCAACAAAACAAGAAAGCACAAAAAGATACCAAACCACACTTGTGTTTTTCTTTCATACAGCTTTAAGTAATAGATGGCTCATTAAGTCCTTGGGGAGACAGAGGTCTTCCAGGCATCAAAGCATAGCACTTCTGTTTTTGGACATCCATCTTTCTGTACATTCATATTACACCTGGTTGTGTTATAGGCTGATAGGGTTGAATTACACTGTGATTGCAAGTATGGCAAAATCTGCTCAAACAAGATGACACTTATGTGTTTGAACATCTTCAGATCGAGCCATACCTCTGTAACTTCCCTCTGCACACTCTTAAACTCTTTGATAACTGGGAAGTGGATTAATTTTTCTGATTCCAGTTTGACTATTTTCCCAACTTTTTTACTTTTCAGTTTAAGAAACATCTCTCAAATGTGCATTCAAGAGTGTTGAAAGTTTCTGTTCAGTGCCTAACTGCATTGTAAGAGGTATTTTGGTGAAAGCATTGGAACAGGCTCCCCAGAGAAGCAATTTCTGGAAGTGTTCAGAAAACAAGTAGACATGGCACTAGTTTAGTGGGAGTGGTGGTATTCAGTCAAAGTTTGGACTTAATGATCTTGGAGGTCTTTCCCAGCCTTTGTGATTCTATAGTTTATGCAGAATTGTGGCAGTACTTGACAGCTTACTATAGGCTACTTGAAGAAACAGGTGCTGCATACATGGAGAAAAAGCAGTGGTTCTAAAGTTTCCCCAAAGTTTTGTGGGAAAGCATTAATGCTTAAAATAATATTAAAAAAAAAGTCTTTGTAGAGAGGAAGATACTTTACTGGTGGACAAGAAGTAAATCAGTGGAAATGCCGAAGAGGGAACTGGACAGGAACCACAGGTGCCCAGGGGAGCTGGGAAAACAGTATTCAGGGCAAAACTCTGAATATGGGCCTCTCTTTGGAAATCCTTCTGCTTGCAGATCTTACATGCTGTTAAGTCTGCTCACTCTCAGCTGGCAGGCTTAGTACCTTTAAGAGACTTAGGTAACCCCACAGCCACAGAGACCAGCTGTAACTCTGACTTTAAACATCAGCAAGAGGTGACTGACTAAGGCCACTGCAGTTGCAGAATGCAGCATCGCATGCTGGCTGACTGTACATTGTGGCAAGATAAGTGGTGTTGAGGATGCCTGGAGAACACACAAGGGTAGTTGTGCATTGCTGCAATTGCATGCTCCAGTTTTCAGGCCCTGACTTGTAGATTTTTCATATGATCTATCTAAAAATCATGATTTGACACTTAAATATGATGCTGGTTTTCCACTCAGAGGATACTGCTGTCCCCGTGGCTTTGGAACTGGGTATCGAGACTGGAAG
The DNA here is from genome assembly GCA_036023395.1 of Myiotriccus ornatus. NCBI lineage: Eukaryota > Metazoa > Chordata > Aves > Passeriformes > Tyrannidae > Myiotriccus > Myiotriccus ornatus. The sequence goes on along the minus strand of JAYRBT010000181.1, from coordinate 14,387,470 downwards.
AGTTCTGAGTTTGGCTTGTGTCATTTGCTGCTGTGGCAGGACTTGGGCAAATATGGACACAATTTTAGAGGTGGCTTCTCTTTTCAGATGCTGTAATTTTGAATGTTACAGCTTTACACATCGCAGTGCCTGAGTGTATAGTGGGCAAGTTCTGCAGACGATCTTCCCTGCTGATTAGTTTCTGATAACCTCAAAGTTGTGTATTCAAATTTAGTCATTCTTAAAAATGATACAGCTACAGGATGATAATGTATCCATTGGAGGGACTTTGCATATTTTCTTCTGTGACGTTTTTCCTTGTCTTCTGACATATCTTGCCAGTTCCAGTCTGTGATTTCTAGCATGAACCAATTCTAGGCAGACAGCACTGCTTTCCTCAAGACTTTCCTGCTTCCTGCATTGGGAACAAGCAAACGTGTTACAGCTTGATTAAACTGCTGCTGTTCAGCTTGGCCTCCCTGATGGCCCTCTGTGTGTGTGCTCTTTGATTACTCTGGCACCTCTTGGTGGTTTCTGATTGCATTATTGGAAAGTCTTGATGTGCCCAGGTTTCCACATTCACCTTAAGTCAGCAAACAGCTCAGCATTTATTTGCTCTGTGTTTTAAGAGCTTCTAGGACTTTTGCAGCAGATGTGGTCATAATTCCTTTCCTCTTGTACGCCCTTTGTGTCAGTTCCCACTGCTTCTCCAGATTAGGAGACTTTCATTTGTAAAACTGGCCAGCTCTTTCTCATCCCTCATTTCCTTTGTTGATGGCAGTAGGAAAAGAACAACTGTGAACTTGTCCAGAACTTTCTAGGCATGGAAAACAAATTGGGCCATGCTGTTGGAAGCAGATGGATGAGAGACACAAAGCTGTGCTATCACTGCCACTTCAACAGCTGGGCAGATTTAGCCTCTGCTTAGAGAGTGCAGCTGCACTGAGAGCACAAAGGATCACAGCATGAGCTCAGTTGAGACAAGAGGTGCCTGAGTGGTGGGGAGGGCTGATGGGAAACATCTGCTCTTGGAGACGGTAGCTCTGAGGCAGCTGTTGGAGATGTCCTGTGAGCTTCCCACCTCTGGAGTTGTCTTCAGCTGTCAAAATTCGTTATGCTGGGGGCCCTCCCAATGGGACACGAACTGGGGAGGAGAAGACAGTAGGCTTTGAGGGGGGGAGGTCGCTTTCCTGCATTCTTGTTTTTACAGATAATGTGGGGGGATAGTGAGGATCCAGTGAGATCCCACAGCTTAAGAGAAACCCTTTTATGACAGAGATCTGTGTCTCTCAAACTCTTTTCTGTACTTCTTGCATAGTCCATAGGTTGCCTGCACAGGTGTCTTCAATGTTTACTCCTTCCCTTGCTGACATGCTCTGTGGTAGTATTAGTCAACTTCTCAAGCCTTGCTTTTCTCTTAATTTCTGTCTATAATGTCATTACCTGGGTTTGGGAGTATTTCCCTCTCTTGATTACACCACTGTTGATGACATATGGCAAGGTAGATGGGAGGTGACTGACTATGTTTATCCTAGTGCAGGACAGCAGTTGTATAAGGACTTCATGTGGCTGTACATGCCTGAATCAATTTGCTGTAAAAGTTTCTGTGACCCTTTCTAATCTGAGTTCTTGTGCTACACTCAACTGTCATCTGCAGGCTCAAACTGTTAAAACTCAGCCTAGTTTCTGGTTTTAATCCTTTGTTTTCTAGTACGTGAGATCTGCTGCTGGCGGGCCACCTCCACAGTAAAGCTAAATATGATTAAATCTGTATTTGCAAGTCCTGCTGCACAGAACAATTCAGACATGATGTTTGGGCAGGTCACAGGTCCCTTTCCGCAGAGGTTTTGTTTTTCAGGGTGGCAGGAAAAGGTAGTGAGCTAAACTGCTTCAAAACCATTACAAATTAAATCAATTGCATCTGTCTTCTGTATTCTACAGACTCCCTTCAGTTCCATTTGTTGCATGGACCCACTAGCCCTTGGCATATAAGCTAATTGTTGCCCTCAGGCCCCCTTCTAGTTGTCTGTATGAAAACAAGACAGTAAATCTGGCTCTGCTGGAAAGAATGGATTTGCCCACATGAAGTTACTCAGTACCTTTGTGGTATTGTTGGCCAAACATGCCTGCAACCCTCTGGTTGTGGGCTTGCCAAGTCAGAGGGCTCTGTGGTCTTCCTGTTAACATTTGTGTTTCATGTGATCATAGGACTGGGGTGTAGCCCAACTGCAAGATCAGTTTTCCTTAATCAGAAATACTTGACTCCTTCTTTTTCTTACACTGTCTTTATATGAGAGAATAACTGATGATCTTCTCCTTACATTCACAGTCCGAAGGCACAAGGCTGCAGAAGGACCTTCGAACTTACTTGGCCTCCGTGAAAGGTAAGGTCTGCATAAGCAGAGGATTGTTTCCCCTCTAGTGCTTACCTACACAGTGAAGTTTCTGCAGCCATCCCCTTCCTGCTGTTCCTCAGGTGTGAGTTGTAGGAAAGGTCAGCCTTGTCTGGGGATGGATCTTTCTGAATCCTTCAGGATCAGCTGGGGTGGAATGGGGTTGTGCTTTGATGCCAAACGTGGTGCTGTCTTAGTAGATAGACTTTCTTATGTTCTGCTAGGGGAGGTTGAACACAAAGGGTTTGATGCGACTGCATCCTTCATTCCTTTCTCCTTCTGGTTACCTTCCACCTCTGTGTTATCAAGGGTCAGACATTTAGTAATTCTCCTGTGTCTCCATTCCTCAGGGCGAGGGTTAAACTCTGAGGAACATATACTTTTCTGCTTTTTCTGAACAGTTTCCTCTTCTTTCCTAGCTATGCATGAGGCCTCCAAGAAGCTGACAGAGTGTTTGCAGGAAGTTTATGAGCCAGATTGGCCTGGAAGAGATGACACAAATAAAATAGCAGAGGTAAGACTTTGTCCAGGATATGGGGATGTCCAAACTTGCTCTGTCAGCAGACGTGACTTTTGAAAGCTGTGTCTGTGCACCACATTCCTTCAGGCATGTGACTTTGCAGAAGAATTGGAGACAAACTCGGCATTGGGAAGAAAGAAAGGCTGAAAGGATATGGCCTGTCTTTTTGTCTGTGTGGGACACTGTCCCCAGATGCTTTATGCTACACAGAGTGGTATGCTTATGCCCACAAGCTGTTTCTTCTGCCAAAAGTGGCTAAACAGGGACAGAGGATGCCAAAAGAGTCAATAGAGTTAACTGGATATATTGCTTATTCTCTCTGCAAGAGAAAGAAGGTAAATCTGTGGCCAAAGCATGGTCAAAGCAGCCATTGTGTAGCTGCAACAACCTCTCACTCATGGCAGTGCCATCAGCTGCCTTATTTCAGTTGCTGCCTTGTTTGGCTGAGCCATGTGTCACCCCAGCCTGCTGTTCTTCTCATCCCTTGATGAGGTGATGCTCTTCCAACTTGCCCAGGTGTTTTCTGTGGAGCTTAGGGCACAGCCTAACATTTGAAAGCTTGGATCCCCCTTGGCATGTGCATGTGGTGGGTCCAGCTGGAGGCAGGCACCCTCTGCTGTCTTGTTCAGCTGTTCTGCTGAGCAGCAGCTGTGGCAGTACAGCTCTGTGGATCCATTTGCCATGAAGCTGCAGGACTGGGCTTATTTGCAGCTGCCTGTGGCATTGGAGCAGTGGTGAAGGAATAGACAGGAGAGCAAGAGAAGGATTCTTTCCTTCCCCTTCTTTCCCCTGCAGAAAGTCTCACCTGAAATAACATCTGCATCTTGCCCAGGAAATAATGACCTCAAAGCAGATAAATCAAACAAAACGTGAACATTTCCAGGTAAATTCTTTCATTAGCATGGAAACTTTGCATTAGGAAGTGCTGTTGCAGTAAAAAATGGAGTGGTATTTAGCTGGTTTGGCTTCACATTCTCTGTTGGCCTTGTTTCTTCCTGAGCTGCTGTGGTGCCTCCTGGGAGACTGACCCTTCAGAAAATTTGAGCCAGAGAGGTCAAAGGGAGCAGGAGTCCTGAGAACTCAGTGTAGCTACTTTTTGAGTCTGCAGGAATATTTCCAACCCTCCACCTCCCTCTTTAATGCCTTATTTATATTCCTCTTGTGAAAAGATAGGTGAGAGAGAAGTGTTATTCCTGCCAAATAAAAACCATAAAGTGCTAGTTTTTCCTGAATGTTTTAGCCAAAACCCACTGTTCAAGTGGAAAAACAGGAGAGAGGAGTGATTTTCACCTAATTCAAACTGTTGATTGGAAATTACTGTGCCTGAGCAGGTCAAGGATGAAATGTGCACAGTTCAGGTACAAGTCTTGGCTGTGACCTCTGTTGGGCTGTGGATGCAGGTGGTGTGAGAGCTGAAGATTGTTGTTATTGTTCCTGATCTTCCAGAAAGCTGCTTTGTAATGAAAAGCATAAAATGTTGTCTTGAGGTGTCAGGTGTCCCATCTTTGTGGCTGCAGGGAGAAGGAGGTAAAGCCAGCCTGACATTCATCTTCCCTTCCACTGTAAGGACTTGATCTAACACTGCAGGGAGAAAGGCAGGTTTTCAGAGGTACTGTTCTTGGAGAGGTCACCTGAATTAGCAGCATCAGGCTTTCTACATTTCTGCCAAGATCTCTGTTTTCACCTAACTTCTCTGCTCCTTAGTTTTTCAAACAAATTGCTATTTCTTAAGAGCTCTGGGGGACTGAGATTGTTGACTGTATCAGTCGCAGAGAAAAAATAGAAATGTGGAGCCTTGTGTTCCTAATAGTTAACTCATTACTTCTGTTTTTCAGAACAATGATCTCCTATGGACAGATTTCCATCAGAAGCTGGTGGATCAAGCACTTCTGACCATGGATACGTACCTTGGCCAATTTCCAGATATTAAAGTAAGATTCTTTTTTAAACCTTTTCATCTAGAGAGTAACAGCAGATAAAACCTCGAAAGATCAATCTCTTATATCCCTATCTTCTTTAGGAGGTTGTGTGTGCTATCCTGCTCCAAGATCTTCTTTGAGAGCAGCCAAGATGCTTGCAGCTCTGGGTTATGTGAAAATGTTTCGTTCTACTTTTGGGCTTAAAATGAGAGTGAAGAGTCCAGGGGTAAGATGCTGAAGAGAAAACATAAGTGTGAAACAGGAGGATCCATAAAACTCCTTATTGCATCAGAATGCAGGGGGGCAGTGTCAGCAATAGCTCAGAAGTTCTCAGTCTCTCTTTTTAGTCCTTTTGTCTTTTAACTTCCTTGTAAGCACAAAAACATTGAGGAAGAAGTTAGTGGCAAATATACTTTACAAGTAGAGGCTGGTGTAGAAGGCAGATTTCTGTGAGTCCTTGAAGTCCTGCTGTGTGTATAAACAGCTTTTTTTCAGGGAAGAGGGGAGCGCTGGATGGCTTTTGGGGAGAGATTGTATCCAAGGACCTGGATTTAAATGAAGTCCTGTGACCTTCCCTTCCCCCACAGTTATCTCTCCGTTCGTTTTGAGGGTTGTACAGGAAATGTCTTCACCATATGGAAGCACTAATAATGATATCACCATATGGAAGTATCAGCTTGGATACTTTCCAGTGAAAATAACCCTTTCCCAACACGTCTCCTAAAACTTTTGTCAATATTTGTTGCTTGAGGAGGATTGTGCTGTGTCAAAGAGGGGCAGGTCACAGGCTTGTAAAATGAGCCCTGAACAGCAGTGTCCTTGTCTCCTGGGACTCCTTGGTTTTGTTTCATTTTTCCAGCCTTTTATGCCCCCGGAAGTCTGAAGTGGGGAAGGGTGAAGAGGCTTTCTACTGCTTTCCACCCACCGCAGGCTGTGGAGCTGATCGCTCCATGTAGGGTGATGCCATGTGCCTCAGTTAGCACTGCAGAGCCTTGTGTGCTGTTTCTTAAGCAGAAGGGTTTATTTTGGGCTTGCTGTTGGCTCAGACTTTGGCACTGTTTTGGTCTAAATCACATTTTACCAGCCTTATTGTCTGTGCACTGGGTCACCTCATAGTGTCATTTTCCCCATGTTGAGTATCTTCATCATTTCTTAAATCTGATGTGGTCCTGCTGAGGTTTTACAGTGGGATTTTGAAAGGAGCACAAGATTTGAGACCACCCAAATTCCACCAAAACTCAAGGTGTTAGGTACAGAATTTCCATGGATACTTTGTGACTTCTGAATGGGCCACTAAGGTGTTTATTACTGATATTCTTTCTCAGTCTTCAGATGATGCTCTAGAAAAAGAAAATTTTATATTATTGCATAAAAGCAACTTTATGCACAATTTGAGTAATGTTTTAAAGAGAGCACTTCTCACCTCTGCTTCTCTTCCTAAAATGAGTGAGAACTTGGTTTTATGCTGGTTCTTAAAGTAAGATATGGACATATTTCACAAGAGCTGGCTATTTCTTTCAAATAGACTTCCAGTGGTATGAATTTAAAAAGATCAGTGTGTTTTTATGGGTCATTCAGCTGGATGCATCATGTTCCTTACCCCAGAGCAGTGAGAAGTGTTCATATCAAGTATATTTTCTTCAACTGTTAGAAACTTCTAAAAATGCAGGTTTTGAAGGTTGCTACACTTATACAGATGGGTAGTTTGGCTTCACAGAAGGAATTAAAGTTCTTGAGGTTGGCAGCAAAAAACCCAAGTCTTATGTAGTTTACAGAATATTTGAGTTGCTTTTTGTTATTGCAATAGTTTTCTGAATTTTGTTTTCCACAGAGTAAAATTTTCTGCTTTTCCTGGAATTCTGATGTTACTGTGATAGCAAAAGATGATTTTTGGAGAGAAGATGATTTTATTTTAGTTGTGTGAAGGCCTGTTTTTTATTATTTTAGAATGTGTAATGGGTTAGATCATGCATGCATTAATTTTTGTTAAATTCTAACTTATTCTGAATTTGTCTTCACTTGAGGTGTTGGAAAAATTCCCTTGAATTTTTTGGACTTGCAAATGGATCCACGGCAGGAATGTGAAAACACAGTATTCCTTTAGTGAGGGATTTTTTTTATGTTAAAGGAAATAATTTCTCCGATGTTGGTTGTTCACCTCTGAACAAAGCCTATCTATTTTCTCTAAATTGGCAAAAGGGAATGCAAAACGTAGTTTATTCTTTTTTTACAAGTCACCGTCTGTATTTCGTGGAGTAGGACTCTTGCATAATCTTTAATATTTCTGAGTGAGATTTTGGTTGATATTGCAGAATGTGCAATAAGAGTATAGGTCTCTGAGGTGAGCCCAGGAAAGATAAACTATAACCCAAGTTCTGAATAGCTGTGGAGTTAGCTATTTTCTGTCTTGCACTGAAACTGGTATCCTACTAGGTTTAAAATGAAATATCAGTAAAGGAGGGTGTGATTTGGCTTTGTTTTTCTTTCTCTTTTTATTTTTTCTCTCTTTTAAAATTTTCTTTAGGGAGGCTCAAATTAAGATGGATTTGTTGCAAGGTAGTAAACTCTGCTGGAGTTCAGCTATTCCATGCAGTTAGTGGTGGGTACCTTCAGTTGTCCTAGAGCCATACAAGGAATTCCTGTAGCCTTCCAGAACTGGGATAAATCCTATCACTGCCTTCAGGCAATGGTGTGGACAGTGGTTACTCCAGGAGGGCTCACACACACTGTATTCATACTTTGCAGCATTTCCATGTACTCTACTGGAAATATGAAGGTGGGTGTTAGAAGATCGGGAGCTGTGAAAACAGGGAGGAGTGACCTTGTTTGAGAGATGAGTGACGTTGAATCAAACTCCCTGGTGGGGTAGCAGGAAAACCTGGAAGTGGCTGTTTGCTTTGTCAGAGGTGGGGAAAACTTCAGCTATCTCTACCAGTCTGACCTGGGGTAAAAATCATACCTCAAGTTACAGATCCGGCCATGTGTCTTATCTGGTGTGTTTGCAACATACATTAAGTAGCACCTCAGAGATTGTCATTCTGCTGGAAGCCCCCTGCAATACTCTCTCCTGGCTGGCAACATGATGTCTGGGAGGTGTCTTATAGTGACCTCAGCTGTGGGGTGGCTCAGCTTCTTCGTGATTCCTCTCGGATTTAGCTGAACATTTAGAAATCAGTTTGGGTGTGCGTGTGGCTGAGATCCTGCAGATCCGCTTGACTCACTCAGAGCTGCACCGGCGTTTGCTGGAATTTCATAGGAGCATGTGTGGGAGACGTGCAAACTGGTCCCAGCTGGTCTGGCAGAGAGATCAGCCCTGAGTGCAGTTTTGCAGCTTATCTGCGGGAGCCTGGGGAGATGAAATCCTACCTCCCTGCCAAGCGCAGTAGAGAGGGGGATTCTGCTTTTCCAAGTAAATCCCAATGCTGATTCCTCATTCTGCACTTTCTTTGTCCTTGGTTGATGTGGTTAATTAGAAGCCTTCCTGGCTCTTTGCCATGCCTTGTCACTCTGTTCTCCAGCCTATCTCTAGACTGCGGATCACAGACGCTTTTCCAGGCTCTCTGAGCTGCTGGGGTTTAGGGTCAGGCTGGGAAGACCTGTGCTCCAACCCACATAGTCTGGGGTGTTTGCAAACAGTGTGGGAGGCAAGGGTCTGAGGGGATGGATAATTCCTAAAACAGGGTAGCCCAGTGGGCCAGAGCCTCAAAATAGTGCATCTCTGCTGGGGGAGAGAGCCTGAGGCGCCTCAGATGATGAAGGGTAAGGGAGGATCAGGCCAAAGGTCTGTCTGTCTATCCTATGCTCACAGTGGAACTGCCTTCTTTTGTTGAACTTAAACTTCTAAACTTCTGCACAAACTAGTGAACTAGTTAGAGACTGGCTGCATCCCCCAGGAAGCCCTGAAAATGATGAAGGAATGGGGCTTAGGAAGCAGTGGAGCTACAGTTCTGAAAACGTTGTCGTCAGCCAGAGGTGGGGCCTGTTGGTTGGATCCCTTTACCTTCCCTGTCTTTGTCTACTTGCCTCCTGAGGAGCTCCCTCTAGAGTGGTGCTTGTCACAGGTGGCTGCCATGGCCACTTCTCTGGGCAGCCTGCATGGAGGATCCAGTGAGTGTCCTTGTGTGTGCAGAGCATGGGGTACTCTGGAAGCTGGGTGAAGAGGAGGGTTGTTCTCGTGAGAGGTTTTGCAGTTTTGTCTGCTGGAGAAGATTGGCATGAATCTTTTTCCTTTTTAGTCTCGTATAGCGAAGCGAGGAAGGAAGCTGGTGGATTATGACAGTGCCAGACACCACTTTGAAGCCCTGCAAACTGCGAAGAAGAAGGATGAAACCAAAATCGCAAAGGTAAAGCAAATAGGAGGATATGCAGCCATCCTATCATTTTGCATTTGCCTACTGAGCAGCTTTTAAGTGCACCTGTACCTCTTCACTGTGTTTTCATCCAATCAATTACATTGGAAAGGACCTGTTAAGATCATTGCGGTGTTGCAAACTGGTGAGATTTTGCTAGGTATTTCCTTCTCATTTGTTTAGTTCTCCTGGAAGACAGCATAGTCTCTGCTGGCTTGGTTCAGACCCACCATCATCCGTCTGCATCTCTTGGTGACTAAATGCACGTGCTTACTCCCATGCTACAGGACCAGTAACCTCTGGCTCAAAAGCGCGTGTGTCTCTCAGGGAAGCAAAACCTTGCAGTGCCCCCCAAAAATTTTCTAGTTTGCCTGCTTCTTGGGACTCTTTCCATCTTAGAGTAGTGTTTGAGTGTTGCTTGAGGTGGGTTGTGTTTGTGAAGTCCTCTGATATCCTAGGACAGAGACCCTTAGGAGTGATTACAAGTTCGTCGATGCACACTTGATGAATGTTGTCTACTGGTCACAATTACTGGATAATAAATATGGCTGTCACGTTTCTTTCATGCCTGTGAATAGCTTGATCCAGGGTTTACTGCAGAGCATGCCCAACACTTGAGTGAAGGATTTTTTTTTTAATGAAATTTATTTTAATTAAAAATAAAGTTTACTTTTTTTTTAATGCAGCTGGAAAAAAAATGGTAGTGCTAACTTTGTTCTAGAGTAGGTGCATGGTTTGAGTACTGCTGAGAAAATGAGCTGTGGATTACTCCTGTACCCCAAGATATTTGAACCAATGTGCTTCACTACACAGGACAGTTTTTGACACAGTGAAATAGTCCAGTGCCGGGGAGACATCTTTAATTCTCTTCAGTGTGGGCCATGGCACACTGGGACTCTTCAGGGTAGGAGCAGTGCAGGAAAGATTTGTATCTTTTACAGGCTGGCAAGAGTTGTCATCCTTTGGTTAGGGTTATTTCTAGTGGAGGGAATATGGGCTTATGTGAGAGATGCTGGTGTTTTTCCTGCATGGAAGAAATTAAGATGCATCTCTGCCTGAAGTGAAAAATGTGCATTTAATGGCCACAATACCTGTATTGTTAAGCTGAAATTCTTCGGTTATCTACACGCCCAGTGCATGCACTATGGTGAACCTTGACAGATAAAAGGGGAGAGAGATTGATGGCCCAAGTGTCATCGTATCATTTGTGTGGCAAGGCAAGTCTTGGTTCTGTATGCAAGGCGTGAGGCTCAGCTGGTTGTGCCTTCAGTTCAAAGCAGTAATTCACTGTGTTTGTGGGTAAGAGCAGACTTTCCATGGGATGTGTTATTTTTATTGGTGCATGCCTGTGCGGTCTTTGCTGCAGTGGAAATGGATTTTGTAGGAATTGCTCAGGTTGGTACCTGGTGCTCTGCACCAAAGGTTGGCTGCCTTCATCATTTCTGCACTCACTGTAGCCCCAAAAGCTCACCTAAGATGATACAACAAGTACGAAAAAAAAGTGCAGCTTGAAGAGTGAAGTTCTTTAGATTTAGGAGTTGGTGCTCTGTTTCTGATTCATCCTGTGCAAAGGTCTCTTAGTACTTGATTGGATTCTTCTTGTGAGCCAAAATGTGCACTGGATCAGATCTTTCCACTATCTGTGCTCTAGGCCATAAGCTTATGCACAGGATAATATGTGACACGATGCACTGTCCTGATCCTGCAAAGATGGGAGCACTTAGTCCCAGAAAGTTATATATGTATGGTCTTCCCAAGTGGGCAGTTTTCACAATCCCACTTGTGGTCTGATGTTTGCAGTCATGCAGCTCTGTGGGGCTGTGGGCAACAGCCAGGGCTCAACGTGCACTTGGCTGGCGTAGGTAGTTCACCTCTCTGTTCCTGTGCCTGCAGTTTTGCTTGTGTTACTGAAGTAGGGTTTTTTCATTGTAAGTTACTTAGGAATATGATGACAGGCCCCTAGGAAAAAGAAATCATGTTTCTGACTCAGCATACAAGTGGGAACTAACTTGATTGAGTTTCAATGGTATAGTAACAGAAACAGCAATACGAATACTTTTTGGCACTATATGGTCTCTTTTTTCTAATATATGGATGTTCTTTTCCCACCCAGGACGCCTGCCTCTTATTGCTAAACTTACATCCTGCCATTAAAATAAAGCACTGTGGACTTTGAGCTGTTGCATGCAAATAATAATGATGGTTAATTAATCCTGACCTCTCTTTAAGGAGCTCCAACTTCACAGCCATGCCTTGGAGTAGGGTTGTCGGTGTGCTAGGTCACTAACAACTGTATTTGTTGCTCTTACAGCTGCCTGGCTGGTCTGCAGTATCCAGCCCACACGGGAGCATTAATTACTGCTAAACTTGGCATGCTTCAAAGGATTCATAACTGATCGGTCCCAGGATGTTTGCTTTTTTTCTCTCGCTTTGGTGATACTGGTTTGGCCCAGCCTCTAAATACACTCTCTGTTGTGATTTTAATTTTTTTTTATCCTAAAAGATATATGTTTGTGTCTCTCTTGTTCTCTGTTTATTTTTTTTCTTTTTTCACTCAAACATGCTCCCTCCCCCCAGCCTGTTTCGCTGCTTGAGAAAGCTGCGCCTCAGTGGTGTCAAGGGAAGCTACAAGCTCACCTCGTTGCACAAACTAATCTGCTCCGAAATCAGGTGACTGCTGATCTACCTGCCTCTAACCCTGCATGCGCTATTTTGGGCTCTAGATTGTACCATGCAAGTAATCTCCAGGCAACGTTCACTCTAGTCTTCTGTGTTACGTGTCCTTGATGCTCCTAAGCCACATGGAATACATGGAAGTTGCTGACCAGTGAATGGATTTGTGCCTGCCTGATTGATTTCTAGTCAGGTGTGTTAATACTGGACTAATGTTTTCTCCTCCTAAAATGAAATGTGGAGGAAGAAAGGCTATGGAATAATGCCGAGACAGAGGGTGATGCAGTACAGTTCCTCCACTTATTGCTTTCTTTTTCCTCTAAGAGAAGCTGTCAATTTTTATTGTTGCTGTTTCAAAATAAGAAAAAGAGGAAACACTGGAAAATTGACTTATGCGTTCATGTTTTTCAGTAAAGCTGGAAAAAAAACCATTACAATTTCTGTGGCTGCTGAGTTAGGTTGCAACATCCTCCTGTGGTAAAGTCCAAGTTTCCCAAATGGGCACTGTCCTGGCTCTTGTGGTTTAGAAGAGCCATTTCCAGATCCAGGGTTTCAATCCGTATAGGAGAAGAGGTGGGCCCAGACCAGGCAGGTTGCACCCTGTGTGATGTATTTGAACAGTTTCAGGTTGAGGTCATGGTTGCATCATCTGTCAGAATTTAAGTTATAGTGTCTTGAGGGACATGAGAGCAGCTCAGAGGAACTGCAGGGAATAAAATTTCAATCCTACTTGCATAAAAGTGTGACTTCCTGATGAAATCTCCCTCAGTGTTTCCCTTGGAACACCTTCAGGGATAAGAGGGAGTTGACAGAAGAAGTCAGTGAGAAGAGGCTTTCAGTGAGCAAGGGATAGTAAATCATTACCCAGACTGGGACAGTGCCAGTTACCTGCTCACAAGTTCCTGGTGAGCTCATCTGTTCTCATTTGAATGCTCCCATGTCTTCACATTCCTTGTCAATGAATGAATTGCAGTTTAGAAACACTGAATTGCTCTCACCTTAAGAAGTACCTGGGTTTTTCAGTCAGTTTATGACTGCAGATCAGGGGAAAAACTAGATAATCACATCAGTAAAGCTTGGAGAAAGAACAGCCTTTAGCAACTCTGCTTAAGATGTAGTGCAAAGGGAGTAAATATGTATTTATTCTTGACTGAAGGGAGAAGGACAGATGGCAAGTTGCCAGGGGCTTTTGCTATATCTCTGCTAGCCCAGCTGGGAACTGTCTGCATAGCTGTGGTTCTTGATTGGTCTGTTTGACTGGTGGGGTATTTCAGGAGGACTACAAAGCAGGTATGGGAAGTTTCTCACGCCACAAATAAATATATAAATAAAACAGCTCTTGGGCATTTTTCGTCTTCTCAGACTGGCTGGGGTCACTGGGAGTAAAGCCACTACCCACAGATTGCCCAGTACCTTCAAGTGCCCCCCCCCATCCATGCACTCTGATCTTAGACAGGGTATGGAGTCATTTGAAAATTTCACTGTACGTGACTTTGTCCTAAAGCATATGCAAGAGACTGTGTAATCTTTCCACCCTCTGTGGTGTGGGGGTGTTAATCTCCTAATACACAGCATTAATATTTTCAGTGACCACAGATATTTTCAAATCAATTTAAGTCTTCCTTGAAGTTTTTTCCCCTTTCATTCTTGAGCTAAGTAATACTACAGCCCACCTTAATTTTTTGTTTCTACTCATGTGAGTATTCGGGTTTTTTTTTCTTTTTTTCTCTTTAATTTTTATTTTGATTGGAAACTAACAAAAACCCCCCTTAATAAAGAAGGTTAGCTTGTATTCTGAACCTGTAGGTTTTCCAGCTTGCCTCCCCAAACAGGAGCAGGCAGTTTTTACATTTGTGTGACTTCAAGACTGAAGGTGTTAATGACAGCTCTAAATCTCATTAAGCTCCTGATAAAACTGGGAGGGCTGATGATGCTCCATTTATTGAGAAGCTTCAGAATGTTAAGCCTTAAAAAAAAAAAAAAGTTTTCCCTTTTACCAGGAGCTGTGTCACTGTCTCTTCTTGCCTGATAATTTTACAACCTCCATGCAAAAATGGGGTCAGTGAGATCTGTTATTTCTACTGTAAAGCAAGGTCCCTTCCTCCAGTGTGCATACCTCTGGCTCTTCAGACCTTTAGCAGATACTAAAAAAACAACAGTGGGTTTTTTTTAATGAAGTCTTCCGGGGGAGTTGCTATTGCACGCTTCCAGTTACAAATTTCAGTGACTGTGCTTTTTGAAACAAAGGGGGAAATAGCTTAGAACAGCAAATTCTTGCCTTTTGACTAAGCTCCACTGACATGCTGAATCTAAAAAGCAACATCCTTGGTGCTGCAATGATAACAGAAAAGCATCTCTGTCTATAGGAGAAAGTCAGTAAGTTGAGTCCTGGGCAGTGCTGCCCTACTGAGAGCTGAGTCTGGCTGGTGGGAGGCTCCCAGCTCTCCTCCTTAATCCTGTCTCATGGATATCTAAACTATTTGCTTAGGAGTACTTGATCACCACAGTTCACAACATAGTCTTTGAAGAGAAATGGTCACCAGATTGTCTGAAAGCACCAGGCTGTACATAGCCAGATACTCGTGAGAGCTGAGATGCATGGTAATAAGAGAAACAGTGTGGAATAATTTCTCCCCTGCCCTCCATCACAGCTGAACTGGTGATGCTTGGCACTCTCAGCCTTAGCTAGGTGGAAGGTCAGGAAAGCATTTGTGTTGTCCAGCTTCTGCTCAAACCTTCCCCCTTCCAGGCAGGGAGAGGAGAGAAAGATTTTCTGAGATTATACTTTGTGGACCTGGGCATTATCTCCTTCTGGCCTCAGTTTTCCATCAGGTTGGCAAGGGTGTCAGCTGAAACACAAATGCACTGCTATGGTAGTCATGGACTCTGCTCTGAAACTGGTGTCTGCCTTTCCCCACCTTATTGCACGAGCTGGCTTGTCCTTTAGCAGGCCTTGTGACCAGGTTGATCTCTGGCTCTAGCTGGAAGCAGTGAGGGCTGTCAAGTGCCAGAACTCCTGCTTCTAAGCAAAGTAAATCCCACTGGTGAGAAAATCCATGGGCTAGTAAAGGACTGAAGAATTAATTCAATGATAGACTTGGGAATGAGACCAGTAGCTGAGCCACAGGCACTGGATGGATCCCTGATTCCTACAACTGCTCTAGAGTGAACGTTGCTTGTTGCTGATTTTGCCTTTGCCTCGGGATGTCACAATACTCATGCAATGCTTTCTAGGTTCTTTGACCTTATAAATGGGTAAACGAGAGAGGGAAAGAATGTTATTACTATTCACCATATCTGTAAAACTAACAGCATTCAATGGTGCCTCATCTCCCAGCTACCGTGTCTCCTGGGTTGATTCTGGTTCCATTATAGTTTGGAAATCAGAATAAGGTAAAGCCAAAGGGATGGACTGGGTTTTTTTTTTTCTCCCTTTAAAATGGTTACATTAGCAATATTCATTCACAGAGGTATTTTAAGGCAGAATGAGTCTTTATGATCATTGTCTCTGATTCAGCATAAGCTGTGTCTCTGTTTAAAAGGTTTTTTGGTGGTTTTATGCAAACTCTTGAAATGTTAAGTTTTTTAGTGAGTGTAGCAGCGAAACAGGGGTTTCTGGGTGGAAGCATCATGACCCCTTCTCCCCTTGTCTGTTCCTCACAAAGTCTACTTAACTTCTGAATACTTACCAGTTGCGTCTTTTTGCCAGGGAAACTTCCTCCTCTGATCTTGAGTACAAAGCCTTAGCCTTGCCTGGGGCAGCAATGAACAACCCTCTTACAGTTGGAGCTAGATGGAAAGGAGGAGCTTCTGTGGCTTGCTTATAAGTCAGGAGAGAGACAAAGAGTGTAAGAATCCTACACAATTCTGTGAGGAACAGGATTCTGAACTGCAAAATATTTTTAAGCCCTTTTGCCCATCAATCCTGTTGTTGTGTATATGCGTCACTAAGGAGCAGTAAGCTGAATTTATTTAATTAAGCTGGCACAAAGAAGATAAAACTTAATTTCTAGAAAGGGTAGGAATCTGACTGCAGGCTCGTAGGGAGATCCAGTTCCTGTGACTTGTGACCTCTTTGCAGAGGCCTGTGGTGTTGTGACATTCCTGCTGTTGTCGCTTGTGTAGGCACTTATGCTGACCTTCCTGATAAGATGTGTTGTCAAGTTGCTCATGCAGAGATTTTTCCATCCTGTAACCCACTGCACAGGGTTATGGGAGAATGCTGTGGTGTTGTAGATTACAGAATAAAAATGTTTTATTTAGAAAACTTGAAGTTGGGACACTGAAAAGAGGAAGAGATTACCTGAGACATATGTAGGAAGGGGAATGTGCTTGTTGCTGGTGTCTGCTGTCAGCAACAAACCAGGATCATCCTTTTTGTCTGAAACCTGACAGAATTCATCCATCAGTGTTGGGATCTGTCAGTGTCTAGGTCCAGTGAACAGATCAAATTTAGACTCAGCTGGGAGAAAGAGGTCCTGTACGACTCGTACTGCTTTTGGTGTTGGTGGCTGACAGCCAGCCAGGGATTGCGCTTATGTGAGACTACTGAAACCAAGACGTGCTGTTCAAGCCCTGCAGCCTGGCCTCCTGCTGGCACAGCTCATGCTTTGCATACTCTTCCTTGCTTCTCCGGTCAGCTTTGTGGGAGAGCTGTATCAGCCAAGGATGCAGACCTCCTCCCTTCCTCAGAAGAGACGGGGCTTTGGCATGACCTTAGCTGAGCATAGAGTCCACACGAGGGAGGATTCTTCTCTAATGCCATTTGGGATGGATTTCAACTCTTTCTGAGACCTGACAAGGGACAGAGGCCCCTATGACCTTCATCTATATCCAAGCTGGAGGCTGAACTGCCTGACCAACTCCATTCAGTTTTTGAAGCCAGGGAAATTTATTGAACTTAAAACACATTAGTTGTTGTTTGAATTAATTTCTGAGTATACAAATGGGGAAATCCATTGAGAGAAAGCCTGAGAGTAACACATTCACGATGAAGGGGCATCAGGTCACCTATGATGCAACCCTGGTTCCTGGGAGACTCACTTGGGATGCTGATGACCTCATGCCAGAATTTTCCCTGGTCTCCCACAGAAGTCAAAAGAGTCACTGTTGTCCTAGCCCTGCAGGGTACTTATCTGTGCTGGAGCTGACAATCTCCCTTCTCTGTTATTAAGGCTGAAGAAGAGTTAGTAAAGGCTCAGAAGGTGTTTGAAGAGATGAATGTTGACCTGCAGGAGGAACTGCCTTCACTATGGAATAGGTGAGTGCTGGAAGTTTTCCCAAGGCCTGGTTGGAAGGAAGAAAATAGCCAAGCTCTTGGTCCGGACTGGGTGCATGCTCTTCTCTTCTGGATCATCTCAGTCTGTCCTAGGATTTTCCTACCAACCAGATTCACCCTGTGCTTTCTGGGCTTTGCTTCATGATTTTCCTGCAAAATACAATTTTACCACAGAGAGAAACTGTGTTTCTCTCCTTGTCCAATTAATCCTTTTGCCCTACTAACTCTGCCCAACTTTACTGGAAGACTTGAGAGACCATGAATTTTCCATACCAGTGGCTGTGGTGATGAAAAGGGAGGTGAAAGAAAAAGACTGACATTTAGCTTGAAGGATGAACTGTAGGGTAGCAGATATTGATTTATGGGGAGGACACAGTGGAAACCAGACAAAATCTTCCTAGGAGTGTCCCAGTTTCTAAGTTTTGAATGCAGAGATCATGTCTGGGTTGGCGGTGCTGGTGTGTGGGGGATGGAGAGTGGGCAGCAGCAGGGTGGGAAAGTGAAATGCTTCACTCCCCTTTCTGTCCAGCCTGGGGTAGGTATCCTTCCTCAAAGCAGCCTGCTGGAGGAAGGAGCTGGGAGGGATACAGGCAACAGGCATCTGGGTGTTCCCATGTGCAGAACCATGACGCTGCTGGCCTTGGTGACCATCTCCCTCCGGCTGTT
This sequence comes from Myiotriccus ornatus, assembly GCA_036023395.1. Taxonomy (NCBI): domain Eukaryota; kingdom Metazoa; phylum Chordata; class Aves; order Passeriformes; family Tyrannidae; genus Myiotriccus; species Myiotriccus ornatus. Next base: position 14,369,693 of record JAYRBT010000181.1, on the reverse strand, counting down.
GTTCCTTCAGCTGAGTGCTGGTAGAGCGCTCTCTGTTGGCAGCTGGCAGGCTGGCTAGAGGCAAGTGGGTGACAGACAGCTGCTGAGATTTTAAGGTGCCACACGATCTTCACAGGCTCCTGCTACCCAGCTGATGCTTCTGCTTCCCTATTGCTTTCTGTGTCTATCTTGTGCTTTCATATTCTTTTTGCCTCTGAAGCAAACAGTTCATGCTTTTTTGCTTCCCGTGTTGCTTAGGGACTTCAGAGGGAATTAGTATCTGTCATCCTGCTAATTTCCCCAGCTCTCCTAATGCTCTGTCTACATCACAGCCTCCATCCTTTTTCCCTCTTCCTATACTAGCACATTTTTTTTCCCCCTCTCCCTTTAGCCAGCACAAATTGAGATCCCACTCCTAGTCTCCTTCTCCCCTTGGACATGTTTGCCCTGCACCCAGCCTTTGTTCCATTACTCCCTTCATACTCTCCTGCCACCCCTCTCTTCCCACATGTACCAAGACCTGACAGAGTTCAATTTGAATGGGAATGGTGGGTGGAATGTACCAGAAGGGGCAGAATTGAAAAGTGTGGGGAGAGCACTGTTTCCATTAAGTTCTTCTGTCTTGTTTTTCGTTTGACAGTCGTGTTGGTTTCTATGTCAACACATTCCAGAGTATAGCAGGCCTAGAAGAGAACTTCCATAAAGAAATGAGCAAGGTAAGGCAACTAACAGCTTATCCTACTTATCCTGTCTTCACTGCTAGTAAAAAACAACAACCACCACCACCACCACCAATAAAAAACCAAAAAAACAAAACAAAGAACCAAACAAAAAGCTGTCTGGAAAAAACAGCCCTGAGTCAGAGAAAAATATAAATCCTTAGTTTTTTTCTTTGGACAAAGCTGTCTGACGCAGTAATTCAAAGGGATGGAGCACAGGGAAGAGACTGCAGGGCCATTCAGCAGTGGGCAGTGCGTGTCACTTGACAGTGCTTGTTTGCAGATCCACAGAGCAAAGGGAAGCCATCCTCAGATCTACCTCTTGCTACCTTTTTTAGTTCATCTCCATTATGGATCTGTAACCTATAACCTGGGCACACTCAGCATGGTATCTATTTTCCTCCTCCTCTGCTGCCTGGTAGCAGGTTGCTGTGTACCCTCATCCAGTCTAGCTGTGGGGTTGAAAACAGCAGGAAATCTGCCAGTCTGCAAGTTGGCTAAAAACTGAGACCTGCCCCACTCCAGTCCCTCAAGAAGGCACTTCCCTGCATTACCTCTCTGCTTTGGTTTTTTCCTGCCCTGTGACCCAAAAGAAGGCATTTGAGTACTTAGCCTGGCCCTTATAGGGGCTGCCAATTTGTCCTGAGTTGGGAATCACAGCAGTAAGCAGTGTTGTAAGCTGGTGGTGGCAAGCTGGATCCTGGTGCTCTGTGCCAGTACCCAAAGGAGACCTCGGGACCAGTCTGTGGGAAAGTCCTCCACTGCCAATATAATTTACAGATATGTTCTTGTTCTTTCAATTAAAAGCTAGAGAAGTCTCCTGAATTCCTTAGGTCTGTATGCTGCTTTCAGGAGTTGCACACCCTCTGTAAATGTTACCCTAATCTTGAGGAGGGACTGAGAGCCCAGCTGGAAAACCCTTATATTCCCTCCACTCCCCAGTGTCATCCTGACAACAAGGCAGCTGCTAAGCAACAGGAAACATTATAGTCCTTCAATTCCCAACAGTCAGGGGCCTTCTGACTTCATGTAATGAATCATCTTTGAGCCCTGCTGACATTTTATGGGGTCTTTTCCAATTAATAGCCTGCTATTCTCCACCGAGAGATGAACTAATGCTAAGAATAGGGAGGATTCTTACAATTATCAGTTTGTTACTGTTAGCTTACATCCAACAAAACATGGGAAAGATGTTTGTTAGACAGAAATTCTCTTCTTATATGAAGTCAGGATTTTTCTTTCTTGAGGAGTTTTGTATGAGAGCAGGGCTTTTGCTTTGTTCCATAAAAAACATCTGTTTCCTTTTACTGCTACAGCATCCAATTAACTGCTGGTGTTGCCTGCAAAATGCCTCTAACACTGATTGCATGGGATCCCTCCTCCTACCAGTGATAAATCTGGTGTCTCATTTATGGATTGGCTGTTTCAGAGTAGGAGTATCTGAAGTGACTTTTGCAGCCTTTGGTGCCAGGGAGCATTTAACCCCTAATTTCTGCAAAGATATCTAGGTCCTGCCCTAAACCTAGGTGGCCCAGGAAGACTGAAGTTAAAGTTTGTTGACTGGAAGTCCAGTTGCCTTTGACTCCACAGCTGAGATGGCCATATCCCAAGCTTTGATAAGCAGGTCTGAGAAACAACTTTTGGCTACAAATCCACAGTGAAGCTTCAGTTCTAGGACATAGACCCTTAGATAAATGTTCATCCTATTTCTGCAGTGGCACCTGGCAGCACAGCAGCAGGGCCAGGTGATAGAGAAGCTAAGAGGATGATCTGCAAGGAAGACAGAGCATTCCCATGAGGAATCAGCATCTCTTCAACAGTTCAATAGCATTTCATACCCCACAGAGAAGGGGAAACAGATTTAGGGCTGTTCTCTCTTGGGATAGCTATGCATATGCAATGTGTGTGCATATCTGGGCACAAGCCTTTGTTTGGTCAATCTGTGCAGGCCAGCCCAGACTCTCTTCTGGCACTCGTGCTGTTTTCTCATTCTTCTTCTTTCTTTTGTTTTTGTATTTTGCAGTTGAACCAAAATCTTCACGATGTCCTGCTGGGTCTAGACAAGCAGTACTCAGGCAATGCTTTCCCTGTTAAAGCACAGCCCAGGTCAGTAACTGTGGGTAGTGTCTTTCCTTCAGGAGGGGAGGAGGGACAGGGATGTCTGTACCCAGGGGTGTTGAAACCTCCATGTTGTCGACTGGAAGTGATTTCACCAACTGCCAGTGCCCTCCTGAGACTTCCTAGAACATGCCCAAGATTGTACTTAGCGCTGGGTGGCAAATACAATACCACTTACCTTTCTAAGTTAGCATCTGGAGGCCTAAACTTTCACTAGGTGCTGATATGTAGGCAACTGATTCTCAGCTCTGCTTTTTTAAAGTTAATTCCATGCAGTGACATGTGCTACTGAGCTGCCCTTCCTTCTGGGTCCAGTTGCCCAGCACCTGTCCTGTTCTTTCCCTCAGAAGCTTCTGCCATGTACCTACAGCTTGAACACCAAGAGCCCATTTAGTTCCCCAGCTTCCTTTTTGGTCCTCCAAACTTGGAATCACCGTTTTGCCAGAGCCTTATGCCTGTCCTATGTACCCAGCTGAAGTGGATTTCCTTTTCTGTGTGTTGAGGAAGGAGTTGCAGCCTCACTAATATGAGGCCTCCTGACCTCAGGGCACTTTCAGTCTGCATGTAGGCAAGGAGTGAGTGTCCTCTGGGCCTTTAGTTTTCTTTCCTCAGCTGGGTCCTATCCTGTATGGCTAAGTGCAAGTCTGCACATTCTCTAGCACTGAGAAGGGAGGGAAAGGTTGGGCTCTGGATTAGGCTGACTGGCTCTCATCCAAGTGTGTGAGTGATGAAATACTGTTGGGCTCTGGCTTCCAGCTGCTGCTAATCCCATGTGCTGGGCAAGCAGGAGCACAGCCTAAGTCCTCAATTGGTGTATTGATGGAGGGAGGAGGTGAAGTCAGCATGAAGTAAGAGCAAGCTGTGGTCTGAGTGCGTTGATTCAGAAGGGGTAGATCAGCTGTTGAGACCTCTGTGCTCCCTTGTCGCTCCTCCCAGTTTAACCTTCTGTTGCAGTCATGCATAGATGACCTGTATGCCTTCTTCCTCCAGTGACTGTGGTGTTTGCCAGCTCTAAGGAAAGAGAAAAGTTTGAGTTGAATTTGGTCCCTGAATTTTGGATTGCTGACACCAGATTTCAGAGATGCTAATAGTGCTACTTGTGAAAATGATGTCTTCTTCCCAAGTTGACATGGGGTGTCTGTTGATCACCCCAACTCAACCAGACTGAAACCTTGTTTGGAGGCTGTGGTGCCCATCCTCTTGCTGCCATGGGCCACGATGTCTCTGTTAGTAACATCCTCCAGGGTCCTTGGAGGGGGATGAGGTAAAAGGACAGATAAAGGCTATAACCATTGCTTTGTCCAGCTCCTTCCTCCTCCTTTCTCTCTTCCTTGACAAACTAATTGCAGGCTGCAATGACAGTCTGGCCCAAAGATGTTCACTGCTGTTGTGGCATGAAGTTTCTGACCTGAAGGAGCTTTCTGTCCTCACGATTGCTGCCCCCACAAACTGCTGGCATCATCTGGGACTGCAATGAGTGTCTCAGCTGCAGTTTGTGCTCTTTGTCTGGCTATGAAACCACATGGCCCCAAAACCAAAAACAGAGCACGCACAGGGGTCCCTGTGTGGGGAGAAATCTGAGTGCTGCTGCTTCATCTTGCTGCATCTTGGCTGAGGTGCCAGACCTGCCACAGAGCAACTCTCTTCCTCCTGAGTGCAGTGGAGCAGGCTGTTGTATGAGGATGTAGCAAAGGTTTGCCAAGGTAGTAAACATGTTTTGCAGTGACCAGGAAGTGCTGTGAGGCACTTCTGTGTCTGCTGCACATCTGGTCTCTCATTGTGGCACAAGGCTGGAGTGAGAGTGTGTGGGAGGAAATAGCTTATTGTGGTCTGCAGTAGGAGCAGATGCTTCCCTAACCCTTTTCTACTGGGAAGGGGATTGGAAATTGATACAATGGCAGGAAATGAATGAGGAGGTGTGAGAAGAGAGGCAATTATCTGTACACATCATTATGACATTCGTGTGAGGCCTTACAGAAATACTACTCTGGCTGATGAATCTGATGCTGGCAGTGTAGCACAGTAGCACAGAGAAGCTGGTGTATTTCTGGGAACCTTAGGCATGGGTTTGGGATTTGTTTCTGAAAGAGTTTGAACGTTCAGGGCTCAGATTCCTAGAAGAGCTAGGAGCTCTGTAGCGTTATCCTAGTATGATTGGACAAACTGGAAAAAAACATGGTAGGAAAGCTGATGATTAAGTTCCATGTATAAGACTGTGCAGCTCACGTACGTAAAGGAGAATGGGGAACTTGTTTCTTTTGCACCAATATTCACAGCAGTGAGCAGCTGTGAAAAAAGGACTTTTACAGGACCCTGGTGGTCTATACAGTTTCCTTTTTCTTCTTCTCCATGTGCTCCATGGCCCCATGTTCCAAAGTGCAGGGAAAATTCTAGTTTACTTACACATAAATAGATCTTTCACAGGTGTAAAATCCCTTCTCCTACTTTCTCCAAACCAGGCCATAGCTTTCTAGGAATGAAGGGAAGTGTGTGTGTGTGTCTCTGTGTGTGTGTGAGAGAGAGAGAGAAGAGATCCTGTCATCTTAATTACAACGAGCTTTGTGGCACCACATAAATGGGTGCATGGAAGCTTCCTGGTTTAACTGTGCCATCCTGTAACTGAAATGATTTGCGTGCCATCCTCAACAGAAAGAAAACTAAACTGTTCGCCAGGCTGAGGAAAAAGATGAGCAGGTACCGGTATGGAGAGCAGCATTTCGATACGTGTTTGATTTAGTTCCTAAAACTGGAGAGGCTGTTGCTGGACTCTAACAGCCTGGCACGTGTTAACCCTGTGGTGGGAGAGGGGTTCTCTGCATGATACGATGTGTTCATGGCCTGCTGGGTCCTGCTGAGATCTGTGTCTGGATAATCCCATTAACTGCTTGTATGCCTGATTTGAATCCTTGCTTCTTTTCCTATCTAAGAAGGCAGTGTGAAAACTCAGGCATTGTCTGTCCAGTTGCTTTTGTGTGATGGAAAATGCAGTGCTGTGTTTTCCATGGGAAATATGATCAATTTTAGGATTTTAACACTTCTAGCTTTAACTAGTGGGTTTGCCCATTTGAACAGGTCTGAAATGCTGTATTCTCATTTCCTGCCTGGCCAGAAAGGACCATTAGAAAGGTCTTTCACACTCATAAGTCCTGTCCTATCTACCTGTTGCAGATGGGAGGATGATGAGGTGGGAGAAGGACACTTCCAGCTTTGCTCCTTACTTGCTCTGTTCTTGAGGATCCTCACTGTCATGCTCTTTCCATTTAAAATTTTGTATAGGGCTGAAGGAAAAGGAAGTCTGTTGTCTTGTATAAAGACTAATGCCTGCATCTTGCCTTTCAAGACAATGATGGCATTAACCGGATTGCTACAATGCCTAGAGTTACCATAGGTTGAGGACTCTGACAAGAACATGCTCTGGAGCAAAGTGGGAATTGCTGCATAATTCGTCTAATTTTCATTTATTTTTACTCTTTGTGTTGGTACTCCCTTCATGGGGGTCCTACAGGAAGAAAAAAACCTAAATTACCAAGATGGTGTCCTGCAAGCAAAAAAAGCAAGTGCTGGTGGATTGGTATACTTGCTTTTCTGATTCTGGCTTCCTGCTGCCTAGGGCAAGTCATGCCCTTCTCTTTGTCTCTGCCATGCATCCTTTTTAAAGTGGGAGGTTAAAGAGTGGAGAATGGTAATTGCAAAGGAAAGCTGATTTTTGATTTGCTGGGGATTTCTGCTATCAGAGTAGCTGCTGGGGTCACAGAGAGTTGTGCAATCCCTGGT
>JAYRBT010000181.1:14292990-14362847 GCA_036023395.1 Myiotriccus ornatus | reverse complement strand
AGCTGATTTTTGATTTGCTGGGGATTTCTGCTATCAGAGTAGCTGCTGGGGTCACAGAGAGTTGTGCAATCCCTGGTGCAGGGAAGAAAGGCCTGGGGCTTGGTCAGTCTTTTATCTGCAAAAAGAATGTACATTTGTGCCATCACAGGTTTGGGTATGTAGGTGCTCTATTTTATTTTTTTTTTTTTAAAATTCTTCAGTATATGGAAGGTAAAAAGTGAATTACTTTTGGCTAAAAGGCCCTGCATGAGCCTTAGCTGAGATGCTAACCTTTTTTTATTTTTAACCTGAGAACTTGGCAGGAGGTAACTGGTCTGTTTTTGCCATATTGGAAAGTAGATTTCATCCTCTAATGTAGGATTGTTACAAGTGCATGGGAATCCCGTCTGCAGATGTTACCCTGCTCTTCCAGAACAAATGAAGCAGCCCCATGAAGGGTCTGGGAGCTAAGCAGCACTAAAAGAGGCTGGGGGATTTTTACTTTCAGCTGGAGTAACTGCATTAGACCCTGTTCCTAGCACTCTATTTGCAGAAGGAAGTTGACACCGCCTTCTCTTCCTCACCTGATATTCCTGGGTTTGGCATCACTTTCCAATTGCTCATGGGAAGGAAAAAGACAGAGCAATGACCTTGTCTTTTTGGCTTGCTTTTACTTTGGTCAATGGGGTAGAGTCCCCACACTCTTGCTTTTCCCTGTGTTTCCTGAAGCAAGCAGTTATTTGGAGACAGGACTTTGCTCTGTGTGGGCAGTGTGTACTCCCTGAGGACATGTCAAGGACAGAGGATCTTGGTGACTGTCTTTCTTGACGCTGGTTGCGCTGGCTAAATTCGTGCAACAAGTGCAGGAATGAAGGTGCTGCTCGGGGGGGCTGAAAAAGGCTCAGCCAAAATTAGCACTGGCATTTTCCTAGGGGGATTGGCCAGCACATCAAACAAGCTGTAAATAGTAGTGGCTTAATGAAGTCTTTAGTGTGGGGCCCTTACAGCCCAGTTTCTTCCCCTCATCCTACAAGGGCTGACTCACATGGGAGCCTTTTACCAATATATCTCCAAATTAAGTAATTGCCAGGCACCAGAAATAAGGCACTACAAAGCTGTTTCATGGCCTTTAGAAAATAAGCCTAAACTTCTTTCTCACTGGGAGAAATGGCCATTTTAAGTCCCTAGAAGGAAAAGTTTACTCTTGTCTTGGTAGACCAGCTGATAGCCAGTAGTCCCAGTATTCCCAGTGTAGTCTGGGCATTTGAGAAGTCCTGGCAGTCAGGGTGTAGATTACTCTGTCCCCCATCTTCTCCAAAGTACTTTCAGCTCTGGGGAAGGTAACGTGGTTTCCCCCCTACCCCTTGCCACTCTAGCATCAGAGGATGTTTTCTGTCATTTCCTGCTGTTTCCTGGTTGCTCCTATTTAGATCAGGACTTCCTTACCTTCACCCTCCAACTGTTACTATTTTGAATCTGTAGCACAACCTTGTAAATTTTGCAGAATCCGTCACACAACCCACTGTATTGAAATGATTTCTGGGAACCTTTGAGGAAGGGCACTGTAGGCATATCCGGTCAGACTAAGAGCTGCAAGGGTTGGCCTACATGTTCTTTAGTCTGTCCCCTTCTCTTTTTCCTTTTCGTTTCCCTCTTTTTTCCTTGGTGTGCGTGCCCCTGGTTGAGAGCTGCTGGCAGAGAACGTCATTGGGTTTGTTGCATCATGTTGGTGTGCTGCTGGCATCAGTGTCATCAGAAGTGTCCAGCCTGCATGTGGACCTGAGAACAAGTGCTTTGTGGGGAAATGTGCGTGTGGGATGTGGATATGGGGAGAAAGTGGGGGGAATGGGTGAGGGTGAAGTGAATGAAGAGGGAATGGGATGGGGAGCTTGAAAGCTGGAATGCTGACCAGGGTGAGATGCTTGCTTGGAAGGGGAGGTTTGTTGAAATGCCTTGCTATCCCTTCTTCCTTTTGCTATCCCCCAGTTGTAAACAAGTGTTTAGGAATGAGGCCATCATGCATGTTAGCCAATGACCACCATAACTTAGGCATCCAAGTGCGAGTGGATGTACATGTCTGAAGCTCTGGGCCCTCTTGAATCAGAGCAAAGAAATAAATGACTTGATGTCCCTTCAGAATCCAGTCTGCATTGCTCTACTTCTGGTCCTATGCCAGGATTACTCGTATCAACTTGTAGGAAAGGATCTGTTTCTTTCAGCCTCTCCCAAGGCCATCAACTTTACAAGAAGTATGACTTTATAAGTGGAGGCAAATATCACATCCTATAGATGAGGTTGCACACCCTTTTTGCAGTATGCTGTGATATTCTGTTTTCAGCTGTGTATAGTTTTGCCAAACTGTAACCACTTCTGCTGAAATATCCCACACCAGTCTGTGTACTTCTGTATGACTTGAGATATACTGATTAGTCGATTTTTTTGGGGGCTGAATTTCAGCCAAGATGATTCGACTGTTTCTGAGAATTTGGTTGAGGAAACAGTTTCTCCTTCATCCCTGCTGAAATTCTCCGGTAACCCAACATTTTGCTAAATTTTCATTATTCTGTACTTTGAAGCACTGACTTGACACCCAGCCAAGGCACCCCTCTAGGGAAAGGAGTGTGCCTCTTGCCATTCCTTTGAAAAATCTGCCCAAATCTGTCCAAGCTATGAACCAACAAATGCCATTGGCGTATGCTTCTTGCAGCTTAATTCCCTGAAGAATCCGTCTGTGTGTCAGAAACAGTCCTGGAATAAAGACCAACTGGGGAGACTTTTCATAACAGAGAAATCTCTATTAGCAGCTGGAACCTCACTGTTTCTTTGCTGTCTGGAATGATCTGTGAAACCCCTGCTAGTTTGCCTCTCTTCTAGCTTAGCCAGTTTGTACCACGAAGAGGCAAATGATATTCTGTGGTTACAGCCTTATTCAGGTATTATGAATCTATTATTTATAACCCATACAGGTGTCAGTAGCCCACCACAGAGAAAAATTCTAATCTGTAGAACTTAAATGAACAGCAAAGAGCTCCTTTCCCCATCTGTTTTCCCAGCATTAAAGGCTATGGCTTAATGTCAGGCACTTAGGTTAGAATCTAGAAAAATAAGTATGCCTTTTTGTTTTGGTTTTTGTGTTTCTATGTCTGAGGCAAGTATATCAATTCTGTAGGAAGTTAGTGAGTAGCCTGCTGCAATGTAATGCTGCTGCAGTGTGTTGGACTGCAAGTGACTCAGCAAAGATGCTTCTCAGAAGCTTGTTGAGGCTTCAAGTATCTTCATTATGTGTTTGGGCAGTGAAGCAAAGAGATAATGGAGGCCACTGATCTGGTCTGGTTAGCACAACTCCTCCTAGTCCTGGCTCAGATTTCTCTCTCTTTCTCTCTCCTTCTTTCTCCCTCTCTCTCCCTTTCTCTCTCCACTCCTTCAGTGACAGCACCCCAGCGAAAGCAAATAAAAGCCCCTCACCTCCACCAGATGGATCTCCCATTACCAGCCCTGAGACCAAGACTGTCAACCATGAGCTGGAACCATCCACTTTGGAAGCACCTGGGGCAAGCATCCCAAAGTCACCATCTCAGGTAGTGTCCCCATGACATTGACCATGTCTCCACAGTGTGACCGCTGATGGCACAAGCTCTGTGAGTCAAAGACATCCAGCAGTTGCTTTTTTGGACCTCATCCTGCTACTGAGAACACAGAACATGACGTCATGGTTGTTCTCTTTCCCTGGTTCCTGAGAAAGTTCCTGAGAATTCGAGTTGCTTCTTGGTCATCTCTATATCATATAGGGAAAAACTGAGTATCTCTGAATGGCTTTACAAGGTGAAGGCCAGTAATATATTTTGCTGTCTGATATGATGGCCAAGAAGGATCCAGGGAGGATGGAGGTGTAGCTAGGTGAGGAAGTTTGTTCTTTACATTTAATTAACCTGTGGAATTCAATGGTCCAATTTCTTCTCAAGAACTTCTGTAGCTGAAGAAGGTTAAAATAAAAAAGTTTATTACTGATGAGGAGAACATCTGTACTTTGGATGTTTTACTTTACTACCAAGATAACATATTATGCTAAAAATAAAGGAGTTGTATTCTTATGCTATGAAGAAATTACGTGAGTTACAGGAAGAAGACTGTCCATTATATGGAGTCTGATGCCTTCTATATGGCCTTTGTTAGGTCTTTCCATACACAGGAGATAGCCAGCAGCATGGTCAAAACAGTAGATGTAGCTACTCAGCATATCATATGATATGTTTGACTTTGGGATTTAAGGAAAATGAAACATTTAGTTCCCCTTCCTGTCCCTCTGTTGCTGAGTGGGAGAAAAGTTTAGTAGGGAAAAGTAGTAACTAGGCCAAATTTATGTCTGGCCCCAATCTCTGTATCTCAGTAAGTGCGACACTAGGGAGTAGTCTTCCAGGAAGAACTAAAGCTGAGAGAGGTTCTGGCCAAGCTGGTATGGGAAAACCTATTGCCTCTGAAAAGAGATGGGTGCAATCCATAACTTCTTTGCTGTTGCCGTATGTAGCAGCATGATTCCAAATCCAGGCCTGTTGGGGTAGGCTGTCTCCTGTTTCTGGAGAGCCTCTCAGAATATTTTTCTCTCCACTGCATTTTTGACTTTTATGATTATCCAGGGACAGGAAGGGGATGTTTTTGCATTGGTGAAAGGTTCCAGCCCTGTGAGATGTGTGGATACCTGACAGTGTCTTTTCAGGACTTCTCCAGGGTCTCTGCACAGCTCAGCATTGCACAGCCTAGAGTGGCTTCACCACGACCCTGGCAAGGCCCGGCACTATGTTTATAGGGGAGAGAAGACAGTAAATCCACAATTGCCTTTCTGTTGTGGGTTTGGTTTTGATTCCCCCCCCACCCCAGCCAGAGGTTTCTAGAACTTGACTAAAATTTTGAACAAAAAATTGTACATATTTATTAAGCTGTTCACAGCAGACTTCACACACCCTGCCTGTGGACTTGTCTTAATTAGTTTGGCTTCTTCACTTTCCTTTAAATAGCACAGATAACCTTTGTTTTTGCCAGCCTGCAAGTGTTTTCTTATTCACTTGCTGACTGCCTGCCCACAGGAATGGGGCTAGAAGCACCCCTTGCCAAGCAAGCAGAATATTCCAGTGCAGCCCTGGTGGAACCTTGGATGGGCCTCAGGACAAGACTGAAATGGTATTTGCAGCTAATGCTGCCACCGCCTGGCAGCTCGTTCCCAGTCTATGTTTAATTCATCCCCCCAGGCATCACTACAGTGAAGAGCAAGAGCTCCACTCTATATTCACACTACCTGATAAGAGATGTAGCTGGCTCCAGAGGGAGGGAAGACAAGGGCAGGAGTTTCACACTCAAAGCCAAGCCTGGTGTCTGTATGGATAAAGTCTAGGAAGTGTGTCAGCTTGCCAGCCAGCTGGGAAACACAAGTGTCTGCTCTCTCAACAGTGCTCAACTTTAATACTGAAGTCTTCACAGGTCTTATGACTTTTGACCTCTGGGTAAGTGATTTGTTCAACAGTCCTCCAAGGGAGGCTGCGGGACCTCACCCTCTGTGGGAGGATGGACCAAAATGCAAAAAGCAAGAACAATTCTCTGGCCTCTTCATGTCTGAAACACTAACGCAAACCACAAGCAAAGGCTGTGGAAAGAAAGATGGCAAAACAGGAGTGACAAAATAAATGCTAACTAAATTTTGAACTGTTCCTTATACCACAAGAAAACCTCTTTTACTGTCCTTTAATTCTTGAGAACAGTTTATTTCTGTCTTTAGGAAGAAATTAATGTTGTCAGCTCTCTGCATAGTAATTTGATGACACGGGACTTCAAGGAGTCCATGTAACTTCAAAGGTCAGACATCTGCTCTCAGTTACACCACTGAAATGCTCTAATGAGACTTTTGAAATCAGTGCAAGTATGTTGAATTTCGACAGGTAAAGCTCTGGGGGATCCAAGTCAGCAGAAAAATTTTAGAGGATTTGCTTTATTCTAGGCAACAAAGCTTTTAGTGAGTGATTAGTTTGTGGGTATAACCCAACATCAGTATGTAGTCATCTTGTCTTTGCAATGTGATTTTAGACTGCTATTAGAGGTAATGCTGGATAGTGTGGAAGTGGTCATCTCCAAAACATTAATGCATTGAAAGGAAGGAGACTAACTATATTAGAGAAATAAATAGCAGAAAAGTTGTGATATTTTTGACTTTAGAGTAAGTAATTGGAGCCTTTTATTTCTGCAGAAGATGGCTCGGTTCTGAGAATAGCTTTTCCCTGAAATTTCAGATCTCATCTTGCAAGCAGGGTTTTTCAGGAAGGGATTGTTCTCAGGGAGTATGGACACAGCACCTTCTGCAACCAGTGAAAAGTTGGAAGAACACATTTTTTTTAATTATTTCCCCTAGTTAGCTATACAGGGGAAAATTGCGTGTTTTCATACACACTCCTTCTCTTTAAAGTAGGTTAACCCTGTAGAAAACCAGGCATGTTGTTAGGAATCTAAATAAATGTCTTGTAGAGCTCAGTTATAAGTTGGAGGAGTGTGAACAGATGACTAGGAGCCATGGATTTCTGTATTTCAGATCTGGGCTTGATGCTGATAGACTGGGTGCACATTGTCAAGTTTCTGAGTCTTGCTGCCTTGGGATCCTAGGTATGATGAGAAGATCAAGCAGCTGTAAAACTGCATTGTAAATGGAAAGTGTTGTCACTGCTGAACATTGCTTTGGTGCTGGGAACTTGTATGGCTGCTTCGTTTCAACATAGTAGCAGCTCCTCAAAGTCTGATTTGAGCTAGAAATGATCATTAAGCTTTGAGCACAGGAAAGTATGAAAAGAATGTGGATGGGTTGATCTAGGGAGGCTCTACCACAGCTTCCACAGGATTGTGAATGCAGTGTCAGGCTGAGTCTTTAGCGTGATGGTGGGTATTAGGTATTAGAGTTACTGGGTCAGATGGTTTTATGCATTCCCTGGGATCTCCATTTGGAATACATGACTTCATTAGTGTCAGTGCTCACTGGTGAAACTGAGAGCAGAGTTGGGTTCATTGCAGCCGTGGCTTCTCAGCAGTTCTTGTCTAAAGCTAAGATGCCATCAAGAGCTCCTTCAGACCTTTCTTACAGCACACTGATAACCAGTGCACCAGGGAGCCAGTACTGGGCAGATCAGTCTGTCCTCATGGTCACCTGCCCATAGCAGGACAAATTGAGCCTCTTCTCTCATTCCCTTAGGTATGGTAAGTACAGCAAAGGGAGGCAGTGCTGGCCTGTTCTGTTGGATCATGTTCTCAGTAACTGATCTGTTCCCTTCCCAGTGGATCTTTTGAAGGTTGCATATGCTTTAATTATGTATGCATGTCCTGTCAATGCATATTAATTGTGTTACGCTTCTCCTCTGCAGAGGGAAACTTGCCCATGGCTGAAGTGTAACTAATGATGCCAAACCTTCTCTGGAGGCGTGTGGTTGTTTATTTTGTTTTGTTTCAGCCCTTCACCCTCCACTCCCTCCCTCTTCAGGTGGAGCTGATTGGACCGTGCTCTATGCCAGTGATTGTGATTTCCCTCACCTTCGGTTTTTGTGACTAACCTGGTTCCTGTCTTTGGTTTTTTTGGGTGTCGCCGTCTGTGCTGTGGCTGTGTGCTCACTTGCATGCAGTTGAGGAAAGGGCCTCCGGTGCCTCCGCCTCCAAAAGTCACCCCCTCCAAGGAGATCAAGCAGGAGAACATCATCAGTCTGTTTGATGACAATTTTGTCCCTGAGATAAGTGTGACAACCCCTTCGCAGGTTAGCTGCTATGCCCTGCCTAATTTTTATCTGCCTCTGAACTTTTCCTTTCATTCTTTCTTCTCTTTGGAGGTGTTAAGTCATGAAACCTGGTCAGGTGAAGGAGAAAAGGAAGCTCAGCATTGGATCTTGGAGGGCAGTGAGTTAGATAGGAGGCTACCTTAAAGAGGAGGGTGGCTAGAAGGCAGCCTTGAGTAACGCTCTGCCCTTTGAGAGCTTTCAGTCATAGAAGAAACAGGAGAAATGCAGCTGGTCAAGATGCCAGAAAGTAATAACTGCATTTGTTCAGCAGCAATGCATATGGATTACAGCTCTCTTAATATCCAATGGTATGCTCTCCCCAGACTCACTGATACCGAGTGTGGATGAAGGATGCCTTTTTCTGCTCATGTATGGCCCTAACTGCTGACCCAGGTATCTCTACCAGTTTTGGGAGAAGGCAGTTTTTTGCTCTCTATGCCTTTACACATGGATTTTGTGGCTTAAAGCCCACACCTGCCTAGAAAAGACCAACTGGAATTGCATGAAGTTCTCTTTGCAAAGAATAGAGGACTGCAGTAGATGGGCAGGACTGTGCCTGCTGTTAAGTTAGGACTGCTTACGCAGTCTGTCAGTATTTCTTGTCAGGTGGGACCTTTTGAAGCCCTGAGAAAGGAAATACATTTTCAAATTATATATTTTCCTTTTACTTTCCCTTTTGTTTACATCACTGCCAGAGAGGATGCCCAGGTAGGGAGTTCTGTGTTGGATCTAGGCGAATGGCTGTCCTTATGTATATAAGAGCCTGACCAGATTTCTGGCTGTATCATGAAATACTTGTATATATTTTATATATTTATATATATACATATGTATGTATATATGATATATATTTTTCTCCCTAAGTGCTTGTTAAAGCACAAATAATGTCTCTATTAGTGCTCATCTGTGACTCATTCCCTAACTTCTCTTTGCATCATGCTGCTCCATTGCCTCTGGTTTGCCACTTTCCATCCATCTGCTGAGGAGCAGAGATGAAGTGGGGAGGGAAGGAAGTCCGTGTCAGATTTTGCGTTGCAAAGTGGAGAGATGATTTAACATCAGTGTTGGAAGGTGGGGGCCGCAGGCAGCTGAGCAACTCTGTCATTTTCTGTGCTTCCTTCTCCTGCATTGTAATGGAGAGCTCTGTCTGCTCCATGGTTTGTATCATGTATTTCCATGTGAATGCCAGCCCTTAGTCAGACGTGTTCTTCTGTACCTGGTCAGTGCTCTGACCCAGGGTGGCATGTGCTGTGACTTTCAGTTAGATGGTATTTCCAAGGGAGGACTCTCATTGCCAAAACAATCTTCACTGAAGTACCCAACAGCTCCTAACACTCAGTGTGTTGCCCAGGGCTGTTCCTGTCAGATGTCTTAGTTCCAATGAGAGGTGTCTTAGTTTCAATGAGCTGTCTTGTGGGAAATCTGGATAAAGACAAGGAGTGCTAGCCCTTGCATTTAAATCTTGAATGGCAGGTAAGACTATTCCACGACTGCAGCCTTTGATGTCTCACTATGAAACGAAACTAAAGACTGGGTTTGGAACCACTCTGATGAGTAGCCTGAATGTGCTGGAAGAGCATAGTAGAACGCCAGTTAGTTTTTGCATACTGGTCAGGGTTTGTTATTGTGAGATGAGAGAGCTTGATTCCTTGTCCTCATCCTTGTGAATGTCAAAAAGACAAGTTCGTAAGGGAGAGAAAAATCTCTAAGAGAAGTGTAGTAAGAGGAAATTAGAGGAGGTGAAAATGATGGTGGTGTTGATGGTATTCAGGAAACTTCTTTTAAGTGGTGTGTCTTGCTACTTTCCAGAAGTTTTTCCATTGTGGGGCTATGATATAACTGTGGAGACTAACTAGCCACGTTTGTTGAAAAGGTCACTGAAACAGTAAGGCCAGTCTCCTGGGAGATCAGAGGAAATAGGGGCAAATCTTCCTGACTTCCTGGAGAGAGCAGCTTCCTCTTAAGCTGAGTAGAAAGGAGTGTCTTGTAGTGGTTAGATTACATCTAAAACACAAAAGTGATGGTCCAGTTTTGAATGCTAATGACTTGTGTCCTTTGTAGTGACTGTTTTATTAATGGCAATCAGCAAATGTGCCACCATTGTCCTTAGGTAGAGCATTAATCACTCAAAGGGAGTTATTCTGCTGAAATTGTAGAGAGTAGCAAAGCTTCTCAAATTTATGTTTTTTCGGAAGATTTGTGTCTATATATTTCTGGGTTGCCCAGAAGCGGAAACCATTGAAAATGTCATTTTTGAACTTGGAATGAATTCAAATCTCTTACTAGGGTGAGCTGCTGTATTTTGTGTTTCTGTCCCAGAAAACAGGAGGAAATTAGGAGCTTTGGTATTTAGCTCGGAGGTCTCTTAGACTTGCCTTCTAGCAGTCTGAGTGGTTTTCTCCCTGGATTTTTGTTCCTGAGATAGGTTGTATAGATGGCAGTTCTTTTGTATGTATTTGAGGGAGTCAGTCTTGGTCTGTCAGTACAAAGGCATTTGGATGAGCTGTGAGGAATAGATATAAATAGAAGAACAGCCTTTCTGACTCGACAGTGGCAGTGATCCTTTTGACCATAGCAGGTCAGGTGCTAACACCACTTCAGTTCATTTGGCCGGGTGAGAAGATGAATGACTTCTGTGGAAAAGGCTCAGGTTTGCTTTACAGTGGCACCCTATGCTGCCTGCTTGTGATTGTAGGATCCAGGCAGTCAGGACTCACATCAGGTGTTTGCATTGTCACCACGTCTTCTGCGCTTGCAGCTTTAGCTCTGGGATATCACATACCCTCCCTGTACTGTGCACGCCCGCGTGTGTGTCTAATGCTCGTACTGCTTTTCTTCCTCACTGCTGCCAAGTTTGATGCCCCTGGGCCCTTCCAGGAGGGAGCCAGCCTGTTGGATCTGGATTTTGATCCCATTAAACCAGATGCCACTGTGGGGAAGACCCCCACACCTGCCTCCCAGGTTGGTTCATATCACCATTCCTTCTCCCTTTGTAACTGACTTGTTGCCACGTGTGTTGTGACTTGCAGTCACCTGAATGATAATGTGGACCTGAGCTGTGGGTGGCTGGGCCTTACGCGTGGGAGCCCAGACCTGGGCACTAGACACCTTGATCTTCTCTCTGGATGTGCAACTCCAGTGAGAATCAGATGGCTACTAGCCTGGCCACAGTCTGGCACTAGGTATTTGTGGGATGCTTGTGCTTTGCTCTTACGATCTACTGATTGACGCCTCATTCAACTTAATGTATGTCCCTCCCTAGTTTAGCATCCTCTGTATGCTATATGGATTTAAACTGTTACTCTGTGGATGGAAATTCAGCTTGAGTTCTGTGCTCCTGTTATAAATTGCTCTCAAAGGGATTTTTAATTAACAGACACTTTGATAATCTGCAGTGACTTAAGGTGAATAAAGCTGTAGATCCATATTCAGGTGATGTGAAGGCCTTTCTTTTTCTGTGTGTAACATAGCGTGTGTTCATAGTTAAGAAGTAGCCTCCTCTTTGGTCACAGTGCTGCACAGTGCGGTATCAAAAAGCCCTAATTGTGGTCTGGTCTGTACCCAGTCCTGTCCACTATCAGAGGCAGGTGGACTGCACTTCATTTTATGTCTAAATGGCTGGAGGCTTTTAAATGCATCCTGAATTTTGTTGTTGTCCTCACTGAGACTTTCCATTTAATATGTATGCACTGCTTTATTTTTGAGGATGTCATTAAAATTTGTAATAAACATAATTGGGATGTTTACAGTATTTCTCCAGTATCATCATGTCAAGTAGGTCTGTATGGCACAGATTTCTGTAGGAATAAGACCTCTCTTGTTAAAGAGATCAAACATTAGGTATTTGATTCTCCTAAATTTAAAATACTGTATCTGCAAGATAGTAGTTATTATCATAATTTGATACACACCAATATGGCAAGCTACCCTTTTTCAGAACTTTAAGTGGGCAGATGGGCGTTTTGTGTCTACTTGCCTTACAGAACAAGCTGAAAGATAAATTTACAGGATAAGGTTGTTTTTTGGGTTTTTTTTAGATTTATTTACTAGGAATTTTTTTCTGATTCAGCAGTTATAACTTGGATAATTGGTTATACTGACATAGGATATGAGTATAAATTAGACTTAAAATGGAATTATTTGTTACCCTTTCAGCAAGCAACAGATATTACACTAAATGGGTTTTCCAAAACTGCTCAGCAATAGAATATTTGGTGTTCTAATCTAATTATTATTAGCTTCAGAAGACAGTAAAAGAGTCTGAAACTGATAATTTTTAATGGTAACCAAAGTATAAAACCGAGTGAAAACCACCTACTTATCAAAGCAGTAAGATTTATTACCTATAGGGTGGGCAGTATGGCAAAGAGGTTAAGATATTTCACTACTGATCCAAAGACACCCTAGAACCATAGAATGGTAAGGGATTGGAAGGGACCTTAAAGGTCATCTAGTCCCAACCCCACATGCCATGGGCAGAGACACCTTGCATTCGACCAGGTTGCTCAAGGCCTTATCCAGCCTGGCCTTGAAAGCTGCCAGAGTTGGGGCACCAGTTGATGTCTTGTTCTGAAATCATACTAACTATGTTGGGTGTAGATACATGGGATAACGTTTAACCCTAATGGACTGCAAACTCATGAGTTTAGTTTGGGTTTTTGTTTGTTTGGTTGGGTTTTTTTCTGACTATCTGATCTGTCACTGCTAACTGAATGTGGCTTGACTGTCTCTCTTCATACCAGAGGTAGAAAAAACCCTTACTTAAATGTCTTGGTGCTTAGATTTGAACATTCAGTGGGGAGGGGTGTATAAATTCAGGTACTTTGTTAGTATTTTCAATACATGCAGAGATAAGTGCTGTTGAATGTGTATGTCTGCTTCAGTCTGATCAGCGTCTGTAATGTTTGTACTCACTGAAATAATCACGTATAAATATGTTTTATTTTTGTTGCTCTTTGACATGCTTAGTCTTTACCTTGGGATTTATGGGAGGTAAGAAATTCATATGGCTTTCATCTCTCATCATGTACTGTTCACATGCCAATGCCATCTCTGTTTGCATACCTGTCTCCTTTCCCTCACTCTTTTTCCTTTCTGCACACCCCGAACCAAAGTTGCTATACGTGCTGCTGAACCCACTTATGTGCCATCTGTGAAGCCCCAGGGGCAACCATAGGACATGTTTGAAAGTCAGGTCTGGCACTCTAACACTTACAATTCTACCAGTGCACAAACTCATCGCTTTTTCCTGCTAACTCACTTATCTTTCCCTTGGCATAATGCTGTGACCTTCACCTCATACTTAATATCACTGCAGCATCATGCTCACTCTCTACAACACAGTATTTCCTAAACTCTGTACATCCTGTTGGTCTTGTGTGCAATACGTAAATATCTCAGCTGCCCCTCATCATTACTGCCTGTACCACTGGGTATGTACACATCTGGAATTATCTGTGGTGTTTCCTGTTCATCAACTGTCATTGTCAGAAAGGCTGATGTGAATTAGCTCACCCTGTGTCTACACTGAAAGTTAGGTGCAGGCCCAAGACTCAACTGGCATCTGTCTCAATCTCAATTTGAAGCTCGCTGACAAGGGAGACCCTACACATGCTCTGCATCTGAACCAAAACCAGACCCTTATTTATGCCCTCTATGTTCATCTGGTCTGGGAAGGTCTCAGGTTGCTGCACATTAGCCCTTTGTGAGATATTTCAAACTTAACTGCTTTTTAGTCCCTGCTTCTAGCCAGCAGTTTGGACAGAGAACACTTGATCTGGTCATTCAAGCCTGCTGCTTGACCTGTGGCTGTATCTATTGTGTGAGCTCATGGCCTTGGCTTATGCTGGTGAATTGAGTCTTAGCAACCTTTCCATTCCCCAGGGCCAGATCACCACCCAGAGTGAGGGCCTGGGAGGACATGACTTAGCCATGACTGAGAGCCTGGCCTATGGACTCCCTGTGGCTGGTACTCTCCTTCACATGAGCTTGGGTGATGTCAAGAAAGAGGTTTCCCTTGTGTGCTTTATCAGCCATCAGTGTTTAACACCCATCATTCCTGTGTATGTGCATTGTCAGTCTGTCTTTGTAAGAGAGGAAAGGCTGGTTTAGCAAGGAAAAATCTTCTTCCTTTCCAGTGGATGGGCAGGGGTGAGGTATGACTATCTGATTGAGCTGTACTTACAGTCTTGGTTATAAAAGGTGTTTTGGGCCATTACTCCCTTCCTGGAAACTGATTTCACCCAAAGGACAATTTACTCAACCAGGAAATGCTACTAGTCAAGATGTTCTCACCATACCAATTCTCACCTTGGCATACCATACATGGTCAAAGAACAGAGCTCCCTATAGCTGGGGAATCTTCCTCTTCAAGCTTTCTGAAGTGCTTTTGATGTTGATGAGAGGAGACTTGTTGTACAGTTATGCAGTCCTGTAGGCCATGAGGTTAACAAGTGCACAGAAACTTGAATACAGCAGAGCTTGCTTAGTTCTGCAGAATGGAAAACTTGCATTTGGTGTATATGATCCTGCTGTTGGAATAATCAAAGCTTTCAAACCAGGTAACAGCAGTGAGCAATTCTTCTTCTCCCTGTGGTATCTTTCTATGACTGTAACTGCTTTTATAGGCCTTGGGATGCCCCACAGGTACATAAAATAGAAAAATTAGTAGCTGACATGTTGAAATGCAGGGAATTAATTTAGATTCAGTTTCTCTGACTGTTAAATACTGGTTTTGCAAATTAGCTGCTTTTAAGAAAAAAAACCCTCATGCTGAGCTCCTTTTCACTTGTCCACATAAAAAAACATGCTTGGCCAGATAGAGTTGGCCTGGCATCAGCCCCAGTTCCACTTTCATTGAATCCAAATAAAAAGCAACCTGGGAGTGAACCCAATTATACAGGAGAAGCCTTTGTAGCCTTTCATATGCATATATTTGCCTTAACACTACCAAAGCTGCAGAGGGAATCCTCTGTTGGATGGGAACAGCTCTGCTCTTTGTAATGTCTTCTGGCAGTATAGGCCTGTGGACATGGTGATGGGGAGACATGAGGAGGAAGGATGTGATAGGAGAGGAAGGCATGAGTTAGATGACACCACTGGAGCAGCTGAAGGTACAGTAATGGACTTTTATCAAATCAAGGACATATTTCTTTGTTATTGGTGCAATTAGAATACTACTTGGAGCATTGTGCCAATGCGTGGCTAGTAGCCAGATGGGTGTATATTTAAGGGTTACCATGGTCATTGCTTTACACTGGGCTTCTTTAAGGTTGGGACTATGAGAATTGCAATATTAAGGAATCTGGACAATGCCCTGTTTTGAATATGATTATATTCAGTGGTACGTGTCACGGTTTAGCTGCAGCTGGCAACTAAGCCTCATTTCCCTGACAGCTTATTTCCCTCCCCTTGATGGGAGGGGGTAGAGAACTGGAAGAGTAAAAGTAAGAAAACTTGTGGGTTGAGATAAGAACAGCTTGATTCAAAAAATAATAATAATCAATTGTCATGTAAAGGAAAATAACAATAAGAGAGAAATAAAACTCAAGAAAAACAAGTTATGCAAAGGAAAAACAGTTGCTCATCACCACTGGTGCCCAGCCCATTCCTGAGCAGTAGCCCTTGGCCAGCTTTACGCCTAGTTTAGATACTGAGGATGATTACATATGATATGGCATATCCCTTCAGCTAGTTTGGGTCACCTGTCCTGGCTGTGTCCCCTCCCAGCTTCTTGTGCCCCCCAGGCTCCTCGCTGTCAGGGCATCATGAGAAGCTGAAAAGTCCTTGACTTAGTGTAGGCACTGGTCAGCAATAACTAAAACATCAGTGTGTTATCTACCCTACTCTCATCCTAAATTCAAAACATGGCCCAGTACCAGCTATTAGGAAGAAAATAACCTGTATCCCAGCTGAACTGGGACAACATGTTTATCAAATGTATGAGGCATGTAGGTATGCTGAAGCTGGTTATTCCCATGTACTAAAAATGGCAAACCTTGGGAGTCTTCCCAGATGCTGCCTGGCCCATCTCCCAGTAGGCTGATCTACAACATTGATGCTACCAGATTCAGCATCCTTCCTGCATTGCTACAATGTCTGGGAGAGGCAAATAAATATCTTTAGTTTTGTGTTAAAACAGAGTTAATGTCATGTTGATGCTGGGTTCAGACTAAGTTCCATATCTCAATATATCACTACCATGCTCTTCTGTTTCTGGAAGGTGGCAAGTGCTTAAATATTCTGTGATTGTATCCTTGGAAGTAGCTTATAGAGAGATCCTTGTACTTTGGCATGCAAGAGAACTTGTATTCACATACAAGTGGGCAATCTAGATGTAACAGTAGGTACTGTGCAGGTGTAAAGCAGGTCTGCAGTTTAAATCGTGAAAAGGAGATGCATGAAATTTTTGGAGTTTCATTGATTTCCTGCCGTGAGCCTGGAGTGAGGGAATTGAGGCAACTTAGGATATGTGGTGATTTCTATGGATTGCAGAGAAAGAGGGAGGAAGAAACATAGCCAGAGCCTGCAGTGTCTCACCTGTTTGCAGCAGGTGGCAGGTGGCAGCAGCAGAGCACTTGGGCAGGCTGGCTGCACGTTGCTGCACACATATGTAGCTGGAATGAGAATAACTTCCCACCGGGATAACTTTTGTATTGCAGCCTGCAGAAGCAGCCCATGCAGGAGCTGAAGCAGCTGGATCAGAAGCAGCAGCTGGAGCTGAAGCATCTAAAACTGAAGCTGACTCGGTAAATACCTCAAGGGACAGCAGTCCCTTTTCTCTATCACATCCCTTTGTTACACAGAAGATGTGGGAGACTGGGCTGGGAAAAGAGCTGCATAGCTTGGAAAAGCACATCCCTGCCACCTGAGGAGTTACAGTGCTCTTATTCAGAGGCTTAGTTTTTGCATTTTATCTGTGTAGTGCTTATGGAGAAGTTCTGCTGGAAGATTCACTAAAAGAATTGTCCCTTCACCCATCCTGAGAAGCCAGTCCACAGCCCATGCTGTCCTAAGCTTGCGTTGTCTGCTGGATTCCCCCTTGCTTGCCATTTATTTTATCTGCCCTGTCCTCTGGGCTCTGCCTGTGTCCCCTGAATATCTAGGCTTCCTCTTTTTTTTGGTGACACTGCCACCTTTTAGGGGACTGGAGTAGGTCCCTACTCATGGCACCTTGGTTCTTATAGGCTGTCACATTTGAGTTGTCTGTTCCATGAGGACTCTGTATGAATGCATTGTGACCGCAGCAAATGGGAAATGCTGGGCATTATGGTCCCAGAAAAGCTATAAATCATCTCTGCCTTTCTGCAGCCTTAGGCAGGGGAAGACAGCAGTCACCAATCCTGCCTTCTCACAACCGCCTCTGCTGTCCTTTGGGGTGTTTTTGTCATTGGCTGGTGTGCTGGGAAAACCCATTGAAGCCATGGGATGGTTGGGATGTGGATCCTCCAGGATGGACTTAGAGCTTCGTTTTTTGATTGTTTTTTCTCAATGGCTTTTTTCCTTCCTTGGCTGCCACTGCCTACCAGACATCTCTGCCTGCTGTTGTTGTGGAAACTTTCCCTGCAACAGTCAATGGCACTGTGGAAGGAGGCGCTTCATCTGAAAGAGCTGACATGCCCCCAGGATTTCTGTTCAAGGTGAGTGTGTGGTGGTGGGGCATTGAGTTCCTGGAGATTATCTTTTCTTTCCTGTAATGAATTAGTTGCTTTCACTCAGCATGTCCATGGCCTGTGCCATGTTAAAAGGCATAAAGGAAGTTGAAGGAGAGATACACCTTCCTCAGTGCAGTGTCATGCAGCTCCAAATGTTTCAAAGGACTGTGTAAGAGCACCAGCATCTAAAGGTGTTACTGCACTGTGTAGGAAAACCCCTTCTCTCTGCTGCAGTTGTTTCTGTCTTGGTGGCGTGGTAGTGTCAGTCACAGACTCTGGATAGTAGATAAAAAGTTGTGCTCCCAAATGAAAAAGTTAAGCTTTGATGCAAGTGGTAATTGGAGAAGAATTGGAAATACCAACAGAAACAGAGGACTCTGTTTGGAGAAATGAGAAAGCCAGGATGAACAGAGAATAATAAAGGAGTAGGTAGGGAAGTTGGGTGGATATTCTGAATATGCCAAAGATCACTTGCAGCTTTTTTCAGGGGGGTGGAGGAAGGAGTGATTCTGGGTGAGGATAGGCCGCAAATGTAATGTGCATAGTGGAATTTGGTAGGAAGACAGCATAGGTGCATCATGCCCTGAAAAGTGAGAAATTAGAGCCTCCTGCTGTAGGACTGCTTTTCTCTGCTTTAGTTGTGTCCATTGTTTTTTTTCTGGGAGTTCTACTAAAATCAGAAGAATGGCGAAACCCTGATGAACAATAGGAGGCTCATAACATTTAGGCTTGTTACAGGTGTCATTTATATAGGCTATAGTGCTCAGAGTGGAGAGCTGTGGTTTGAAGTAGAAAAGCTGTACCACAGATGTTGAAAGGCAGTAGGCTGAATACCAAAGAGAAAACATGGTAGGATATCATCATCCAAACTAGTTCTCTTTCCTACATTTCCTCTCCCTGCTTGCTGTGACAGAGGTGGGAAGCTATGATCTCTAATAGTCTTGCAGTCCAGCTGCAGAAAGAATACAGGGCACCATTCAAGTGGACACTGGCTTTCTACCCTTGAGGTTTTTATGTCCACACCATGAGAATTCAATCCTCCTAAAGGACAGGGAGGTGCTGATACATAGCAAATTGCAGGAGACTCACCAGGATGCTGTTGTGGCCAAGGAGAGCTGCATGTCAGGCTGTATGAACAAGGCTGTAGTCATTAAATTAAAGGAAGCAGTTATTCCCCTGGATGTGACATTTGTGATCAAAGCTTGCCCTACATTAAGCATCAGGTTGGATCAGATGCCCTCCAAATCTGCTTTCCAACCTGAATCATCCAGTGAATCAATGAAAAGGAAAGCCTTGTCACCTGCTATGGAGCTGGGTGAGAGAAGGCTGAGCTCACCCACCTCTCCTCTCCTCTCTCTGTAGGTCCAGGCCATGCATGATTACACCGCCACCGACAGTGATGAGCTGCAGCTGAAGGCCGGGGATGTGGTGCTTGTGATTCCATTTGAGAACCCTGAGGAGCAGGTGAGTGGGGAAGATGGGGTGTGAGCCTGGCTCATGTGAAGCCAACGGGATTTCCAGAGCTGCTTCTTTCTTCACTAACAGTTGGCTGGCTGGATGCAGAGCCATTAGTTTGTGGCTGGGAGCTGGCAAGAGACAGCTGTCCTTGAGCTTGAGATTGGCTTCCTGCAACAGAGGGGAGGACTCTGCTTGTTATTGGAAAGTGGAGACTTTATCCTGCATAAAGCATATGGAGTAGCCTTGGGTTCCTGTCCCTATCAGAACATTAGAGCCAATACTATGGCTCCCGTGATCAGGGAGCCCAACAGAGCCCATATTGTGCCTCCTCACTGCCCCTTAAATTGATGCACATTCCCTATGATCACTACAGCACTTCATGATGATTTTTTCTCCTATTTTGAGAAATTTTGGAGCTCCAAGAAAGCAGCTGGCAGTGGATGATGTCTTGTACTTCACCATAGCAATGGCTGTTTCCAAACGACCGTGTTTGGTCAGGAGATGGCAGCAGAATCAAAGGCTGGAGCAGGTCTCTCAGCCCCGGAGAACAGATTTGCTGCCCATCTTCAACCTGAATTTAATTGGCCATGTTTTTCTTTGAGTTATTTCTGGAAGCCTTGACTAAGTCCTCTTCACTTGCTGTGTTTGAGGAGCACCCAGCTGATAATCTGCAGCAGTATTACTTCTTCCACTGAGAGAGATGGTGATTTTATAAAATTCATCGTCACATCTCCAGGTTTTTTGGAAAAGAAAGAAAATTCTCCAAATCGATTCAACAGTCATCAGCTCTTTGGGTTTGGCCAAGTCCAGACAAGATCTGGATTCCACAAGAGAGAAAGGGCAGGTGAGGTAGTTCACTACCTCAGAAGATGTGGATCCTCTTTGTGGCTCATCTGTTGGCTTTGTGAATTATGGAGGCAGATCATGCTGATGCCTGTGAAATGGAGCTATAATCTGCCAACAGTTCCCACAGAGCTAGGGGGTGCGGGCTCTTTGAGGAACACACAGTGATTCCTTCTGGAGACAAGATTTCACTGAGTGGAACTGCCCTGCACAAGCATTTCTGAGCATTTCTTTCTCAGAAAGCTTTCTGGATAGGAAAAGACTGGCAGCTCCCCTAGTTTCTGTGGTAGGAGTTGGCGTCTGTGGAGCAGTTTTTCAACGCCCTGTGTTTGCACTCTAGCTGGATGTGGGTGCAACAGCCATGAACTCGAGACTCTCCAAGCTGCAGAGGGTGAGCTCTGAGTGTTGCTAACATAACACTGTAGCTGCACTGAAGCCTCTTAACCCTTCTACAGTGCATCCTGTGCTACAGCTCATTTCCCTAACCTTGACTGTCCCCAGCCAGAAAATGCTGGCTGTTAACATGTGCATGAACTGTGCACGTGAGTGGAGGAAGCTCAGATAATAGACTGTTGTCCATGTCCCCATCTTGCAGCGTAGGTATCAGTTTGTGGATATGTCATCCAGGCCTGGATTCATCTCTCTTGTCAGAAGAAAGGGTTGAGAGCAGCAATGCTTTTAAGTGGCATGGTTTAAAATTGTTAGGGCTCAGTCTGGGTCCTTGTGTCTAATCCCTACCTGGGTCCTTGGACCCTTGGTAGCAGGATGTGGTGGGAGTGATGCATGCTGTACGGCACAGACGCTATGTGCAAATGGATGAGCTTTTGTGCTTGGCGTGCTGTGAGCTGGAAGCTGCCTTCCAGACACTTGGGCCCAATGTCTTCTGCCTAGTTGTTTGTCTTCCTGATTTATGGCATGTCAATCCTCCCACAGCCCCTGCAGCTGGCGGCTGCAGATGGGCTCCCATCTTGTGCCATTCCCATGACATCTCCTGAATGTTCAAATCTAAGGCAGCAGCAAGGGCTAAGTGAGCCTGCAGGCACCCAGAGCTATGCAGCTCTTGTGCCTCATGCTGCACCGTTAACCTGTTGGCTGCCCCACTGCAAATGGCTCACGTGAGAGGGTACATTTGCATGCTGAAGGGGTGCTTCCACAGTGGCAGCTCCAAGACATGTGGAGAATGGGTCGTTGCACAGCTGAGCTGCAAGCAGTGTAGCCTTCCCACGTTGAATATCTTGTCTCCCTCATATGCCTAGGATGGAGCAGAAATCTTGATGCTAGACAGCCTGCAGGCAGAGGGTGAAAAGTCTGGTTCTCCTCATGAGCAGATTCTACTAAGCAGGACTCCATTTGCCTCAGTGAAAATTCATAGATGTTTATAGATGTATAGGTTGGTGGCTAGGGAAGACCCTGCAGAGAGACCTTGAGTCTTAAATCATGTGCAGCCAAAGTTTGAGAGTTTTGCTGACCTCACGCTGCATCAAGCTCAACAGACTGCTGAGTTTTGGGAAGATGTGTTGAGCTTCTCAACTCCCAGTTCTCATAGATCAGAATTTCAGCATGGCAAACAAGACTTATTTTGCCTGTACCACCTAATACTAATCATCAGGCACTCTGAAGCAGGGGATGAGCACCTCCAGGGACTCATTCATCCTTTCTAGAAAGCTGTGCCCAAGATGAATGGGTTGAATTACACTCTGGAGGTGCCTGTCTCTTTTATGGCTATGGAAAATGCTGGACACCTCATGTTTAGGTGGTGAAAGGTGAGAGGTAATTCCCATCCTATAGCTCTAGGATCTCTTTTGGCAGAATTTCTCCTGCTTCAGTGGGTGTAAATTACAATATGTTTCTGTTACACTTCATTCTTTACGGTTTCACTGTGTCTGCACAGTCTGGGCCAAACTGGAGCATTGGTACCAACTCTGGTGGGATGTAGCATTCTCTCTGTTTAAAATGGAACAAATGCATTTTTTCCTTCTTCCCCATACTCCTACTGGATTGTCTCCAAGCCAAATACGAGCATGGCTTTGATAATGCCTTGACCCCTCCTTGGCCTGCACTCTGTAACAAAAATCCCTGCTCACATCTGTCCCTTATCACTTGACTTCTGTCTTCTCCTCCAGGATGAAGGATGGCTAATGGGCGTGAAGGAGTCTGACTGGATCCAGCATAAGGAACTTGACCAATGCCGAGGGGTTTTCCCAGAGAATTTCACAGAACGGGTGCAGTGAAAGTCCAAGCCCACCAGCTGCGTTTCTGCTGGAAGAAAGCAAGTTTTCTGATAGATAATTGAAAAAAGAACAGTGGAAGGAAAAGAAGAGAGAATTTTAAAGGATCAGAAGCCTGAAAAAAAGTCAGCTTAAAGAGTGTGTTCTTCTCCAAGGGCAAGGTTTCAAAAGTAAATTGTAATTCAAAGTGTTATTGAAATATACACATATTAATAATAATAAGGCAATTCAGATACCCTCTTTCCCCTTTGGTTTAAACAGCATTTGAATTCAAAGGACTGTTGCAGAAGCAACTCAGTGTGGTTCTCTAAATACTGCATTGACTGAATTGGTGAGATGTCAGTCTGATCCCTGGAAAGGCAGTATTTGTCTAACAGCTTGAGAATAGGAGGTCCATTTGCTCTTGAGTGGGTTAATCCGTTTTATCTTGAAGGTGGCTTGCATGGCAACCATAAAAATTCAGCCTTCCCTACATGTTCAACCTACAGTAGGCCACACTTTCTGTTATGCTGTTGAAAAAAAATACCTAGTGTATAGTGTTCACCAATACAATGTATGTGTGTGTGTGTATTTTATTTTCTTCCTTTAAAACAATGTTACACAAACTGTGATTTTGTACATGTAAAGACAGAAGAAACTACATGGAAAGGGCATGAAGAAGGTGAAATGTGTGAAGCTGTACTCAGTCCAAAGTTCCTACAAATGCAGACACTTAAATTCTCACAGTAGTGTTAGCCTGTGAAATCCTAAGAGGAATGGACAAATTCAAGAGGAAAAACAAGGAAAAACAAACATGCCATTTGGATGTCTCTGAAATTTAGGAGAGGGAATCCTCTGCCCCCTCCGCCCCAAACCCTATAGGTGATTTCAGAAAAGCTTAGATTCATGTAGATGGAAGATAGTTCTAAAATGTACTGGTTAGAAAATTTGCTTTTAAAGAAAGAGAAAAGGGAATAATTTTATTTTTTTTTCTGTAAGAACATCTAAGAAAAAACACTGAGGAAAAAACAACTTGCTTTCTGTGTTTTTCATTGGCATTGTTTTTTGTGGAATTGTATTACTTATTTTCCTTTGAAGCATTCTGTAGGTGAAATGTCATTAGATCAGCTTTCTCCAGTGCTGTGCTGATGATCAAGTTAACCTCTATGAAAACTGGACTCTTGAAATGCTCATTTAAAATGGCTGCGTGACTTCATGATATTTTAATAGAAAGGAAGGCAAGATATCAAAGTGTCAGTGTCAAGGAGACACTCTGCAGTCTAATACTAATGCTGAGTCCTTTCCTATACCTTTCCTTTGCTTCTGTTTGTTTTTGAGTTTTGTTTCTTTAGTTTAGACAAGCAGATGACAAGGCTGTTTCTAAGTGCATATTACACTTGTTAAAGTAAGCCGGTCTGACTCTCCAAGACTCTAAAGTCCCACAAAGGTACTTTAAACTTTACTTGAATACTGATGCAGCTGGCAAGCAAGTCAGGCTATTTTAATTTTTTATGGTTTCCCCTCTTCCCCCATGATAGTTTTGCCCTGAGGGATTTTTAACAGTGAGGTTACCTCCTGCTGCAGAGGGACAGGATTACTCTGAAATTATCTTCTGAACTGTTAGGAGTTGGCTTTTGTCAAAGCTGCACAAAATGCTGACAAAGACTATTGAAAAGCCCACCTTTTCCAATCTGTTTGGATTATTCATAGAACAACAGAAAAAACATTGTAGGGCAAAAATTGTGGTTTTTAACAACAATTAGTTCAGAGGGACAGATCTGATTTTGATTAGCAAATATATTCTTATAAATGCATGAATTGTTGGAGTTCCTCCTGCTTTCAGTTTGAAAGATGATCCATGCTAGCTATTTACAGCAATTAATAGGCATAAAATCTGTTCTACACACCCAAATCCCTTCTCTTTTTTTTTTTTTTTTACTAAATGTGCAGGAATTTATTTTACATCACTGTTAGAAAACCCAATCATATTTAGGAGTAACTGCTCACAATACAGAAGGACTGGACTCCACAAGTTGTAGTATGGTGAGCTGTTGCTTTAGAATACCGCCCTGTTTGATATATTTATTTTTTTTTCATCAGGGTTGTCTTTATTATTACTCTTTTTTTTTCCCAAAATATCTATTTTTATGCATTTGTGACTCCCATTACTCCTTTAAAGATTATTCATATAAAATATAGGTTTAAATATACATAGAAATATATATATATTAAAAAGCGGGTTGATCCAATTAACATAATGCTGTCAGCTTAAAATGTTTATTTTTATGCAAAACCTGTGGATAATAGCTTTGGGATTTTTTTAAAAAAGACAAGATTCTAAGTACCAGAGCTGTGATTTTTGTCTTGTAGTAAATGTTCTAGACCATTTAGAAAGCTGTGCTGATACCTAATTTATTGTTGGTTTTTTTAGCTGTTGTTGTTGTCCTCTGCTGTGTTTAAACCAGATGACTGTCCCAACAAAGATCCTTGTAAGGCCTTTTCATTTTATTGAGCTTGCAAAGTAACTATCCAGTACTGTATTGTCCCTGCAGAAGTGGTAGCACTCTGCAAAAAAGGGATGTTGTTTTCAGGTCACGAGTGATGCTCCAATATTGCCAGTGGGGAGGGTGTTGTGCCTCTCTCCATTTGCTTTCCCCAACCGAAAAACCACAAGCCCCACACCCCCTTGTTTAGAGCAGGTTAGGGTGGGTTGCCTGGATCTTGCATGGTTCACAGATAAGTGGTGTCAGCACATCTCAGTGAGATTCTGAAAATGCAGGATCAGACCCACGATTTATAAATTGCCTTATATGAGAATAGGATGGCATAGCAGTAAACTTATAGATGGCCATGTTTTTTGGAACCAGGAGATCTATCTCCTGGGTCACATTGAGCCCCTTGTAAACAGCCATGGCTCCTCCCATTTTCAGTACTTTTACATCTCCTAAATACCTTGATTCTGGTTGGTATTACCTGATGAAATGAATTTCCCACCTTGTTTGGCTTAAGTCTGATTCAAATAGAAAGAGGGACAAGTAAACTCCCAAGTAGGCTGTGGCCACAGTGGTTTTTCAGTTTGCAGGCTGAACTGAAAAATCTGAGGAAAAAAGTTGTAAGGGTGACCTGAGACAACTTTTTTTCCCCATTATCTCAGTGGAATGAAAAAGAGAAAAATTGAAACAAACAAACAAATCCTTTCATGCCAAAAAGAAACATTCATTTCTAAGGTTGCTTTTTAACTTTTAAAAAAAGTTGTGTCTTGGGATATAACAAATTGCTTTGAAGCAAAAATGTGAAACCTTCTGTTCTGAAAATGCTTAAAGAAAATGTTTTAATGTTAGTAGTCTTTTTGCCTTTGCCTTTCTTCTTAATCTGATGACTGGTTACAGGTAACTCTAAACCTTATTTTTTTGCAAATACATTATCCACTGAAGAGAATCCAAAGAAGCCGATTGCCCAGTTCTGCTCCACTGACAGGCACACTGGACACATTTCAGGGATTACCTGGTATCTGGCCCAGCAAAGCTGCTGTTTCCCCATTCATTTAATAATCTTCCACTTGATTGTTTTACTGGGTGAACAATAAAAGCATCTCTCATCCCGTGCCATTGACTGGTTTTGTAGCCTGTCTTAGAAAGACATTCTTGCTCTGGTCTCAGTTTAGTCACAGATTTATGACTATAGATTTATGATACTACTCCAGTTTGAGCTTAATCCTATTGTGCAGTGGGAATTATCATTTGCCAAACTGGTAAGAAAGAAATAAGGCATTGCTTTTTCTCCCTTCTTCTGTCTTAGCAGTGTCGGTAGTATATCTTTATTAGACAGAATTAAGGAAGGTCCCCGGATAAAAATGAGTGTGGTGTTCCAGGCAAGACTCCTGCATATTCTGCTGTTTTCCATGGGCATTCCTCAGCTGTCTGCTTTTATAACCTTTGTGTTTCTTGGCTGTGAAGGTGATGCAGTAAAAGGAGTTGTGCAGGTTCATTCCAGCTGCTCTGAGCTGGTCCTGCTTTGTGTGATTTGGTTGCCACAGTCCTTGAAGCTTTGTTCACAGTTGCAGAACCCTTTCCTGTCCCACTATCCAAAGACTGTGACCAAGGCAGACACCCCCAAGTCAAAGGGGATCTGAAGCAGGAGTGAGGGCTCCATATTCTGCCTGGAATTGGGATGTCAGCTCAATTAAGTTTTGCAGCAGTCTCTTGGAGGCAAAAGGCCCGAGGCCAAGGAGATGCTGGGAGAGGATGGAGAGATGATCCATTAGCATTTTTATTTTGGGTTGATGTACTGACTGCCTCAGCTCTTAGTTTCAGGAAAGTCCAGAAACTCTTTATTTAGGGCTGAGAACAAAACACAAATACAGATGTGCATGGTTAATATCAGTTGGCTTTCACCTGCCAAGGGCACTGAGCTTAGAATTTCCTCTTTCCTGCTTTGTGCTAGACACACTGAATGCTCTGCCAGTGTTGTAAATGTTTTGGATGCTGTGCAGTCAATGCCCCAAAACAGGGAATGTTCTTTGCTGGAGGATACAGAGGTGTCTCTCAGCTCTTTCTAGGAGGACCTACAGATCTTCCACAGACAAGGCCTGTGTATATCTAACACAGTAGCCTCCGATTTCAGTAATCTGTGTGTTTTCATCATCTGGCCCCACTCTCCAGCTCCTCCCAATTCCCAGCATCTCCCATGCTCTTTGAGGATGATGGCAGCATAGGGCTTGTCCCACCAGCCAAAAGTGCAAAGTTAGAAGATGCACAAACATGTCCATCAGCAAACCCTACACCCTAATGCAGCTTGATAGTGCTGATATCAGGAAAACAAGCAAGAGCTTTTTGTCTCTAGGCTGCCAAAAGGGAAGCTATTCCCTGCCACCCTGGTACTGATGCGGACACCTTTCTGCATGCATGCTCTGGTTCAGACATATCTGCATAGCAAACTCCTGATGGAAAGAGGCCCTGTGGTCCTCAGAGGTAGATTGTGCCACCAGTCTTCATGAAGCATCAGGTCTGTAGCTGATGCGTGGGAGAATCAGAAGGTCCTTTTGGAAATTTTGCTTATGAAACTAAATGGACAAGCTACAGCTGTGAAGTCTGGTCTGTATGAGCTTGTACTTTGATGTGTCCTATGGCTGTAATTCCTTCACCTGTTTTGCAGCATATTCTGCTAATCCTGACGCTAGTCTGCATTTCATGTAGAAGGTCCCTACTTGAAACTTGCCAGATGCAGTCCTGGGCTTATTGCTTCTCTTTAACTGAATTAAATGGGAACTACTTTGGCAATGTATTAGCAATTTCTTTTCCTTCTGTTTTTTCAGTCTCTGAGTTTAATCACAGTGACCTGAGAAATGTTTTGAGGATTGAGTGTGGGTTTTTTTATTATTTTAATTTTTATTTTGTTTAAACAAAGCTGAACAATTCCCATTGTATTCAGAGCTGTGATGCCCAGTTCCAGTGACAAGTGCTAGATGAATTTGTCCCATCTTGTTTCTTGGCGATGTTCAGAAATATAATTTGTGTCATCCTAAATCTTGCGTCTGTTTCTCTCTCTCTTATTTTCCTCTACCTTTATGTTAAGAAGCTGAAACAATTCAGAAATTTTTCTCCTCAGAGAGATGAGTAGCTTCAAAGAGGTTTGGTTTCCAGGCACATTTAACATTGGGAATTCTTACAAACACGTGGGATGGAGAGGGTGATGCTCGTCCTTCCCTGAATGACTGCTACAGTAGAATAAACTCTTCTAGTAGCCATCTCTGTTCCAGTTGATTGTGAGGACCTGGCACCAAACAAATGTAGTGTAGAGAAGGATTTGAGACCTTTGCTTTTTAATAGCTACTGACCCCTAAGTAATGTGAGCTTCATTCTCTAAGGCAAGTCTGTTGTGAGTATGACACTGCAAGGGCATTCTACCCCATCTGGCCAAACTCCTCCCAGTTCCCTCTGGCCTGTTGCCACACCTGCTCTCTGTTCTTAGGCTGGCTTTGGAATTTACTCTCTAAGAGGGTAGAAAGGGGGTGTTGGTACCCTATAACCACAGTGATTTGGGACCTAAGAGGGACAGGATTAGAGGGATTCACAGTTCATAGCTGACTTTTTGGGGCCAATCCCTTGGATGCCTCATTCTAGACGGGCTTGGAACAGCTGGACACAGGACATGTCTGTAAATAGCAAACTCTGGCCAAAGGCCAGACTAGGATCTGATGCAAATCAGTGCCAGTTAGCACTTCGATGAATGGACTGCCAGAGTTCACTTTAGCTTTAGCATGCGGCTGCTCAAGCCTCAGAGCCAGCGCAGGGAGCTGGCCAGGCTGTGCTCACACCATTCCTTCACTTAGTGCCTTTTACCCTCTCACCTCTATGCCACTGTGATGGACCTGAATCAAGTCTTGTGGCAGAGGGGAAGAGGCAGACTGTGCCACGGAAGCTATTGCTGCAGTTGGTGACTCAGGCTCTGCCTTAGTGTGGCGTGATGACTCCTGCAAGGCTGAGCTGGGCCAGCTCTGCTACAGCTGGAAGCTTGCAGGGCAGGAGTGAGACTGGGAGGCATGGGGGCTCTGTGCCTGCCTTCTGTTTGCTCTTCCTCACACAGTTTCATTCCCATCCAGAAATACAAAGGAAATGGGAGGGAGAAGATGGCCAGCCGAGGGGAAGCAGTGAATAATTAATTGTCAACCACCTCTGCTCAGCTGCATAATTCATTCCTAGTGATGCTTTCTTTGCTCCAGATAAGCAGCACTTGGTCTCATTGACTGTGTGCAGACTGTAGCCACATAAACCCCGGCAGCACATCTGGAACAGCATTAGGCTCATGGTTCCCTGTGTCCAACACTGAGAACTCTTACCACACTGAGGGAAGAGGAGGAACACAGCTGCAGAAGGAAGCTTCTAAGATGGAGAATACACTTGTGGCACCAGGTGAGGCCAGGATGCCTGCAGGCGGGCAAGGTGGGAGCCATGGCATTATGTGCTGTAGGGGACTGGCAGTGACTGGTGTCAGTTCCTCCATGACATCCCAACATGAAGGGAGGAGTTGGGTAGCAGGGCTGTCCTTCCCTGGCAGCCAGTGCCGCCTGGAAAGACACTGTGATGGGGAGTTTGAGCCTGAGTGGAGCTAGGAGTCATTTTGCAACCCTGAGGAAGAGACGGGAGTTAGGGGCAGCTCTCGGCAGTTTCTCCACTTTGCTGGGTAGGTGAAGCTGATGTCCTTTGCAGGGCAGGATTGCTGCTTCAGCAGGTGGAGGAGCCTCTGCTGCCCGTCTGCTATGCGGCCCAATCCGCAGAGCCATTAATAATGGCGTGGGAACAGGAATTCAGCAAGTGCCCATGATTAATTAGCTCATCAAGGGCAGTTAATGACCAGCCTGCTCCCCTTGGCCCTGTGGTGCAGGTAATGGAGTAGGCATCACTTCTCACCATGCAAGGTGCAGCCCCCTGCCAGGAGCAATGGGCAGAATCTGTGAGCTGTTCTGATGTACTGCTCGTAGGTATTCGGTGAGATCGCTTTTTCTGGGGAATAGATCTGTAAGGTGACTTGTTAGTTATCGGAATCAGGTAGCCAACTCTGACAGGGGCCCTATCTAATATCAGCTTTCCTTTTCCTAACACTGGTGGTAACTCACTTCTT
The DNA here is from genome assembly GCA_036023395.1 of Myiotriccus ornatus. Taxonomy (NCBI): domain Eukaryota; kingdom Metazoa; phylum Chordata; class Aves; order Passeriformes; family Tyrannidae; genus Myiotriccus; species Myiotriccus ornatus. The sequence goes on along the minus strand of JAYRBT010000181.1, from coordinate 14,333,291 downwards.
GTCTGCAGTTTGAAATGCTCCCTCTTACTGAGGCTGACTTCTCCATATGTACTCTGCTTGTCTCAGCACTTACTCATGAATTAATATATAGAAATTCAGGTGCCACATATGCTGCATCAGGCACAGGGCGATGACAGAGCCATGCAGTAAGGAGGACATGCAAGCAAGGCTGCTTTTTGAAATCCAAGTGAAGAGGAAGCAATTCACTCCACAGATGACCCTGCCAGGGAGGGGGTTGAGCTTCACCAAGTGCAGGTCATCACCTCTGTGCCAGCTGCTTTGCGATAAGGTAGGAGAAAGTAAAGCTCTAGCGGGAATGCAACATATTAAAATTAAATTGCACATATTCTCATTGTTTGAGCAGATTGGCACAGCCCAAAGTATGAAATTAATGTGATAGTAACTGGAACTGCTGCTGTGCCAGTAAGGAGCACAAGTCTGTTGTTCTGTGTCCCAGAGGGGATCGTGTTCCCCTTTAGGGCACATTCTGTGACTGTCACAATGTTGGCTACTTACTGAAGTTAATTCAGTAACTCCTGTGCCACAGACTGTAATTTCTCCTATCTCCAATTCAGAGACCCGTGAGAGCCTCCTGGAGTGATTTCCCCTCTCTAATGTCCAGGATTGCTTCTGTACATCTCTATTAGAGGCTTCCAGGAGAGACACGACTATTGATTTTGCACGAAGTGCTGTATTAGCTGTTGAAGGTGATGCTGTGGTTAGGTGTGAGCCAGCCACATGGAGGCACTCGAGACATCCGTGAGCGCCTTACCTCAGTACAAAACATCCCGAATGTCTGAAAAACACCTTCCGTGTGCCAAACTTCTGCCTGATCCCTCTGAGGAAATCTGAGGAAAGCTCAAACTGAGAGCATCCATGCTGGGAGCAGGGTGTATTAGTGGCTGGGTCATGGCTTTGCACTTGATGATTACATTAACCAGAGACGCTTTCAGCCCTCTAAGAACTTTCCCTACAATGCACATGAGAGGCTGGCTTTGCTTCTCTGTGACAAATGGCCACCTTCCTAAATCCTCAGCAAGTTTGCCCTGGAGCCATCCTGTGAAGTGTGTGTCATGTTCATCTTCTGCCTCCTAAGTCCTCTTTTCTGTGGGAGGCACAGGAAGGCCATGGGTCCTGCCCCACAGAGGTAGTGATGTACCAGATCAGGGGGACAGGTATTTAATTTGCTTTGGTCTGCTCTATCTGGCAGCTCCCAGCATTGCTCACTGTGTCTCAGGCATTCTGCTGTGTCTGAGGAATTGTTGCTCTTTCCCATATGATACAGATGTTTTTGCAGGACTGTAAATTACTCCCATCCAGTAACTCTTTTATGAAGCACTCTTTCTCCATACAGTAAAGAAAAATGCCATTGATGTTGGTAATTAAATGTTTACTGTTAAGTACTTTATATATTATATACTATAGATCATTCCATCCATTAAACAATCCATTTAACTCCTCTCAACAACTTTATTGTCTATTATTAGGTTAATCAGCATTCATATCCTGTAACTCTGCATTTGTATCTAATTAGCCTTTCTTTCTTACTTCATATTTCTGTTTAATTAAGCTGAGCATCAGAGCTGAATTCCCTGTGCTCAGCACTAGCAGAGGACTTGATCCTTTCAATGTTTAGGTGGGGAGGGGCACCAAGTTTTAAGCAGTCTCCTTAGATATCTGCTAAGGTTTTCTTTCTGGAGTCAGTCCCTGATGAACTCCTGAGAAATTTTTTTGTCCACATAAGAAGCTGTAGGTTTGTCACCTTCTCAGTTATCTCAGATTATGGAAGAGGTCCCCTATGTGTGATAGCTGCAGCTGGTGTAAGTGTGCTGTAATGACTGCGTGGAGCATCCAGCCACCACACATCGTATGTGTTGGATAGGAAGCTTCTTTACTTCATGACTGGAAGGGCAGGAATTTTGTGTTGTAAGGATCAGCAGCTGGGAATAGCTGATATCTTACCTGACCAGGGCAAAAAAGTGCATGCTGGTGCTCTTCCACTTGCTCCCAGGCTCTAGCTGTGGGTGACGGCTGGTGGGACAGGACACAGCACCTGCCTGTGCACAGGGGTTGTCAGTGTGCACCGGTTTTACATGTAATTCTCCAGGCCCCATTTGACAACCCTTTGCAGAGTTGCTCAGACTTTGATCTCCAGAGTGATGCACTTGTAACTGGTGTGCTAGTGAGCTGGTGGCTCTGACCCACGAAATGGGTGGGTATGAGGAGACCCTGATACTGTGCACTGAGCTGCGAGGCTGGTCCGGGTCTAAGTGCTGCTCTGACACTGTAGCTCATATCATGCTTGCTGATAATTTGCTCTTTTGGCATAAACATTTGCTCTGTTCTTTCAATCCCTGAGCCTTGGGGTCTGCTACAGGAGGCTGTCAATTATAATCTCTCCCCCTCAATGTTTTTGGGGATACCCAAGGTGCCCAATGTGACAGCATCACTGAAAAATGGATTAAATAGCAGACAGGGAACACCTCGCTTGTCACCACTTAGCAACCAAGCTGCAATGGCTTTGAGGAATTGTCTGGGCCTTTCCAGAGTCCCTGAACAGCTTTTTTTTGCTAGTACCAGTCCAGAGCAATCAGCAAATTGAGTTCTTTTTATTAACTTTAAAAGAAGATATTAGCCTCAGCTAGGAGAATAAAACCAATTTATGAGGCAATTAGCTCTGCAAAAACATTTCAGTCTCCCCAGAGCAGCCATCTGAGGAGCATCTTATTCCAGCTGCACAGCTTCTTCCGGCCTTGGGTTTGCAGCACAGTCCATTTATCACAAATAATAATAACGTATAAACAAATGGTTGCCTGATGAGTGTGTGACAGCCAGGAAGGTCTTCTCTGCCTGAAACCAGACTATACTGTTGGTTTCCTTCTTTCAGGTGCCATTCTTGTGGCCTGTTACTTGATTGTGGTTCATTTTGATGCTCAAGCTCTTTATAAGCACTATGCGCTGGAAATTTGGGCAAAAAAGAAAAAAAGAGGGTCTTCCTCTGCCCTTATTGTCCTAATACAATAAATTTTGTGTGAACAAGGTGTTGCAGGAAGGAATGTGGATTTGAGTGGACACAAAAGTTTGATTTGCTACTTGGGGTTTAGCCTGCAACTTCCAAATTTACCTTAAAAGCAAACTGAGATAAAAAGTTAAAACTGAGTTTCAATGAGCTGATGTACAATATCGTTCTACCAATCACAGAACTCCTATTTTCTGTATTTTCCTGTCTCAGCTTTTCCATTCTTATTATAAAGAGTGAAAGTGAAAAGTAGATAACAAAAACACTAGAACATAACATTTTTACTACAAATATTCTACAAAACTTTACAATTCTGTTAATTCAACATCTTTTCTGATGTAAGGTGATGCAGCTGGAGAAGTGCTGACGAGCTTTGTTTGCCTTAGAGCACTCGTTAGAAGAGCCCTGGGCTTGCACCATTTTTATGTCCAACAGCAGGAGGGAATCCTGTAGATCTTCCAGAAAAAGAAAGTGCTAAACTCCAAACCTTTCAATATGAATCAGTATGCCCAAAAGGCAGTTTTCTCTGGACACTTTTCAGGTGTGTACTGTCTGTACCTCTGTTTCCCTCTGGTCCTTGTTTCTGAATCTCAAGAGGGATGTACCCAGCCCTGAAATCCAACAGTCCTTATAGGCTAAAGGGCATGAAAGGACAGGGGAAAACTGATGAAAGGCAATGTTCAGAGTCACAACCAGCAACAGTCCTGCTGATCTCTGTGACTCCTGGATACAGCTGTGGATACGTCATAGGATATAGCAAGAATAGATTAAAGATCTCACAGGACCCCTACCTCAGGCATGCTGGCTGCAAGCCCTGGGGAGGTGAGCTGCTTGGAAGGAGGCTGTGTGAGGAACCCAGCTCACTCCAGACTTTCGCAGCAACTTTCTGTACAGTTTCCAGTAGTGGATTTGCCTCATACTCCACACTGCAGATTAAGTGTGGGATTACAGCCACTCAGAAGTGCTCCTATCAGTAGCTTGACCAGCCCAAATCTGTCAGAGGCTTTGAAGGAATTCTTCTGCTTTATTTTTTAAAATCCTCTCCCACTCCACTTCTTTCTCCATCGTAGAGTTAAAGGTCTGGTTAGCATCTACTTTGAAATAGTTCTGCCTTTAAATTTTGATGACTCTGTGAGTCCATCCAAGGCTGTTTAAAAGCTTTTGATCCTTAGCTTTGGGGATTTTACACAGTTAGTTAAATCTGTAATGACTTTTCTTCATTCCCACTTGAACTTTCTACTCTTCTGGTGCTCTTTAACTCCTACAAGGCCTCATTTAGGTTCTGTCAAAGTACTTGCACCAGGAGATGAACGGTTCTTCCCATACCCCCATTTTATTATTGTGTAGGTTTATAAATGATGCTGCCACTGAAGAGATTAAGCATAGCCTGAAGTAGACACAACCTCCTAAGGTGTGAGCTGTCTTGGCTGCATCATTCTGTACGGAGCCTGTAGCAACTGAACTGCATCCTTTGTGTGTGTGTAATAGACCATGCATGCAGAGCACTGAAGTCATTCCTGCATCTGCCCTCCCTAGGGCTCTGCACTTAATTGTTTATCCAAGCAGTTTTCACATCTTAATCTGTATGACCAGGGATATGGATGCTTTAACAAGCCATTGTTGGCCTGAAAGGAAGGACTGGACTCAGCCTAGTTTTTAAAACTGAGGGGTTGGTTTTCTGGTCAGGGCTTGTGCCAACCATCACAATTGCTTGAGGAGAAAGATCTTGAGCTGTAGAAAACAAAACTGGGCTCTCCATGGCTAAAGGTGAAGGGACTCTTTGGCACAACAGTAGTGAAGAGAGCAATGTGTGAGCAGCAATTCTCTGCAGGACAGGTAGCCAGGGCAAGCCTTCGAGACAGCACTGATGCTGACACCCATGGAATATGACACAGCGACAGCACTCCTAAAGCACCTCTGCTTCACCTGTCTTCAGCTGTGAGATAGTCACTAGGCAGTTGCTTGAGTGGGAAAAAAGGGAAAAATAAGGAAAGAAAACAGGGGGAAAGAGTGAATAAATACATTGTGTTGTAAACCATCTCCTGTTATCTGTGTTATTACATGCATCAGCTTTGATAGGCTGCTTAGTCATCTTATGGCCAAAAACTCCTGTGATGATGTACAAAAGCTGTCCCACTTTGATATTCACTCATACAAACGTAGGCACTGCTGTAGTGGAAGCAGCTGTCAGCTGGATAATTGCATGGAGGCTGCTGGTTTTCTGTGTTGATTATGAAAGAATTCAGACATCCTAGTGGGAGGCTACAGCGTGATGTTGGGGCTGGATTTTCTAAGGAATTTAGGTGCTGGAAGATTCAGATAAATGCTTGTGGGGACTGACTGAGAAGCTTCTGTGCCTACTTACTGAAATCATGTGTGTTTTGGTGTCAGAGCTGCCAAAATTCTTCAGAGAAATCTCATTTTTAAGAAGAAACCTTGGTAACATACTTGTGTCATGGAGAGCTGGCAGTTACTAAAATACCCAATGCCAAAGTAGAGTAAACAAGATAAACATATAATTTGATGTCCTTTCCATTGATAAAGGGTTTCCTCTGAAATACTAGAGATCATCTCTAAGAAAGAGTAGATGGGTCAGGAAAGGAAGTCCAGCTGGAATAGGCTTCAGGAGAGCTGGCTTTGGTCTTTGCCCTGCCCCAGATCTGCTGCATAATCACAGGAGGTTATGGAGTCAGTCCTAGGCTCTTAAGAACACGGCAACTGAGGCTGGTTTAGAGGTCTCTCACCCCATGTCCTCCTTAGTCCCTGAACAGGTTTTGATGGCCACTCTATCCAGTTTTTGTCAGAAACTACTAGCACATTTTTCTCCTTTAGATTTTCAGATAAGATTTTCTGTCACATCTTTCCATTGTTTGCAGGGGGAACCCCAGCCCATGCCTGAGCAGGCAGCAACCTGAGGAGCTGTTTTGCTTGTGAAAAACATGCCATGAAAGGCCACATACCTGCATAAGAACCCTGTGTAGGAAGTGGCCTCATGATGTATTTCACCAGCGCATTCAGGTGTTGTGTCTCAAAGTGGATGTGATATTCCCACTGCTGGCACCTTCTGTTGTGGATACCTGTTGTGGGCTGAGAGTGATGGTTATTTTCTCTCTGCTAGTTGATGCTGGGAATAGTCAGGGGTTTCCTGTAGGATGAGATGGGCTGCTTCTCCTCTCCAGAAATAATATTATTCATGTTTTCTCAGCAGGAAACCTGTCACAAAAACCTGGTATTATGCTAGGCTACAATTATATGTCTCCTAAGGGTTGATTTTCCTTTTGGGACAGTCTGGAAGGAACACATCTCTCTTGTAAAAGCTATTGCAGAAAGGATAAAGTGTCTTTCAATGTTACCAGAGACAACACTGTGTGACTTTGCTTCTTCAGATTCAAGGTTACAGGGCAGCAGACCACCTTCAGCTGTCAGACAGGGAGAACAAACAGTGCCCTCCTCTTCTGGCTTCTTTCAGACTTAATTCTTCCTTATGACATTCAGGTCTTATTCTCTTGCTACAACCAGGGTGATGGCTGGCTCCTCAGCTGGGCTTTGACAGGGGTGAGTCTTTGCTTGCAAACCATTCCTTTACAGCTCTTGTAGGATTTATCACTATAGCATTTTGAGTGTTTGATGTGACCCTACTGCTGCCACTATGCAGCAGTTGCCTTCCTTAAGCAGATCTCAGCTCTGCAGTGTCTCAGCCAGGATCTGCATCTGGGGGGAAAAAAAATTGGAGCAGGAGGGAGGCTGTGGAGCCCCAACAAGAGGCAAGCTCTTCGCATCCAGCCTCATGCTGTGGCTGGAAATTGTCTTTCAAGTGTTCATGGGATGGGATGGAGGAGAGCTAACAGGCCTCATCTCAGCTGGGGAAAAGAGTTTTGTAATTAGGATAAAGCCCTACATCTGCCAGAGTTGTAATTTCTTTTCTAGTTTTTCACTACGGGGAAGTGAGTTGTGTTGCCCACTCCTCAGAGGATAAAAGTTCTGTTGTCTGAGGCTGGATTGCACCCAGTGGTGTGGTCCAGCCATTGGATGGAGAAGGGTAGACCATAATGACAGCTGGGCAGGCTTTTTATCAGAAAATAGAAGACAAGGCCAACTTTTCTTATGGGGAGCTGGGGAGTGTGTGTTACAGTCATTAGCACAGACTTTAAAAGAACCGGCAGTGCCCTGTGTTTTCAAGTCCAGTCAGTAGCACTTAATAGCCCTGGATCTCTGCAAAACTCCCTCAGCCTGTTTGCAGTCACTCCCAGCAGTGAGACTGGTAGCTTTATATGATTTTACAGGGGTACAAAAGAGTTGCTTTGCAGCACAGCACCGTTTCCCCTTAATGGACTCTGTGACAGAGCAAATTTTGGTGGTGTAAAAGTGCCTGGGCTGCTGGACCAAAGTACTCCATTTGCAACACCCTGTGGTGAGTGAAAGCCACAGGACTGGTTATAACCACACTGAAAGGTTGTGAAAGCACTGATCACACCAGGCACTTATAAAAGCCAGATTTACAGCACTGACCTGTGCATTACAAAGAATATCATTATTTTTGCTCCTAAATTCAGCCTAATGTTAAAGAGTCAGTGTGCTGAGTGTTGCACAGGATGTTGCAGACAGGGTATCTGCATGAACCCTTCATGGAACTGGTGTGTTACTGACACGCTTATGCAAGGGCTTATTTCTTCCTTCCAGCTGGCTCAACTCCTGTGAGGAAGCAAAACAGTCCCTGTGAGGTGGCCAGGTCCCCTGGGAGCAGCATGACCTCTCAGCCATGGGGAAGTTGCAGGAAGCAGGTTATGAGCAGGGAAAAATGCTTGGAGGGTGGCCCTGGTAAGAGAGGAATAGCACACTGTGGGAAGAGAGAAGAGATTGTACAGTCAGGGTTGAGACAGCCACAGTTTGCAGGTAAACATGCAGGTACAGGTCTTTATGTCACAATGCCAAGCAAAGTCTTTGTCCCTTAAATATTTGGTATTGCATCTGTTGTGTTTGAACTCCAGAATTTCTCCCAGTGATGAGGCTCAGCAATAGGTGTGTCACAGAGAAGCTGGATTGATGGACTGGTGTTACAGCTGACACCTGACAGGCTTTTATCTACAGAGCACAGATATGAGTGCCATGCCTGGTTAACATATTATTTGGACTTTAGGAATAAGATACATCTATTCCACTTTGGTAGCTTATTACAGAATGTACCTACAGCTAATCTGGCTGTCCATTGCCCAGGAGGGGAGAGGATGAGCGAGCACCTATAGGTTACAGTACATTTTATCTGGTGGGAGATGCCGGATGTAGACCAGACAAAGTTGTCCCTGTTGACCAGAGAGGAATCAAGACAGATAGTTCATGTACAGACAGCATTGGCAAGTGGGGCTGGGTTAGTGTGGGGAGCTGAGTTGCACCATGTGTGGGCAGGAATGGTTTGAGTTTTCTCAGGAGCCTGAAGGAGGATCGATGTTTTGCATGTTCAGATAACACCTCCACACTCTCTTAAGTGCATGCATTGCCTCAGACCAGGAAAACAGTTGTGCTACTTTTGTGGACAAATTACTAAAGCAGAAGTTAGATAGACATCTGGATTGACATCAGGTCTATCCAGATATAAGCCTGTTTAGACCCATTCTACCTTCAGCCCTGTGGGCATCACTGAAGAAAGGTGACTTGTAATACTCCAGTTTACAGTCCAGCCACCTGATATAAGACCAACACTTATTGATATTGAAATGAAAACTCATTTTAAGTCCCAAATGAGTGATCAGCCATACACCAGTACCCTCAGAAGGCGGAGGATCAGCCAGGTGGATGCTGGATGTGTGTAATTGGGATGACTTTGAATGATTGTGATATGAATAGAGGGGTATCATCCATGCTCGGGTCTCTGAAAAAACCCAGTCTACAGATGCAGACGTCTGAGAGCCTGCCAATTGTGAGTAGCCAGGCTGGGAGCATTGAGCGCACCCACACTGCTGCAAGTACATGGGGTCTGGAGTCTCATTCCCAGGGTCCCACACAGTCTGTGGCTTCTGGGATGTGACCCAAAGGTGATGCAGAGAGGAAAGGATCTTGTTAAAGCCAGAAGCAGTTTGAGAGCTTGCTTCATGGTTACGGGAGCTGCTGCCTGAACCAGTCAACACAAAGACGCTGTTGCCTTATGCATCTAAACTTCTTGCTCTGCCTTGCTGGCGTGCACATCCGCAGGAGCAGCTCAGGGTGGCAGTGCTGCCCCGTGGTTTGCAGTGTTCCGTGCACTGATTTAATTTCCTTGCTGACACACAGGGAGTTGTATTCCCAGAAGGAGCATCCGGGGTTTCATAGGAAAAAGTCCACAGATGCAAACTGCAGAAATCTGTGTCCTGCCATGCTGGGTTTAATTAAGGGCACACTGAAAAAGTCACTGTTTGGTAACACATCTCTCTCTTCAGTCACGCTGTGTTGGAATTTAAGTGGCTTTATGGCAAGAGTGAGTTTGGGTTCACATCTGACAATGTTAAATCACTGCCCTGAAGGAAAAGAAGGTTATTTCAAATTTCTCTGTTTTTCTGAATTTCAAGTCACTACATGTGCCAAACACACATTTCTGCTACAAGTGGTAGCAATGAAAAATGTGCAACCTCTGTTGGAAGCATCAGAAAAGAATAATATGAAATGCCACACCATTGATCGTTAGCACTGTCTAGTCCCAAAGGAAAGTGTAGCATTTGAATGACAGCACTTCATCTGGACATCATCTGGCTGAGAGGTAGCAGTGGCACATGTGTCTGAAACAAATACAACCTTGTGGTGTGCTAGCTGCTGTGTAATTTGTGCTCTCAGCACTGACCTGTCTCCTGGGGATGACTGAAAGAGCTTTACGTGTTTGGGAAACTTCAAGCAACTGGTATATGGATGTAAAATCTGCCTACTAAATATATTGCATTTATTTTCCTATGCAGTTTGTCATCTGTGAAATCTATTTTATTTCATATAACCTACCTACCTAATTAGATAAAGGTATATAAATAGATATTAAGGCAAAGGAATATTACATTTTTTCCTAGGCATGCCCACTTTATCCACCCAAAAATCACTGTTCAGCTTGATTTTAAGAATTTCCATTATTTTTCCTGGATATCCAGTGTAGTCTGACTTAGGGTACCTAAGCTGTATTCTTTTCCCTGACAACAAATCTGCTGTGTGGATGCTCTGTGCTTTTTATGTGAAACCTGTGGCCCATGTGCTTAAAAGCATGTATATTTGTCCAGGGGCTCCCAGACAGAAATAAGGCAGCTCTCATGATGTATAAAGAGATATAGAAATACTTTTATGTATCTAGATATGAATCATAAATCCACCCCCAACACCCTGCAATTTACAGTGGCTTTCTGTCAGCCTGGTGGTGGAGAATTTCAGGAGCCCTGGTAGGAAGGTGTCCTGTCACAGGCATCCTGCTGCGTGACACGGCATTTAAGTGAATACATATGTATGTTGTGTGCTTCTCTGCAATGCATCACTCAGGATTATCCCAGCCTTAGAGGTAACATCCCAACCTGGTGCAGTGACAGATTTAAGGCCTGAAATATCTTTGAAGCTTTGCTGATTTGGGAAGTGTCTTCACTTGTTCTAGACAGCATCAGGGCTTCCCATGACCTTTGGCAATGCCCAAGACAGCTAACTGGCTTTTGAATTATGAGTTCTGCTCCTCATCCAGCTGGAGGTTTCCCTCACCACATTTCCCTCCCTTGCCCTTGCTGTGCTTTGGATCTGCTCCTTGTGTAGATAAGTAATAACCCTGAGCCATACAGGGATTAGTTGTGCTTATAAAGCAGAGTGTCAACAGTGCTTGGTCAGAGCAGGTCGTGGTGGTGGATGACCATCTCCACTTGTTGCCAGATCTGTTTTCTGTATCTCTATGGCTATGTGGAATCAAACCTGGTGTTGCACAAAGAGAAAGAGCTCCATCAGAAAAAAGATTTGCTTTCTGGTCCTACAGTTACTTCCCCTGACCATAAACCAGTATGGATATTTTGCCAAGGCTACAGAGACTCTTTGACTTGAACTAGGAAAAGGCAAAGTGAAAGAGTAAGGAGAAGCAGCAATGTGTAAAGAGGAGTCAAACACAGTTTTCCAGGATCTGCAAACCCTACAAAATTCAGGCAGGGTATTTTATTCCTCAGAGCAGGGACAGCAGTTGCTTTTTAGGAGGATGAGATATTATGTTGACTGCCTGCAGCACAAGTCTCTACTGTTGTGCCTCTGCTGCTGCTGCTAGAAAGGGAGCACAAAGGCTGCTGCTTAGTAGATATGGCCAAGGATTTCTCCAATGCATCAGATGTCAAATCAACATTTTCAATCACTTCTCTCTGCCTATGTTGCTTTTCCTTCATATTTCTTTCACTGTTTTCCTCCTTCTAAATCCTACCCCTCCTTCTTCCAGATCAAACCCTTTCTCTCATGGCAAACATCATTACTACAGCAGGCAAGATGAAATATGCCTCAGTCTACCTCAATCCCAGTGCAGACAGAAACCCAAGAGAGAAGGGCAAATAAGGAGGTTTGCAGAATGCCAACACAGCAATGACAGTGAGAAATACAAGACAGAGCACTTAACCACACAAGGAAATAAATGCTCCTGTGGGAAAAATCATACACTAATGCCTATTAGCTTAATAGCCCTGTGGTTTAGGCAGAGGGCTGATAGACAGGGTGTCTGTGCTCTGTGTGCTGCTGTCACTTGGGAGGCTGGATGCTCGCTCTGCCCTTGGTCATCTTTCATTTCAACTTTGCCACTTTCCAGTATAAAATGGGATCCAGTTCTTCCTGGGGCTGTCAGACACCGGCAGAGGCCAGCAACACCTGGAGGACCTCACGCTGCTGAATGAAGGACTTTCCCAGGTGGGTGCACACTCTTGTGCAAGGGCAGATCTCTCCCAGTGTGTGGTTCCTCCTCTCTCATCTCACTCTCTGTCCAGAAGCTGGAGGTGAGTGAAGGTCTCCAGCACTTCTCTTCAGAAAGAGATTACATGCATGGTGCCCAGTCCAAACCCAAAGTGTTCTGCAGGTTGTTCTGTTGGTTTTTATTGGTTGTTGGGACTTTGGGGACTGAACCTCTGAGCAAAATAGTCAAAGCAAAAAAGGAATGAAATGGAAGCAAATGGTAAAGCCAGTTCAATGGAGAGCAGGAGATAATCAGCAGTACCAGTTTACCAGGAAGGTTTATGAGGGAAGGAGAGCAAAGATTCCCTTGGAGAAAAGATAAAGAGGCAGATTATTATATACTTTACTTCATAATCCTTCCAGAAAAAGAGCTGAGGGGATTGTTTTCTGCTTTAATATATTGTGTTAAACATTAAAGGGATGAAGGCAAGGAGCCTGAGTAGCGATGAGTTAATCTGAAAAGTAAGATTTTTTTGGCCAGGGAGTAGAGGAACTTTATTGGTTATTATTAGAATTTTCAGCTCGCAATGGACAAGTCAATATACTTGCTTTTGACTGCTGCTGTTTCCTCCTTCAATTGCTAAATCCCCTCTGCCCAGAAATACACTACTTTGAAAAAGTCTGCTGGTACTTAGCAAATGGCCTGAGAATGGTGAGCATTGAGTCAGGAGGGCACATAACTTAGTCTGAGAACTGCAGAGGCTAGGTTTGAGGAGGTACTGGGTTAATAAGAGGTAAACACCCTCTCTAGGTCTTAATACCAGGATTTGGGGCAAGAATGTATCAGATCCCAGCACCCTTGGGAAGTGTGAGACCTTAGGGAAGATAAATAAGGGGATGAAATTCTGTGTTATGGGTTATGAATGTTTTGGACAAGAAATTTTAAAGAAGAGTGGTTGAATGGAGGTCCTACTATTAGTGACTCAAAGTAGGACACCTTCCTCACTTTTTAGCTTTGTAAGACTGTCAGGAATTAACACAAAAGTAATCGTTTGACAGTGGATAGATGGTGATGCTTAAGCACCCCAGGGGAAAGAGAGGTCTCTGATGATGAGGGTGTTGCCAAATGCTGCAAAAAGCTTCATCAAGCCAAATACTACTATTAGCTGTTGTTAGCTACTGCTTCTTACACTGCTTAAAAAGGAAGGACAAGGTTCCCTATATCTGGAAACTTCTACAAGCATGGAGATGAATTTTGAGTAGACATTTATAAAAAAGAGTAAAATTTTATACTTTTCCTCTTATGACCATGTCATGTCAGATTTAGTGCAGTGGCTGGCAAGAAACTTATTAGGAAATAATACTGCTACCTCTGAGCTGGGATATTAATTTTTAATTGATTACTTCTTTCTGATGATGATGAAAGTGGAATATCAAAGATGGGTGAGTGGTGTAGTACATACCCTGGCTGTTCTGGAAGCACACACTAAGCCCCAAGCAGTTCTCAAGGCTTTCCTTTCCCAGCTGGCCCAAATAAGGTGCACCAGCCTTCTCCTGAATCCTCTAGCTTGTGAACATCTCCCACTCTCTAATGTGTTTATTATCACTGTGTCACCATGGGTGACAAATGAGGAAATGAGAGCAGGGGGAAGGGTTAAACCCTTTGGTTCTAACAAGAATGAAACAATGAAAGATGGTTTATGATATTGATGGAAATGAATAGAAATCCCTGGCAGAGGAAGAAAGCAGAATTTGCATCACTCCATGATTTGAAGGGGACAACCAATGGCACAGGACACCCAGAATAGCTAGACTTGTCTTGGAAGGGGACTGCTTTTTGCAACTACCACCAGAGAGGCATGACCATGAGTCCCTGGCTCCTGCCACAGCTGCTGTGCTGACAGCCCAATGCCATTCACTTCTGTGTGTGGCTAAGATCTAGCTCTGCCATTTGAGTCTTTTCAGGCTTTCCCACAAGGTGGGTACCCAAGGCTCCGGCCAACCCCAAATAAATGCTCCCTGAGGACTTTGCTTGGAAATGGAGCTCCTCTTTCCCCCAGGCTGTGCTCTCTACCCACAAAATATGTTATGCAGTGCAAAGCAAAGCATCTAAGTTTAGCTCTGTTGATTAGAGCATGGTGCCAATTAACGCCAAGGCTGAAGATTCCATGTATGGGCCATTCATTTAAGTTAGACTCTATGATCCTTGTGGGTCCTTTCCAAAACAGTATGTTCTGTGATCTGTTGCATACACATGGCAAGACTGAAAAGCCAAAATCTGAGGATAAAATATGAAAAGAAAAAAAATCGCTCCAGTTGTAGCTGCTGGTGGGGAGCAACATGTAATCAGAGAGCCTGAGACCCAGACAGAGAAACACCAACCCTCAGGGCCTCTCTGGGTAATGCCGCTGACAAACCACACTTGCCGCAAATGGTCAAATGCCTGGCTTTTTAATATCCCACCCGAGGAAATGGCCCCTCTATGCCTCCACCCCCTCAAGCTGAAACAATTTGGCCATTAGCATGAATCATGGATGCTATTTTCCCAGAGTGAGCATGTTTCTCTTTAGAAACTTCATGAAACAGTCAGGAAGCAACAAACTTGGGCTTTCAAAGACTAGGTACAATCAGAGCTTCTGGAGGATGTTCATGTGTATACACATATGCACACATGTTATTTACAAACAAATTAGGGCTTGTTTTCCAAATGGACTTAATGCCTTATTTTTATGTGTTTGGCTTTGTAAACTTGACAAATCTTTTTAAGTTAACTCCAAATTTTTTCAAACAAAAGCTCTCAATTCCCCTTAGTCTGAATCTGTTAGCTGCATAATTGTTCACTTCAGCATAGGTTGAGGAACATGGTCCCCAGCCTTCTCTGTAAAACACAGGAGGAAAGAGCCTACTGAAGCTGATAGATAGGGATTGATGTTTTGTGAGTGAGCGTGTGCACCTATGTACACTTCAGCCTCAGAAAACACAGATCTGCCTTCTGTTTGATGAAAGAAGTTTGAAGCTTTGAAGCTTAAATAGCAAATCAAGCAACAATGGGAAGTGTAAAACAATTTTTTCCCCCTTTTTTGTCTTTTGGCCTTTCTGATTCATAAAGAAATTCTCCAGTCAGTCCTAGTGCATTTGTAGAAGCTTAGTTGGCAAGGAAACCACAAGTTAAAAGTAATGCAGTGAGTTGCTGTCTGAAGCTTGTTTCTATTCATAATGATTCTTTGAAATATCCTGGATTGTATGAATACAGTATGTATGTACTGCATAAGGAATCACAAAGCCAGCTTTGCTCTCTTATTGCTGATATGCTTTTAAGGGTCACAGGTGGAGGGGAAAGTTTGAGGAAAGTGTGCTTTCAGTCTCTCCTTCCGTGAGGCTCACAGAGAGCACTAACCAAGGTTGTGCCTCCTTGCCTGTTATGCAAAGCAAGTACTAGTGCCTCTTAAATTCTATGCAGTCAAAGACTTCAGTTTCAAAATGTTCCTAATGTGGCTTGTCGTAGCACAGACAAAAGGGCACAGCTTGGGGATGCAGGACAGTCCTCTGGAAAGGGTCCACCACACTTGGTTTCACCTGAAAAGGGACTCTTCTCTGAGAAGAGCAGGCAACTTGTTGCTTTCGGTTTTCAAGAAACAAAGAGGTGGAAAAGGCTTCCCAGTTCTCATCAGTCTTACCTCCCTGTCTGACTGCTTGCTGCTCACTGAGGGGCTTAAACAACAATGTGGAGCACCTGACCCCAGTGGGAGCTGGATTTGACTGCTCTGACTTAGTCGAGTTAGAATGTATCTCCTAGAAACTGTCTGAGGGCATCATCCATTACTGTCATGTTTGGGTTTGGGTCGATGAGCACCATGTCTGCCCACAGGGACAAAGCTGTCACTGGTCAGTCTGGACTGGAAGAGAGAGAAGAAATCTGTAATTTCAGAGAAAAACTATCCACTGACTGGAAACTAAGTGTGCTAGGCTTTTCAAAAAGTAGCCCCTTTTAACCAATTCTTCTTTCTCTGAAGGATCAAAAGCAATCAAGAACGCAGAAAGAGGGAAAATAGAACTGAGACTTGCAAGTAAAAAGAGTCTATTGTGTAACAGGACTGAATCCATCCCTTGGTTTACATTTTGCTGCTCATCTTGGGGTAAAATTCAGTCCTGAGGTTTGCCTTCTCCTCTGCACTGAACACAGTGATTATGTTCATCCTGTTCAGATTCCAGACTCAATTTTCCTTTTTCAAAGACTTGTGCTGTTATTTTCCATCTATCCACTCTTACAGTTAGAAAGTGTACATTTGGGGGGCTGACATGATTTGCTCTTTTCTCTGGGAATAATAGATGTCATGCTGTTTAGAAAAATGAAAAGAAAAAAACCCCTTTCTGTGCACCAAAGAGTGTAGGGACAAAACCATATTAAAAATCTGCATCCTAAATACTGTAATCTAGGGCTGACAAAAAGGGTCTTAGGCTTATTTTCTTCTTCTGGCTCAACCTTCCTTTAGCCTGTCTCTCCAGGGAGTATGACCAGCATTGTCTCAAGCTGTTTACTTTCTCCACCATTAACAGGCAACACTAATGGAAGTTCTGACTCTTTTTGTTAATGTTCTAACAAAATAGATTTTCCAAACAACCACAACTCTTTTGTCCCTTTCAGTCCTGTCTGATGCCTCATTGTAGGTGTCTGTGGAAGGCAAACAGACATCTGTGGAATCTAAAGAGGAGCTCTGACGATTTTGCAGAGCCCCCCACTGCCTCCCTCCATAATCTGACAATAAAATTGGATTTTTGGTATGTCTTTAACACTCCAAAAAGTAAACCCCTTTCATAACATGTATCATTTTCCAAGGTAATTTGAAGAAAATACCTTTGACTTTCAAATTGCCCTTTGGCAGCTTTGAAACCACTGTTGTTTTGTGAAAGCTCTTGGCATTTAAAACTGCTTTGTAAGGAGGAGGAGAAATAATAATAAAAAAACCTCCCAATCCTGGCTACTTCACGTTGCTTCTGATCTGTCCATAGCTTTTCAAGTGAATGGGAACATGCCGACAAATGCATTCTGAAGAAAATCTCATTTCGACCCTAAATGGTGCTTCACAATTTCCAATTCACGCTGTTGCCATTTTTGCAGGAATTGATGGCTGCCATTGTTATCAGAGCTGACAGGCCTCGGGTAGGTTGCACAATCAGGGCAACCTGCCCGAGCCTTTCATTATTCCCAGGTGGCAGGTTCTCATGATATCTCTCTTTTATAGGCATTGCTCATTTTTATTTTGCATTTGACATGGCTCCTCCACTTGCTCACTGCTGGGGTGCTGAGATAAAATGGCTCCTCTAAAGTTAAAGGAACAAAGCCCCGACACACGCCGAAGGTGGTTGGCAGCTTCTACCCTTCCAGTGTGCTCCAGATCAGAAGCTGCTCTGTTTGTTGAAATTAGCAGCTGGGTGATTTCTTAGCATGTGTGTCCATTCTGCTCAGCCCTGGCATTCAGGCAGAGCTTTGTAGACATGCAAATGTCCTCTAAAAGCAAATCCAAATCAAAGGTTTGGGGAGCTTTTGTGTTTACAAAAATAAGGAGGACAGTGGTTTTGTTGAGCTGCCCTTTTCCTAAAAGTCTTTCTCTCTGTATCTCCTCTGGAAGAACCTGGCAGTTTGCTGAAATGCCCCCCAAATGACAAAACTGGTCAAACAGGATAAGTGAAGGAAGGGTGACCAACTCACCAGGAACATGAAGGAGTTAAACGGAAGATGAAGCAGCCAAGAGGTGTCTCCCTGCATGAGCACAATTCAGGCAACCTGAAAGGATGACACCTCCTTCGCATCCACATTTTCTCATCTGTAAAACTCTAGCTAGAGGCTCTGACCCATGAGCTCTTTGTGTGACGCAGACAGCACTAAAGGGTGAAAAAAAGAAAGGCTTTTTGCCTAAACCTTCATACATCTATTTTTTTTCAAGATTTTACTGTATAAGGTTTGCATAATATCTGCATAATAATAAGTAGGTGATTCCTGGTAGATCTGATAAGATATCATCCGTTGTTATCCCAAAGGCTTTCTGTTTGACCCTACTGGATTCCTGTAGGATTCTTCTCTTGCCTTTGCCTTCAACCCCAGCTATGCTTTCAGCCTGATTTTTTTTTTTTTCTTTCTGTTACTTAGCCTGGAATTTAACTTTGAACCTGTTCCTAATGAAGATAACCTCTCTATGAGGAAACTGCTGTGGTTGCTGGCTGTGTTCATCCTGCTCCCTGCAATGGGTTTCTCACAGGCACTGGACTTGGGGTCAGCTTTCTGAACATATGGTGACATCTAGATTATCAACTGGTGTATGGGACCAACTGTATCAATGTAGTTCTGCAACTGTTATGTGCTTGTACTTATACAATTTAGATGCAATGTGAGGAGGAGGAGGGATCTTTGCTTCTGCACCAGACTTGGCTTCTCTAGATTAACCCAGACTCTGCTAAGTGTTGTAAATCCTGAAGAAGTTACACTTCTCTATAGGAGAATGCCCAGTGAGAGATGTGGGTAGATGCAGAGTCAGTGAACACCATAGGCATAGGCATGAAGGGGAAAGTGGGACACAGACCCACAAAAATTGCTGTACTAGAACAAGAAAAAGTAACATCTCCCCCATCTTCTGGCCTTGCATCATGAAGGCAGCCAAAAACAGGGGCTTTCAGGGTGTGAGCCTTCTTTACTGCTTCTGGCGCTTAGGATAATTGTCATAAGGGAAGATTTATTGTTATAGAAATAAAGGAGGAAAAATCAGCCTTGCAGGTAAATTAAAAAAAATATTATGAACAAATAAATTCATGGCCAGATATTGACAACTAAATAACTCTACATCCCCTAGTAGTGTAATTGCCATAAATACTCAAGATAAGATTGGCAGACAGGGATAGTATCTTTTCTTATTAGATCAAGATCCATACCTAGAAAAAATTTAAAAATCGAAGGAACTAGTGGGCACAACAGCCTTTCTTTGGGCCTGAAATAGAAGCAGCAAACTTCCAGGTAAATAAATGTTAAGGACAATTGTCCTACTTTGATTTAATTACACGAATCAGAAAAACAATAAGAGAGAAAAGGGTTTCTAAAATCTCAGAAGCAGGTGGGAACATTCAGGTTTGATTTCCCAATATAAGTTTCATGATGACACTGAGTCAGGTATTCAATCCCTTCCTTCCCTTTGCTGTTCCTGGTCCTACCTTTGCTGCACAGACAATCACTGTTTGTGCAAAGGTGCTGGAACAGGGTCAGAGAACTGAGTGAATTAAAAAATAATTCATGAAAAAGTTATAAGTTTTTTTCCCTTTAGGCCACAGGGCAGCTGCAGAGGTAGAAGTAGAGGGCAGTTGCTGCTAAAAATTTCAACTCATGCCGCTACTGCTTCCAGAACTACTGCTATGAATAGCTGATGTGTATTTGGCTCAGGTGGACCTGGCATCACTAGAAATTAGCAGAAAGTGGGAAAGGGTTGTCTGACCACTGTCAACCCACACAGGACACGCAGTGTTGTATCAAGGGCATGCTGTCCAATGGCTGTTTGTTCTGTAAGTTGGAACCTAAATTGTGCCACAGAAAGAGCCTGAGGACAGGAGGACTTCTAATGGTGAATGATAGGGAAATAGATATATTTGGTATGTGTGGGTAGGGTTTAGGATAGACTGTTACTATTTGCTTTGTTAGAGCTGAAGAATAATGGCCTTCTATGTAATTGGGACAGACTTAATTCCCATAAATGATTTTGATATCACTGGAGACCAGATGTGCTATGAGGATAACAGGTTCTTACCTGTTACAGCAGTTTGATAAACCAGATCTTGCTCTTCTGATAAAACTCAGAAGAAAAAAACACCTTTCTGATGAAGCAAGACATCGGATATGTTTCTTTCTTAAGCAAAGATGAAAGATTCAGTGTGGATCATACTGTTTCTCACCTGACAAGAAGGCATGTGGATACGAACAACAAACACCGACTAAGCCTATAAACAATCCAGGTGGACAGACAGCACTACACCTGTATCCCCTGCCTGTTTCTTGTCTATGGAAATTCTTGCATGTAAACTTTCAAAGGACATGCTGGAGTCTCATAACCTGACAGAAAACTGGTAGAGGATGCTGGTTGCAAACTCCAGCTACCCAGGCACTCCACTCACATCCATGTTCCCTGCAGTTCCTGCTGGGAGGTGGCATAAGTGATGAATTTCACACTGTTCACCATCACAGAACAAAGTGACAGCTTCTTATTTGATGCATAAATTATCCTCTTTCACTATGTTGGATGCTTAACTACACTATTTGAAGATGTAGTCTTCTTTGTTATAAGATGTAAGAGGTTTCACTATTTTTAATGTGACAGAGGAGCTTGCTTAGAGGATAAATCTCATATTTAGAGGATAAATCCCCTGCAGTGCACATTTGCCTGGAAACGAGAGAAAGTATTTTTTAATGTTCAGTTACCCAAAAGCCCCCAAAGGCTATGGATACACATCCAGTGTGTGATTCCAGTCCATGATCATGAGTAAAACACAGTGGCCAGAAATCTGTCACTCTCATGGACCTTTCACAGCAGCTGCAGCAGTCACATGGCTGTTGTTCACTTGGTAAGTTTTGGGAGAAGGACAACCTCTGTGCTTTGTGCTTTTGTCCTTCCCCGAAGTAAAGCTCTGACCCAATTTTAATCTTTAATTCATTTTTTGTGCTGCTGAGATGAAGGAAGACTTTCATGTCAGAGATTAGTTCTTCCTGTCTTGCTGAAGCCTTCTGCTATACGGGAAGCATTAGTTAGAAAAGTGACCAAAATGTGATTCAGTGGCAAGAGTTTATCAGATGTTATAGGTAAGGACTCGAACAAGCTGGTGCCATGTATTCCTCCTCCTGCACTGCTGATCCTTGCTTCATTCCTTGGAATTTGCTGTCATTACTGCTTGTTTTTGCTGTTTTCTCTCACTGTTAATGTGACTGATGGGCCATATATGAAGCCTGTTATCTCTTCCTGTGGTTTAAGCAACATAATGTCTAGGTTGAAATCACCATTGGGTGATTTTTTGAAGGAGTGTAATTTATGCTGGGCTAGAGGCAGAGTGTACCACACCCTGTTGTCTGCCTTCTCCTTGATCCTGAACCAAAATGAGTCCTGGTTTGCCATCAAATACCAGAGTTTTAATGGTATCTGTTGAAAGGGGAATTTTTATGGGATGAAGCATATGCAAGGTGACATCACAGGCATTCTCAGCACATGTTGTCCCCATGAGTCTGATTTTTTTTCCAAAGCAACCTGGAATACATTTAGATAATTTCCAACATGATTCTGTGATGTCCCTTATAGCTCTGTGGGATTTTACCTTTGTCATCTCCAAGTACTGGTCATAACTCCTATTACTGGTCATAGCTACACAAGAAATCCTGCCTGTCAAGTGCAGATCCAAATTTGGAGAAGGTACGTTTGAAATATTTTGGCCTTGAGCCCAGCCCTTAAAGCCATATCCCCTTGACCTTGTAGCCAGTCATGCTGATGAAGGTGCTCCACTTGTCTTTGTGTGAAATCCAAGAGGTGGAGTGTCAGCTCATGTGAGTCTGTCCCATATCCTGCCTGATTTGGTATTTTGGGGAATGTCTGAATGGGAAATGGCTTTTAAACTTCCTTCAGGCACTTTTAGACAGACCCAGGAGGTGTTTTTAGAAGATGTTAAATAGCACAATTTAGCAGTGCTATTGTGTCAGTATATTACAAATATTAGACCTTTGTAGTTACTGTCTTCAAAGTGACAATAAATGAGCCAGACTGGAGCATCTATAAGTCATTTGCATTTTGTGTTATTTTTGTACAATTATGTGTTTGAAGAGAGAGTGCTTTTTCTTCTTTTCTTTTCTTTTTTTTTTTTTTTTTTTTTTTTTCCCATCTTTCAAAAGATCCCTTAATTACTTTAATTTCAGGTTTACTTAACATATTATTATGGGTAATGAAAGTCAGATGGGAAATAGTGAAACTTAGTCTAAAGTCAATCAGTCTGTTAAGCTGAATACAAAATGCACTTATGGTTCATTCACTCCTGGTAGGGAAAAAGAGATGCAGATGACTCCCACTGAACACCAAGAGAAGAAATGGAAAAAAAAATCATTAAAGCAAGTATCAACACTGCAGATAGGAGAGAGAATTAACACAATGTGTGCTCTGTCTCTGAAGTGCTGCTGTGTTACAAAAGCCTGGGAAATAGTTCACATGAATTTCAGAAGTTTTTATCTTTTCTTTTTTTCCTGCCTTCCTTCCCAAAAGCTCCATCAGGCCAGATTATGCATGATGGAGTGACACAAAGAAATGGTACTATTGCAGTTTGCATACTCTTGTGTGTGAAACTAAAGTGAAATCCCCATGACTTCACCCTTCTAGAGATTGAAATGGTTTTATGTAGGGGATGGAGCTCCATCCCCTCTGGCTCATAGGCTGGTGCAGAGCCGAAAGAGGCTGTGATGTTTTGGGCTATTGAAAATGACCTGCGTGCTCTTGTGCTTTCAAGTTCTCTTCCCTACCCAGAGGGCTGTCGTTGATCGATAGAGGTCTTGGGCAGAGGTTGGCAGCTGCATCTGGGCCTTGGCAGCTCGTGGGGCTGTTCTCACCATCAGCATGTGCCTGCTTTTGGCACACATCTTTCTTGGTTATTCCTGTCTCCCAGCTCCCTCTGAAGCAGTGTGGGCTAGCAGAACTGCAGATTCTGCCTGCTTGTTCAACTCAGATCAGGTCAAAAACTGTGTGTGTCCTTCCTCAAGGTGGGGCTCAGAAGAGACTGATTCTATGTTTTGTGCCTTTCTGTGTGTGCTTCACTTTCCCTGGCTAAAAGGTGATGAAAAGGTTTCCAAACTCCTCCTAACAGGTAGTTCTGGACCAGCTGCATGCAGTGTGCCACAGTGAGGTTAATTGGGCACTGGCTTTTTCAATCTCCTCGACTCCTTAGATGGAAAGATCTGTCTGAGCAGAGAAATCCTCATTTTCAGTTCACAGCCTGCACATTAAAGCTCCAGCAAAATTTCCAAGGTAGGGTGACATATGTAAAGTATTGTAACTGCTGATTTCTCTCTGGCTTGCAGGTGTTGGGTTTGTTTTCGGCTCATTGCCATTAATTGGAATGAATTTTAATGACTTCACGTGGCTCAGAATTGAGGCATTTATAACTAATTCCATGTGTACATGCCAGATATATGTGTATGAGAAATCTCATGATCAAAGAATTATTTCCTTGTAGGAACAAAAGCTGACAGTGCCAGCAGCTACTTATCACCAGCCTGGACTATGCAGCCTGAATTACTCTGAGGCTGCAAAACCAGCTACAGTTATTCCTAATCCCTGAGACTAGAAGCAAGGTCTCTCACCGTGATGCACCTCAGTTCCCGCTCTCTGCAAGGATGTCAGTGCTAGGAGTCACCTTTCGAAAAGGTTTTTAAGATCATTTAATGAACAGAGCAATGTGACCAAACATGGCCATAGAATCATGAAATCTTTTAGACTGGGAGTCCAGTCATTAACCCAGCACTGCGAAGTCCACCACTGAACCCTGTCCCTAAGTGCCACATGTAGGCAAAGTCACTGCAGGAAAGGGATGGCAGCTTAGCTCTCCATGACCGTAATTTAGTGGCATCTGTAACAGACAGAGCATGGGAGAAAACTATTCATCTCAACTTCTCTCACGAAGAGGGGTTCTGTTGACAGTCCTGATCAGAGTATCCTTTCCTGATATGACAAGATGGGGATGGGAAGGTGGCCTTGTGGTGATTTTTCAGGCTTCTCCTGCCCTTTCCTAGTGTTTGATTTTTCTTTTTCAGATGCAGGGCTTTGTGCTAATGAAGATTAAAATGTCTGTCCATCCCTCCTTGGTGCAGGCACAGAACAAGTCAGTCGGTGTCAGTATGGCTCTGGCTTTCCTCAGGCAGCTCAAGGTTTCACAGAGAAGATGGGTAGCTGGTTGAAACGACCCATTTGTCTCAGTAGGCAAGTGTGTGAGAGGCTCCTGAATGTCTACAGTGCACACATATTCTTCTTTTAGGAGCTCAAATTTAAACATCCCCTCTAATAAGGATGAGACACTTACATTTGCATAAGTGTCAGCCTTAATGGACATTAAAATAGATAAAACAGCATAGGGATCACTCCTGTACAATCGGAGAGGCTGATGAGATGGCCTGTGAGGAGCAGTGTGTGTCTTCCTGGTTTGGAGGGTAGTGCTGTGATTGTCCCCAGCACCTGCACAGGGTGCTATCGAAAAGCTTAACAAACTGTGCTCCATAAGAGATGACATAAGAGCCCTAAGGTACACAGGCTAACATAAGAAACAGCATCCAGTATGCATATTAAAAGAGATAGTTTGAAATATGGAACTTAGACAATTTCCCAAATTAAAGCAACTCATTGTGTTACTGGGAGGCAGTTGCGCACTGGTGACTGTCCCTCTATTCACATGGTTTTACTCTGCAGCTGGAGCAGCATGGCGTAGCCTTTTTTTTTTCCTGGGGATAAGCCATGTTGTATTATCTGGGATGTTACCAAGGGCTGGGGAGGAGGACAATTACTGTAGCCTAGCTGCTGTGTGATAATGTACTGATCAGCAACATGGTGTTCTGCTCCAGCCTGATTTTGAGCCCGAGCTTTGAGTGTGATTTGGTTTGAGTGTCTCTTGGGTGGGCTCAGATCTTGCTGTATTTTAGTAAAGATTGGGGAGGACTTTCTAAGAAGTATGTGTTTTCTCACTGCCCTGACTCTGTGCTTCTTTTTCCAAACCACAGGACATGAGAGCCTGCAGGAGAGCCATGGTGATGTTGACATAATGAACCAAGACAGGTTTCTGCAGGGACACTGTAGCTGAACACACTGCTGGTCCTTTGGCAATCCAGTATAGGAGTTTGTCTGAGATGAGAAATTGATTATCCACTGATGGCCAAGAGGAAAGGGTCTTAATTCAGCTACAAAACTTTTTGTAACTATTTATGTCCAATGCCAAGCGACATCATTCTAGGACAGACTCTCTATCAGTCTTAGAAGCATGAGATGTTTACCTAGTTTATCTTAGGAAAAGGATCCCACAGAGCTGCCACAACCCCTCTAACTGGACACTGACAGAAACCTGACATTTTCTGCCCATGGCTCCTGCTGCTTTGACCTACTGCAACCCTTCTTTGTGGATCTCAGCAGGACTAGCTAATTCTGGCTCACCACTGAGCTAAAGCAGAGATGTGGTTGCTAAAAGGTTCTGGTAAATCAGAGGGTGGCCAGGGGGCTTGGATACGATCCAGCTGTCAGTGTAGACACACAACAAATAATATATTGACCAAACTTGTCTATGTCCCCTTGCAGAGATCAGATCCTGGTTCCTGCTTCACAACTACTAACACTGCTCTGACAGGAGTGACTGATGCCTTTAGATCCAAGAGTCACAGTTCAGCTCATGTGCATGACCCAGCCAATGGACTGTAGCATGGTTTTTCAGAAAACTATTTCATTGCAGTCTAGACTCAGTTTCAGACTCTTACGTGGGAATCCTAGTGCCTCAGAAAGGTTATTTTGTAGCTGCCTTTATTTCTGTTAAAGTAGCTCTTTTTTTTTTCAGTTGATTCTGCTCTGTAACAATAACGATTATAAATTGTATTTGATATATCTTTCCACTGTCTTAAAATGCTGCTCATCTGGCCCTTGGTTTAGCAAGGACTGATCCCACAAAACCCCTTATCCCTTTTCTTGGTGTAACCAATAGCCTCATTAGGGCTGGAATCTGAAAGGTTAAATGACAAAACCAAAATTATTGAAGGTTTCATCTCCCTGGTGTGAGCTGGGGACAGCTCACACTGGGGGTGAGAAGTGAGTCCTCAGGAAAGAAAGCTGGATGGCAGGAAGACAGCTCGCTCGTTGGCATGCTAGCCCTGTGTGAGGTGATAGATTCCTGATTCTGTACATGTTTTCAGGTTCAGCAGCCTGAAGAGATGCCCCAGTCTAATCCACTCCTGCCTAAGTTCCAGATGGCCTGCACACAACCTGGTCTTGCAGACAGCCTCAGACGTCGTGTTGATACCTAGTGGGTCCTTGAGGCAGGACCTGGTAGGACTGCTCAGCCTAGGAGTCCAGGCAGTCACTGCATTCCCTTAACCCTGAGTGTTTCTCTGGAGCACTTCTGCAAGAGCATGTGGAGTTAATGGTGTGAGTTTGGATGTATGGATTAGGAGCGCAGCTACTGTGCTTTTCCAGATGATAGGCTTCCAAAGCATCAACAACAATTGGTACACTTGACTTCATGATCTTGAAATGGAAGTGTCCTTGTAACCTCTCCTTCTTCAGTGACAAGGAGTAATATGGTGTGATGCTACCCTGGGATTTGTGCCCAGCTACTGCAGAGAGAAATAAAGGTAATGCCTTAAGATCTGCAGACTTTCCATGTGGAATAGAGGCTGCTGGTGGTAGGGGAGATGCTGTCTCCCTGGTGTGAAACGTTGGTCAGAAGTGGAAACACATATGCCTTTTTAAAAGGGAGTCTGTAAGGTGGGGAAAAAAAAGGAGCAAAAGCACTCTCTTTTATTTTTACTTTTTTTTCTTTCTTTTCTTTTTCCTAAGAAGAGAAAAACAGCTGTCTCAGCCCTGTAAGGTACATTTGAAATGGTTTTGAAAGGCACTGTGGGGAGCTGGACTTCTCTTTAACCATTTTCTGCAGCTAAATAAGAAAAAGTAGCAAAACATAAAACAAAAGCGAGGAAGTCCAGAGGCCTCTCAGAAAGTTTGCTGGTGAAAGAGAAGTTTTCCCTGTGACTAAGTGGGTAATGTTGGCCAAGACAACCTTTGAAGCATCTGAGCAAAGAGATAAGCATATGTGTATGTGTGCATGCGTGAATCCATCAGACAGCTCTGAGTGAGGAAAAAAGCCTCACTGAAAGTGGCAGGAGGCAGTGTAGGAGTTAGTCATCAATTGCTCCCTCTTCTTTCTTTGAACAATCACACAAGCCTGCATACTTCCCTCACAGATTAGAATGAAAATAATGGCTTTTCTAGTGAAGCCCACATGTGGTGAGGGAGACATTTTCTATACGTACATGCATATTTTTGTACATAGGTACACAGTGACTTTACACATATAAATATAATCATATACGTATATGTGTATGTATAAGGAATATTAGACCATTTTTAGCAGTTTCTCTTTGATCATATATTTCCTTCTGCTTCTTTATGCCTTTTTTTATGCTTTTGTTACCTACTTTCACACTTCCCATCTTTTCCCCAAAACACAACCTATGTGGCCAGGTCCTGTCTTTCTGGAACTAGCTCACTCATAGCCAGAAGTAAAGAAATACAGGGCTTTCAGTGTGTGAAAGATTTTCTTTTTTCCCAGATAACTGAAAATAAATAGTGATTAGATTAAAACAAACAAGCATGTGCTCCTGTACCCCACTACTAAGACTGGACCTGGGAAATAGAGGAGATTGCTGGCGTGGGACTGTAGTAATCATAGCTGGGCATGATGGAGCACCCTTCAGGCAGAGAAAATAGACCCCCAGCTTGCTTTGTGTTTTATTGTTCTGATCCTGTGGAGCTGTGTTGATTTACCACAGCAGAAAAAGCTGTGTTTTTAGACGTGTGTTAGCAAAATCAATTCCCCCACTCCAGAGCTCAGACTGGTGGAGCTGAGCACAGCAGGGGCTCCGTGCCCCTGGCAGCAGGCAAATGTTCAGGACAGCAAGAGAGGGATGGAGAAGGCAAACACATGCAGGTGACATGACTCAGGAGGTAACCAGGCAGGTAGGAAACCTCTGCAGTGATTTGTAGTGATGGCCATTTCCCTGCACCCTTGCCCACCTGATGAACATCAAGGGCTGCCTTCTACATGGCCATTTCAGCTTGCCCTGACAGACTTCTTGTTGATAACATTATGACCTTGTGGACACGACCTTTGGAGCCTAATGTTGTAACAAGGATTCCTTGCTAATTAGCGCATTCAGAGATGTTCAACATGAAGGGTCCCCAGCTCCTGTCTCATGAAGGAATGGCAGGAAAGGCATCAGAAACTGGGAGTGGGAAATGTGAATAAATAGAAAATTCTGTGAGCAATGGAGTGACTGAAATGCTCTCAATCATCTCCTTCTCCCTTTTCTTGTAACGCTGCAGTCCGGGCAGACTTTCAGATATCTCCTTCCACACAACAGTGTGCTATGGGGCAAGGAAGCATTAACAAGTATGGAGAGTTTTCCTGAGAGAGGACCAGTGAAGTTTGCAAGTTAGCTGAAAGCACAGTGAAAATGCACCACTTAGAGAATGTATAAATAATTCCATATATTATTCTATAGCACATCAGAACACAGAGCCAGCCTCACACACTTCAGCAATTTTTGCTTCTGAGTGTTTTAAATGAGCTTGAAACCCTCTCAGATGCTTTTCTTCATAGGTGAATGGCTGTCCAATGTACCAAAAGCAAAAATGTAATTAAACTTTAAGCTCTTAAAATGCCAAGTTCCACTGGGATAACACACGGGTAAAACATAGTAATTGTTTATATTTACTCTACGTCTAGTTACCATTTCTTTTCAGGTGCCTGCCAGAAATGCAAGCTTGGGAAAGGTAAAAAATGTAAGAATCAGTTTCTCTTTGTAAAGTCAGAACTTCAAAGTCTTCATTGACTTTCAATGCGGTGTGATCTCATTACCTGAATGCTGAGAACAGTGCCCTACTTGATGCTGATAATGCAGGGGTGGCTTATCTCCCACAAATTTCAAAGCCCTTCCCTTCTCTAAAGCTCTGGTAGCACTGCATCCTATTTCAGAGGATCTGAGCATGCTGTGTGTCAGGCCTTGAGGTTTTACCTTTAAAACAGAAGAATGAGTATCTGCTCTCTTTCTCTCAAGTCGTTTCCCCATCTTCCCAGGGCTGTGGCCACTTAGAGACATTGGAAACTCCCATGTCCTGGACATCAGACTAACATCTGTGTGCTGTATTGTTCCTTACAGGAAAAAGGGCAGAGAAAAAGGTGTCTAAATTGCTACACTAAGGAATTTTGTTGCTCTCAGGTCATATGTCAAATCACGTTAAAGCTTTTAGAATGAAGTCTGAGGCCCTATGTCTCAAGTGTGATGATATAGATGCATATGCAGCACCTAAATAATGCTACTAAAAGCTAAGGGATTTATTGACATTATGACAGACTTCAAAAAAACTCTGCTCTGTTTGAGAAGAAATGTTCATTACACTTCCAATTCTGATTTTAATATGTTAACTATAAAAAATGTGTGGGAGAGAAAAGCAAATATGAACTAAAGCCCACCTTTCTTGAACATCACAGGTGGTTCATAGGAGGAAGTAGGAACTTTTCCTTTTGAAGGGGTTACTGTGTGTATAATTAGCAGGGGCTGTGTAGGGACTCTGAGGTTAGTAAACACTGCAGGGAATTTTTCCCTTTACAGTTTTTCCTATTGCAAAATGGACTTTTCCACTACTACTAAACCATGGTTTCCAAGTAGAGGTGTTATGCACAGGGTGCCTCTTTAACTTGGCCCCAGCTTGCTTTAGAGCAGATGTGAGTGTCCAATTTTCATACTAATGGCTGTGTTGAGCTTATAAAATATTCAAAAGAAAACTGTGATAAAACATCCTAGTAGCAATTGTGAATCTGTGTTTTTCCAGACAGCTCCAGTTTACTGATGGTTCAGGTGGTTCCGCGAGTTCCCAAAAGATCTACCTTTGCAGAGCAGGTTCTGCTAATGCTCAGATATTTTGCATTAAGCACATTGTAGACTGCTACAGATTGTATCTTTCCCTGTTATGAGGCACTGAAAAGGTTGTATACCTATCCACTCTTAAGATCAGACTTGCAGTGTATTGCTATAAACAAGATCTCTGGAGTGATCAAAAAATTGGAAAAAGCTTTTGGAAAGTTTCTGAACTTCTGTGGAGGTTTGATTAATTCTCAAGATGAAAGATTTCCTTCTGTATCTAGACAATCACTCCCCTCGACATTCATTCTGGTTCATCTCAAAGAGCCGATCACCTGGGTAAGGCAGCTAAAGCAAAAATAGTCCTTTTACTCCCACCCCCTCTTTTTAAAATGTGATAAAACATTGCAGTAAAGACCAGCGTCATCAGCACTATAATGACAATAAGAGATTAATTCCAGTTATGTGTGTTTGGGCATTTTTGGTTGGTTTGTTTGTTTGGCTTTTTGTTTAGTTTTGTTGTTGGTGGTTTATTTTAGGTTTTTTGTTTGTTTGTTTCTTTACTTTCTCCATTTTGCACACTCCGGAGCTCATATAGCCAATTTAGCCACCCACACTGGAGAACCTACATCAGCCTGTCTGTTTGGACTCCCTTGGTGGTGAGAGGGAGAGATGTGCTTCCAAGAGTATTGTTTATGCTTCAGGGAGTGTTGCTGGTGGGAGGGATTAAACCAGCCCTGTTCCCTCAGCAGCTTATGTAGGAAATATAAATTATAAGAGTACAAGGTTTCCAGCTGTGTGTTCTGGGAACCTTTGTTTAAATTTGGTAACAGGTTACCTCTAGACACATGCTGCAGAGGCTGGAGAATGTGTATCAGTAACCTCTTTGCATGATCACAACACACTCTTGTGGAACTTAATCTTTCTAGGTGTGATCTCAGGCTATGCATAGGGAATGGGAAGCCAGTTGCTCTAGAATCCTTAGTTAAATACTGTGGCACAGTCTTTTAGCCTAGATACACGTGAAAGGCTCATGTGCAAGAACAAGCTTATTCCTTTTGTGAGCACTCTGCTGCAGGGTAGCCTTAAAGTCAATTGAAAACCAACCTGCAAAAGGGTGGTCAGACAGGCCAGAGAGAACTCCTTCCTTTTAGCACCAGGGAGTCTGTAGGCTTCCCATCCAATACTGTTTGTTATTACAGCCAAGCAGCAAGGCAAAAGCATCTCTGCCCTCTCTCCAGGCTGGGAGGTGTTAATGGATGGATGTGAGGTGAAAGGCGAGGAATCTGAACACATCCATTAGGCTCATTCCTGCCAGCTGCTCTGAGCCAAGTAAAGTGATATAATCGGAGAGAAGACAAACCAGCCAGATCTGAGGAGTTGTGTATCGGCTGTATGCATCCCCTCTTGTGGGGACCTGTAACGGCTGTGGGGTTTGGATTTTTCAGGTGGAGAAGGCACCTGTTTGGGTCAGAGGTCCACTACCAGCTTCTCCTGAGGAATGAAATTCCTGTTGTTCTGTCCCAGAGAAAGTAAGTGGGGAAAATGTCTCATGTTTTAATGACTCTTTTGATTTTTACTCTAGGGTTATGGAGGAAGCAAAAGCAGAACCTCCAGTTAAAAGCCAGAACCAACCACAAATTAAGGTGTGAACGCCACAGCACGCTCCCTTGGTTTCCCAAAGGATCACATCTTCTGGGGTTTGCAGAATTTCTTTTTCTTTGCACGTATTAATTTATTTCTTTCAGCTCTTCTTTGTCTTTCTATTGAAAGTTACTTCCCTTGTCTTTTTCAAGTCAAATTTCTCAATCCTTCTTTTCTCCTTGCCTCATACTGGCTTTGTCAGGCCTCCTGTACTGAAACTTGCCACTGCAACCATTCTTGTCCCTTTCCATGAATGCCTGCCTGCTCCTGCTCCCATCTCTCACAACCTCTCTTCTTTAGTTTTGGTTCAGTCTGTTAGAAATTCTTTCTCAGCTTCCCCATGTCCTGTTCAACCTCATACCCTTCTACACAGCTTTGTTCACCTCACAGGTGATGAGTCCTCCTTATTTCTCTTTAATTTTAGGATTTCTCTCCTGCACTTCTTTTGGTTTCTGTGATATCCTGAGTTTACCTCTTCTATATTGCACCTTTGTAGGGAGATTTTGCAGGCTTTTTATTGATCAGCTTAGTCTTATCTTCTCAACTTCTCTGTAACAGCAGCTAATTATGTT
This sequence comes from Myiotriccus ornatus, assembly GCA_036023395.1. Classification (NCBI taxonomy): domain Eukaryota; kingdom Metazoa; phylum Chordata; class Aves; order Passeriformes; family Tyrannidae; genus Myiotriccus; species Myiotriccus ornatus. The sequence continues at coordinate 14,301,547 of JAYRBT010000181.1, read as the reverse complement.
CTATGTGTAATGTGGGTTGGGTTTTCTCTTACAATGCCTTTAAACCATCAGAGGCTCCATAAAGGTATACAGCATTATTCTATATTATGGCTTTACAATACAATCATGTTACCCAGCAGAAAGGCTGCAAAAATCTAAGATTACAGGGCTTCCTACCAGGTGGTGAATTGTGATTAGTGAACCCCATGGAAAAACTGGGTTGTTCCATTTAGTTTTGCTCTCAGCTCATCAGCCTGAGAGTTAATCGCTTGCCTGCAGCCATGGCAGACTGAAATAGCACCATTTGTTCTAGCAAGTGGGCAGAGAGGCCATGGCTAACCCGCTGAGCTTCTCTCTGCCAACTGGCTGCTGCTTGGAGATGTGGCCTGAAGTGAAGATCTGCTTGTCTGTGCTCTGAATCTAATTATGTTTGTTGACCTTCTGACATTTTCTGTTGTGCATCAGATCTAAACCTGGGAGCAAAGTGCTATTTTGGTCCTCAGGCAAAAAGGGCAGCTTGGGTCCTACCTGTGTCTTTGTACATCTGGGAGTAATGATGAGTGCCTTATTTTCATAACATCACAAAATTAGCTGAAAAGAGATAATAAAAGCTTTTAGAAATATGTCTTAAAGTAGGTGGTATAGGATTTGGCTCAATTAGTCTTTGATGGGATTTCTATGATGCAAAGTGGCACAGAGAGATGTTTCAGGATTGTTATCATCATAGTTTATTTCATGAGGTGAGAGTATCCCACTTTCTCTATTTCTCCAGAACCTTAGATACATTGCTTTGTAGTTTTTTATTGAAAAAGCTAATATGGTTACTCACCTGGCTCCTAAGAATCATCCTGGCTGCATCAGCAACACATCAAACGACAAAAGTTAAAAGACGGTATCTGGACACCCAACTTCCCAGGAGCTTTTGTGCTTTTTATCACACTCCAGAGGTTTTAATCAGGGCTGAAATCCTGAGATATGCCTCTCTCTATCTCTGTGGCTTGGTTACTATTAGGTATGAGTGAAGTGACAATACAATAGTGCTATGGCATGCTGTTAAAAATTCAGTATAATCCTTTCAATTTAATATGGAACTTCTACTGGGGTAAATGGAAGAAAGGTTCAGATTCTTGATCTACACAACAGTTATGCCTTCTTTCTCTATAGCCTGAAAATACTGTCTTTGTTCTGCTTTCCATTACAGATAAATTGGGACCACTTCAAGCTGTCTGTTGTTCTATATTTCAAAACTGTTACTAGTAGAGATTATGTTATAATACATCCCATTTCAGTGAACTACTTTTGAGGGACAGATAAAGAAGTCGTCACTGTCAGTTGAATAAATACTAATGTACAAATGTGAATAAATACATGAATACATATACGTAAGTACATTTACAAAGGCACACATATAGAAAATCAGAATTCCCATGTTTCATTCCTAATGGTACTGCTCTAAAGGACACTGCTTCTGCCACGTGGTTAAAAGCACAGTGGTTATCTCTGTATTTTTTCCCTATCTCCCTGATTTTTTTTTGTTCATGTTTCCTGATTGGTCTACCTTGTTTGAGTTTGTTTCTTGTCAACAGTCAGTTTCCTTTTCTGTTAGCACATGCCCTCTAATTTTTCCAATAGTGCAGCATGAAATAACAAAAGAATAGCTATTTTCAGTTGGGATTTATTTCTTGCAATATTGTGGAAGGAATGGTAATTAAACAACACTGACTCAGAAAACTGAGCACTCAGTACTCAGACAATGAGTCCATACAGTGTCTGAACACTCCGTAGCATTAAGGTATTTATCTTCAAGACAACTTCTTGCAGGAGGTGAGAGAGCAGTATCTGGTTTTACTGATGATGAATGGATGCACCGAACTATTAATTGACCTCCTAATTGACTCTTTCTTCCATAGCCAAACTTAGGTCTCTTAGCTGCGGAACTTTTAACCATAAGATCAAATTCCTTTCAATAACTCATGTGTTCCATATTCACATTTAACATATCCTCTGCTTTCTATTTGTGGGTCCATCTGATACTACTGGCAATAATGTTGGGGTAATATATTTTAATAATGGTAAATTGGAGGAATCTCAACTTCTAAAGGTTCTACCTATTTAGGAGTTTTTGAGTTTGGCATTATAGAAATAGGAATCAGCTACTTTTTGCCAATTACTTTTCCCCAAAAATGCAAATTATATCTTTCATACCCAAGGCTTTAGATTCATATTTTCTGTTAATGGAATATGTTTAGAGGATGGCAATAGAATGAGAAAATATTGATAAGATGGTTGGGAGGCTACTTGTTTACAGTCAATTTTTTGATAAGGTATGAATACACCGAGCAGCTATAAGAGGTTTGGGAAAACATATTAAAACTTATGGTGACCTTAACGATAATAAAAATTATAGAAGTACTGATGATAATGTAGATTAATTTTCAATGAATGTATGAGGAACCACCATATACATCTATGTATATCACGAACTAGTGCTTTATGGGAACTAGTTAGTCTAAGTTCTAAAAGGGTATGTGTGAGAAGTGGTCCTTTGGGGTTTTCCTTAGTATGAGATTTCTTTAATAACAACAGCTAACCTGCTAGTATAAGAAGTCTAAGAATATGAAAAGATGAACAAGCTGCTTGCAAGCTTCTTGCTTTATCAGACTATGATTTTTTAAAAGTATTATTTATTATTTAAATATTAAGATGGCTCGGATCATTTTGTGGCCGAGACTTTCTGCAATAAACTGGCAGAATCAAACCTAACCAAAGTAAAAAGTGTTAACTAAGTTTTGCCTAATGTCATGCAATACGACTGCTAGTACTCTGTTTTACTGTCTCCGCAACATTTCCCTCATCTAAGCTCAGTCGCTGAGCATACTGCATGCTTCTTCTTCAAAAGTCCCAGCTAGAGCCAGGCGGTGAGTTATTTTGTGGGAGAAAGGCACAAAGAAACTGGACATTTTGCCAGAGATGGAAGAAGCAAAGTGGAGAAGTGAACAACTCTGCCTACAAATCTTAGTCTCAGACCAGTATACAAAACATGGATATTTGGGGTTTTTTTTACACTGCTTCAAATTTTGAGTTATTCTGTTCACTGAACAGAATAGATTTCAGGGATGCTGGTTTCAGGTCCCAAAGACCCCATGCCCTTCATTAGTCTAAGCTGCAATTTATCACTGTCTTACTAGAAAACAAACAAACCCAAACTCTGTGGTGAACTGACAGGTTGGAGCACTTCCTTTTTCACTTGATTTCACTTTTGTATTACAAATGACAAGCCTTTACAGCTGATGCTGAGCTTTCTGACACTGGTTTTCTGGAAGGACATGTCTACTTTCTCCCACTTGGCTTTGTAAGAAGGTGGCAGTGCGCGAGCAAGGTGTGCTTGGTCTCAAGCCAAGAGGATCAGGTTCAGGTGACAGCAGTGCCAGACCTACCATGTTGACACCAAACAGCTGATCTGCAGTACAGGACTGCGAGTCCCAAGCTCAGCACAATTGCAAGCCATCCTGCTGGTTGGTTATGAACACATTTAGCTGTGCCAGTGGAAGAAGCTTTCAAATGGGTCTGTGATCATGGGTAGTGACTTGGAGGAGAGACAGTAATGCATGGAGAGGCTGTAACACAATCTCAGGTTGTAAAGGTAATGACACTCATGAGGCAAGGTTCCCTTTGCAAAACCAGTCATTCACTAGATGGAGTACACCTGTTTGCCACTACTCTTGGAGAACATTCCATATGGGAGAGGCGTAAAGGAGAACTAGAATAAAGTTCCTTTAGCAATGGCATGAGTTTCTACTCATTGTAAAATCAAACAGGACAAGTTGGTGCCACCACATGGGTGTGGTAGTGCTCTACAATACCATCATATCTCTGTTTTCTTCCTAAAATATTAACTATTGTGTATCAGCAGAGATTTCTATGAATGTCATAGGTCTGCAAAACTCTGGTGTCATGCTGCACTGAGATTTGTGTCTAAAGAGACATTAATGTCAAGCCAGAGGAGCACTGTGACTACCTGCTCTTCCATTCTGTTGTGTCACTGGTAAGGATACTATCCTTTTTTGGAAGCTGTAGCTCAGGTGCAATTATTTGTTCAGGCAGCAACTGCTGTGAGTGAAAGCTGATGGACAGCAAAAGGATGCAGCTTAAGTGAAGAAGACACCAGGAAAACAACGGACAGATGAGCTGTGGTAGTGGTTCTGTGTTAAGCGCTTTTGTATTCATGACAACCTACTCATTTGCAAAGAGAACAGAAAATCAATCAAAAGCAAAAGCAAACGAAGAAATGATAAATTAATCAATAAAGCCATGGGCTAATCAAATGGCATCCTCCTCAATTACTCTAATAGAAAAGGAACAATTGCTGGTTTTGGCTCCTGATTTAGAATGACAGTATTTGCAAACAAACACTGATTCAGACGTTAGTTAATTAAGTCAAGTGAGGTGTATGGAATAGGATTTCACTTTGTGTTCTGATTTTTTTTGTTTGTTTCTTTGTTTGTTTTTCCAGTTAATGAGATAAATGGATACAATTTCCCAGTTTCATACACCTTCCCCAAAGACTGTAAAAAAACATGCACATGAGTTTATACACAGCTATATATTTTAAAGGCAGGTCTAGGACTACAGGTCATAGAAGAGCTCTGCTCCACTGCATAATCTTACACTTTTACACAATATAAGGCCTGTCATACAATCAAACTTCAACTTCAAAACCAGTAATCTCTACTTTTAATGTTCTAGAAATCGTCTCCTCCATCTACCAGAAATAATTTCCTAGTTTCCAGATTAACTATGTCTAAACTACCTTGTTATTTAGTCCTTTCAAAAAAGCTGAGTGTCTGGTTGTGTTATCTTCACTTGTGTCTCATGCTGGGGATGCAGTGGTGGGAATTTGTATCACAGAGAGAATCTACCTTGTCTGTCAAAGAGCAGGCTTTGGTCACTTTCAGGTCTAAATCTTTCTGAATTTACATGTGATACTCAGAACAAATACAACTTTTTTCATCTGCCATAGTATGTTCCGTTGTTCGCTGTTCAACTATTAGCACAAAAGCAGTGAGAATACTCTTATTTCAACTGATTGAAGTTGGGAAGGAAGGGATTGTAAGAGGAAACTTTTTGTATTTAGCCTTGGGCCAGTAAAATCATTTAGGGAAGGATTTTTTGCTTAGGTACATGGGTGATCATGCAATTACTTTGGCCTTCAGCCTCTCAGAGAGGGCAAAGCAATGGATTTGATTCTGTGGTTTGTGTATTCTTTGGGCCTAGGTCGGTGCAGAGGTGCTATTTGGGTACTGCAATAAACTGTGCTTTGATGTCCTTTGCACTCTGGGGATACTTTCAAGTAGGCAATGGGTGCTTTTACAAAGGGAGTCATCACTAGTGATGCTGTACCAGACTAATTGAAAGTGTTTCCTGTTGTCTTCCCTTAAAGAATCTAGGACTGGAAACCAGCAGCAACATTTGCCTTCCATCTTGTCCAGAAACTTGGCTCCCACATAATTTTCCGTGAGTTTTTAGTTTTACCTTTTTTTCTTTTTTGTGAGAGTGAACCTTGAGTCAAGATAATGAGCTTCGTGCATTCAAATCAGTGCTTGAGTGTTAATTAGGTCACTTTTACTTGGAATGATTTATTGACCTATATTCAGTATTAGCAGCCCTAAGTTTTCCTCCATAGAGAGTCAGTGAAAATCACCTTCATCAATCTTCAAGACATTGATAATCTTAATTTTTTTCTCTATCTTAGATTTTCAGAGCAGATTAATAAATAATCTGCTCTGAGCGTCTGATTGGGTAGTTTTTTAAGATGCCTCAAAAGAGAAAATAAGCCTTGATTTTTAGATTTTTCAAAGCACATCAACAAAGATCAGCTTTTGGAGACTGACAAACTACTTTGAGCTGAACTGGAGGGCTTTCACTGATTCTAGGAGTCACAGGATGATATTAAATATGTTGCACATACAGAAGATGGCCAAGTTACTTATGTAGGAAAAGAGCTTACAAAAATATGCAATGCCAGAATCAAATATCTCTCATGTTTCACAGTGTGATGGATAGCTTACAGAAAGAGGGTTCAGACTGAGAACTTTTATTTCCTTACTTTCCCTTTTCTGTGTTTCAGGGTTTTTTTCAGAAGTCTTGGTGTGGGAGACAGGTAAACCAAGTATTAGTAACCTTCAGATTTGTTTGTATTTGAACATCTAATGTGCCTAATGAGACTCTGATGCTGGTCTCTGGAATAGCCTGTAGGCCAGACACTTTCTTGTACTGACTGGGATGATTTTTTTTAAAAATATAAAAAATATAAATTACAAAGTCATGCCCTTTTCAATAAGCAGACATGAAACTGTCATGACTTGGAGCAAACAGAAGGAAGTCATCTTCACAAAATGTACCCTTAGGCTGTGGAGTTCCTTGCTGCAGATGCTGTAGGTGCTAGAAGTTTACATGTATGTAAAACATAAGAGGACAAATTAATAGAAAAACCATCCTTTGATGGGTATCTCCTTTGGTTTGGGAAAACCTTCAACAGGATTTCCTGGAGGCTGGATAAATACTCAAAGTATCACTGAATGCTTACCGTGTTCTAATATGTTTGCTAAAATAGCTGGCATTGATCAGCACTGGAGGGGAACCTTGGATCAGCTACTCCCCTGTCATGTTGTGCTTGGCTTATGTGACCATGCTTCATCTTCTACCTGCATCAATTTTTTTAGGGTGTTAAATTATCACCAGATTTGTCAGAGGAATAGAAATCTCAAATATAGCCAGGTTCTATGTATTTTGTAAAAACAAGTGACCTGAAAGAGGTTAAGGAGAATTTTGCTGTGTTGTCTATAGGAAAGGCTTGCAGAGAACAATCAAGCCCTGAAGTCCTTACACTGGAATACCTGAATCCCTAGGGGAAAATAAAGGCTTGTTCCAGCTGGTGGGCTAGGACTAACAAACACAGGCAAGGCCAGGTTGTGCATCCTTTGCTTCATCTTAGTTAGCGGGCTGCTCTAAAATCCAGCTGAGTGAATGGAATCAGTCACTGCTTAGGCAGGAGGGACAGAAGCAGCCCTGTAAAGAATTTGCTATAAGGAGGCAAACTAGTTGCAGTCCTGGGACCTAAACACAGGCTTGATGGTGTTCCATGTCCAAAACAAACTAAGCTGGGAGAACATTCTTGGGCTAACAGCTCCTCGTTGGAAACTGGTGCTGCTACATTGCTACTGCACTCTGTGTGAGCAGGGCTCGAAGGCAATGCAGGATTTCTCAGGTGGGAACAGTTACTTGACAATGTGTATATATTTTCTGGTTTAAATAAAAAATGAAATCCACCTTTGCCAGGCCTCCTTTATCTCCCTTCACTTTCTAGTCCCATGGTTTCCATTCTAATAAGACCAAAAGGGCATCTAAAAGTAATAAAAGATTTTTTTCTCTACTAGTGAGCTTTCATCTCCAGCATGTTGTTGCTCCTGCCTTCTTATTTATTCATGAGAGTGATTCTAGCCTACAGATCCACACAGCTGATAGTGAGCAGCTCATTTCAGAGACATGACTGGACAAGAACAACTAATTGGTACACAAGGTTGGGGAACATTTGCAGTAAAAACTCTTCTCTGGGGAGGTTAGAAATGGTGAGAGATGTCATCTCAGCATCTCTGTGTAAGTGCATGCAGATTGGCATTTAGTTAATAGGGGAACAAGGAAGAGAGCTCGGCTCTTTCAACACCAGTATAGATTAGCACCAACTAGTTATCATAAACTGACACTGAATTTGAGCCACAAGAAGTACATGCAGTTAGTTATTATGCAGAAGTGAGTGTTACTGAACACAAATAAAATGCTGATGACTGCATGGAAGAAAGGAGTGTATAGGCTCACTTGAGCTTCAATGGTCATCACTGATGTGCTGTGGAAGGATACCGGGCTGGACACTTGTTTAAACCCAGAATGACTATTCTTAGTTTCTCATGTAACATAATAGCTAATAATTTTGATTAGAAAAATCTATTTTCCTTTCATACACTTGTGTGATAAAGGAGGGGAGGGGGGGAATGAGACAGATTGGAAAATGTGTACAAAAAAATTTGCCAAAATATGGAAGGGTTTTGGTACTGGTCTTGAATTGGAGATGGAGTCTTTTGATTTTGATGATGCATTTCTAGCTTTTTGGCCTTTAGAAAAAGTTTCTAATAAAAATCAAATCCCAAAAAGAGAGCAGCAATTTCTCAGAGGTGGAAAATAACATCAAAGTAGAAATGATTTTTAGAGCTGGCATTTCTGGGATGTTTAATGATAAGTCAAACTTTCCGGAACAGAGAAAAGCTGAGCTAATACACAAAAGTCAGAGATTTTTCTCTTGACTACCACATCGAATACTATCAACAAACCTCCATATTACCTACAAAGAGCAGGTGGGAAAGCATCAGTTAATGACCAAATATACAAGCTTTGGAATTTCTCCCTTGCAAAAATGCAGATACTTCAGATAAAAGTTTTTGATCATATCTAATGGCCAGTCTTCGCGAACGAAGAACCGGGGAAGGTCTTTACACCTTCCAGCCTGCGCATTGGATTTTTTAGG
>JAYRBT010000181.1:14253223-14292890 GCA_036023395.1 Myiotriccus ornatus | reverse complement strand
GTCCTCAGGATGTAGATGGATTGCCTTACAGGGCTAACGGGCTCCATCTGCCCAGGGAGTGGCCCTGACCAGGAATCATATCTATATTTATGAATAACTACTAAGTGAAGGTCAGATTCATTGGACAGAATCCTTGCAAAACCTCTTCTATTTATTGCATATGTTTACTGCTGTAGGAAGAAACCTTCTTCTTTCCTTCCCAATTTGGTGGTATTCAAACACCAGAGTGAAAATGGATGCAAAATTTGGTGGTGCAGTCAGGAAGAAGAAATCCGAATTAAGAGATGTAGGATTATCTGTAACAGGTCTGGCTTGCTGATGGATAGCAGGAGAGGACTTGCAGTTAGACTTGGTACTGCTCATAATCTGTGGACCAACTGGGAATCCCATTGAGCACTTAGGTTCATTCCCAGATTTTGGAGGAAGAGGGCTAAAATCTTCCTGAACTCTTTATTGCTGCACTCAGCAGAACTGAGCAACCAGTAGAGTTTAGGCCCCCAGTAGACTTTAAATAAGGTGAGGAATGAGAAGAAACACAGAAAGAAAAGAACTTCCAAGCATGATCTGGAGGAGGTGCAGAAGGACTGCTCTGAACACATTCTTTTAATGCAGGGCATGAACTGATCCCCCTATCTCTAGAGGTGCCTGCGCAGGCTCACAGCACCTCTACACAGGGAAAAGCCCAGAGCAAAAGATCTTTGGTTTTAATCTGAGGATTAGCAGAGGCTTACCTTCTGGACCTGTCTCAGGAAACCTGGTCCTGGTCCTCACAGGTACATTCTACTTGATAAAAAAATAAAATCTTTTAAAAGAGAAACCTATTCATTAAAATGAGAATACAGAAAGGCCAGTTGTACATGTTAACTTTAAACAGAGATTTGAGGGAGGCAACCATTATTTTTGCTCTTGCCATTAACAGTGATTTTAAGATTTCCTGTCAGTATTGGGATATTGCATATATTAAATTTAGCATCTGCTTCTGGTTTGTGTGGAGGACATACTGCTGGGTTAAGAATCTCATTAGCAATATTTGTTGAATTCCTATTTATTCCCAGAATCAATACTTTTAACATACTAATTAAATCATCTGTTTAGGACAGCCCCACGCTGTACCAGAAGGAGCCTGTTCTCATCATGACACATGCAATACAACATTTAGTTCCCATTATTATTAATGAACACTGCAGGCTTAATTCCCGATGTGAGTCTCTGAGCAGGCATGCACAGCCTCATCTGTCTGCTGAATGTTTTAAGCAGTGCTTTTTCCAGCACTCAGGGTGCATTAACCCTCCTGCTGTCTTTGCTTTGGGGTTCTGAATGGACTTCATCAGCAACTCCAAAACCACTGAAGAACTCTTCATTATTTTGGTGAATTTTGAAGGAGGACTCAGGAGTCTTTACAAGGAATCCAAAGGGATAAATTAGATATGGTGGACCTGTGGAACTGCATGAAAGAGTAAGAACATTCAGATTTCCCCATGTTCCTGGAGGCTAAGTCATTTCAAGAGGAAAGTAGTGCTTCTGGCTATTGGTTGTCTTGCCCTTATGTTAAAATAATAATGATTTTAATGAATCCCTGTTCTCAATATTCTTTACTGTATCATGAAACATTTTATGACTTTAATTTCTTTAACTGTGTGAGGATAAAATTTCCTGCGCTGGAATCAGCTCCAATTGCTCCCTTGCTGAAATCCAGGAAGTGGAATCAAGTCTCTGCTGTAATTGGCAGAGGGTGGGTGGGTGTCGACATAGCTGTTGACCTGGTACTTTCTTCTCCCACTGCAATTCCTTTCTTTCTTTTGCCTTTGTCACTTTGTGTGTGTGAGAATAATTTCTTTACGGAATTTTGCATTTCACAACTGAAAGTCATGGCAGCAGGGATGAGTGGCCTCTTGCTCCAGGACATCTGGTGGCTTCGAGGTTTCACTCATTATTGCAGCAATATAAATTCCTCTGTCATGACCAGACCTTATTTGACAGTGGGACAATTTGTTAGGGACAAAGTGCACGTGGTTGGCACTGTGCTTTTTAGTTCCTCTTCTCCATCACTCTTTGTTTTCTCATATGCTCAAACAGCCTTTTGGGGGCTTCCCTCGATGCTGGGACTTTCTTAAAGTGACTGAGGCTCTGTATGTCTAGCAGATATGTTCTCTGAGCTCAGGAGAAACCATGTACTGTTGTGGGTGCTTAGCCCAGGCAGCAAGTCTGAGCTGTGCAGATGTGGAAGTGGGTGTCCAGGGAGCCAAGGAATGGTGCTTCCATGGCCACAATAGGTCTGAGAAGTACCGACTGGGATAACCGTGGTGCTGCCTTTGTGGGAGATGGGGACATGGTGGGGCTGGCTGGAGGAGGAGGAGGAGGTGTGTGACTTGCAGGGTCTGTGAAATAGTGAGTTTCCACTTAGACTAACATGGTGTAGGCAACATTTCTCCAGTGTTATCACAGGCATGCAGTTTCTGCTGTCCAGTTTGCCCAAATTAAATCAAGACTAATTTTAGATAACCTATTATGGGCTGTCCCAGTGTAACAGTTGCAAAATCCGTGACTTTTGAATGATGGCCCAACAAGGAAACTTCAAAGTTAGGATTTTTCATTCTGTTTTTGTGCTGATTGCTAGAAAATCTGGAAAAACAGAAACTCAGCTAGAAGGGATACAAATACTGGGGGGTTCATTTGTTTTGGCTTGTGTAGTGCCTTTGTATGAGTTGGGGGATGTTTGTGTGTTTGTGCTCTGTGGTTTCCGTGTGTGCAGTGCTGAACAGAATCAGTTCCAAAATCCACTGTGTGTTAAATGCCAAATCTACCGTTCTCTGAGGAGTTTGATCACTGCCTTTGATTAACCAGCATGACTGTTTGTCATGAGGTCACCAAAGGAGCTGTGGGCACCTCGTCATATTCTCTCCTGGGATTGCTGGGATTTCTTTGAAGTTCATCCTGAAGATCTCATTTCACTATGAAGAAGGTATATGAGGGAATGAGTGCATTTTTGGCACTTTTTCACCTTGCTTTCACTAGTTCTTTTTCCCATTCTATCCCTCCTTCTCTTCTTTCACATAATTCTTAATATGAAAAAAAAAATCTCCCAACCCAGCCCTGTCTGATGCAATTTGAGGCAAGGCTGGCACATTTTATTAAGCACTGCAAAACACTTAGTGGCACGAGGGTTTTCATGTGTAATCAGATACAGCAATTGCCTTGATTGCAATTGCTTCTGGGTCTGTTGCTCACAAGCACCTGATTAAATTTTAGCAGTGCTGCCAATTCTGGAGGAACCTTCAGCCTCATGACATGAATGGGCCTGGGGGAAATCATGTACCTCCTCCTTAGTCCCGCCACCTGGAGAAGGGAGAGATGGAACGGGCAAATGAGTTAGCAAGGACCTGCTCTCTAGCGAAGTTATTGTTGAGTGGGAAAAGCAGATGAATTTCCAGGTCCTTTGCCTGCCTCATTTAGCACTGGGAGGTGCTTTCTTGTTCTTCCTTCAGTTTCCCAGTTGTATCAGACAACTTTAGCCAGACGATCCCTCCTTGACTGCAGAGCTCTATGGACTGTTGTGTAGTGTCTCTGCTCTGCTGTCACACCCACATCCTGGAGAGGTGTGTGAGCATCGCCAGGCGGGAAGGGACCCAATTCCTGGCTCTCTCCCTTCATGTGGATGGGTAGCAGGCAGCAGTGCTCACCTGAATCAAGAAGTGAGCAGAGGTGGCAGCATGGTGGCATCAGACAGCAGGCAAGGATGGTGAAGCTCAGCCCTTCATAGCATCTCCTAATCATTCTGGGCCTTAGCATCCCAGTCCCATTGTCCCACCCGTAGATACTATAGGCACTATCTTTACAGCCTTATGGCCAGGGCTGTTCTGTCTACAGTCCTAAAATACAGGAGATATTTCTCATCTCTTCCTCTGCCTCTCCAAAGTATGTCTCCAGTTGATCTCAGCAGATTTGGAGCTCTTCAGCGAAGGTGAGAGAGGTGAGCACTTAAGAGGGTGTTGTGTTTCGAGACATGGTGGAGTCAGGTACTACTGCAGCTGCACTGTGGAAGTGCCCAGGAATGGGGCTGGGGCAGGTGTGTGCCCCCACCTCCCAGGCCATTCTGGGGACTTCTGAGACAGAGGGCCAGTGGTGGATGCAGTCATTTCAACTAGAGACTGAGAAAGGTTTTTTAAAAGGTGTTTTTCAGCTGTGAGGAAAATCCAATTTTTGTTGAATGCTTTTGCTCTGGAAAATCCCAATTCTGAACTATCTGACTGATGAATAGTGACATCTTTGATCTAAACAAATGCTTATGTTCTTGGCATTTTTGAAATGTCAGTGCAAAGCTAAAATCCTCTTATTTGACTCTTCTTCACTAAAAAAAAATAGATCATCAAGTTGAAACAAAGTTTACCTGTGAAAAATATCACCTGTAATTAAAAGAAAAAAGCAAACTCTTATCTTTCATGAAGGAAGAACTTTATCAAAAGAATTCAACTCACTGTAGTGTGGTAAATTCAGTATTCTTCACATCAGCCACCACCCCAAGTGTTGTTTGAGGGAGCACAACTTCAACATCAGACTTTTTGTTGCCCTTGTGGAGATATTATAAGAAGACCAGATTTATACATGTGAAATGCTCTGAAAATCCCCCACCTTCTGGCTGTTTTCAGTTTGATGTTCAGAAATGCCCTGTGGCTCTGGAAACTCTTGATGATTTCCAGCCGCTCAGTCCCATTCTGGGAACTCATACCTGCCCCTGCCAGTGAAACTGATGAGAATTTTGCCTGAAGAAAGTTTGCAGAGTTGGACTTGCTCCAATTTATTTTCCATCATGTCTAACAAAGTGCTTATTCACTTTTTTTTCACTTTGCCCAGCTTGGACAATTAAACCCCTGAGTCATTTTGCTTTTATTTCAAATGAGTTGCATTCCCTGGTTCGCTGACTTGCCCAGAGTTTTATAACACTTAGATACCAGAAGGGAAAAATGTCATTAAACCCCCTGAAGATGTTGAAATTCATATGTTTGAATTTACAGTGCTGCAGGGACTATCCATTAATTTGATGAATTGCTTGATTTCTCTGTATGTGTGTGTGTTCTTATTAATATTTTTAGTAGCAGTGAGATATGTTAACAGTTGTTCACCTCTTGAGAATAAAGCTGTATCATGCAGCAGAAGCAGAAGGTGGTCTCAGCCCAGGGGACCATGAAGTTGAGCAACATGGACAGCCCTGAACCTGGGACACCAGATGAGCCTGGCTGAGATGTGTTGTCAAAAATGTTTGTGGGGAAATAGCACTTGAGCCCATATTTAGCACGGAGGGTCTGTCTCAGGCAGGTGATATATACATCTCATTCACACCAACAGAAATAAGTGAGTGAGAACTGGAAGTTTTTGTGGGCTGGGAGCACTCTTCCTTGGACTGGATTTAGTACTTGGTGACCACAAGCATGTTGAAGATTCATACTTTTCCCACCAATCTGGCTGCATCTGAGGAGGCCTTTAACCTCTTTCTTTCCATGGCTGGGAACATTTTCAGCACAAAGTTTTATTGCATTCAACCAGTAAGATTCTAGAACATTTAGTCTGAGAATCAGATGCTGGAAAGCAGTGCTGTGGAAAGGGACCTGGGGGTCCTGGTCGATGGCAAATTGAATATGAGTCAGCAGTGCCTTGGCAGCCAGGAGGGCCAACCGTGTCCTGGGGGGCATCAGGCAAAGCAATGACAGCCAGTTGAGGGAGGGGATTGTCCCACTCTGCTCTGCACTGGTGTGGTCTCACCTTGAATACTGTGTGCAGTTTTGTGACCAGTGAGGTCATTTGGTCTGTTCAGCCTTTAGGAGACTGAGGGAAACCTCACTGCAGTTACAACTTCCTTGTGAGGGGAAGAGGAGAGGCAGACACTGATCTTTTCTCTTTGGTGACCAGTGACAGGACTCGAGTGAATGGCCTGAAGTTGTGTCAGGGGAGGTATAGGTTGGATATTAGAAAAAGGTTCTTCACCCGGAGGGTGTTTGGTGCTGGAACAGGCTCCCCAGGGAAGTGCTCACAGCACCAAACCTGGCAAATTTTGAGAAGCTATGAGATGATACTCTGGGGCACATGGTGTGACTCTTGGGGATGGTCCTGTGCAGGGCCAGGAGTTGGGCTTTGATCCTTGTGGGTCCCTTCTAACTTGGCATATTCTGTGAAGAGTTTGCCAGAAACATGCACATGGATGTCAGAACACAAGGGTGGATTAGGTGCTCACAGCTTTATAAATCAAAAGCATTTCCAAATAGCTGCAATTTGTTGACTTCTAAATATTTCCCATGGACACCGAAAAGACCCTCTGAAATTCTACATCTGTGGTTACTGTGCAGCACACGTGACCTTCTGTTACTTTGCCTCCTTTCAAAAGTGCTTAAGGAGTAGCTAAACTATGAACCTTGTGATGACTGTGAATAACTTACAGATTTCCTAACTGGAGATAAGATTTAGAAATGGACCCTTTCCTGTAGGAAGCAAATGACAACAGAATATTCCTCTATTTTTTTTTTTTTTTTTTTTCCAAAATCTCATGTGTTTGTTGGTTTTGCTTACTCTGTTTGCAAGCCTGGATCTAGAAATCCTGTTTGAGGTTTGGCCCTTTCAATTCTTGTTACAGAAAGCAGAGACAGATGTGATAGGAATGATAGCCAGCTTTCCATGTCTGGAGAAATCATGTACTACATAAATATTGCCATGTATTAACCTCCAGAGCACCTAGAGGCTCAGTACTGGGTTTGTTTCTTTTAGTTTCATCATTTATATATTTAAATAAATATTCTGATTGAGATAATGCAGTGCCTTGGCCCCAAATATACAAACTCTGAACTCATGTAGAAGATGCAGGGGAAGACAGGTACGGACTAGAAGAGACAGGCAAGGACCCTGAGAGCCAGTACTAAGTGTGAAAATAGACAGGTGTCATGCCATGTCATAAGTTTATTCATTCATAGGAATTATCCCTCCACTTTCTCTCCTAGGAGTCTTTGTGACACAGAGTAGACTAAAGAGTCGGTAGGCAATTCTCATTCCTTATGTCTAAAACTAATGCTGCTGTCAGACATCCATGGACACATCCTCCATCCCTGATGGATTTTGAAGACAAGTTATGAGCAGTTTTTCCCCTTTATATGTTGAGGACCACTTTTGGGGGGTAATTTAAGAGAGTGCTCCAAGTCAGTTTGATTCAGGCTGCAATTTTAAGGTTGTTCTTTCAATATAACCTGTTACTGAAAAGGATAGACTTTGAAGCCAAGCCAATAGGCTCTGGATTATTTAACCTTTGCACCCCCAAACTACAGGAACTCAAACTCTGGGGCAGCAAAGCGTGGCCACAGGCTGTCATGCCATGTCAGGAAGCTCACTCAGTTTGCTGTGTGGCACAAGTGCAGCTTCTGTCACCAGTTTCCAGCAATGGAGCTGGAAGGTAGGTCAACTCTCCATGCATCAATATTCTCGCACCAAAGGATTTTGCACTTCCCCAGGAAGCACATTTTTTCTGCCTCTCAAGAAAAAGCCTCGCTGTATCCACAGAGTGTTCTTGACCTTTTGACAAATAGCAAAGGGATGAGTCTTGGAGTACAGACTTGCTGTGTTGCATCAGGGACTAAGAAAATAGTCTGTCTCAGAGGAGATGCTGCACATAGTATCCAAAGCCCAAGTAATATTGTCAACCCCGGTTCTGGCTAGGTTACAAAAAAGCAGATAGTTCTTCATTCCTTTGATTTTTAGAGAGCTTTGGCTCAAATTCTTTGCTGTGAGTACAGCACTGTAAGTATCTGGGTGAAAGCTGGGTTTACAAACTACTCCCTCTTCAGCGTGAGACACTTCATTAACTGCAAGGGAAAGACAGGAATGGTACAGGATAGATGAGGAGCAGGTCTGTGTTTCACTGATGGGATTGCAATTAGCAGCTTCAGCTGTCTGTAGGAAGAGAGCTTGGCAAGTTGGGATGTTTTCAGCACTTGGTATTAGGAGGAAAAAAGTAAGAGAGAGAGGTTAAAAAAGGAAGAAAAAGGAGAAGTCCATGTCACAAATATAATAGAACATAAAGTCAGCGTTTTCCACCCAGTTGTTATACAAGTCTTGTCTGTGCCTGACAGACAGTCTGTGCTGCTCCAAAACAGAAGTGACCCATATTACTTCTTTATTGTTTAAACAAAGAAAGTTGCCAATTAAAATATCTTGAGTTTATTTCAGCACTTGGCTCTCAGGGAGCCTCATTGATTGGAAGGGAAGTCTGCTCTGCTGTGAAGAAATACAGTCTTTTCATGTACATCCTATTTGCCCAGCTTTTGTTAGGAAACGTGTCAAATCACAAATATCAAACCTATAGCAGAGACTCAATAGATCATCTAATCTTATCCCTCCACCCCAGAGGCTGTTCCAGGGTAATGTTTTTCTACATGGTTCATAACAGCCTCTGCGAGAGTTATCACACTCTTCTGAGTTACTTAGTTCCTAATTCTCCTGATATCTAATTTAAATCTTCTTTACCACCGTTTACATCCTCTGTTTTTGATCTGTCTCTAATGGACACAGGGGGGTGTTATCACAGAGCATTGGGCAGCTGTTGGGTGAACAGCCTCCTGTTCAAAATAGAGCTAACTCCAAAGTCAAAGAAAGAGGCTTTCTCCTCCTTGGTGACAACTGTTAACTTATTTGAATACCGTTCTCCCCTGTCCTGTAAGCCGTTTGGCATCAACTCTTTGAATCTTTTTCATAGATCACATTTGGTAGTTTGTGTTTATTAGTAGTTTCTGTGTTATTAGTCATAGTTGTATAATTGGGGGATGTTCTCATAGATATGTTAATGCACCCATACACAGCTAATTTTGATGACTAGATCAACAAAAGCAGAAGTCTTTCCTTGGCAAAATTACTCAGAGTGAACTTAATTCTGCAAGCTGGGAGTAGCGGACTGAGTTGTGCAATGTGAAGTGCAATGAAACATTAAAGGGCAATATGTTATCGAACCATTATAAGCAGTTATATTTTGTACTGTGATAGATGTAGCACGATTATTGATATGGCAACAGAGCCTATATTTGGTTTTAACCATTTCAGCAGTCCCTGGTGAAGGTGAGTCCAATCTCCTTTCAGAGTGCATTGACCTACGTGTCTTGCTGGCATTGCTGTGACTTTGACTACCAGTGTGATTTTAACCTGCTATCTCAGCTGGCTCTTCAGCATCCCTACGCTCACTGTTAACGTGATTTTGAGGAAATAGACTGTGAACAGGAGCTGGTGGGTTTTGTAGGATCACCTGCAAAAGGGTTGCACTTTGGAGCCTGGCTGTGAGCAATAGGGATCATTTCTATATGTCAGCTGACAGGACTGTTCGGGTATCAATAGACAGGAGAATTGGTTCATAGTAATCTGGCTGAACACAGCTCTGAAAACTTAGAGCATAGAAGCAACGAAGCCAAACTGTGGTGCTAGTTTATTTATGCAGGAGTCACCTTATCTGTAAGGTCACCTTATCTGTAACCTTGTCTGTTCCTTGCCCCAGTGTGGCCCAGGAACCGTGCTACAATGCAGCTACTTCTAGGAGATAAAAATATTTTAACATTTGCATGTTCGTAGTGTGGAGGAAATCCAGACATAGACTGGACTCCATTGTGTCAAGGGCTGTACAAGCACAGAGAAGGGAATTCAGTGATCATAAACTAAGCCTGTATAAAGGATAATAGAATGACACAGGGGGACTTAGTGCACTGAAGATATAGATCTTGCAAAGCAATGAAAGCTACTTAATGTTTACATTATTTTGGGGAGCTGCTGTGGCACAGGACTGTCATAAGAAGGACTCAAGGAAGGAAGATTAGGCAGCTGCCATAAATTTAGCCAGTTCTGGTAGCTGCTCTGTAAGGACTGTATTTGTCACACTTAAAACTTAGATTTTAGACAAGCTCAGACACATGTACGATTACTATGCCAATGGTATGTGGTCTGGTGTTATCATGCTTTGTTGGGCAGGTATTTTTACTTTTATTTTACTCATTATATTGTTACTCATTACAAAGTGATTGGAACAGTGATATTCTACCTGTAGCTAGTTCTGGGTCTCTTCTAGAACATTCCTGAAAAGGAAACTAAGAGAACAAAGTTGATTAACAGTTGGCTTGAACCACTGCAGGGGGTTTCACATTCTGCCACCAGAATATGCTTAGACCCCCGCAAACTGAAAGAGGTTGAAAAATCACTAGTGTAGAATAAATAAGCAGGAAAGAGTTGAACTTCTTGTCTTAATTTTACCCAGCAGATGTTTGGTTGTTGTGGCATCAGAGCACTGGGTGCTGGAAGAGGCGTTTATGAATGACCTGCTCTCCCATATCGTTGCCTCGGGGGGTGCCACCAAGCTGGGCTGGAGGCACAGCAGCTGGTGTGTCTCGGCGGGGTACTCGGGGTAATGGCTGTCGTTTGCTGGACGGGTGCAAGTCATGATGGTCTTCTGCTCAGTCACCACCTGGTCCCTGCCACATGCCGTGGAGACTGATATAAATCAAACTCTTTCTGCAGTGGGGGCCTTGAGAAAACAAATTGATGTTTTAAAACACGAGAAAGTAAGTGTCAGAGATGCAGCCCCAACAGTCTGCCAGTGAGCCGTGGCATTGTCTGCTGCTTGAGCTGAATTGCTGAAGGAAGACATGAACACAGGAGAACATCTCTGGGAGCATAATTGGAAGAGTAGTCAAATGCTAGGCCATATCAGAGGACACATCTTCAGTTATTGTGTATATTGGTGGTGAGCTCTGGTCTGAAATAACAGCTAGGGAAGGTACAGTTTCTGTCTCTAAAGACATGGAGGCCAGATGTCACCCAAGAAAGCAGCTTGTAGTGAACAACCACTTACAGGTTTCCAGGAGACAGGAGACCTTTAAGCTCAGAGCCCCCTGTTATATGTCTCACCTTGAATTCGTGGACTTTGACAAGCAGATGGATCAAATGGTATCCTTGGTATCCTTCATCCGTTTTTGCTGATGGCCTAGATTTGCTTCTTTTCTTCATTATTAAATGTAGCTTCAAAAGGTGTCTGCATTGTTAAGGTTAGTGTTTTAGAGTTAGTGTCAGTGGTGGGAGAACAGAAAACCAACAGAGTATTTGCCAACCCCTTGGCAAATTCAGGGCAGATATGGGTACTTGTGTCCACTATTAAGCAGGACACTCAGAACTTTGTCTTCAAACTAAAAATAAAACTCATAAGGAAGCATTCTCTATAGAGTGCATTTTCCAGGACTCTTATTGTTCTGTGTGATGGCTGCTGCCTGAAAACAAAATGCAAAGATTGCCTTATCCCATCTCTGGCAGGAGATTAGTCAGAATAGTGAGTGGTTCTGCTACAGATATTTCGACAAACACTAACAAAAGGAACAGGTACAGATGGTTCAACAGAAACCAGATCTGCATTCATTTTTACCCACTCTGCAAAAAAAAAACCCAACCAAAATAAAAAAAAAAACAAAACAAAGAAGTAAAAAAGGAATTTCTATATTGATCAATCTGGATTATTAAAGTTCCCCAGTATAAATCACTCATGGAGCATTAATTTTTATGCCAGTCAAGGAAAATTAGGTGGCTTAATCACATTACATGTTCACCACTTCAGGAACTGCAGAGTTTTTCCTGTATGTGGTTGGAGGCTATTCCATTTGGCTGGGCTCTTTTGATACTGCTTTGCCTATGTGTGCAATTAAAAGAATTTTTTTTTTATTAACCAGTTTTTACATTATACTCAGCGGCCCCGTCACACAACTAAATGACCCGTTTAACAAGCATGATAAAATCCTCATTAGGGCCTATTATAGGATTTAGTGGAATCTTCCTGCTTCACTACAGCACAAGTCTAATCTAATTAACTCTGCCACTTAATTCTCTCCCTCCCTCCTCTTGCTGTTTATTGGGCTTTTTGTGGAAAACAGATCCAAGGAACACAATTAACGTAATTTATCCTGGAAAATCCCCAAACATTAGCAAGCTACAAATGTAATTGGAAAAGGCCTCACAGAGTTCATGCATACTAGGCAATTACTCCAAAACTACAGCACTGCATATTATCATGTTACTTCTTATAACACTTTCCCAAGATGAGCAAGGAGGTAATTCTAACCAAGTGCTTTTAAAGCCTTAATTAAGGGTCATCTTTGGGTTTGAACAGCTTTCATATTTAAAAAAAATGTGTGCATTCAAGAATGAAGCATTTTGCTAGGATGTGCAGTATGCAGAGGAACTGAATGTTGCGTTCTTGAACTCATTGCTATAAATGTAGAGCAGCTCAGCTATACAGTCTTGTGCTGTACTTTGTAGCCAGATCTACCAATCACTAGAAAACAGAATTCATCCACAAGAGATAGCTAGTCATTTTATTTTTTTTTTTCATGGCAGCAGGATGTATGTTTCATGAAACACAGGAAGTGCTGAGAAACGGTCTGTTGGCCACTGAACACGGGAGGGACACTTGGGAAGACAGCACCTTGCTGCCCTGCTCTTTTCAAAGGGTGAAACCTTTAATTTGCAGCACTGTTAATCATTTCCCTAAGGGAGGAAAACTCCTAATACACTCCAAGACTAGTTACAGCCTAGTTACACTAAACCTGAGGTTGCCAGTTGATTCCAGAGATGGTCTGAGGAGTTAGGGCCTGACTTTGCTATTCAGAACTGAAAATGTGGACAGCTCTTGGGACTCCTAGTTAGATACCTATGAGGTGAGGCTGCTGTCAGGGTGAAAAACTTCGGACACTTCTGTGTTACCATTACCTAGTATTTCAGATAGATGTAAAAGATGACTAAGTTTCTATAAGAGATGAGAGTAATCTCCACTGGTATGGCAACATAGTGCAAAACACATGTGGGAGAGTGGGTGGTGGCGTAGAAATGTACAGGTCTTGTCTAACTCTTCATTTTAGTCTAATTTATAGTGTTTATATGTTTGTAAGAATGAGAAAGAAGCCAAATTAACTTCTCATAGATGGACAAAAGGAGACAGGCACAAAAGATTGCCCGAGTCATCACTTACTCAGAGGGAGTTGATTTTATGGATATTTGCAAATAAACCACGTGTGGACCTCAATTACCTCCTCCAGAAGAAACTAACCAGATGCCCTGTCTAAACTGAGCAGCAGCCAAGTGTGACAAACAAATAACTGAAGCATAGGATGAAGGAAAATTCAGTCCACATCTCCCACCTTTCTCTGAACTGACAGAGGAATATTTTTTAGCTTTGTATGGATTTGGTCTATTTTGAAGTCATCAAATCAGGGAAAGCTGCCTTTCATGCCACACTAAGTACAAGACCGAATTATCTCATTTGCATCATGAAGGGAGTTGGACAAGATGACATGGAATTTCCAGTATTTGATGGTTTTAATCTTTCTCATTACCTCGGGCCTTGGGTTTTGGAAGCCTTACTCCCAGGGAAGTTCAAATCTGATTTCCTTGAACATAGCAAGTGTTTGAAAAATTTGACGTAGTCTGTTGCTGCTGTTCCTTCTGGAATGCCCAGTTTTGGTCCATCTTCTCTAGTGCAACTTCCTCTGAAAGCAAGAATTTGGAAGGAATGCAACCTGGGAATAATCAGATATTGAAACTGTAGCAGAAAGGACCAGAAGCCAAGGCTGAGCTATACAACAGCCTCCTTACCCAGGAGCAAGGGAGTTATTGTTTCTGAGCCAAATTCTTTAATGAATCAATGCATTTTGAACAATAATAATTATCCATGTGGTGAAGAAAGGCCTTAATTAGTTTGCAATGATCTGAGAGGGATAGTGTGCCCACACACAGCTGCTCTGGCACATGTGGTTCAAATCAACGAGAATGTCTCAGGCATTTCTTGGATTCCCTGAGGGGCCTGGTGCCTAAAATGCAATTAGCTGCAGGAAAGATGCGCTTCATATTGCCTGGCTTTGTGGAATTTTTGCTGACATGGAAAAGGATTGCTCCTGTCACCTCTCACAGACCATCTCAGGACAGTGACTGAGGTTTGACAGTCTGGTACAGAAGAGGTTGGTACACTGTGGGCAGGTGACAGGCACTTTGCTCTGCCTGGAGTCAAGCTCTGTCCTCCCAACTGATCAACCTGCTGAGCATGGAGCACTGAATTTGCCCTGATTCGCTACTGTGTAGGCCTGCACCAGAGTCAGAACAGGCATTTTGGGGCCAAAGAAAGACACAGCTTATGTGCTCAGCAGTAGGTAGGGTTGGTAACCTCCAGAGGTCCCATCCCACCAACATTTCTATGACCTTCGATCTATATTGTTTTGCCAGGTGTAGGCTCCATTACAATAAAATTGATGTGTCAATTTATTGTCATTGGAACAGGTTTCAATAATTTGAAATAAAAAATGCTTTGATGTTTAAAACCATTAACACATTTCATAAAAATGGGGTGGGTTTTTTTGATTTCCAACTCTGTTTTTTTTTTTCTGGTTAAGTAAAATAGCGGTATGATTTCACATTGCAATGAGGTCACTGAAAACGCAGCTGTTGTAAGCCAATAGAATATGATAACATGAGTACTTTTGTGCATGCATACTTGCCACATTTGCCTAATTAATAATTATGTAAATTAGACTTCTAAAAGATAAAAATAATAGATGCCTTGAGTGGTTTCCTAGGGTGATGTCATAGGAACTGCTGTTCATCTTATTTCTACTTTACTGGGGCTGGAAATATGAGAAAACTTACCTATCATTAGTGCTAAGGTTAATTTCAGCAGTAAAGGAAATTGGCTCATAATTTTGTTTGTTTGTTTTTTCCCCTTATAAACACAATTCCCTGTGCTAACTGAGTGTGAGACTATTAAACAAACAGCTTAATAAAAAAAAAGAATTGGAAGCTTCTTTTAACGATGAAGTGGATCTGCATTCACAATCACCCCGGGATGGAGCATCATGAAGGAAAAACATGCCAAAGGATGTGTAAGTATTAAACCACGACAGCTGCATGCTTAGAATATGGTGCTGTTTGTTACCAGTAAGCAGGTGTGTTCACAATGTGATCATACCCTGGCTGATGCAAGGCCAGAAAGTGTCCCAGTAATTCTTGCTGGAGTCATCTTTGAAGTGAGGAAGGAGGATGTCCTATTTTATTATGGGTATGACTGTAGAAGAAAATTCCAAACACTGTATCCACAGCTGGGCTCAGCAGGAGTGGGCTTTGCTGTCTCTCTGAAGTGCCTGTATGGTAATTACAACCTGGGTTTCCAGTTGGAGGGGCATGTCTCTGAGGCAGTGTGATCCTAGTGCTTGGGCAGGGAACCTCTTGGCAAGGAACAAAACTACTG
Source organism: Myiotriccus ornatus (assembly GCA_036023395.1). Classification (NCBI taxonomy): domain Eukaryota; kingdom Metazoa; phylum Chordata; class Aves; order Passeriformes; family Tyrannidae; genus Myiotriccus; species Myiotriccus ornatus. The sequence goes on along the minus strand of JAYRBT010000181.1, from coordinate 14,277,607 downwards.
TACCAAAACAGTAAGAAAAACCTGGAAGCTACAAGTAATACAGTCTTCTTATCCACCATTCACTGAGAAAAATTTTCAGGCCAGCCCAATCAAATCCCCACACTGCAAGTATTGTGAGAGGCATTAGGTACGTGTGACAACCTGAACAACCTGGTCTAGTGGAAGGCATCCCTGCCCATGGTAGGGGGGTTGGAACTAGATTGATCTTTAAGGTCCATTCCAACCCAAACCATTCTATGATTCTATGTTATTATCAATAATTGCAATCAATTGACAGCTCTTTGGAAGTGTGTGGTTTCTGGGCTTTTCAGGATTTCATCTGGAGTCAGCTTTAGATTGTTGCAGAGCAACTGGTACAGGAAACCACTGAAGCAACTACAAAAAATGAATGAGGCAGCAAGCTCGCTGACATCCATGACCTTCTCCCTTTAGGTGAGCTCAGCTGCAAAGCCCCGGAGAGAGCTGATGTTTGCTTCCCAGGCAGAATTTCATGTCTTTCTCCAAACTTTCCTCTTTGTGCTGGGACCTGGAGGCATTCAGGTTTCAAATACAAGTGGAATGTAAGGAATTACTGCAAACCAGTTTGGCATTTGCTGGTAGACACACACAGTGTGATGAGATCTGCCTCTGTTGGGAGCTTTGCATCAGACAGCTGTGGTGCAGTGAACACTGGCTCCAGCAGGGCTGGCCTGTGGTTTGTGGATCTAGATAAGTCAGCTTGGAGAGGTTCACCATTAACACAGACACTGGGAAATGATGTCCACACTTGGAATAACACTGCCTTCAGCTTGGAAGACTGAACAGATGGAAACACTTGTTGCTAATGTTGTCAGAGAATGTGCTCTAAGGGGGTAATTTCCAGATTGTTTTATGCTTTTTATTCTTCTTGTCTGGATGTTTCTTAATTCAGAAGGTTAAAAAAATCCTGCTGTAACTATCTGCTCTGATATTTTCTATTTGGTGGACCAGACTGCTTCACTGTATTGTTTCATCCACAGCTTGACTGAAAAAGCTATCCAGTCTTGATTCTAGGTCTCGCAGTGGTAGAAAATCATCACAAGTGCAGGCAGTCATAGCTCTTAATTACCAGAACTGTTATGTGTTTCCTTCTTGTTATCTCACCGCAGTCACTATTTTTGGGATTGCTTTTGTACCAACCTACTGATTTGAAGAGTGCATTAGCCATGTATTGTTCCCCAGGTAACCACTGAAAGAGAGACAGTAGCTTTTGCCTGGACCATTCAGCTCTGAAGACTGACAGCTTGTCTCTCAGGTGGGAAGACTGAAGGAGGGCAATTCAGCTGCATAAAGAGAATTAAGGGAAAAGTGGGAAACAAGTTGGTTGAGAGTCATGTCTGCCCTGAAGAGGCAGGAGCTGATGGCCAGGTCTTAACTTTTGCACATGTACTGACAACCATCTGATGAAAATGGGTTGTGATCTCTTATTATAACTGGAGGGTAAATAAGTGTGCTCTTCATCATGTACACTAATTTTTGCAGTGCCAACTCAGCTTAATCTGCAGTTTTCTGTGGGGATAACTGGAGCTCAGCAGGCTTTATACACTACACTGTTTTGGAGGACTCTGTGACTATGTCTGAGGGAGGGCAGCTCAAGGTAAACCACTGCCCTGTAAAGAAAATGAGGACTGTTTTCCTCTGATCACATTTGCTAAAAGCACAGAGCTTTCTTGGCCCTGCAGACAGCGTGGCAAGAAATTCCTCCACTGTGGAATCTCTTGCTGCTTTTTCTATTTCATTTTATCACCCCAATCTTGATCTGACTAATATTTTTGATTTAAGCCCTCTGAATGTTTCTGTTTTCGTGATGGCTTTTTGGTTTACTGTTGGCCAGCATTATAGCAGGGAATGACTCATATTCTCTGTACTGTGAAGGATAGGAAGGAGGGAATGTGCAAGGTTTTGTTCCCACTGGCAGACTGTGGAACACACAGTAATTTGAAGTTCTGTCTCCCAGAGCAAGAGTAGGCTCAGGCACTAGAAAAAAAGGCCAGTCAATTTTTCTGTTTAAAAATTAGCTTTTAAAAAACAAATGTGTCAGTTTTCTGGGGAAAAATAGTTTTTGATAAAAATGTGAGTATTGTAAAGACTGATTTCTTTTCTAAGTTAGCAATATGTCTATGTTACCTCCAGGCAGCTGTACTTCATACCCATTTTTCTCCTAGGAGAAATGAGTTCAACTACATTTCCCATGATATGAAGTGGTGGAACAACAAGAGTTCTGGAAAACTTGCAAAGACAGACTCAACTTGCCTTTTTAATGAGTTTAATCTCTATAACTCATTTTGCCTAGTTGTTAAAATGTGTGCAGCCACTATGCCACTGGGGTACTCCATAAGGCATGGCTAGATAAAGCTTGCATTCTGTTTTGGAGCTGAAAAATTATGTTTCCTTGTCAGCAATAAGAACTGACTATGAGACTCCTCAGGTTCCAGTTCCTTCATCATGGCAGTCAGTGCCTTTATTTTTCTTTGACAGTTGCCTTTGGAATACCCTAAATATCCTGTTAGCTGCCTAAAGGACACCACATTTGGGAAGTGTGACTACGTCAAGGGAAGGCACCTCGAATGGTTTTAAACAAGCTGCTTTGAGTACCAGTAATGCTGTGACACCAAGAACTTATTCCAGCCATTTGTTGCTTAGCATGGGAACAAGACCCACCAGCACTGGTCCGTCCCTTGGTGGCTCTTTGCTGTCCTGGGACAGGGCATGAATGTGCTGAGGCTGTGGCTAAATGGTGGGGAGGCTGGTCTGGATGTTCTCTCTGCTTGGGAGAGTATTACCCAAGAGACCTCCTCTTTGAGGCAGCCCATAATTGTGGCTACTCCATCTCTTCCACACTGCGGGATGTGATTTTCCTTTCCCTCTCAGTTTGCTGCCCTGCCTGACTACTGCTTTACCTTGCTGGAGCTCGGGATGAGCCTTTCCTAGGATGCAGCTTGGGCTGCAAAAAGCCAGACAGATGACATGGGCACTCAGACTGATCAGGAAAATGTCACTCACCTCTCCCTCTACAGCCCTGCAATATAGATGTATCCTTAGCAAACTTACAAATCAAATTGAATTTCTTTCTCCTGCTCAAGTAATAAGGAGATTTTGTTGTTAACTGGCAGGTGCCACTTCGAATTACAGTGGTGAAGCTAATACGGTTCGTATGTAGGTCAAGCATGGATTACTCCACTTACAAAAGTGATTTGGAGGGATTTCAGAAAGTTTTTCTGCATTTTGAGGTATATGTAGGCATTGCCATAAGCTAAAATGAACTGAAATGCTGCCAGAAGCAGTGAATGAGGTGTCTAGAAACTGTTTCTAGAAACTGCAAACAGTTTTTAGATTATAAATAAAGGAGCGGCTTAAATGTCTCCCTGCTACTTGTATTCTTCTGCAATCCCTGTGAAAGTTCTGTAGAATAGTGGGTCTCTGTGAATTTTGACTCCCTCAGAAAGAAATGAGCAGCAGCTTTTTAATCTATCCAAGCATGAGAGAAATGTAAGGAAGACAGTGACCATTTTGGTGGAAGAGTATCTTTTACAGAGTGCTGTTACAGAGGCAGCTTCTCAAATGAGAAGATGATGGGAAAAGTGGAAATTGTGATTTCATTTCACATAAAGGATGAATTTGTTCATAAAAAAGGAGAGTTTTCAAAATCACCCAAGAGATTCAGGAGTTTAGTCTCACCAACCTCCTGTTGGATGGAGGTGCAGGATGCATGAAAGGATGTGAGGAGTTTTGTATGCATGAAAGCTTGGGTGGTGTTTGTTTTTTTTGTTTGTTTTTTTTGTTTGTTTGTTTGTTTTTAGCTTTAGGAGTTGTCTAATAATTCTTTATATTGAATTAGTCTTCCTGAAAACTGTTCCTTGTTGAGGTACAACATCATATTTCTAAAACTTGCAACTATTTCCAGTATACTCCATGTGTTAGTTTGCTGTCTTGAAACATTGTACCACTCTTTACCTGGAAGCACAGATGAGTATTGAGATGGATATTATGAAATGGTTGTATGTTTCTGGACCTGCAAATGTTTAAGGACAAGTGAGACAAACCTCTCACAGGTGATGAACTATGTCTATTCTGTCCACTTAGTTGTTAAGAGGATGGAACAAATCCTTTTGAGCTCCTTTCAGCCATGAATTTCTAGGATCCCAGCCCTTCAGTTATGTGTTAGGTTCTGTAGCATCTGCCTCATGTGTTTTACTTTTTCCTTCTCCCTCTTGCTATTGGAAAGGTTAATATGAGAAGAGGTATGCTTCTTATGAGTTTTACCTTTCTTTTTATTGCTTCTATCACCCCATGTCTCTTTCGGGGAAAGCAGACTGAAAACACATACTTGGCACTCTCCAAAAAACTTTGAAATTGTTTTTGGTCTCGTGGGAGTCTGATCCAGCACATGCAGTCTGAGATAATTCTTGCTTCTTGCACAGATGAGATTTACAGAGGAGACTTGACTGTGGCAGGGGAAAGCCTGAGGACTCTCTTCCCAGCTGAGCATCTGTTCTTTTCATGGGATACGGTTCATGGCTTTTTGTGTTTAATATCTTCAGGAGCATTTGAAAGAATGGCAATAAAACTTTGTGGGATGTGTGAAATGTGGGATTTGTAACCCTGTGTGGAAGAAATAATGTTTTAAAACAATAGGTATGATTTTCTGAGTGCCTGAGGCATCAGGATCCCAGGCATGGTCAAATATGTATAGATGAAGACATTGGAATCCAACTGTCATTTCACTCTCATGTTAATACTAGGAAACTTTCTAATAAGTCATTCTGGATCCAACTTCAGTGTATGGAGACAAAATTTAAAGAGGAAATATTGAAAGAAGAAGATTATATGTATGAAGATTTTTACCCTGAGTTATGTTTGTTTATTGCTTTTGGCAAAAATATTTTTCAATTCTTAAATTTGTAGCTAACAGTATCACAGAATTATCAGACTAGAATGGATTCCTTTTTTCATTCTCAAACTTTTTGTTATTCTCTCAAGCACTGTGGCAACTTTGCCTGTTTTGGATTCCAGATATGAAATGTGCAACACATCTGATTTGAGAAGCTCTTCCAGCCATTGCAGAGCTGTAATTTCACTCCCAATTTATCAACTGGCAATAGACAAAAAGGTTCATTTTCAATTTGAGGAGCTCTGTTTAGTATCAAATTAGTCAGAAACTTTGGGTTTTACTTATTAAGGCAATGAAGGGAAGCTAACCTCAGAGAAGCAGATGTGAACCTTCGAAAAACCAAATTGTGTGAATGAGCAGTTGCCCAAATCGTAAGAGGCCTCTGATGAAACTTCATTAAGTAAGAAAGGTTTTTTGTGTCTGTGAATAGGGAAAGAAACTTGAAACTCATGAGTTTTGAGTCAGCCAAAATGCACTGGGCTGCGATCCAGTGTCTTCTTCCAGTATTTGATGGCACTGAGCAGAACACAGGAAGGGGTTTAATTAAAAAGGAATCGGGACAATTAAAATGAAGAAAAAAGCTCCCTCTGTGTTCACAGAGGCAGTGGCAAAGGCAGGTGATTAGGTTATTTCTGAGGGTGGTTTTGGATTCTCAAAGGAAGATTAGCTCTTGAGAAAGCCTTGTTCTGATTTCTGGTTTTTAGTTTCTTCAAATCTTTTTTTACTGTTGATATGAAAAAGGTTTTGATTAGAGAACAAAAAAAGAAATTGGAAAAGACAGAGAAGTTGGAAGACCACGTTTAAGTTTCTGTTGTTACCTAAAAAGTAATAATGAAAATCTCACTATCTGTAAGTAGGATCATTACTCACCCCTCAACTATGATGTAGATTTGCAGAGGAATTGTTTATTCAGTGCTTGCAGGTGAATATCTGATAGAGAAAGGTCCAGTTGCTATAATAAGAAATATTTTTTGAAGAATCTATTATTCCATATCAGCCATGAAAAAATTTTACAAAGTAAATTTTACAAAATAAATCACTTCCATTGCTTCTGTTTTGCAGATGGACAAAGGTGTGAAATAAATTGAATAGGGTCATTCAGGAAGAAGTGAAGCCAAATTTTTTTGGGCCCTATGAAAATACAGAAATCATCAGAAAGTTCCCCTGTGCTTTGTTAGAGGCATTTATTCTCACTGGATCCCAGTGGGGTTTGGTTCTGTGAGTAAAGATGGAGAGTATCTTGTCCCTAAAAAGAGGTGGTGTCTTTGCAGCCTGATGAGACAGGTGGAAACCTGTAGCCCAGAATTGGATTGAAGGGGACATCTGAATCACAGTGTGTCATATCCAATCCCATTTTCGTGTGACATATTATACACTGGTTGGTTCAATCTTATGAAGCTTAGAAATAGTCTTACAACAAAACTTTGGAAATCAGAGGTTTCGTCAGTGCACTAACTAATAGATGTGTGGATTTTTAAGATCACTAGAGCACATTTTCCAGAATCCTGTTTAACTCAGGCTGCAGAATTATACCTCTTTTCTCCTCAGAAATGCTGAAATAGATCAAAGCTCTTTTCTTTCTACTCAGAAACCCACCAGAGCTAGCAAGAGAGTTTACCATTTAAATGTTATCTCAAAGATAACATTTTTTTCTGTAAGATGTTTGCAATTGCTGAAGTGCTAGACAGCAAAAAACACTTTGGAGGATAAAAACTTATGAAGGGATCTTAACACTGAGTAGGAAGATTTTTCCACCAGGTGAGAAAATACTCCCGTGTAGTTTTGTATTCTGTTGAATCAAAAGGATATTACCTATCTGAAATTAACTGCACATGACAGTGTCCAGATATGCAGATGAAAGAGATATGTTGAAATCAAAGAAGATATGAGGCTACCTAGAAGACATCTTTAGAAGAAGCAATAGCAGAGAGAATAGATGGACTAGACAAGAAGAAGAGTGAATAACTCACAGAAATGGAGCTGCCTAGTTTCTGCGTGGAAACTTATATTAGGGAAAGAAATAAATTTAATGAATCAAGTGTCTGTAACTTTGACATAAGGACATGAAAAAATGGAGGAATCACGACTTCTTTTGGTTTGTTCGTGCTTTAGCAGCCATAACAAGGTTTAAAGTGTTCTCTTTGGAATTTGCCTGTCTTTGGTATCCTGGCGCTGGTCCAGTTACCTCTCTGTCTGATGTTACTGTTGTGTGATCCTCAAGAGACTGCCCATGTATGATGGAATGTCACTGTGCAGCTTTTCCGCTGTATACCCACGGATGATGGTCAGGCACACCTGAGTGTTTCTCAGCTATGTTATAAAATATCAGTAAAATGACTTCACTCTGAATAGAGTCAATGGAACAGAATGACAACAGGGAGAGTCGGAGTAATTACTATTGCTTCTCCACTCTCTGTCATTCCAAGACAGTTACATCCTCTTTTTTTTTTTTTTTTTTTTCCCCAAGAGGAGTCTCATTTTAAACTTAGTTGAGCATGAGCTGATTTGAGCATTGCATTGATATGGTTGGTTGTTTGGAGAGAGGTGTATATGGGAAGGAGAGGGGCTGGGCACGTACCCTGTGTCAAAGCTTGGGATGTTGATGTATAAAACCCCCTCCATTTCTCTGATAAAAACTAAAGAGGCAGTGTTACTGGTGAAAAAGCACTCTGCAGTTGTTACAGGACCAAAGAGTAGTGGCTGCTTTTGTTCTGCTGTTCATAGTTAGACATGAAGCACCTGACTATCTCAGCTCTTATCTTGGTAAGGAAGAGCTGCCAGCTCTCTGCCTCTGCTGAGTGGTCGTCAACAACCATCCCTTTGCCCCTGGATGTCTCAGCTTTCCAGTCTATACAGAGTGGCAGAACTGGTCCCAGGCATCTCTGTGATGTTTAGTATACAAAGGAATAAAGTAGCACAAGGGGGTTTCTGCTAGAAGACTATGTCTCCTAAATGCTAGTATTTTCTTAAGTTCTGAATTCCTAGAATTATAAGGCTGAGTGGAAATGACCTCAGGTTGTGCCAGGGGAGGTTCAGATTAGACATTAGGAAAGATTTTTTCATGTAAAGGGTTGCCAAGCCCTGGAATAGGCTGACCAGGGAAGTGATGGAGTCGCCATCCCTGCCAGTGTTCAAAAACTGTGTGGATGTGGCACTTGAGGACAAGGTTTAACGGTGGTGATGCTGCCTTGACAGTTGGACTTGGTGATCTTAGAGGTCTTTTCCAACCTTAATGATTCTATGAGTCTGTGATATAAGTCACCTGTCTGGAACTGCCCTAGATGAAAGATCATGGTGCCACAAATAGAGGCTTCTTCAGTTCGCATTAGAAGGAAATAATGGTTACTTGACACCATCTGTAAATCAGTGCAGAGCTAGTTGTGGGAATTTAAATACACATGGATGTGATATTTATTAGCAGTAATTACTTAGTTTTGTTGATACAGTTATTTTAACAAATTTTCTAATTAACCATGGCAAGGTAATTAATTACCTACTGAATTTATGGCATGTATATGGAGACACCTCATGGAAAACTCTGGTTGGATGGTCATTTTATTCCATGAGCTGCTTTAAGCATTTATAAGTTATCACTAAGTTATGTTTCTGATACTGTCATTGAGGCTTGCCAGATGCCGTTCTCATGACTATCTTGCACTGTATTGTCTCCAGTAAAGTACCTGGATTCACTGAAGTTTCCCCATCTAAAGCAGAACTGTTCCTGTAGCTGCTCACTAGTCACTGTAGAGAGACTCTTTTAAGAGTGATTTCCATGCTTTTTGCACTGCACAACCCAAGAGGAGGATGGAGATAAAAATCCCCACGTGGAAATAGAAAGGGTCTCACGGGGTTTGTTGATGGACTGCTTCAGCCTTTCTCTGCTGCATGAAGCAGCAGAAGCCCAGTTTTGTGAGGTGAGTGGAGAGGATACAACTGAAATAATCCAGATAGTTGTAACCATTTTGATTTTAGATATAAATTGTTCTCTATCACCTAGTATATCTTGCACATAGAAAATGGTTCCTCAGATGGCCCAAGACTTGAAAGGATAATCTTACTTTCTCAACTGAGTTAAAAATCCCACCGATTCTGCTCCATTCCAAGCTTGAGCTGACCAAACTGAGCCACGAGTCACTGTCAGACAAACTATGAACAAATGATTACTCATGCATCTCCTGTCACAGCCCATATACCACCTCAAGACCAAGAGAGAGAGAGGGACAGTATACTGAAGGGAGAATTCACATCAGAGGCAACCAGTGACATTGAGCCCTTATGTAACACTGTGACAGAGTCAGAAGAGTGGAAAAAAATTTGAGTGAGTTACACAGGACTTTCAGACACAATTTGGAGGAAAAAAATTCTAATGCAGAAAGAATCATTGCCTTTCAGACAGGGCAGACTGTTTCAGGAGAGCAAAACTTCATAGGGTGCTTCATAATCAGTGTTTGATATAGGAAGAAGCACAGCAACTACCTCTGAGAGTAAAGGCAAACCAAGCCAAAAAAATTAAACTGGTAGGAGCGGTTGGGGAAGCTGCAAGGAGGTCTCCAAGTCTGCAATGTAGAGCAGTGGGGTGGCAGTGCACGGGGAGTGTGAGGTCTGGGGGAATGTTGAGACAGGTAGTCTGAGCTGTAGGAGAGGGAAATAGAGGACAAACTAGCTGTATTGCTAAATTCAAGCAAACAAATTTAAAGGATGCTTCACAGAGCACATAGACAGATATGAAATGTACTTTTGGGCTGTGTACCAAAGGGGAAAGTGGAATGATTCACATAGTTGAGCAGAGTTGCCTTCAGCTGTCTTGGCATAAAAAGTTTCAGAATGGAGCTAAGAACTAGGGAAACTATTTACAAAGTCTTCAATTTGAAGGTCTGAGACTATGCCAGTACTTCTGACCTTGCTTTTACAAAGCATTCCTTGCTGAGTAAATTCTAGCCTGGCCCTTCAAAGCGTAACAGTCATGTAATTCCTGCTGCTCCTGATGGAGATATTCTGCTGCCTGTTCTGAAGGGAGTTCACAATCTCTGTCCTGTGGTTTCCAGTGGCATTTAGATAAATTGTTTGGTACTGGGCTCTGCAATGGCCCAGAAGTTATAGAGGAAGCCTACGGCAATTGCACTTGGGTACCTTCACTCACTAATCTGTGTATTTTCATTACGTGTCCAAAGTTCGGTGAAACTGAGTCTGGCTCTTTATATACCACCTAGAGAACAATCATCCTTTCTTTGAAAAAAATTTTCCTATTTCAATATGTCACTTTTCCCCGGCAGTTTCCTGTCCGTGCATTATCTCTTAACACTTCTGAAGTGTTTTCCAAGGAGCAGCTTGCCTTGAGACATTTTTACCTGCTTGTTTGTTCTTTCTGGACAGCTCTTTTAAATTAAACCATATATTCATTCATACAGATGACATCCCAGCAACCAGGTCAATACACACTAGTCATAAATTATTACAGAATGGGTCCAAATCCATCACTGAGGCATCCATTGATTATCCATACAGCTACTCTCTGTAAGTGAACACTTTGTATGCAAGGTCACTGTAGAATCCAGCTATTTTTAAAAGGCCGTTAATAGGAACACGGAAGCAGGCTTTGATTGAACTGGAAGTGTAATTTTCAATTAAGAGCCTTCACTCAGTCTTCCTTCCAGTAGGGTCTAATTAGGTTTCAGGAAGACACGAAGTTTCAGATGCTTCAGCCATGCAGCCTCTCCATTAGCTGACACCATATGCTTTGCGGTTTCCATTGTGAAGTCCCGATTAATTTTCCAACGTTAATTTTAACTCTAGCTGAGATGCTTCACCAGGGACCTGATTAATGGACTAGCTGTAACCAGCCCATCCCTGCTTCTTTCTGTCATCAGTTATACAGTAATGAGGTTAGTGAACATCAGACTGATAAGTTTTTTTCTCTACTACTCTGGGAAATGCATGTATTTCATTTGGACTGTGTAAGGAAAGGAATGGTCCCACCAGTTTGTCACCTGGATTAGCTTCCTGGGTTATGGACCCTCTCTCCCAACCGACTCCTTCCTGCATCGCTTTCTCCCTTTGACATCCACAGTATCCAGACAAACCATGGATCAGTAAAGACATCTTGGACAGTAATCCTTCCTTCTGTTCCACCCTTTTCCAAATGCGTTGCTTGATTCAGAGAGTGAAGGTTTGGTAGGGCACATCTAGTGTGAAGCAACTAACTTTACTTCATCTATTCTGATGTTCTTTCAACTGAAACAAATGCTTCTGGGACTGTGGTTGCTGATACAAATGGAACAAGTTCTTGTCAGTACTCCCAACAAATGCTGTTGATTTATGTAAAGGTTGTTCATAGCAAAAAAAATGGACATGGGTGGTAAAAGAAGCATTAGCTGGAGACCTATCTCATGTTGGTGATGAGATATGCAAGAGACTCGAGCTCATTAGGAGGGTGTTTGCAACACAGACAAAATACAACAGCAGTGTGAATCAACCTTGAGTGAGGACCAACTTTGGATGGGCATGCACCAGCAAAATTAGGTCTTTAGATGATGGTTTGGGTTTTTTTATGCCTGTCAAACTGTAGGATTTACACCACTGTTAAGTGACCCTATTCATTAGGCTTTCATGTGTGCCAAGATGTGTAAAAAAAGTGTGACATAGGCAGATGGGTGATGGGATGCCCAACAAACTGATAATCTTTGACAGATTTTGCAGGCAATTCTCTTCTGTACTACAACTGCAGAGCACGTGTAATATTTTTCTTGATTGTTTGAATTTCAGCCCAAATTGCAGTAGCTCTTCAGCATAAACTGGGGTGATCTGCGGTAAATAAAGAATCAAGTTAAGTAACTTCTGGCTTTAAAATAGTCAAATCCACCACTGAATTATAAACGAGTACGGTGATGCTCAGTCTGTGAGGATCTTGGCTATGGCCCACAGGGAGGAGGGCAGCAGGGCTCTAGCTGGCTCTTCCATAGCTAGGGCTGCTGTGAAAGACCATAGGATCACCTAGGGTGAGAATCAAGTCCATCTTTATGACATTCAGATCCTGAACTGCTGCCTCAGACACACCTGAGGGATAAACAGAGACCTTCTGTATTTAGGGGATTCCTCCTAGTCCCCTTCTTATTTCTCTGTCTAGTCCTGGCTGCCAGGCTTTCCTTTAAAACAAAACACCACAGTAATATCTTATTGACTAGGTTTTATAGGAAAAGAAAGAGTTGTAATAACTTTTTATTGACATTGTTCTTCCAGGGAGACAGAAATAAATCACCAGCCTGCAGAAGTCAGAATTCTCTCATGCTTTCTGGGACTACAGTCCCTGGGATTCACAGCAGGACCTACCCAACATAGAATCACTGAATATCCTGAACTGAAAGGGACTTCCAAAGATCAACTGGATATTTGCTGTCAAAAAAGTCCCTCACCAAATGTAATTAAAATGAGCCCAAAGGATGGAAAGTTGCTGGGGTTGTGACTGACAAGAGGACAGACCAGTAGTGCCTGGGAGCTGAGGCTCCCTCTACAGCAACCAAAAAGCTAAGAAAGGGTTAAGTCAGCAGTGAGACATCCCACACAGAGAACCCATGTGAAACTTCATCAAAGTTTTTTTTCGGTTGATTTTAGATCTTTGCAATGTGAATCCTGGAGGGAATAAAGGAGTTGAGGGAGGGAAGAGTGGATTATATCTTTTGGGTTTAAATCAGATAAAGAGAATGATTAACAAGTGTAGGTTTTTGCTACAGTATTTTAAGAACTCTGTCAATAACCTCCCTCCCTCCTCCCTTTCCCTGTCTCGATGCAAAGGCTTAAAATTAGATAGCTGATTAAGGAGAGCTGCAGGATGATCTAAATACATCAATCTTGTTTGTAATGAGGAACATGGTTACACTTCTGCAATGATGAACCTTGGGGCCAGAGGTGGCTGGATACTGAATGTTCTCCGTATTGATCTTCCTGTGCAGCCATTACTTCCCAGTGTTTCTGAATGGCTGAATTTGATCACAAGAGCTCTCTGGGAAAGGAGGCCGCTGGGAACTGAACTGGGATTTTTCTTTAACCCAGGGTGAAAGAGGAAGCAGCTTTCTAGATTCAAACTTGTTTGCCAGAAAAATGGGCTGTCTCGTCCATTTCCCCCTTTACCTCTCACTAAGAAATGTGTAGCAAAACCACACTGAGAGGTTCACCTTGCCCTAGCAAGCCTTTACTTACGGTCTGTTACACTTAAAGCCACATCTTATGGTTCTTTTTAAAGACTGATGGCCCATTTCATGTGCCAAATGAAGAGCTTTTATTAGACAAAAAGAAGTCTCCTGCAGCAGAGAAGCATAAATTGACCAGAGTGAGAAAAAGCCTGAACCTCCTCTAACAGCAAGAGGAGATAAAGTTCTACTAAACAATTTGATTTTTTTAAATTATATCAAATAATATTATTGCATAAGCCAAGCAAATTAAGTCTCTTCTGGTCTCTAGGCCCTTTCTCTTGTGAAAAGAAACCACTCCTGACTGAAGCTCTTTTTAGGCCCTTGACACAGTTCAGTCACATCTAGTAAATCATTTTAGGAAAGGCCTATGGACTTTCCTGTCCATATGTCCCTAAATGATTATTGAAAGGTTAGGTAAGTCCCAAATTATGGAGCTGCAATCCTTATAAGTATCCACTTCAGCTTCTGTCTTAACATCACAGACTTTCTTTGCCTAGAGTTTGTAGTTCCTGAGAGAGCTTTCATTCCCCAAGCTGAGCAACCCGTTCTCACTTAGTCAACTAATTTTCATCTGCTCACGTTCCTGAGGGGAGCAGGAAGCTGTTCCAAAAGAGCTAGTCCCATGATCACCCAAATAATGCTTAAAAAAGGAGCTGTAATCTTATGCCACCCATGGACTCATCACAGACTTGCTTTGTTCCCAGAATTAGACCCAAAGTATTTATCTTGTCTGTTTTATCTTCTCTTCTGCTGTTTGTGGGGAGCAGAAGTTCCAGCAGACAACAGCATAAACAGGGCTAGAGAAGAACATTCCATAGCCTTTTCTGAGGGCTGAGGACTCTGTGAGACTGAAAAGTCACCTAAGAAGGGGAAAGTATGTCCATGTAAGCTTACTGCTACAATTTGGTTGCTCGATTTTTTTCCCTGTGCTTGGAAGCTGCACAGGGGGGACATCCAATAAAAAACTGCTCCTGGACATGAATCTGACACAGCCAAACATCACGACTTGCCAGAAGACCACAAGTGAGAAGACAGAAAAGAACATCTAGCTAAGAAAGATCCCCTTTTGCATTCCCATCTCTTGGAGAATACTTACAGTCACTTCAAATTTAAGGTTGAAATCCATTTAAATGTCTGTTTTCTCCCAGAGAAAGGACATCTACTTTCTGATGCCTGTAGCAGTGCTTTCAGGCTTTAGGTGTCAGAACACATTTCCCCTGTTTATTTGCTTCCCACCACTCCTGACTCTTGTGGTTTAATCAGTGTCTTAGGGAGGAAATAGGGAGAAATTCTGTGAGCTTAAAGGGCTCTATAAAGAGTAGCATGGGGAAAAGAAAAGATACAAGACCAACTCAGTTTAGTAGTTAGTGAGTTGTGTTCTTTCCACTCTTCTGTCACCAAAGGAAAGGGGGGAGGGGGGGGTGGAAATAAGAAGAGGAAAAGAAAAGCTAACAAAGAAGTGCACAGGTCTGTCAGTTCAGACTTAAAGCTCAAGGAAGGAATTTAGCATTCTGCACAATTGTTTCCTTCTTATTTCTTCTTCCTGCAGTTGCTTCTCCACTTGCTAATTCATCTTAAATATAGAATATTTGGACAGCTCAGAGCAAAGTTCTCTGTTGACAGTGCTTGAACAAAAGAAAGTATTCAGGCTCATGAATAGGTGCTGTGCTGAGGAAATCTAATTGGCTTGCTGTGACCGGCAACGCTACAGATTATGCAAGGAAAGGGGGCTGGTGGTGTGCCTGGATTTTGCACAGGTTTCCTCTGTTACTCTGTTCTCTTACTGTTCTCTCATATTCTCCTACACTCCATGTCTCCCTGCATGTTGCCCTCTCCCACATGATGAAGTAACTGGGGTAAAAAGGAGCTTCAGGTATGTTGAGGATTCTAAGGGGATATTTAGAGACCAATGGAGGGTGTCTTATTTCTGAACAAACCCATATGCAGCTCTGCTCAATCTTGGAAATAGAGTATTAATAATATTAATAGCTTAGTGTCTTGATTGCTACAGAAATAAGGTCTCAAGTAAGATGACTTTAATGACTGGATAGCTAAACAATTTTCACCTTGGATCCACAAAAACCACTGGAGGGACAAATGGTGGGTTGGGTTCAGGTCACTATGAGTACAGAGCTGAGAAGCAGCACAATCCAGTGTCAGGGGAGCAATAGGGCATCCCTGCATCTCAGTGGATATTGTGCCCCTTTGCTGGTGAAGATGCTCTCTGCACACGGCAGAGACGCCCTCTGCTTTGGGCTTGGACATTTGCCTTGGAGTCACATGGTTCCCCTACAGAGGAGTGGGAAATATCTGATTTTAAAGAGGTTATTATCTCCCAGGACAACCAAAGTGAAATTGCCACTCTTCTTGGAAATAAGCAGTGGTGCTTGAATGCCAGGCTATTCTAATGCATCTCAGTCCTGCTGGGAGTGACCTTCCAGAAACTTCTTTTCTCTGCAAGACATCTCACCCCAAAAGCCATCCCATTTTCTGCTGCCTATCTATGCAGACCAGGAATGAGGTTTTATTTAGGTAGCTCTCTGTTTGCACTTAAAGCCAATTACTTTTCTTGTGCAGAGAGCACAGGGTGGTCTATTTCAGCATAAGAAGATGTATCTAGATGGTTTTGAATAGTAAAAACCAAACAATACAGTTTATTAAAGGGGAGAAAATTTCAGGGACAAGTGGTCTAAAACATAGCCTGCTGCTTTATGTGATAATATGGAAAAGTTTGTATTATAGTTTGTATTATACTTTGTATACCCCCTCCACCTCCTCCCCAGGAAGTTTGTATAAGGTGAAAAAGTTATGCATTTTTCAGTCATGACAAACTCCAGAGTCAGCCATGAAATAGAATCTGTTTACTCTTTGCAGTACCAAACTGTTGCTTCCCGTTACTCAAATGGCTTAGGCATCTGGTTATGCTCCTCTGCATTTATAACTACACTCGGAGCAGGCAGAACAAGGCCCTCCTAGACTCTTCCTAGTCACCAAGACGTGCCCTTGATAAAAAGTGAACCAGAACAGTGTGTAGCCTGCTCACTGTTCTGTTACTTAGATAAGATGTTGTTAATATTAATGCCTTTATCACTGCAATTGTAATTTTATTTTAACAAACACAAAATCAGAAGTACTCAAAGGTCCAAATCTCATTGAAAGTCTAAGAAAGTTGAGCAACTTTAGGATCCCCTTGAAATCCCAGGCTACAAAAGCAGAAAGCAGTGCTATTAAATTGGGCAGTGTCTTTCAGCACTGCCAGAAAAAAAACAAAACAAAACAAAACTTCCAGTGGCTGGAAATGTGGCTGAAAAAATATTTCTAGGACATAACTTCCTCCAAGGAGTACCACCTTCTGAAGTACAAAATGCAGAGGGAAGTGACAGTGACACATCACCTCACCCAGATCCATCCTCAGGGCAGAACTAGGTTTACCCAAACCATTACTGAGAGATGTTAGTCTACTTCAGGCCCTGACAGGTTTTTCCTGATGTCTCACTTAAATCCTCCTTGTCTGCTTTTAAGCCAATACCTTCTCATATCTACAGTGGACATGCATTTATTTATTTATGACTCACTCTGCCGCTACCTTCAGTGCATGTGAAATGTGCTATTCTAATTCCTCTCTTTTTCAATCATTAGGCTTTCTAGATATCTGCTGGCCCTTTTTGTTCTGCTGATAATTATTTTTAGTTAGTTAGATTATACCTTTCTCAAAGAACAGATTACAAACTTGGATGCAGCACTGCAGCAGGGCAGAGAAGGAACATTTCACACCTATGTCCTACAGCAATCCTGTATTAACAGGTGCATTAGAACACAATCTGATGTTTGCTTTCTGTGTAACAACACAGCAGGACCCCAGAGGTCCACAGGGCTCATTAAAATGTTGAGAACCAGGAGTAAATACAATATATGGTATTTTGTTTTATTAAACCATATAAGTTTTTTTCACTGTATTTTGGGTTTTTTTGTAATGCTGAGTGAATAAAAGAGGGGCATACCCTCTTAGGTCATAGTGTTCATATTCCTATAGGAGCCTGTGAGACAGAGACAACTTAATGTCTGGTTCAAGCTTGTTCTTATCTCTAGACCCAGCAGTAGTTCAAGCACTGTCAACAAATAACTTTGTAGTAGAATTTTGTGTGTGTGCACAAAAAATATGTGTATATGTGTGTGAAATGCAAAGGAGTTCAATACTATACAAAATAAGATCAGTATAGATTAATAAGTACCAAAATAATACCTAAGAAGATGGAATATTTGACAATATTATTCTGAGTTGGAAATGAACATTACCTTGTAAAGGACTTTGAACTTTTTCTTATGTGACCCTTTACATACTCAACCCAAGCCACCATTTTCCTATCTGCAAGCTTGCAGGTCAGTAACATCCCCACCAAGGGCTGCTGTGCAGCAATACAAGTGCATGGGAACACTGTAATCTTTGTAAAAGACATGCACATATACAAATATGAACATATAGACGTATGTAAATGTATATGAAGTTTTGCTATGTACTGCAATGTTTTTATGCATCCTATTTTTTCCACTAATGTTTAGACATCATACAGCAGCAACTGGGCTGACTAGGAAAAGGTATGAGTAGGAGAGTTACCATATAGAAGGTAACAACCATTTTCCTGGTTTCAGTTTTGTGATAGCTAAGTATCAATGTCTTGCTGGTATTATCTCAATAACAAACAAGCAATAGTGTTGCTTTGTATGTTACTGTTGTCATCAGCCTTGGTTGCAGGATACCATAATGCAGGTCACTGTGAGGGCAGACCAGTAAGGAAAGATTTTAATGATGTTTATAAAGTTCTGATGGGATTGGATTCATATGCGCCTGGGATAAGAGCTACCCATTACTGTATTTGGACCATATTGAAGTGAAAGACAGAATAGACGCAAGGAAGAGAATAAGGAGAAGAAATATCCACAAAAGCAAAATACATATAATCAAGTTTTGCTGAGGCGGGTGTGGAGCCCGATAAAGCCTGTGTTATCTGAACTACAGATGATCTATGAGAGGCTGCTGAAAAAGGGAGGATGAGAGTGACCTTTGGAAAACCCCAGTGAATGCAGTGGCTCAGCAGCAGCTCCTTTTCACCAGATCATCTCAAGAACGTTTTTGTACCTTGCCTTTTCTTTTCTTTGAAGTGAGGCACTGTCAGGATTGCTTGTACTATTTGTTTTCAGGTGTCACCCAGTCCCGCTTCAGTCAGAATTGAATGTATCAGCCCTGTCACGAAGGTGCAGCAACTGAAATAACTGCAAATAGGAAAGGCTTTGAGTGCTGAGGCAAACACTCTGACTGGATGGGCTCTCCTGAGAAACAGTATTCAGCTACAAGCAGAAAGAATTAGGAAGCTACTGAGTAGGATGGAATATTTTCTTAGGAAAATGTGTCTTCCTTGTTTGGGTTGGTTTGTGGCAGTTGGAGTTGAATGAGTGGATGGACAGATGGATGGATGGATGGTTGGATAGACGGTGCTGTACTCTCCTTTCCTTAGTCCAGCCCTTTGGCCTGGCTCAGTCAGCATCACAGCAGAGGGAATTACCTTCTGCAATGGCTGCCTCATCAGCATGCACCACTGGGAGGGTTTACCCTGAGCCATAGCTCACGGAATTGCTGCAGTCCTGTTTTAGGTCTCCTGGAACATGTACCTCCAAATCTAGGCTGTAGGAGTAGAGGGAAAGCCATTCCCTGAAGTCCTGTTCATTCCACCACCTCTCCGGCAAAGCTCCTGCAAAAGGAGCTTCCTTGGGTTAAGATGTCATGAGCAATTTTCAGTGGAGAGTTCTGTGTGCTGAAACCTCTTGGTACCAGACTTTGTGCATGTTGCTATACCAAGGAAATGTTTAAATGCAGAAGTCAAACCTGCTGGCCAGACTTTCAGGGGAGATGGCCACAATAGCTGAAGAAGCTTCTCCACCTTGAGCGTCCCACTACTTTATGATTGACTGATTTTTTAATTTTTATCTTCAACATTTCTGGAGGCTGGAAGCTCAGCAGTAACCTTGCAACTGTCCTTTCTCTTTGGAAACTCCCACAGGGCCAAATACCAGCCCCAGCCATGCTTGGTAGGAGGGTAAAGTGCAGTGAGAAGGACATGCCCCTCCTGTCTTCCCTACTGGTCTGGACTTCTGTATCAGTATTTTACAGTGCTCTATTTACTGGCAGCAAAGCTCAATGAGGTGTTTATTAGGGCTTTTTGTGGGTGAATGGCAAACTTTATTGGAATGTCACTGCTGAAGGTGAGGAAATGGGAGCAGGTGGCAAAACAACCCACTCAATATATTTATTGCATGACTTGGCTGAGAGGGAGCATCCTCAGCTTTACAGCTCTTGGAGGAGCAGCAGCAGCTGCAGCTGACCTGCAGATGTTAGCCTCTCAGAGGGACCCACTGGCCACCTGCTCCAAGTTGCTTTTGCCAGAAATTGGCTTGAAACAGCAGTGCTGATGGCTCTGCTGGAGCCTTTCTCCTGATGGACACCTGACCAAATCCAGCTCTGTAGGGAGTGATTAGAAACTATTCATGCCACTCTTCTGTCAGATGGGTGCAAAATCGTGAGAAACACTGCAGATGTCAATAGTTACCCAGGGGTAACTACGGAACAGGGAAGCAAGCAGGGATTCACCTGCCAGTCCACTTTTTCCTTTGGAGCAACAGTGCTCAGGCAGGTCTATGTGAAGGAGACTGCTCTCCTCCTACTGCTTCACTGTCATTCCTTTAAAGCTCTTTATATGAGGCTCAGAAAGTGCTGTACGTTATACAGATAAGTTGTGAGGAGATGTAAAATGAGCTGATATATGCTTTGCTGCAGTAGTTTTATTCTTAAGATTTTTGGGGATGCAACTCTCCTTTGCCAGTTCGTAGGCCAGGATACAGCACAGGAGTTGTTCTGGTTCCCTCACCTTAATGTAATTTAAAATACACAAAAATATCTAATAAACCGTATGTGTAAGTGTGTGCCTGAAACAGCAATAAAAGAAAAGTTTTCCAGGACCCATTTGGTGAAATCAGGGCACTTGAGCTGTATTTGACAGATTATAAACCTATTACACATTTACTATTTTACTCCTGGAATGAGCCCAGCTCTGTGAACCTCATGCTGTGCAGGGTGTCCCATCATGAACTGTGTGAAACCAGCAAAACAAACCCATCTTCAATCCTTTTTTTTTGCAATACCTTTGTGAATCTCGTTAACCATGAAATGCCTTGCATTTCCTGCATACTGTGGCAACAAATACAAAATGAAGTGAAAGAGGATGCTGATTATTACTCTCTATTCCTTAATAGATTTGATACCATCTAATGTCTAAATCATGCTGCATTGCTGAGACATGAATAGCACTTCTTGATACAGCAGAGCCCTTTAAATTGAGGTTCTGATGAAGGAAAAGTCCCTCTATGGTAATACCTATTCAGTGTTTGACAGCATAATGCCCTATTATAATGGTAGGACACATATCTTCCTTCCCTCTATGGAACTGTGATTACCATCCTGGACTGAACTGAAATGGGCTTCAATAATTTGGACATCACTTGCTCCTGCTGTGTTTTTCTGCTTTTAAATTGGAGTAATTTGTTGCAAATCTCTCCTATTCTTGCTGTCAGAATCCTCACATCAGAAGAGTGGCTAATTGACAATAGAGCTGATCTAAAAAATAATAATAGAAATGGCCTTTGATAAAGCCAGCAAATGTTTACCTTTTCGGTTTAGTAACAAAATTTTAGCCACATTAGAAAAAGGGAAGGTTGTAATTGTTAAACATTTTTCTGAAATAAATCTGCAGAAGTGTGGGTAATGAGATGAATAATTGCCTTTAGACATAAAACAGGTACTGTCTTAGCACTCCATGCTAAAACTCAGATGGGGAAGGACTGCCAGGACTATGTGCTGCTTGCCTGAACTGTTAACTTCAGGAAGCACTCATGAGACTCAGGAAGCTTTTTTGCAAGGGACAAAGACCTGGTGGGATGATCCACTCTCTGTAAGCCCTGGAGATCTTCTTGTCTCTCCCAACCCATGGAAAAGAAGGAGCTACTCCAGACCTTGCTAGTATGAGGTGCAGCATCTGGGCTAGTGACCCTGCACAGTGCCAACCCAGCCATTTTATCTGGTTCTGCTCACTTCCAAATTTCCCAAGCAAACAGCTGGGTGGCTTCTGACATGATGCTGTTGGGAGTGCTCCTAAGCTCTTGCCCCACTACCTTTTCCCCCTTTGTCATGGCACACTCTTGCTTCCTTGCTGCCTTCTGTCCTTCCCTTCCTCCTTTGCTGTACCTGCTCGTGCCGTTGCTGTTTTACTTGGGGCAATGGATTGCTGAGGTGTCTTTTGCTACAGTAGCATGTTCTGGCTCAGCTTCGTGTTAGCAGGGGACCATGGACAGTCTGACAGTCTGCCTCTTTGCTGCCACTGGCTCTGGGGTCTCTCTGGGTTGTACTCCATGCTGTGGTGCAAACTGGCCTTCAAGATAACAACAGAAAGTTTTGTGGTTCTGGTTATAAAATTCATGTGATCACCAGATGCTTCATTTTAATTTGCTTACCTCCCTCTCTTCCACTGACATTTTTATGACCATTTATATACTTTCTGGAGGGGTAAAAACCCTCTCAATAATATATTTTTCCATACTATTTTCATTAGGTCAATATTGAATTAAGGTATATTTATTTTTATTAACAGGTGATTTTACCGTTCTTTTCCAGAACACAAGAGGCACCAGTAAGTAAGGTCCATGACTGTATGTGCAAGTGTCGCTGCTGCACAGAACTCCCTCTCTTGCTTTCTCTGTGCTGTGTGTCACCTTCACACCTCTGCCACCAGCTCTGAATCACTCCCTCTGACGGAGGTCAAAGAGTACTTGCAAAGTCTTAAGTCTTTCTGGTGACAGTCCAAGGGACTGCTGGAGCACTTGAGACAGGCTTCCTCTCCCTTTTTCAGCCCTCACAATGAAAGTTCCTTTTCCTGACCTTGACAAACTTAATATTTCTTTAGTCCTCTGTTAGCAACGGTGTCAGCTGGCAAATTGTTGTGACGTGGTTAGACTGACTTTGTATGGGTTTATTTTTTCACAGACTTTCAGCAGAACAAAACCTAAACTTAATTTGCTATGCGATTGCCTCACCTTTACCAAATTTTCAGTGGGGGTATACTGGAATGGCTCCTAAATTCATCACCCCCAGTGTTATTGGCTTCTGAATCACAGCAAAGGATTTCATGGTAATGTACTGGATTAGCACTTTAAATACTTGGTGACATACTTATCTAAAAACCTTGGGTAGCTCGTTTAGCTGTTCTTTGCTTCCACTTGTCACTCATAAAATGGACATTATGCTCTTCCTTCTTCTTGAATAAGCCACAAAGTTCTTCTGATTGTTCTCTATCTATGTGCTATGCAATTCCTATGTAATTTGTGGGTTCTTTGGGACTGGGAATACCTGGGGTCTCCCATACAGTATCTTTGTACAAAAAAAATGGCAAACTGTCTCCCTTAATCTCTGGGCAACACCCATGATTTATCCTTTTGATTATGAAAGAAAGATAATGTGAACATTTAAAAAAGAATATTTTCTAAAAATGTGACTGTATATTGCATCAAGACAGCTTCCCTCTGCAGCCATGAAGTCGCACCGGGAATGGAGAGTTTAAAGTGAACTGTGTGAGACATCCCACCCGATCTCCACCTCAGGCAGGTACTGATCCA
The DNA here is from genome assembly GCA_036023395.1 of Myiotriccus ornatus. Taxonomy (NCBI): domain Eukaryota; kingdom Metazoa; phylum Chordata; class Aves; order Passeriformes; family Tyrannidae; genus Myiotriccus; species Myiotriccus ornatus. The sequence goes on along the minus strand of JAYRBT010000181.1, from coordinate 14,254,795 downwards.
GCTGAGTCGCCTGCTTATGCCAACCAGCTGAGTGTCTTTCTTTGCACTGTCCTGGAAAAGTGACCTCTAGCATTTTGAAAGACAGCAGGTATGATACTTCCTTCCCAACATTAGGCATCGTGGCTGTGTCATACATAACCTGCTCCAGGTAGTGTAGTCCAGCACATCTGAGGTTTAACTTGCCACTTACAGCGTACGTGGCAGCCGGATCTGACCATAAAGGTTTCCTCAGGGCTACCTTAAGATGACCCAATAGCCACACAACACAGTACCACAGGATATCCTGAGCACACCTGTGTGGCACTTCCCTTCAGCCATCTCCATCTGTATGAATCCCATCCACAGCCCTCCTGAGAGGTGCACTGTCCCACCATCAGATGTTTTTTTCTCAGTAATTTGGGTGGTGCTTGCCTTGGCATGAAGGCAGACATTCATTCCTTTCATCTGGGCAGGAAATCTATATTCTGTATTATTCTTGTGTTAATAATACAGAGGGCTAAATCAAAGGTGAATTGATTTTCTGAAGCTGAACAGACTTTTGGCGTTAGCACAGATACAGCCACAGTCAAAGAGCAGACCTTTCAATTTAGTTCTTCTGCTGTCAATGTAAATAAGATTGCTCATGAAGCAAATTGCAGCCATTTATTGTCTGCACTCAGAACCATTATGTTCTTTGGAAATGATCATTTATGTTAGACACTGGATTATGTTTTTATGAAAGTGTGTAAGGCAAATACAGAGCACAATTTACCTTGAAGGTCAACTGAATATTACAATTGGCACTTACAGGTCATTATTGTGCAGCTAACATGATCCCAGGGAAAAGAGTGATTTTTGTGAAATGACACAAAACCAGAGATTCTTGATTAGCTGATAGAAACCAAGAGAAAATCCAGAGGACCATGGTGGGCTACAGGTGAAGTTTCTGTATAATTGTCTAGTTTGTGTGGGCAAGACATGGGTATGGAAAAACATCCCTGTAAGGACATGGCAAGGAGAGGGAGAGATCTTCCTTTGGTGCCTCATGTAAAGAAAAGGACTTAACTCCAATGTATGCACCATTAAAAGTGGGGATTTGGTAGACAGAGCACGAAAGTAACCCTGGGCAGAGAGGTGGCCTTGCTGACAGAGCAGAGGACCCATCTGAATATTTCTGTGCATGTTTTTGTGAGCAAAGTTACTGTCATCTAAGGAAAATGATTAGCCATCCACACTGAGACATAGCCTGTTCTCCCTCTAGGGAGACAAATGAATTACAGCTGACTACAGCAAAAAGGATAGTGTGAAATACTATCATTCTTCTCAGGTACAGTCCTTGTACTGGTGCTTGTGACTGCATAAAAGTCCAGTCATCAAAGTTCTCTTTCGCTTTGAGAATGCAGAGCAGCATGAACTGGGTTACTATGTCTTCAAATTTCTCTTGGAGATGGCCTGAGGTCAGCTGGGGTTCAGGCTGCCAGCCCATTTTGTGTGTCCTGGTAGTGGGGTGTCCTTGTGTTGGGAGTGACAGGGATGAAACCACCTACGGGATGTGGAAGGCACGTGTGGATCCAGGAGACCATGGAACAAACA
>JAYRBT010000181.1:14213755-14229533 GCA_036023395.1 Myiotriccus ornatus | reverse complement strand
TCTATTCTATTCTATTCTATTCTATTCTATTCTATTCTATTCTATTCTATTCTATTCTATTCTATTCTATTCTATTGTTTATGCCATGGTTACCCCTGGAGATACCATTACCTCCAGTACCAGCTGACACTAAGTGCCCTGACTAAGCCCAGAGTCTGAATTCAAAGTGGAACTGAAGAGTGACATGACACATACCCAACTTCAGCTCAGGGTATGCTGTTCCTCCCACTCAGCAGCTTCTCACCCTGTTGTCTTTCCCCAGAAAGGTGTTAGACCTCAGTAACTCTAACTGAACTCTGCAGGTATGGAGCCCTGGAGACTGAGCTCACAGTTAAAGCAAGGCTTTGTTCTCAAGAGATGTCAGCGTGAGGTCATGCCGTGTTACAGCAAGAAGGTTCATGATGCCACCTTAACAAGGTAGCCCTAAGCTGTGTTTCAGGGCATAAAAGGACTGGAACAACTAGGAGGAAATCCATCAAATAAGATGAAAGAACATCACAGACACACACACACAAGAAAAGGAATGAAAAGCCCACTGTGATGTACTACGCTATGAAGCACAAAAGAAACAATGAAAGTTGTAACTTCAGAGAGTGCTATTCCTTGTTCAGGCCTGCCTTTGATCTTTCTTTTTGATTCCCACAAGGGTGTCTTCACAGCCCTTGGATGTGGAATTGCTGGCACTGAATCTTCACCCATGTGATGGCCAAACAGATCTCCCTGCCTGTGTGATGTACTTTTGCTTTGGCACGTCTGCAGCCCCCGAGCCAGCCACAGCCCCTGTAGGTGCATACAGAGCGCAGGTAGATGCTGAGTTTCAGAAAGGAAGGGCTGCCCTTGCCCAGCCTTGGAGCACAGGCAGTTTATAAACTGCTCCCTTTTCCTGTGCCATTGTTGCAGACTGGTCATAGTGTCTGTGCTCAGCATCTTCTGGGCTTCTTTTCCTGGGACAAGCTCATGTGCATCTTCACAGACCTCACATGTTCTAGCTGCAGTGGGACTCCCAGAGGAGCATCTGCGTTTACTGAGTAGACAAGCCCAAGGTTTGGTCCTTTTGGAGAAACAGCCTTTGGGATTGTTTCTGATACAGTTTTAGAAAGAAAAGAAGAGGTCAAAATAATCCTTAATACTTAAAATGTAGTATTGATCATGATTTCTACTGTCTATTCCTTGCTTACTGTTTACTGAGGAGAAGGACTCAGAGAGTAAGTCATCCCAGATCGTAAAATGAAACCACCCTGACTGTGGTAGGAAGGTGAGCACCTCTGCCCCATGACCACGACACCAGTGCATGGGCTGTGATGAGCACAGTGAGGCCTGGAGAGAAAATGAGGCTATCCTGATGAATTTCAGCCTTAAGTGCCAGTAATGAAGCCAAACCTCTCTGTTTCCATCCCTGTCCCCTGCATGACTCAGGTGTTGCATATTCCAGATTTATTGTCTTTCATAAAAGTTCCCTGGGATTTAATAGAATAATATAATTCTTTAGGTTGGAAAAGATTTTTAAGATCATCAACTCCAACAATTAATCTAGCACAGGTGTTCAGCCTGGAGAAAAGGAGGCTCAGGGGAGACCTTATTACTCTCTACAACTGCCTGAAAGGAGGATGTAGGCAGGTGGAGGTTGGTCTCTGCTCCCAAGTAGCAAGTGCCAGGACAAGATGAAATGGCTTCCAGTTGCATCATGGGAGATTTTGATTAAGTATTAGGGAAAAGTCTTCACAAAAAGAGTTGTCAAATATTGTAACAGGCTCCCTGGGGAAATGATTGATTCAACATCCTTGGAGGCATTTGAAACACATGTGGAAGGGCTGCTTAGGGACATGCTTTAGTGGTGGACTTGGTAGTATCAGGTTTATGGGTGGACTTGAGGTTCTTTCCCAAACTAAATGTTTCTGTGATTCTATGACTGTTATTTTCAATCAGTTCTGCTAAACCATTTTGCCTGCCATTCATTTTACAGCTGCGAAAGGAGAGTATTTGAACAACCAGCTGAGCTTCCTCTGAGCAAGAAAGGAAGTTAGAGCAGAACCAGGAGTACCCTGCAAACCCTGTAAACCAAAGTTTGATTAACTTCAGCCGGCTTTAATTAAGAAGTATTCCCTCCTTAGTTAATTATGTGAAGCCGATGTGGTTATCTGAAATCAAGCCAGGGATGGTGTTTCTGTTATCTCATCAATAGAGGGTATACCAGCTCTGGGAAGTAAGGCAGTGTTAACAAGTATATATAGAGAAGCACCCCCCCACCAGACACTAAGAGAATCCACCTTTAAATTAATATTTGAATTTGCTCTAGTGTACTACATATTGTAATGTACCATCTTTCATACTGAATGCTTTCCGTTGATTGCATTTTAGTTTTGTGGTAATGCTCTGTGTGGAAAAGAGGAGTAAGGTAGGGCTCAAGCTTGAAATTTCTGGAACAGACATGCTTTTATATGCATTATTTTCAAAGCACTAAAACATTTAGCTTCCAGTCTCTGAAAGTCTCTCTCTTTTCTTTTTTTAACCCAAGAAGTTCTGAGTCTTTCCTTCCTTTGGTGATCAGGATCTTTTAAAATAGGCCATAAAAGCATTCAGATACCAGGTCTTCTAAATTAACTGTAATTCCTGAAAATTTAGGCCATGCTTAGGAAAAGATTGTAATATCTATACTCTTCATCTGCAGCAAATGCATATGTATAAGTTGATGCTGTTGGTGACCTGATTATGATGCAGAATGATCAAACCAAAATTTTTTGGTCCTGTGAGTTTTCAACCTGACAGACAAAGAGAATGCAACAGATGAATGACAAAACCAAAACAGGACAGTATAGGAGGTTGACATAAAATGTGATCACCAGGACAGCAGGAGTCACATGGACCACTGCCTGTTTATTCTCCCTAGACTCTCTAAACACGTCTTTCAGCAACAGATGCAGACAGTAGAAAACTACAGATCTCCACTTTTATGGCTTTGAATCTTAGCTGTGAATTGAATAATTTACATTACTCAACAGTGAAATGGTGCAAAGTTGTTTGAACATGGAGGTAAATGCAAGTCTTTTATAAGAGAAACACTTTGCAAAAGAAAGGTGTAGGAAAGTCAAGATGTGTAAGCAAGACACAGAATAACCTCAAGGGTGATGTGCTTAAGCTTCACTGAATAAACAACAGAATGATTTGATATCCTTCCCAATAAACTTTACAAATAGTACTGCACTGTCTGAACATATTTCATACTCTCAAGCTAACAGTGTGTCAGAAGTGACAGCGTTCACGCCAAAACTCCACTCTGCCACGTTTCCTAGTTAAGTGCAGGGACAGTAAATTTCACAGCATCTTTAATCTTTGTCTCAAGTGTAAAGAATTTCACATGGGTTTTGCCCAAAAAAAAAAAAAAAAAAAAAAAGAAAGAAAGAAAAAAAAGAAGTCCTTGCCTTTTTGATGCCTTTTAATCTCAGTGCTGATGCTTGTTGATAGATCAAACACTCAGTCCCCTATTTTTAAATCATTTAACTGGTTCAATAACTGTCTTAGCCTTTGCGTTGATAGTTAAATCAATTCTTAGGAAAGAAAATAAGCTTGTCAGTGAATCATACCCAAAGGTCTACCTTTCCTTAGAGACAGTTGCAGTTTATATAAAATAGATCAACTCTGAACTTTCTCAGAAATGAAAAGAAATGAAGAGAGCAAAAGCAAGAATTGCAAACCAGAAACAGTAATGGGTTAACTGTTGCCATCCTGGTACCACAGAGTAGATTGCCAGACAGTCATATCTCTCCCGTTTACAATGAGTGGCTACCATCACCATGCCTGTCCATTTAAGTATCTTTGCAAACAAAACACAGTTGTATGAAGTAACACTGGACAAGAAAAGTTAAAATGTTTAGAGATTCCTTAGACCCGAGCTGGACATCCTTCCGCAGGAGAAACCTTCATGGGATTTGAATCCACAGAATTACTTCAGCACTGGAAAATGTTTCCGTGTCCTGGGCAACACTGCGATGGACATCAAGGAAGCCCTGGATCTGTTGGATAAGGCAATAGAGTAGACTGTACCTTTCTCCCTTTCCTATATTGCTCGATAATTGTGGCTTTTGGTCTTTTCCTAAAAGTTTAGTCTGCCGTGAGATGCCAGGGGAGGTTTAGGAAGGGGTGCCTGAAAGACACTTCTGGATGAAACTTCTATTGCAGTGGTTCCTGGAATTGGAGGGCACTGGACTTGAGGACATAATTGTAGGGGCAAACTGAGCTAGAAACAGAATACAGAGAAATGGTACTATGTCCTCTAAAATAAGACACGTTAATCGCTTAGTGTCAGAATGAAGAAAAGACAACAGAATAAGATTTAAAAGTGCATCTTCCTCCTGTCACTTTTGCTGCCAGATACCAAATCTCTTTGTGCCTCTCTTTCAGTTGCAAAATGAAAGGTTTTCTTTCAAAACTTTAACTTCCCCTGCAAATGTCTTCAATTTTCCTTTCTTTTGGCGGACAGAGATTGAAATAATTTGACAATTTATTTCTTTCCTTCACAATTGAACGAACTATAAACATTTATTTCTATTGTTGTCTTCCTTGGTCTCTACAATTTACCACAGATTAGCAAAAAGAAGTTTTGTGACTTTGTCCTGTTTGCAAAGTTTAAAAAAGTTTTACAGTGGAGAAATAAAAAAAATATGGAACATAGCATTAGAAGAACACAAGAAGACAGTCTCAATATTCTCCTTGATAAGGGAGACACTCTCAAAATGTAGTTTTTCTAAGATTAGGGAGAAAATTTATATTCTACCACTGGAAATATTGTTTGCATGCTTTTTTCTGTGCAAGCAAATATATACAAGTCTGAAGTCAGAATTTGGGCCATAATACTTTTTCTACCGGAACGTCCTTTTTTGAAATGAGTCCTGCAGTGCCTTCCAGTGACAACCTTTGGTCCTGTGTTATTGTCCTGCTTGGAAACAGACCTCTTTAATAACATCAGCATTCCCAGAAAAATATGTAAGTTATATATATTTATTAAGCATTTGAACAGCATTATTTGCTTTTAAATGAAGATGGATTTTAACTTGCTTCTTCCAATTAAAATAATAATAAACATTTTCCCTGATGATAATGACATGCAGTACTGTTAAATTGGAAATAGAAAAGCCTTTTCTGTTGGTACAGTGTAAGTTACAGTATCATTAAATATATAATCAGCCATTTATTGCTCGTGTTATTTTTGAGGTGCTTAAATGAAAATTTGATTTGTCTCTTATTAGACCTCAATAAATGTTTCTGTAATAGTCATAGGGTGTTTTAATGCTTTACAGAATCATCGTCATTAAATTGAATGCAAGACACTGGACTTAAATAAAAGAAAAGTGGAAAAACTCAATAAATCAGGATAATAAAAGCTTTTCTTTGTGCCGTTTGAATTGTGCTGAAATGGATCTGTCTCTTAAACTGCCTTACAAAGGCCAAAGTAGCTTAATTACTTTACGGCTTGATTATGCCTTCATGAGTCAGCTATGGCAGTAAAAAAACACATTTCAGCACAGAAACTTAAGGATAAATTTTGCTGCTGTGTTGGTAGAATTCTCTCTGAAGCAATGTTCAGGTAAGAAAAACATAGTGCAATGACTTCTGCATTATGGGAGTCCTACTTCTATATCAGGGACTGGTGGAGAATGTGGAAGGCACAAGACTTGGGGATAATTCCTTGTCACTTTATATTGATTTTCTCCAGCTCCTATGGTTTACTCTGGCATCCACTGTCAACACACAAAGTGACTCTCAAGTACTTCATGAAATATGTCTTATGAAGTATGCAAAGTATATATATGACATGAGGTATATCTTAAAATGCATTGATCAGCATTATTCTGAAAAACACATTGATGCTAATAGGTGTGTCTTAACATCTCAGAAGTGTTCTCTTTGAATGAACTTCTTCAGTGTAAATTTATTACTGAATTTGTCTGTGTATTTGATTTTAAAAAAAAAAAAATCATACTTTCTTGGCTATCTAAGTTACCCAGATGAAAAGTAGAATTTTGTGATTCAAATTATTAATGCTCAGTCTTGTCAGGGTTTGACAGCTAGTGACTCAAACAAGTATATAGAGGCCTGATCCATTCTGAAGGGAGCTGATTTACATAATGAGCTCGAGCCAGGGAGATGGGAAAAGTGTGACAATTCAAGATTGTCTGAATGCAAGAGTTAAAACTTCTTGGAATTGCTGCACCCCTCCAGGTACTTTTCAAGCTGACTAAGATGGTATCATGCATCAGAAGCCCTGTACACATCCTGCTGCTCTGAAATCTCTGTGGGGTTTTTTTTTTGTTAGTAAAGGTAGAAACCTCTAGACTTGAAAATCCTCTTTGTGGTAGCCAGTCAGCATTCAAATGAGCTAGAGATGAGGACACCTGAAACAGTGTCTTCATACCTTCCCCTGTATTATTCAGTATTTAATTGGTTAGAGGAATTTCTTGATTGGGAATGCAAGAGGGAGGACAAATATAAAAAGGGCTCAGTAGTCATGGCAACAGAAAATATTTCATTTAGTCACAGCATATGTATGTAGAGATGGAAAAAAAGAAGCCTTCTAGAATGGCTGCCAGTTCACTTACCCTGTAAATAGAGAAATAAATACAGAGGCATAAAACTGCCTGAGCAGTGACATGACCCTTTACAGCTGGTTTAGCTTCAGATCAAAACTGTCTATCATGTATAGGGATTGTTTACTTTCTTCTGACCCATTATGTAAATATTCTTCTTAAAAGTGTGCTTCCCCTTATTTCATGATTGAACCAGTTTCTGTATATTGAGAGATACCTCCCATAGAAATATGACAGATTTGTATATTACTGTGTAAAATAAAATATTATAGACAGATAACTGCTGATGTCATGCTCTAAAGATTTTCCAGGTCAGGACTCTGACATGGAGACTCATGATTGCTTGAAAAATTATCTCAGATTCAAATAAATCCGGCACATACTGGTCTACAAAGTCATCCTGTGACTGTGAAGAGCAGCCAGATTTAATAAAGCCTGGAAGTGTTGCATATTTTGGAGCTCCTGGCACTGTGATGTACAGCTGTGAGCATACCCACAGTCACAAAGTTTAAAAAAAAGTACAAAAGTATAAAAACTGAACATATTGGGTTAAAAAATGTTGGAGAATCAAGAGAATCAGAAGGGACTCCTGATGGTCACACGCTTTATTCATCCTTCTGCTTTCCATGCAGGAATTTTCTGTTTAAACTACCTTACCAGTTTCAGGAGCTACTTTTTCCTGGGACTGCAGAGCAATTTTTCTCCAGTCACCTGAACCCAATTATTTATTTTTATTACACTTCATTCACTTCTTTTTCCCTTTTTTCGTGGGGAGCAGTGATCAAAGAAACAGCAACAAAGACAAAACACACAAAAAAAAGAAATTTAACAAAAGACATGGTAGTTTGAAAGATCCTTCTCAGGTAGTTTGGAAGATCCTTCTCATGTTGAATGTCAAAGACTCATCAACATTCAAAACTAAGATTTTGCAGAATATCTTATCATCTCTGCTTGTCTATGGCAAATGCAGTATGCAAGTTAAAACAGAACTCTGTGCTTTTTGAATTTTCAGTTTTAAGTACAGAAAGGACATGATAAAAGGAGTATTGTACTAAGGAAGAGCTGGAAAGAATTTAGATTAAGAGATAAATAGCCCTTCTGCTAAATTATGTCTGACTTCCAGGGAAGAAAAGTTGGTCGCCTCATAAGGGATGACATGGTGCTGAACAAAAACTGTCACAAAGGCATTTTACCTAAATAATTGCTTGTTACCAAATAGTGTGGGAGTGGGGTGATTGGAGGACTTAATGAGACTTTTTATGTGATTCTCCTCCACTGTGTGTGACAGTCAAGTTGTACAAACCATTTTAGTAACGCACATTGTAGGCTAAAAACAGGCAATGCTATTCCAAATTAAGGTCACAATTCCCGCTAAGGTAGCAGGTAATACCAGGGCTGAAAGTCTGAAGGTATAAAATCCTGGAGAGGAACGCTTTCGTATGCGGACGTTGTGAACTTCAGATCATTGACCCTTGGAGGAAGATTTAGGGTACATAAACTTATTAACTCAAAGCCCAACCGTACACCGAGACTAGATTAATTGACCATCTATAGTGAACCTTCACACTCACATCCTAAAATGAACACAAAGCTGATGGACAACTCAGAACATTAGTCTGTCTATAATCTCTTCTATGTGGTAAAGACAGATCAAGCACAAGTAAGGTCTGTTTCACCTATTAACTAGTTATTACCATGTTGGGTTTACATGGTCAAACAAGAAGTCTGCTGGGCTGGAAAATATTCAGTTTGACATTTCATAGCCTGATTTTTGCCTCTCCTTTTTGAGGTTCATTGATTGAATTTGCTGTCACTTTCAGTGTTAAAAATAAAGCTCCATGTGAACTCTCTTCAAGCCTCTCTGTAGTGATTATGTTATACAGTTGTGCACTCTACTCACTGTAAGTCAACTGATGCTGAACTGAGCTGTATCCCAGGCCATTCAGAGTATTGTTGGAAAAAACACTGAATAAGAGAAATAACCAGACCCAGGTTAATAACAGCAGGACTAACTAGTCTTCAGTAGTCTTGAATATAATTTTTTTTTCCAGTGGAATCATTGAAACACGTAGTTGAGACATGTTTGTCTCCACTACCACACAGTTTGTGAATATGTTTATCAGTATAGAGCTTTTACTAGCACAGATCTTTGTGGAACTCCACTGTTTCCTTCCATCGCTTACTACTATCTTCTTTCCAAATACAAAAATATTTTGAAAAACTGAAAATTCATCGAAGTAGACATATTTCTGTATGGGTAGAAATTTTGTATAGCATTCCAAAACTATTTTGTGGTGGAAAGACACATGTTCCATGACTTACACATGCTTGAGATTCTAACTCATAGGTAGAGAAAGAAAAAAAGCTGGCAACTTGTACAAGTCAGTGGACTCCAGGGATTATTTGTGAAGCTCTATAGGGTATTGAAGCAACTGATTTCCATTAACAGTTATAGATACTGGTCATTCATCTCAGAGAGACAATTTGGGAAGTCTCAGCCCTGCTGTAAAGTGTGACATTATAAATATTTGCCTGAATATATCAACAGCTCTTTATATTCAGTGCATCTGGAGAAAGCCCCTGAAGAGAGATTAAAAAGCAGAAGGATTTAGAGCCTCATAGCAATATCAAGGATTATCAAAACATCTCTGTGCGGGAGAGCAGAATTTTTGTGTCAGACCATCCTTATCTCTGGGAGGGAGATTGGTCAAATCTCTTTGTAGAGAAGGATTGCTCAGTCTCTGTTAGAATTATACCCAGCAGGAGACAGTTTAGCTCCATTCTAAAGAAGAGCTTTAAAAGATTTCACTTGAGAATCAGTCAGTCAGCTCAGAAAACATCGTATTACAATTGAGGGCAATTAACATCTAACGAGAAATGCGTGGAGTTCGTGCTTAGTTTATGCTTCTCCATCTGAAGGGTCTCTTTTGTGTTCTCTCTGCCAGTTCCCATCAGCTTGGATTACACTAAGCTTAAAACATCCGTGCAAGCAAAAGGTAATTACTTGAGGAGCAGAAAAATCCAAGTGAGAGTCTCAAGGATGCTCCTATACTTTATCTGATGCTTGCCAACGTGTTCCCTGTGTCTGTTACAGAAATGGACAGTCATGTTAAGAACTTTAAATAAGTACAAAGTTTTTTCAGGGGAGATGAGTAGTTTTACAAAGCATATGTAGGACACCAGCATTATTACTGTAACAAAGTGGAAAGGCAGGCTGAGATCACTGAAAGTTCTCAGGATCTCTGCTCCTCCAGTGTAGGTCCTCCTTCAATTCTCAAGACCAGTTCACCTGCCTTCCTGAAGAAGAAAAAATACAGTTTAGTAAAAGGGGATGAAAATGCCATGCATTTCTCTTCACGTAACCTCCTCTTTCCACTTTTCCAGTCCTGCGAAAGGTATTTGGCCTTTGGGACGATCCTGTCTAGGTGTCTTCATGAAAAGTGGCAGATCTCATCCTTGAGAAACACATGTGGATTTTAGTTTAGCACCAAGGTACAAGACTCTTCAGTGGCTCTGTGATCCTTATTTTGTTTCTATTATCCAGCCATGGTGATCTGATAGTCTACACTCAAGTTCAATGCCTTAACTTCAATATAATGCTCAAGTAAGGGTTCATGGGAGAAAGATGCTTTGAGAGAAGTCACCATAATCAGTTCTCCTGAAGCCATGGCTGTTGTGTGCCAAGGTGATTAATTTTCCCAACCGAAAACCTCAAGATTCATGGTATCACAGAACCATAGAATGGGTAAGATTGGAAGGGAGCACTAGAGGTCATGTGGTCCAACTTCCCTGATGAAACAGTGTCCCCTAGAACACATTATCACTTTTTGGCAGTCATAAAGACAATAACCAAAATATTGTAAATATTAATGTGTGGAAAGCTCGAGACATTTTTAAAGAAAAGGAATTATAAAGAAAGTAAACATTTTTCATAAATGGCAAATATTTGGTTCACTTTGACAGCACAAAATGTTGTTTGATTTCAGTTTTGCTGGTTCTACTTTGAGTATAAGACTGATCAAGTTTTCCAATCTATTATACAACCTGCCTGAAAAATTAAATTAAAACATGTTTTGGAGAAAGATCTGAAAATGAACATGTGTCTCTTGTATCGTGCTGTTCCATGTCAGTATAATAGTTATACCATAATCTGTAATATCAAAGCTTTAATGAGTTACTCATGTGAAAGTAAAAATTGTTCCTGTAAGAATTATCTGGAACTGTCTCTACTCCTTACTCTGTCTCATTCTGGGAAAGTGAAAATGGAGAAGTGACAACAGAGAAAAGGAGGGAGTCTGCAGCTGCTGTTAATGACTGATGACTAATTATTACTCTCAGAAACAGAGCAGAACAGATATACTTAGATATGTATTCTCTTCTGACTTGCTTGCCTGACAGATTTCTTCTTCCTGAGGTCCATGTGGTGTTTTTTGTTTTTTTTTAATTATTAATTGAAAGGAGCTGATTAACACAGAAGTCACTAAAATGACTTCTTGGTTGCTATAGTTGGTACCATAGCCTATAAGAACTGGTCAGTCACTTGGGATAGGAACCAAGCTCTGTGCTTAATCTCTTCTCCACTATAACTGTAAGTAACAGAATAGAATAATATTTTTTGAACCAATGCTTCTTAAGGAGTTTGTTAGAATATTCAGCAGCATATTTATTCACTGCTCATAAATTCAAATATTGCTTTTGAATCAAAATTTATCCTTCTGAGTAAGCAGGAGGGGCTAGAAGAGTTCAGTGGTGGGAGTTTTGTTTCTCCCTTGAAATCTAATTTAATGGGTAATTCCAGAACCTGAACTTACTGAAGGCAGTAACACAGAATTACAACTTCCTTCCCTGATGGAAGAAGGATTGCAGCTCAGCTTGCTCATGAAAAGTAGAAATGTCAAAGCTGGGGCAAAGTGATGCTGGGAAGCCCTGGAAATGTGGCTTTACAGATCACCTGGCCCCTGGAAGGGCTCAGGAAGGTACTATGCTTATCCCAGACCCCCAGGAGGGAGAGAAGCCCCCACCTTCTGCCTCTTTATAGCTGTGGCATGGTCCAGCAAGTTGTAGGGCCAGCATTGCTTTGTTGTGGGGAACACTGTTTGCAGTGAGCTGCATCAAGTACTGAGCTTGTGTTGTGTTGATTTTATGAAATGTGTTGATCTGCATCCAGTTCTCAGTGAAAGGGTTTCCATCTCACCACTGCTGCTCCTTTCCTGTCTCTCTTGTCATTGCATTATCTTCTGAGCTCAGAGGTGGGGAGATAGACACAAGGAAACTAGATCTCAGATTCTTAGAGGAGAGAGCTATTCCTCCTACTGGTTGGGGTTACAACCCTGGTTGTAACCTCTGGTTACCTCTCTGGTTGTTTGTGTTTGTTTGGGAACAACTCCTTTGTTCCCAGATCCAGAAGAGCTGGGAGAATGAAGTCTGAGAAGCAGCACAGCTGTCTCCATGAGCTCTAAAGAGCATTTGGTTTAGAGCACTCTAGTCTAATGAAATCCTTAAGAATGTCCCCAAATAAGGATGAGAATAAACCTGTATGTCCTTGGAAAGAAAATAAGACATAATGTACTCCTTATAAGAAATAATTTTTTTCTAGGACTCTGCCCTTGGAATGGAAACTTTGAGGATGCAAGGAAAGCAGGCTTTTTTCCTTCCTACAGAATGTGTCCTGGTGCTAATTATGTTGATAAAAAGACAAGTTACAGTCCAATTGAGTGTCCAGTCTATTAGGGTGTACATTAGAAAAGTAATAACGCCACAGGGGAGACCTTTCAAGGGATACACCTAGAAAAAAGTTCAGAGTTGGAATGGCATGTTGAAGGAAAAGGGTTAGGAGCTGTGGTGGTGATGGAAAGGCACTGTGTCAGTCATATAAACACAGCACGACATCTTAAGCAGTCTATTGATCTCCTATTCCGAATTCATGCAGGGCGACTCCCTGTCATAAAACATTCAGCAGCCAAGATCAATAAGAGATGTGGAGCACTGAAACATGCTGCTTCAAAGTCATACTTGAAAACAACAAAAAAATATCACTGCTACTCAAATGTCACCAGGGCACCAGCTTGGTTTGGACCCAGCTCAGCAATTTCAGTGATAAAAGTTTGCTTCCTGTTTTTCCAAGGGGGAGTCCAGCTGGAAGGTGACAGGAACTGGATTTGGTTATGTGACAGGGAATCTATTTTCTACTCGTCTCTGTTTACAAAGGAGGTTCAACAAGAAAGATAAACCTAGATAACACGAAACACTTGCTGAGGTAGAGCTTGTCTTGTGCTGTGAATTTGCCAGCATTTAGCAGTTTCCTGTCCAGGATTACATCCTCCAGCTGCATGGCAAAATGCAAGGGCACTAAGAAACACATTACATCACAAAAAGATGACATTGTCTTTAGAGACATACCCTCCCCACTGTGATATATATTTAAATGCTCAATATGCCAGTTTCTTTGTTACCAATGTTCAAATATAACACATAACTTAAAAAGGTCTGCCACTAGATTTTAAAAGTTACCAAGGTCCAAGTCAGTGACTTTTGTCTGTGGATCCTGATCTCAGAGACACCTGTGTTCTCTTCGAGGGAGGAATAACAAATAGGTGCATGTAGGCAGCCTCAGCTTTCTCCACAGAAGCACCCAGACCAGAGATTTCACACGGATATCCATGTTATAGATCTGCCACTCCTTCCTCTCCTCTTTCACACTATGTCATCCTAGAAATCTAGAAGACACTACTGAAAAAGCTTTTCTTCAGTCATTCAGTCCTGTCTGCTGCCCCCGAGCAGTAACAGCTTGACCTGAACCAGAACCAAGAACCAGAACCAAGAAATGCTTGTCTGACAGGTGGGACAGGAAGCCTTGCACAGTCTTCTGTACCTTCCCAGTGCTTCCCTAGACTTACATTGAGAAAGATTTGCCAAATACCCCATCTAAACCTCCCTTGTTACCCTTCAAACTTAATGCTACCTGTTGTATCTCAAGTGGCTTCTGGGGAATAGAATTCCCACTGAAATTAACTTTTAGGTATTTTAATGCTATTGTCATGTATCTCCTTACTTGCTTTTAGACTAAACAATGCTAATTCTTTCAATATCTCCTCTTAGGTCATATTTTCCGTATCTTTCTGCTTCAATAAGTATATTTCTGCTCTGTCTTGGCATGGTACCACGTGGTAGCTTGTTCTATGGCAATGTTTACTACACTGCACAGTGCCTGAGATGGTTATAAACAAAGAAGACAAATTGAAAAGCCACTCAGGAATAAAATCATCTTGCTTATGTAAGGCTCCATACGATTACAAAAAGCCTGGTTTTGATGTCAAAACTAACATGTTCAGAGCTCTGGTGGCTCATCTACTATTTACATGTTGATTTTAGTATCTGTGTTTGTTAGGATAAAGGGTTAGTATTGCCTGGACAAGCAACAAACTAAACTTCTATAATGCTTTACTAGTTAGACTGGGAGCACGGCTAAATATTTTGACAAACCACAATTTCAATAAACACTTTTCAAGTCATTAAAAAAAAGCTGTTGATTCCCATTCCTATTCATAGCAAACATAAATGAGGCTTGGATGTTGCACTCTTCTCTCTTTTTCTTTTCCAAAAATGATGACTGTTCCTGACTGTTTCTGAAGGAAAGTTTCTGAAGGGTGTTCTTGTAGGTGACATTCTAATTTATGAGTCTGAAGGAGGCAGGGGGGAATTAAGTGACATGATGGAAAGTTTGTTAAGTGTAATCAACAGTGAGGATAAATGCTGCTAGAGATTTCTGCATATTAATCTGGCTTTGTTTTGAGCTACTGCAGCACCTGTGACAAAGCCATAGGTTATGAATTTGGAATCATAAGCTTTGCCTCTCTGACTCAGTATAAGAGAGAACTCTAATCAAAAACCTGACTAATAAAAATGACTGGACATATCTCCTGGACACACAGGATATACTGTGGGTATTCCAATCCTGCACTGCACAGCACAGTGCAATGCCATGTACCCCCTGCCTGACTTACCACCCGTATCCAGAACATTATGACTTTGCTACAGGTGCTGAGCCATCTCTGCAGCCCTGATGGATGTTTGAAATGGTACTAGAGACCTACAGCTGGATAACTGAAACCTGCCCCTGGGATTCATCTCCAGGTTGAACTTCTACATATAAATATTCAGTGGTAAGTGTCTGCATGTGAGGCAGGGACTGGGTTCAATTGCTTAAGCCAGAAACCCAGAGCCACGTGGGACATGTCTGAGATTCTGTATGGGGCAGACAGTGATGGCACAAGAAGTGTGGGAGACCTGTGCCAGCCTTGACACTGTGGCTAGAAAGGAACAACAATAGTTAAACACCTGTTCATTGGAAGTACAGGGACAGATAACATTTCTGTCTAGGAGAAAAAGAGTGGAAGTTGAGGACTATGCACAGGACACCAATGTTTGATTCTGTTGGCTGGAGACATCTTAATTTAGAGGATCATGATTTTTTTAGTAATGACTTCTATATTTGTCCTCCATCTTCGCTCTCATATAAATAATTTCCATATTTTTCCTTTTCCAAGATTTAGTTATTCTGTTTTAGACTATTTATCTTGTCTACAAGTTCTCTAAAGCATTCATTATAATTCTACTTTATAAATCTTAAGTTTTCAAAAATATGAAGAAAAAACACATCTTCATGAATAAAAAAAAAGTTTCCATAGAAGAGATTGTCATTACCTGAAAGTGTCCCTGATCAGATACAAGAGCCATGGTTCATCCTTACAGTTCAGGCAAGAAGTAAATTGTTTTTCTAATTGTTAGGGCAAGTAGCCATGAAACTAAACTACCAAAGGTGCATTGGATTCTTCAGTGGTAGACATTGTTTTTTTCAAGATGGAATGTATTTTTGAAAGAGATTTTCGTCTTCATCATATATAAATAATCTACAAAACTGTGAAGACCTATATGTCTAGCTAACAGATGAGTCAGGCTCAGCTTTGAAATGAACACATAAAGAAGCCAGGGCATGACACCAGTCATGACACCAGTCATGACACCAAGCTGAGGTGAGACTGTTGATCTGCTGGAAGGCAGGAGGGCTCTTCAGAGAGACCTTGACAAGCTGGAGAGATAGTCTAATTCCAATGGGATGAGGTTCAACAAGGCCAAGTGCCGGGTCCTGCACTTTGGCCACAACAACCCCCTGCAGTGCTACAGGCTGGGCACAGAGT
>JAYRBT010000181.1:14182182-14213655 GCA_036023395.1 Myiotriccus ornatus | reverse complement strand
TCCCTGAAAGGAGGTTGTAGCCAGGTGGGGGTCGGTCTCTTCTCCCAGGCAATCAGCAGTAGGACAAGAGGGCACGGTCTTAATCTGTGCCAGGGGAGGTTTAGATCGGAAATTAGGAAGAGATTAACCACACACTGGAATGGGCTGCCCAGGGAGGTGGTGGAGGTTTTTTTCACTATCCCTGGAGATTTTTAAGATGAGACTGGATGTGGCACTCGGAGCTGTGGTCTAGTAACCATGGTGGTGTTGGATCAAGGGTTGGACTTGATGATCTTGGAGATCTTTTCCAACCCAGTTGATTCTATGATTCTATGATACCATAAAATCTCCCATATTTATAATTTTCTTTTGCCTGACCCTTTGGACTTCCCTCTATCTCCTCTTCCCCTTTGTGGGAATATTTTCTGTGCTTACAGTGACACCTGCAAGTTTAGGCACAGAGTAGTACTTTTTACTGCTCATGAATTTTTTCCTCCCCCTAAAATGATCATCTCCCTGGACTCCTGGTCATTCCTGTTCAAACTGTTTCCACTCGGAATGATATGCAGATGTTCTGTAAGTACAGAGGGATGATACCCCATGTCCTGGGCACCAGCTGATGTGTTCTGACATAGTTACTGTGGTCTCTCCCTCTTTGCAGAGAGTTTTTTTCCTTGGGCATGTGTATAAAGGGAGAGACACAATTCTGTCCTGTTTATGGTGGAAATATTTTTTATACGTGAGAAATAGTGCAAATCCTTGTTTTCAGATAAAATATCCCGTTCTACTACCACAGAAGTTTTCATGATCATTTACACCCTGCACTTGGTTTACCAGGCATAAAACAACATACATGTTTTGTTCTTCCATCAGTCTCCAAAGGATGAATAATGACTGAGAAAAGACTCTTCTACTCTCACAAACTTTTCCACTCCCGCTTATCATCTTACAGGAAGCACTGATGTTATTTTTGGGAAGTATTGACTCTTTTACAGAATAGAGGGCTCATTAAATCAAAATAACAGCAACATTTTCAGCTGCTTCATTGTTATCATTGCTATTGCCACAAGCCACTGCTGGAAGCTGGGAAAAAAAGAAGGGAGAAATAAAGCCAATAAAGAATAGATACCCCAACATATCTGGACTGGAGATAAAGTGCAACAAATCTCTTTTTATGGCTTTTAAGTAGTTGGTAGTCTACTACTGAATTCATAATCATCCTAAAGAGACAGCAGTACTGCTGAGAAGGACAGGGGAACTAAAATTTATAGAAAGAATTATGGACTGGAAATTACAGAGTCACACAAAAAAAGAAATGCTATGTTGAGGTTGTGTTAATAGTGTAATGTATTACAAGCAGAAAGAGGGACTTTATCCCACTTCCATCACAAACTTACCCACAGCTAGTTTGGGGGTGAAATGTGTTGGGTTTTGTGCTGGGGTTTTTGTTTTGTTCTGTTTGTTTGGTTTTTTTTTTAATTTTAAACAGAGAGGTCAAATTGTAACAAGTGAGAGGGAAACCAAGGAAAACAGTAAAAGAGATGGAAAATGAATTGTGGAATGCAGAGTGACTGGTGCTCGGGAGAAATGGAGCTGAAGGGCGAGCAAATACAAAGCACAGCAGGGAGCTCCTCTGTGTTTGCTGGGAACTCTGCAAGAAATTGTGAAAATGGGAGGATTTCTCAGTAGTCTGGAAATCTATTCTGAGAAAGAAGCAGCATGAGCAGGAAACTGGAGACTTTTTTACTGTACAAATTTATGATTTTAGAACGTGCATCAGGGAGTAAATGCAGTAATATATTTAATTTGTTTTTTGTCCTGAAATAGTAAAAATCTGTGTTTCTAACTCTTATTCCCGATATTTGGAATACTAACAGTAACCCCTTTACAGCTCACATCAGAGCCTCAGAAGTAACCAAATCCCAAAACAAGGGGGAAAAAATCAGGAGTTTCAGACAAGGATTGACTTTTGGGTCCCCATCCAATATCTTAGAGAGGTTTATTCAGGACAGTCTTGAAAACCTGCAAAATGTCTCAAGATGAACATCCAAAGTTGTGTCAAGTCGCTTTTGAAATTCTTGGTCAAGGCAATCTGCTTTACAGAATAAAGAGTTTACAGATGTAATTTTTTTGTTCCTGACTGTCATAGTTTAATCCCGTCAAACAACCAAGCCACATACAACTGCTTGCTCACTCCCCCACCAGAGGGACTGGGGAGATCATCAGAAGGGTAAAAGCTCCAAAACTCATGGGTTGATATCAAGACAGTTAAATAGTGAAAGCAAAAGGTGTGCATAAAATATACTTCTATAGATTAGATAGAGACAAATGCCATCACTCCAAATGTCTCCTCTTCCTCCTTTTTCCTCACACTTTATATACTGAGCATGGTGTTATATGATCTCTAATATCCTTTTGGTCAGTTTGGGTCACCTGTCCTGGCTGTGACTCCTCCTTACTTCCTTTCCCAGTGTGGCAGTTACAAATGCCAGAACAGGTCTTGGCTCTGCTCAGCAATAGCAAAAACATCTCTGTATTATCAACCCTGTGTTCAGCACAAATGCAAAACACAGCCCCATACCAACTGCTGAGAAGAAAATTAACTCTACCCCACCCAAAATGAGCATACTGGCCAGGGTCACAAATGGGTAAATAGGAGGATAACAAAAATGATGGAAAAGGATATATGTAGCTGACACAAAATCTTGCCTTCATTAGAAAAATATTCACCTTTTCAAGAGAGTTCCACAAATGTAAGATCTCTGTAGATATAGACTGTGGCATATAGATATGTAGGGAGCATGGCAGGCATTCAGGAAAAATCAGAAAGCTAGCAACCCATTTTAATAACCTCTTTCCAGAGCTTGTTTTCATACTTTGCTGTTTTTCTATTTTTTTTTTCTCTTTCTTCTGCTTTTATACCTAGGCAAATCAGTGGCAGTGGTTGACTGAAAGATGCACTGAGGGAATAAAAGTTTCAAGAGGACATTCAGTGAACAAGGCAGCACAGAGAAGTTGACAAGAATATGACTGACAGTTATTATTTCCCAGGAACTCTTTTTGAAATTGAACACAAGTGTTACTGCTGGACCTGCATAAAATTTAAAATGTTCAGCCCATGAGAAAGCTCTGGATTCTCAGACTTTTATTGTCATCTAGAACTGGGGGAAAAAAAAAGGAAACAAAATTTTAAAAACAAGTTGGATTTTACTTTGTTTTTCACTGAAACTCTGAAAAAGGTCAGTAGATTAATTCCTTTAAGCAAGCTCAGGGTGAGAGAAGTCTATTAGAGCTGTATTTTTCCAGGCTTGACCTATTCACCCTTTAGTAGTCATGGACTGACCATCTGAGTTTTTCCAACTGCAGACAACTCAGGGACCCTGCTGCCTTCAGTTACCTTGCTTGTCCTCCACACTGGACCTTGAGCAAGAATACTGGTGTGGGGTTTCCTTTTGGCTGGGTTTGACACCTGCAGTATCAAGGTGCCAAGTAAACTCATTGCCTGTGGTCCTTGGGGGTTAGCCAGCAGTCAGGATGTTGTGACACCTGTCAAATGGATTTTCACTTTCTGGATGACTAAAAAGCAAAACCTCTCTTATCCATTTTCAGTTGTATGGGGGATTTCTCAGGTTTCAAGGTCATGAAAAGAGTGATGTTTATCCCTTCCAAGGTTTCAAGATAGTTTTGAGTGCTTTTGCACTTTGCATAGATCTGATGACCTCTCCTTCCTTTTCTCCCTAGAGATTCATTGGGATTATTCATGCATCAGTTGGAAATGCCTGTTGGAAATGTCACCAACATGACATGCGGAAATGTAGGACTGGGTAAAACCTTTTTGGTTGCCCAACCTGGATAAAGACAGGCACCACATTCTTAAACACATAAGTGGAGCTTAACAATAATAAATATTGTGGAAAGGCCAGTAGAAATGTAAGATTCCCATATTTCCTTTGAAGAACTTTTATAGGACATTGGAAAACTCAAGTTACTACATGGGTCATAGTATATAGGTGCTAGCTTGTAAATTCTATCCTGCCTTGCAAAATACATTAAATTGCTGCTCACTGGGATTGGTTGCATGAGAAAATAAAAAGGTGAGCAACACTGTTCCTTTAGTTATGAGAATTGAGAAGGTAGTTAAAAATGGTCCTCTTTGTAGCACTCTGCAACAGTTTTGAAGGCTTCGATTTTTGTAAATACTATTGCATATTATTCTGTGGCTACACAGTATTTTCTCCTATAAATGACTCAGGAACACAGCTTTATTGCTTATTTTGTAATAAGGAGTTTTGTTCTTCTAGCCTCTGCAAATATGCAGAGCAAAAGAGACATCACTCCACAAATATCTCTGGTTTCTACTGTTTGCAAAATACTGTTTTTCCAGCAAGTGAAATTGTATATGGTTAATTAATAATGCAGTTTAGAAATTTCTAGGTGACTCGACTGCAGAGCCCACTTACATGGTTTTATTTTGACTTAGGAATTTAATAACCTTCAAGAATTTCTTTGCAATACGAAGCCTCTTGTATTGGCTGCACTCAGGCAGTGACCAGGATACTAATGGTGGTGTTTTAAAAATGGACTCAAGCCTATTCTTGTGATCAGTTCCTATAGCTGACCTGATTTAATGTCTTTGGAGTGGATGAAGAAGAGTCTTGTTGGCTGCATTCACCCAGCAATATGAAGTTCTTTATCAAGCAGTGCTGACCCTTGAAGGATTTGGGAGGCATGTAATCATGGAGCAAGTTGTCATCAGATGCAACATGCACTGCCATTTACAAGAAACAAGGTGTATTAATGCATAGGCAAAGCTGTATGGAGTAACCTTCAAAGATGATAATTAAGATCTTTTATTCTCATCCTAAGTCAATGTTTTGGGCTCTAATAGAGCAGTTACCCTGAAATCTGATCTTCTCAAGAGGTGAAGAGGCTGTGAGTCTGAAACCTCCTTGGTTCCTCTAACAGTTGAGTTCTTCCAGAGCTGTACCTGGCCCCTCTGTGTACCTGTCTCTACTCCCATCCCTTACTGTTACTGAGCATGTCTGCCAGACTCACCTCAGGTAGTACAGGATTGACAACCAGAGGAAGAGAGATTGTGGAGGGTCAGTGAACCTCCACAATCCTCGAGAAGTGGTAGAGGCAGGTGGAGAATTGTAAGACTGTGTTACCTTCTACCAGAGATAAGCTCTTGGCAGTCTAATGACCCAGAGACCCTCTAGAAAGATGAAGCCCAGGGCATCCACCATTGCACAAGCTGTTGTTGGGTATCCCAGGTGGTCACCTTCCTTCATGCTTGCTTCTTCTAGCCCTTAATAATCTGCCACTGTAGACAGCTGCCTACTCTGCCTCTATGTAAAACACACTGTGGTGTACAAATTAGTTATAAATCAGCCATTCCAATCCAATTACTTGCTTCCCTGGTAGGCCCAAATGGTGCTATGAATTGTGATAGCATGGAGGATCAAGATCCTAGTCTTAAGTGTAATGCCTGAAAAAAAAACAATAAATACAAGAGGCAGCAACAGCATGACCAAAGAAGGAGAAGTATAAATCATGCTGTGGAATGAAGTGCAGTGATTCACCTGCTGTGCTGGGTGCTGCTGTGCTGCAGACAGTCTGACAGCACAGTAGAAAGAAATGCAACACACCAGAAATAAATACTCACCCTCAACAGACACAATGCTATTCATTTTGTGTTAATGTATTTCTTCTTGATATTCGGCAGAAACCCATGGCATATAAATCATCCCAGCATCAGTACAAGGTAAATGTGTGTGATTAAGGAAGGAAGGAAGAAGGGACATCATCACAGTTGCAACCCATAATAAAGTCCCTGGATCCTACTCTCAGAGTTGAAAACAGGCAAGACCGAGCAGGGCAGTTGATACTGGGAGCAATGCCCTGCTTTCTGTAGGTGGGATGGGTTCTCAGCATACCTCAGAAGCTGCTTGCCAGTTCCCAGAATCTGGCTCCTAATTAGTAGAAATGGAAGAAAGCAGCATTATAAATGCAATGGTGATCACCTGCTGCCAAACTGAGGCCTTTCTCAAGAGGACATCCACCATTTGCTATGAGTTTCCATGATCTGTGGGCTGCTCAGGGAGAGAGCCACTGAGGAAAAAAGCCACAGCAAGGGTAAGAGGTTACTGTACTGCTTAGAGCGAGAAAATCAGGACTCTTGGCCATTACCACTGGCTCCTGAAAGAAGTGTGTTCAGGACCAAGCAGTATAGTGTACACAGCCAAGTAGGAAGGCTCTTAGGTTTTTTAATCAGCAAAAACTAAGGGAGGTATATATCCTTCCATTATTAAAGGGTTTTATAAAACTATTGCTAATTTGCTGTAAGAATCTGAGTTAATCTCTGTGTCATCCAGTAACTTATGTAGCCACATGATAAACATAGAAAGTGCTATTTATCCACCAGGAGGATTGTGAAGGCTGATTAATACATTGTAAAACTCTATGAGATTATTTGGAGAAAGTAATCGTCACCTTCCCAGTCTGTAGCAGAGGATTTTTCTGCTGCCAGCTAAAACAGGAAGTGATTTGTCTCCTTTCACCTCCCTGTTCCTCCTTCCTTGTACCTGGTCTCAGTAAATGCTTTCTTGCTCTTGGTTTTCTCTGACAGAATAGGGAATTACCAGACCTGGAGGCCAACAAGAACTTACCTTCCATTTTCCAAATTACTCTCCAGTCACTGCCTCTCACAAGGGCACAGCAGCAGAAAAAGAGTTCATTGGGTTTTCCAGGTCTCAAAGACAGGATGCTACATTTAACTTATAATTTGTACAGTGTTCTTTCGTACTCTATATGCCTAGCTATAGTTATATCCTTACAGTCTTCTAATAACCAATATCATCTATAAAAAAACCTCCAAACTCTAAAAGAATTGTGATATAGCAGCAACATGAGCATACTATGACAATATCAGGGGGAATTTACCTCAACCTTTTCTCCTTCAGCCCTTTCTTTGGTCCTTCAGTTCCTCTGCTATTTTTCCTTAAAAGAGCCTCTGCCCTTGATTTTGTGTAGATTTTCTGAGATGTGGCTACCTAAAGATTAATTTTCAGGAAGAAATGCCCTTGGAAGTGTTCAGGTTGTCTAACTGTGTGAATTCATGCATGCAAATGTGTGCAGGTGTTCTTGTACAGCAATGCCATCTCTGGGTTCCAGTTAAGGACTAGTGCTTCATTCACCCCACAGCCACAGAAGCACTCTGCTAACTCGCAGTCCTTGCCCCAAGGATATTATTGCCCACGCACACAGTAAGAGAAACAGTAAAGGAAACACAACACAACACTGATAAAAAGCAGAGGTCCTGGCATATTGAGCACAAAAGCAGTTTTGTCCAATATTTCATGGACACCAGAAGTAAATTGAAAGGAGAGAGGCAGAAAGAGGCAGGTCACCAGTGCTGTAGAGATTTACAATTGATGTGTTGCTGTAGATGAGACAGTGATGGAGCCAGAGAGAAAACTGCACAGGTGGGTTGAGCTTCTCCAGAGCATGTGTGAACTGAAGCCTCTTCAGCAAATAAAAACACAGATGACAAAAACGTATTTGAAAATCCAATTGAGTAATCCACCCTGCTGTGAGTCAGGTATCTCTGACTCAATAGAGGCTTGTTGCAAAGGTGGAAGCCTTGCTTTTTGGGTTTGGGACTTTTTGGAGCTGGGTGTATGAAAGTAGCCGTACTGACCTGGGGCCAGGAAAGACACAAACTCTCTCATGTATGACTTCCATCTGGAGAGATGCCTTGGATGAAGTGATTCTGTGAGAGGTCTCCTGAAGCTGAATCCAGGCAGATGTTTTCTGTGCAGCAGAAAGATTCCTGCAGTATTTTGTCAGTGCTCAGCTAATGAGGGAGAGAGTGTGTTTTATCTTTGTTACCGTGGAAAGTTAACCACAATCCAAGCAGTGATTTATAGGTAATGAGTCCTGTCACACTTACAATTCATGCCTCACATGAAAGTCATCAGCATACCTACTGCTGATCAGAAATCCAGGTATATTCCTCTATGTTTTATTCACAGTCTAATGATCTGCCAAGGCAAAGGCTGGATTTAAAGCTGATTGCTATCAACGTTTACATCTGGGAATGCATCTGAATGCCAAAGAACATTTAGGAAATCGGCTGCAGATGATTGCAGCAGAGGATACTTCCATAAAGTGGAAGGTAGGAAGGAACTTTAGAGGGTCAGGAGTCAGCTGGAAAGAGTGAGGAGAAGAGGAACAGAAAATAGAAAGTATCTTTCGTGGACATTATGACCATAGGACTGGTGGAGGAACAACAGTTTGCTGAGGCTCCCACTTGCCTACAGCAGGATGGGGTAAGTATTACACGCATGTGGTTGGTTTAGAGATATTTTTGTCAAGAGATGGAGTAAAATATCCATGGCCTCACAAGAAAGCTTACTGTTGTCTATGGAGGGTCGGATGGACATTAACACTCAAGGGGAGATGTTTCCATGCACTAGGCACACTGGCTCCAGCCCCCAGCATGGACTCCCCTAGGCTTGGCCGTGGCGATAGGTGTGTGGCAAGAGTGAAGAACCCCCTCTGTGTGGGAAGAGTGAAGAAGCCCCTATGTGTGGGGCAAGCAAAGGGAAATGTGCCCACAGAGAGGTCCTGTTGGCTCCAGTGGCAAGGCAAGTCAGGAGATGGCGTGTGGAGCTTGTGTGTACATGTAATTAGTTTCTAGTCTGCACTGCTCTGCAGACACTCTTTGGAGAGCAATCCTTCCTAGGAGTAAGCACTCTGCTGGCAAATTTGAAATCCCATGAATTAGCTCACCTTTATTTATTTAGTACCCTATCAACACCTATCAAAGTCACTGAGACTACTGTCATTTGAACAGAAGCAGAAACAAGTTTTGCTTTATTTTAGTTTTTTTTACTCTGTAAGAGAGAGGACAGGTTATGAATTTATTAGCAGAGCTGTGCTAATAATTACTTTCCTTTTGTACCTGGGGGAAAAAGACAAAGCAAAGCAGGACAAGAGATCTGTCACTTTCCCTTACATTTTTGCTGGACATATGTGGTGAACAGAATACATTTTTCACACTTCATATGAAAAGTTGACCCACATCTTAATTTATTTTTCACCCTCATGAGCAATACATTTAACAAAGAAAAACATGTGTATTTCCAAAATACAGCACACTTTACACAAAATAAATAAATAAAAAAGTATAGTATTACAAGAAGAAAATGCAACAAAAGAAAGTGAATTTTCCTTTTTATTTCTGGTTTTGTGGTTATTTAATTCTATGCTTTTTAATCTTATGCTTACTTTAAAAAGTCCCGTTAAATTTTAAAGTAATAAAATTTAATTATAAAAATGTTTCCCCTCACTTGTCTTTTGCAATATGTACTGGTGATCTTCTCAACAGTTAACTAAACATATATGCAATATGCAGTGAATAGACTAAAATATTCTCCAAATAAGTTGTATAACTTGAAAGGGAAAGAGTCAAAATTTCTTCACTAGGATTTACTTAAAAATATCCCATCTAAACTATTTTTGACAGAAAATTGGATTGTAAACATTTTTTGTGTGTTGTGAATGTCAGGTTTCTACACTAATCTGTAGATGTATTTGCAAAAAAAAAAAAAGAAACCAAACGTAAGCAAAACTCAGATTTTTTTTTAATAAAATATTAAAATGTCTCAGAGAGACTGGCAATGATTTCTTTAATGACATTTTCCACGGAAAAATTAAATTTCTCTCTGATTCATCATACTCATAATGTTATACATAGCATACAATTTGTGTAATAGAAAATACCATCTCTCCTTCAGCAAAGAAAATGCATTCATACAGAGTAATATTCAATAAAAGGCCTGCAAGCTCTCTGATTTAAAACTGATGTAGCTACTGCATTCTAAAAAATTAAGGTCCTTTTTTCAGGAGAAATAATGTTCTTTAATGTAACTCTCCAAGTGTTTTAAAGCTTTCTTTAAATGATACATGCCCAACCCTATTTTGTTTAAAGGTGATGAAAAACTTACTTAAAGAAATAGGCACTGATTTATTGTGGGGATCATTAGCTATTTGCAGAGTGTGGGATTGCAGCATGGTAGTTTTACTGAGTATTCAAGATAATTTTTTTCTTTTGTCTATGGTTTATTAGTAAACATTTTTAGTATTTTCAATGGACTTTTTATTTTCCATGGGAAAATGTAGGCTTTATTTTTGGGGGCAAAAATAAGTGTCAGAAAACGAGGATGAAATGCTGTTTCAGATTGCCTTGAGGTCAGCTAGTGCTTGCCTGAGATGCCACAATGCCAGTATGAATTTTTTGTCAGGTACCTCAAGTTTCTTCTGCCTGCCTCTGGAGGAGCGTGGTTGATGGCCGTGGGGGCACGGGCCACACAGGCTGCTGTTCTCTGGCGACACAAACAGACATAACTTAGAGTTAAGCTGAGCCAAAATGTTGCAAATGACATTTCTTTCTGAAATGTTTGCTGCAGAAAAAAATTCACCATTTCAGCGTCTTACTTTAGGGCTGAAAAACACTGAAGGCGTTGCACTTTTCTTTTTCCTTCATCTTTCATGAGGCAAAGGAGGTAATGGAGGTGATGGAAAAGAGAGGATATAGCTGGGACTGGGAGAAATTGGGGTTTACAAAGTGCAATTGCCTAAGCTGTAGTTTAGCTAATTGCTCAGACTAGATCTAACTCATAAAAGGTATTTCAAGGTTGGCAGAGACCAATTCTGATCAGCCCTTGATTTTTTAAATATGACATTTGAAAGATGATGAAGGGTGTGAGGAAAATGTTTAGATTCTTTGGGAATTCACAGTCCGTACTGCCCTGAAGAAAGCCACAAATTATTTATCTAAGTGCTCAGCACTTTGCAGTATCATCTGCTCTAGAGGGTATTTCATCGGGCAGTATGTGATCATTTAAGTTTGCAGGTTGGAAGAAAATGTATTGAATTCAAAACTATCAAAGGAAACCAGGTGAGTCAGAAGGCTGCAATGTGAAATGCTTTAGCCTAATTGACTGATGTCTTACTTTTGGGCTGTTTTCGCTATTTGTTTGTTATTGTTGGGTTTGTCTCTTTATTGAGGAAATTAGTTAAAAGAAATCAATCAGCATTTATTTTTCAGTCAGAAGCAATATGTTTAAGAAAATCCAACTCAACCATACAAAAAACAAAAGAAAAATGGCATTTTTGATTGAGCAAACCAGAAAATAATACCTGAAAGAAAGATGGAAGAATTTCTAAAATATTTTTGACATTTTCTAGCCTGCAAAATGATAATTATATGGAAACTGGTCTTTCTTTCGGACCTTGTTTGCAATACATCTCCCCAGTGTGTGTCCTTGGGACAGATCTGAGATGACAGCTGGGCTGGTACTGGGGCATGGAATTAAGTTTGCTGAAGTTTCTGTGTCTATTTTGGTAATCCTGTCTGGATGTTGGTCTGGAAAACTACATAGATGAGGGACCCACCTCCCTCTTTGGTAGCCTGTGTAGCATATTGAAATGCTTACAGTGATGAAAAAGTATAGTTGATGGTTCGATTTAGAGAGATTTAAGAATCACACATCAGAGAGAACTTAAAAACCAAGACTACAAAATGGCAAAGCTTTTTTTCTGGTAGATGCTTGCCTTGTACTACTTACTAGGAGACATTGTATTTTATGGGAAAAAGAAGGAAGAATGTGGTGTGGTGGGTCATGAAATTTGATTGAAGAGCCAAAATGAGACTGATAAATGTGACAGAAGCTGAAGAAAATCTGGAGCACAAAATCATTTGCAGCACACTGGGATCCCAGGAGGGCAGAAGGCCAGAGGGAATATTAAAGCGGCATGATGTCAATTAGAAATTGTTTTTATTGTGGGATAAGCATCCTTCCAAAAGCAGCATTGATGGGCACCTCTAAAATACTGAAGAGGATGATAACATGCAAATATGATGTTTTAGTTTCAGTTGGTATCCTGGGTGGAGGGAAATAATAATAGTAATGATGATTGAAGTAATAACTGTAATAACTGTAATTACAATAAATGTGACCCTGTATCATTCTCACTATTTTTGTTTATGCTTCTCAGAAAGTTTTGAGACTGAGCAAAAAAGGGAAGATTGTCAGACTTTGATTAATAGGACTATTACACTGCATTTTCAGCAAACTGCTTCACAAATCGGAAGCTTTGAAAACAGCTTGAGTTTGCTGCAGAACACGCTGTACTTGAGGCCTCTGATGTCCTCTGCACTACAAATTTGCATTGTACTCAACAGATAAACACCATTATTAGTCTGAGCATTTAGGTGATGAGATGCAGTCAGTTTTCCTTCATGCCAAGTTTCAGTCAGCCTCTCATAGTTTCAGTAAATAGCTTCTTAATGTGATGTTAAATCCCTGCTTTTCTGCAAATCTCACCTCTCTGGAACATGGCTAGCTTGGCAGCCCTAAATGAGCACACAAAACCCAGCAGCATGCGAGCAACAAAGGCAATCACTTCTATATTTGAACCTTTTCTTAGTGGGCTGATTTAGCCTTGGACAAAAAGACTTGTTCCAGCTCCGCAGTGCTAGGAAGTCAGTGGTTCTTCTGGAGCTGCAAACTCTCCTTGCCACTGCCAGTGGGGCCAGCCTGTGCCATGGGTATTGCCTCTCACTGTCTCGGGGTTGAGATCTGGGCTCTGCTCTCAAATGCTCTCTGACTGTCATCCAAGAGAGGTTGGTTGAACCGTGTTTCCTCTCTTGCAGTGCTATCTCACTGTCTTAGTCCTCCAGACATCCACACTGCTTCTCTGGTAGCTCTTACATGGGTTCTGTGCCCCATCAGGGGATCCAAGTGTGAATTAAGGCTGGGGTGACCTTATGTCATGTCCTTTATCTTCAGCACAGGCAGAACCACATGGCCCTGAAGAACCCAGAAATCCCTCTAAGTGGAGGCAGGCAAGATGGGCTCCACCTGTACTCCCACCAAGGACTCTGTCTCTATGACTCCTTCTCTCAGCAGCAGGATGGAGATGAAGATTTCCCTTAGCTGTCATGTCAGACAAGAGCATGGGCTCTGGGGTCACATTATCACCAGATATACTTCATTAACATCAGCTTCACCTTCCACCTCTTCTCACTTAAAGCCTGTCACTTGGACCATGCAGCAAATAGACCTTTTGCTATCCTATCACTCAAACACTATACTCCTGTTAGGAAAAAACCCCAATGCTGAACATCTTTGTAACTTTCAAGAAAATTCCTACCCAATTTCACTCTCACTGAGTCAGTTTTGAGCAAGTGGTGATCACTCATTACACTTATTTTCTAGAAATTATTAGAGAGGAAGAGCTAATGAAATATATTAAGAATGCAGAATGTGGGTGGAGGATCAATTTAATGTTAAAGAAAGCCGTTATAGATAGTGACCTAGTAAATACCTGGCATGGAAAGGCTCAAGCATGCATACTAAACATAGATCATGAGGTTAGCAGATAACATTAAGTAACACCATCTTTTTCAATCTTCACAGACAGGGTGTGCACATCTTTTGGTAATTTGTCATCCTTCTTGGTCTAATGTCATACTTTGCCTCTGAATGCTTTGAGGGATAAGACAAATTGCTTATTAATATACTTTCACAAGAAGGAGATGAGGGCAAAGCAGGTCTGGGATATCATTCTGCTCTGCTGGTTTTATGCTGCTGTGATTTCAGGGCACACTGAAGTTCAAAAATTGCAACAGAAGCAAACCAGCCCCTCCAGATGAGGAGAGTTAATTTGTGAATCTATATGGAGAGAACCCCTTTAGCAAGGATCTGGCAGAGATCTATGTATTTATCTAACTTCATCCAATGAACAAAGCACAGCTCTTCATGTCTTTGTATGATTCAGGCCATTTACCCAGAATCAGTGGCGTGTCTGAGCTCTGTCTCCACTCCTATGTTTGTTGCACAGGAAAAATGCAGTTACGCAGCCTTTTGTGCCCCATCACATGATTATGCAACATGAAATTAATTGCAAAGGAGAGAGGAACTCCTTTGATAATTTTTTTCAATTCCAAAATTGTTTTAACAAAACCAAACCTTCAAAGCTTCTAACTTCTTTGCCAGCATAAAAGCATGAAACAGAGGGACACCCAGCAAAAATACGGACTAAAATGCATTCCCCAACTATACTGATTGTGGCTGATGAAACATTTCAGCTCATTCTCAAAACAGATTCTGAGAGCTGAACAAGAACCGTCTCTAACTTCCTTACGATTAATGCCTGTCTGTTTAGAAATTTGTGATATTTATACATGTCTCTACAATTAACCAATATTCTTAAAATATATATACATTAAGCTTTGCAAGAGGTTTTAAAGAAATAAAGAGTATGTTTCTCATATTATTTATTCACGTTTTGCTGAAGTAAGCATCAGTCTTCTATCAGAAAGCATGAAATATTCTGTTTTTATTTTGTGGGGAGGGATTGTAAATGTCCGTGAGCAAATGAATTCACAACCTTCCCACTGATTCCCAGTGTGTACATAAAAAGAACTTAGAATACCATTAAATCTCATCAGAACTTTGCTGTACATGAAGGCTGAATTATGAGTTTCCTTATAGAGACTGTAAAGCAGAAAACTGAAGGCTTGTTCTCTCACGCACTTAGTAGAGATGGGCTGGGACCCAAAGTGCCCTGCAAACAATATATGAAATTGGGTATGTTGTAAGGAAACAGCTAGTGCTGAATTGAAGAAAAAAATATGGTATTTTTGCTTTGTCCTTTAATGGAAGATGTCTGTAGGAGCTCTATATGGCAAGTTCCTTACACCGTCCATTACAACACAGAATCATGGAGTCATAGAACGGTTTTTGTTGGAAGGGGCCCTAAAAATCACCTAGGTCCAAATCCCACACCACAGGCAAGGAATCTTCCTCTAGACCAGGTTGCTCAGAGCTTCAGCCAACCTAGCCTTGAATACTTCCAGAAATGGGGCATTCAAAACCTCCCTGAGCAATCCATTCCAGTGCCTCACTACCCTCTGAGTAAAGAATTTCTTCCTATCATCTAATCTAAATATCTCATCTTTTAGTTTGAAACTGTTACCCCTTGTCCTATCACTATCTACCCATGTAAAAAGTCACTCTCCCTCTTTTTTATAAGCCCCCTTTAACAGCATCACCAACTATGTATATTTTTGGCCCAAAATTAAGAGTGCTCCTTTTTTTCATACAAACGGTCCACTTCAGTCTGAATTTAACTTGCAGTATTTTTAGAGAAAGAACCAAGAACTTTCCAAGAAAGCTGTCCTGACTATGGGAGGCATCTGCCACTGACAAACTGCTTGTGTAGGCATTGCATGGTATGGTCTCACCCCGCTGGCATGGGGCAGGAAGCTGCAGGTGGATCAGCCGTGTACCCCATCTGGTTTTGACATTGCCCACCGATGTTGGGGCTGTGCTCAGTGCCTTGAGAAGGTGGGCATGATGCCGGGTGGTCCCTTGGGAATGGCAGCAGACTGTGAGGGCTGGCAAAAGAGGTGCAGTCCTGCAGCTGGCTTTGTGCAGAGCTGGTAATTATTGCTACCATACAGGGAGAGCCTGAGATACTTGGGGAACTGCTGATGGTGTAGGAGACCTCCTGGAAAGGCACCTGTCTGTGTCCTAACCCAGCCAGGATGTCCCTTTTTCTGATTTATCCTCCTATATTACTGTGATCTCTTGACTTTGGGGTTGAATTTTTTTCTTTCTTTGGAATAATCCTTTCTTTCCATGGAGAAATTCTCTGCGTATTTCCACTATGGGGAAAACCAGACTCTTCCCAGGTGTCTGGGGCTGAAAGGAAAGATGAAAACATATAATCAAGGTGAGAAGAGTTGGACCTTTGACAGATCTATCTCAAATCATGGGAAGCCTGAAAGCAGAAGAGGGAATTCACCAAGACACAGGAACATCCAGTCAAGCAACAGGGGTAAAACGAACCTGCAGAATAGCATAATACAGCTATGAAACAGTAATTGCATTCACTACATGTTTTATCAATTAGTAATGGATCAACCCCCTCAAACAGTTGGACACATTCATCCATCCAAGGCTGGATACATAGATAGGCACACAGTCTTTGGCTCAGGAAATTTCTACCACACAGACTGCAAAACCCAGGGCTACATGGCAGGGACAGGACTGTTTGCTTTATCCAGTGCTTTCATACCATTATCTCTTTCATACAAAAGCACTTTATCAGGTGCTTTCATGCACCTCTGAGCCAACTTCTCCCCCAAAAGGCATGCATGCAGGATGAACAGCTTGTCTCTGCTCATGTGCACAGTTTACAGGGTTCCCAAGCACAGGTTAACAAGCATATGCAGGAGATGATTTGCACTGCTTCTTAATCTAGACTTGTCCTCATATTACCTAGGATCTGAGCAGTTTTATTCTAAAATCAGCAGTACCTCATGCTATGGAATTGTTAGAAAGAAAGGAAAAAACAAACAAACAAACAAAATCCAAGATGAAAACCTTCCCTATTGGTGGTGTCCTTCTTTTATTCAGAACTGCAAGGCACCAAGGGAATCAGACAGTGTGACTCCCCAGCATCCTTTGCAGAAGTCATGCAGAGACAAACTTCACAACATAACTCAAAACTGCTTTCCCACACCTGGAATTGCTTTCAGTTGTCTTTGAATGAGCAAGTGCTAAATTTGACTGGCGAAGAAAACTTTAAATCAGAGCCAGAAGCAAAAGATGTGGGCAGGTATCTGTTGCCTGGGAAAAACCAAACCAAAATTCCCCAAAACAACAACAAAAAGAGGGCCAAGAATCTACTCTAGGTACTAAAGATGCAATCATAAATTTGCAATAAACCATCTTGGACTAAGCTGAGGAAAGCCAAAAGTTGTAACCTGTGTGCTGAGTATTTATGTTTCTGGAAAACATGAATCTTTTTTTCCTATAGAGCATCCCCTTGTTGCAATTTTTCCCTGTGTCCTGTAGAGTGCAGAGTGGTGTTTTGAAATCGAGGATCTATTAGTCTGGAAAGAGGATGAAGACTAAGCCTGCTTGAAATTCTCTTTGGTAAAAGCAAGAAGGGCAGGCTGCTCTGAGTTATGAAGGTGGCCTTTTAAAAATGGAAATAAACAGACAGAGAGAGCAGATCACTTTAATGAACAACTACCTGTGTCTTTTTGGATCTCAAATTCTATTACCAAATGGAGACTGAAAAACAAGAGCAGTTCTGTCAGCAACAACCAGCCACCCCTCTGCACCTGAGCTTTCCCCAAACACACGTGCCTGTCACTGCAGAGAAAGCCTGAAATGACAAGAGACATTCACCTGCAAAGCTCAGCCTAGCAACAGCCTCATTAAGGCTACGTAAAACTTTGAGAGATGCTGAAGGGGTCTGGGGGGTGAAGTCTGGATGTCTGACTGCACCCATCTTTGGTTTTGGTTTTAGCTGTGTGTTTCAGGAATCTCCAGATATCCTTTTCCCCAGTTTGGGGAAATTGAATGTTTCATGAGAAGTACTGAACACAATCTCCTTTTCTGGTGTCTTGAAAAGCACCATTGCACCTAATTCTCCTGATATGAACTGTAACAGTTGAAGGGACAGATAAAGTGTCCCTGAGTGTTCTAGGTGAGCTGCTCTTGGCCATGTGGTGGGGTAGTGGCAGAGGCATCAACCATTATTCTGTGCTGCTGTTTGTGAGCACTGGAATAGGCTCCCCAGGGAAGTGCTCATGGCACTACGCCTGCTGGAGTTTAACAAGCCTTTGGACAGCACCCTCAGGGATGTGGTGTGATTCTTGGGGTGGTCTGGAGCAGGGTCAGGAGTTGGAGTTTGTTGATCACTGTGGCTCCTTTCCAACTCAGTATATTGTGCAATTCTGTGTGATTTCTTGTATTGTAGTAATACTCAAGGGTCCACACATGGCACAACATGTAACCACACTAGCCTGAAAACAAGGACAGTATTAGACTGTGACAGGCTGCAACAATATGGAGCCCTTTTTACCACATCAGAACAAGCTGACATTCTTCATTTTCTACCAAACTAGTACCAACCTGCACCCAGAAAGTGCTCATCTCAACTCACAGCATCCTCAAAATATCCTTTACTGCTGCGAACAAATGAACAAAGGAAAACCTAAAGGAGGGATCCAGGATGAGGGGTTCACAAGGTGTTGTAGTGGAAGTGGAATGGTGATGAATTGCAGCAGGATCCTGTGTGCCAGTGCTGACTCATGCAGGCAGCACTCGTGTTCCCCCACTATCATCTCCAAATGCTGCAGCATAGGGTACATAGGAAAATAAAGCCCATAAACAACCAAGGAGGATGGGGAAAAGGGCAGCCTGGATCCTACTGAGTAGCAATTCTGTCTCAGATCTGAAATGCCTGGCAATGGAGATGAAGTTAATTCACACCAGTCAGGCAGCTGCAGGAGGCTCAGGGACCTCTTGCTTCCTCACGGCCATGCATGCAGAGCTGTACCTGTCACAGATACTGGATGAGACAGATCTTATATTATTCTTATAGCTTTAGGGTGACTGGAGGGAGAAGGAAGGGAGAAGATCGAATCAAACACAGAAAAAGAACACAAACAAAAACTTCCCAAATGTCTTCTACTTGACAGGGACCACCAGTGACATTGTCTGTTCTGGGAGCCTTTGTCAATTATTTATTAACACCTTGAACACAGCAGAGTAGCTGAGCATGTTGTGATTTGGGGGTTCTCTGTGTGTGTGTGACTGAAGTTTTTGCAAATCATGGCAGAGATCAGAAGAGAGACTCTGTTCTTTCAGTGAAGACACGTGCCTTTGCAATTCTGCATGTGGCACAATAGGGGCAAATTCCTCTTCCTCCCTCTCTCCCCCATGCAGTGACTGTCTGAAGCCCATATCAGACTTACTCTTTTGCTGCTGGAGAGAAAAGCTACCCATCCTTATAGCAGTGCCCTCCCTTTTCAGCAAGTCAGACCTCTTGGATGGCATCAGAAACCGAATTCCTTGCTGGGATGTGGCAAGGCTGTGCCTATGCCTTCCAGAGAGTCCCCTCTTAGCTAAGAGCAGTCAATACCTTGATTTTGGTGGGTGCAGACACTTCTCTTTCTCTCCTTGCATTTTAGGTCCTTCAGGAAAAGCTGCCTTTCTAATTTCTAGCCTGACAACCCATCAGTAGTTGCAAATAATGAACCCGATCTCCATTGGTAGTAGTCTGGGCAGTGCTGTTACACAATTGGTGTAAATAATTGTCAGAACTCACAATCACTGCTGTACACTGCTGCCCACTTACTGGCTGTAAATGACTCACACTGGTAAGTAATTGTAAATACTGGTAAGTCATTAGATGACTTGCACTGTTAAGTCATGTACTTTGGTTTTGTGTCCTTTTTAATCCCTTGAGCATCTGACAATGACTTGATGCTTCTGTATGCTCAGTGAGCTCATGATGTCTTATGCTGCTTTCCATCACAAATCCTTTGGCCTTCACTTCTTTTGCCTTCAAAAGCTTCTCCTGCCTCTGTTGTTGATAGTTAAAAAACTCAGCAGAAGCAATGGAAGGTTGTCTGCAGATCTTGATCTGTCATAAAGACCTACTATAGGAATTGCTCCCAACACTCTTCTAAAAACACCTTTCTCGGTCTATCCCCTTTCTCTTCCACCCCCTCTATAATTCTTGTGGATGAAATGTTAAGTATCTGGGTGTGCATCATTGATTTTATCAATCATTTCATTGTAGGATGTGTGATAGAAGAAACACATTGTTATAACAACCTCTAGCTGGGTGGATCTGTTATCTCTCTAACTGTTTTCTTTCTTTCCTGTGTTTTATACATGAGAGACAGAGGAGTGTGTAAAACAAGGATTTGGCTACACTGGCAATTGTGAGATTGTAAGCAGTGCAGTAAGGAATCTCTTTTCATCATGAGAGTGCATTTTGGGACAGTGACAAAAAGCTAGGTTTGGAGAACTATAGTTCAATGAGATGAAACGTTTTCCCAGTACCAAGGTCATTCTTGAAAGACGGGCTTAGTTTTTCATATTGCTTAGATCTTACAACAAAAAGCAGAGTAACATTCAGATAGGTCTATGATGGCAGTCCTTGGAAGTCCCAGTACCACCAGAAGGCAATTGATCTTCGGCTTTCAGCTGCTGAAGTCACCTTAAAAATACTATTCTGTCATTTGTTTGAGGAAATGTTGTGCTCCATTTAATGCAGTGTTGCTTGTTGCAAAGGTTACAGCATCAGCTTTATAAACTATCCTATGTGGTTTTGCTGCTGGAGTCTGCACATTGGACTGTTCTGGTCAAAGTTCCTTGGCTATATTCCCTTTGCTGTCAAAGGAGAGATGTGAGTTCTGTCAGGAAGATAATTTATCTCCCTCTACCTTACAAACACCTTAAGTTGGGTGAAATGCCAAGGAGATCTTACCTTTCTATTCACTGAACTCAGAAGCAGTCTCGGTATTGTGGTTGGTCTTCCTGTTGACTCTTGGATCTAGATACAGTGATTCCTTGCATTTGGGCTGCTAAGTTTTCCAAAGCAGCTCTAGTGAATTCAGTGGGACAAAATGCATTGCAGAGCATGGGTCTCAGTACCTAAACACTTTTTGAAAATGGTGCTGAAATTCTGTGTTCCCCTCTTATATTCCGTCTTAAAAAAGCACTTGAAACTAAAAGGCAAAATGTTATACATTCCTAAAAAAAATTGATTTTATGTAAAGCATAAAAAGGTAGATTTACAAATACAGGAGAATTAAATCACTTCTAGAATTAATAACATGTTTTTAATTTGAGAAGCCTCAGCTTGGAGACATTCACATCACCACAGGAAGGAGAGTTGATACCATGCAGTGAGGTCAGAGAACTCCATTTAAAAAAATTATTAAATAGTAATTTTGATCAATTCCCACAAATCCTTCATAGTTGAAATGAATTTGGAACCAAGGGACATCTTAATTGATGATTCCCTGAGATATTGGGATGGCGGTGAACAACTAGGTAGTTTTTAGAACCCATAAATTATCAAGACAGTGATATATCAGTAACGGAATGAATAATGTAGAGATCAACATGCCTTATTTAAATTTAGCTTAACCTTTTCTTCCATGGGAGAGCAAAAGAAGAATAATTGCCTCAATTAAATTTTAATCTTGGATATGTTGATCTGTAGCTGGGTTTGCCACAGACTACTTTTCCATTTCCCACCTAGGTGAGGCAAGGTATCTAAGCTTGAAGTCTCCATACTAATATTGACTCTAATACGTTCAGAAATTTTGCAAGGTAGACATTTTTGTGTAGCAGTATATACATCAGCTAACCCCAGGGGATTATTTTTGTGTTCCTATTATTTTCCAGAGACACTGTGTGTGTAGAATGGAGATTATTTATTTTTTTTCTCAATACAGCACATCATCACTCCCCTTAAAAGAAGGGAAAAAAAAAATTCAAAAGGAGATGGGAAAACAAAGTCCCTTCACCCGAAATGCATCTTCATTCAGGTCTCTGCTGTACATGGTAAAGTGATAAAAAATGACTTAACTTTAATTAAAACAGAAATTATTATAAATAATGTAAATGTTGCAATTGACTGGAAGTAAGGGGTGTTTCATGAGGTCACCTGAATTGACAAAAAGCATATTCCCTGGTGGTCAGCTGAGCTATCTGTGAGCATTAAAATTCCTTGCTTGTTATTTCGTACAAGTGTAAAACTGAAATTAGGTCTCACAGTTTGCATATTGCTATTTCAGTATTTTTTTCTTTTTTAAAGCTAAGTAGCCCATATCCAGTGAACAACTCAGAGATCACTTTAAAACAACAGAGCCAAATGACCAAAGCTTTATGTGCTGTGACTGATGTTGCACGCTCAGTATTGCCAGCAATGAGGTCCCTGAACAAGAAACACTTTTGGGTTGAGAGAGTCCCTGCTTTGCCAGATCCCATTCTACTGTATTAGCAGGACTCACGTGACAATAAAAAGATAAGAAGACTATTCTGAGACGACAGAGGTGGAGATGAGTGGCAAGTCACTTAACTGTGCTGTGCTCTGGCTGAGTCAGTGAAAAAGGAAAGAGAATTCCCTTGGGGTTTTGAAAAGAGGTGGGGAACAGCTATGGATTCTCCAGAGCAGCCGATCGGGAGAATTGAAGCATGGCTCACCAAAGACTTCTGCATCCAAAACTCCTTGACTGAAAAGTTTACATATGCTGCTGTTTAGGTGTCAGTCTGTGTTTGCAAAATAAGGATGCCTCTGGATGCAGACTTGTTGCCTGGAGAAAAAGGTGCACAGCGGCAAACATTTCAAGCAGAGATTTTGAAACTGGGTTGCAAGTGTTGGGCATGGCACGACACAAGGAATCTGTCAGTTCCAAAACTGCAACCTAAAATGGCACCTCAATAATTTTGCACAGAAAACATAACCTCACTCAAACATGAATGGACATAATAATGTGGTGTCAACAGAGACACTTGGCATGTACACCTTCATAAACTTTATCAAAATACAGTACTACACCTTCAGCTCTAATTGTTCTTCTAATGCAGAATAATTACTCCTCCGTTAGGGATCTCATTGCATTAACCAGCCTTTGAAAGTTACAGCCTCCTTTGAGGAAGCCATAGCTTATTAGCACAAGTAGCAGAGGTAAGGCAAGTCATAGGACAGGTAGGTAAAAGTATTTAGACTGGGCAGAGATGAGCCTTTAGGGTATCATTCTTCATTAATCTCTGAGCTTGGCAGGGATAGCAAGGATGACCAGATAGTTGCTTATAAAACCTTTGCTGAAGACATAACTAGGAAAAAACTGTGAAGTTTACTCTTCTTATACCTCTGACTTAAACACATGGTCATCCTGTATTATGATTGGTTAGTAAAATTATTAGAGAGATACCTCTGCTTCAATTAAGGTGCAAACGAGACCATATGCCAAAGTCAATAGTACAGATTTTTATTTAACAGTAAAATGTGAAGTAGAGAGAAATAGAAAGAAATAGGAAAAAGAGAGAGGAGAGGGAGAGAGAGTGACAGAGTGACAGATAAGTAGAAAAAATGTCACCACTCTATGGATTTCGATTGTGTCTCGTTGATCCTCTTCTTGTGATCTTTTTGGTGGTGAGAGTCCCAGTCTTATTGAAGTGATGGCTGTAGTCTGGATCTATGGTGGGAAAGCCCTTGAAACACAGAGTCCTTAGGGGTTTTATTATGTTTAGGCTAGGGGCCAGGAGATTTACACTGGATGATGTAATACTGGATTGTGGGACACTTCAGGTGTCTTCGACAACCTCTAAGATGATACAGCTGCCTTTTATGTCAGCTCAGTTGAGTCAGTTATGGCCCATTATGGCCCATCAGCCGAGATGAACACCTTCAGGCTACACAGTGTAGACCTTTATCTTCTATCAAGTTCCCATCATAATCTGAATTAACAGGTATATTTGGGTAGGAGTGGGCTTCGGTAAGCAGTTTCTTCTTCACACAGTTTGTTACAGGGGACAAAAGTATTTCAGTGATTTTAACAATGTTTAAGATATTAATCATTTCAGTCTCTCACATCCTGCCACCCAAAGAGCATTCTGCCACTTTTCAAAGGTGTTCTGTAATTCTGTTCAAAGGCAGATAAAGTAAAAATACTGCAGGGGAAAGGGGGAAGCATGAGAAGGAGGGAAGTAGACTTAAGTGGATATTATAAATGAAGCATTATTATGTAAGGCCAGTAACAGATTTTCACTATAATTAAGATGGATTACTCTAATAATCCTTAAGGGCTTGATTCAGAACTGCATTACAAACCATTTACGTGGAGCTTCTGCACTCACTGCCTTTATGAGGAAATCACAGGTGTTTAAACAAGAAAAGGGAAATTCAGGGTTTTTCTATTTCTTCAAGCAGCATTCTCAGGTTCGGAGAGATGTGTGGTTGCCTCAGATTTATGTGCTGAGGAGGGTGCCTGAGCCTTAATAGGACTCTTGGAAAGTAATTACTTTTTGCGGATTTTACACCTGAACATATATACAGGGCATGGCAATTTAGCTAGGGGAAAAAAACCCACAAAACCTTTTGTGCACAGAAGAGCTGCTGTTTGGATTAATGAACTGCAGAACTAACTTTCTTCCCTCCACAGATGTCAGATGTGCCTTAAAAATATATTCTCTTCCCTTGCAAACACACAAGTGTTGAAAGATACTGTGCTCAACAAGTGAGATCAGGACTATCTGGGAAACCAGAAGGCAATGTTTCCATTTTCATAAGAACATCTTAATGTGTGAATGAGAAAAATTATAAAAAATGCTAAAACTTAGAAGAAATATTTAAGGTTATGGTGTTTCAGTGTAAGGTTATAAACTTTTGCACTTTTGTATTAGTTGTGTCTGAGTTCACAGGTATTAAAAAAAACAGGAATGCTTTATTTTTTTTGTGAGTGGGAGATGGTGGGGATATCACACCATTGGTTCCAAGTGTTTGGAATCAGAATAATTTCTCAGCTTAAGGACAAAGGTCTTCCTGGTGAATATGCAGGCCTTGTGAATGTGAAAGATAACATTCACTTCCCCACCAGGAAATACATCCAGGTTATTCCCACAGAGAAGCTGATGTGGGGTTTGCTCTATACTGCTATGGGCCAAACACCTCCTGCAACATCACTTCTGTGAGGAATCTGAGGAGGAAACCCTGTTCTTGGAAAAGCTGACGAGTGCCAGCTCATTTGTCTAGGGCAGCAAAGACCATCTGTGGGACCATCAGTTCTGTAGGGGTTGATAAATCCTCAGTCTGGGATTTGGCAGGTGCCAAAATGCCCACGATGTGGACTAGAGCTAGGCAAATCAGGACTATGTGGGAAGCTATGACTGTACAATTGTGATTCCCCCAAGGGATATGACTGGATTGTTTACCCAGCAAAGCCCGGGATGGAAACTTGACCACAGATGCAAGAATGTCTATGGCCCTGCTTCCTTTTGGTCTTCTTGTTTCTTAGCAGAAGAGCTGCATTATAAGTATTTATTGACCTCCTTTGTGCTTCACCTCTCACTTGTTGGAGAGGTTGTGTGGTGAGAAGAATCAGAGCATTGTTTATCAGTCTTGAGCCTTCTGTTCCTGGAATATTCACTGCTGCATTCAATCATAATTGATGAAATGATGAAATCATCATTTAGTAGAATCTGACCAAGTCTGACAAGACAGAATTGATCATTCTCAGACAGGCATATTTATTACTTTTGCCATTTACCTTATCACTATATTTTCCTCCTAGTGGGCCAGAGCGTGCTACAGAGGTATTTAGGTTCCTAACTAATGAGGTCAAACCCAATCCCGCCCCCACTCCCCCAGTTCACTGCACTGCAAACCCTGAGCCACTCTGAGCATCTGAGCAGCTGTAGGCAGTAAAAGCCTACGGGGTTTGTCTTCAGTAGTGGGGGTAGCAGGAGTAAGAACAGAGGAAGTTCATATGACAGTTACATTGAATATTTTTCAAGTATTTATTAATAAGTGATTTCCTAAAGGTAAACCTCAATCAACTTGCCTTTCATTAGTTTTTCTGTTCTCCTTGAACTCAGTTAAACTGCTGGCATCTCTAACACCCTAAGTTTCACAGCTTGATAACACACTTATAGACGAACTACACATTTGTTTCAAGCTTACCTCCTTCTAGTTCAGTTTAAATCTCCTTAATCCCTGTACTGGAATATATATGCCTTCCTCTGATACATCTACTCATCATCCACAAAAGTGCCGTATTAGACTTCTTGAGCTGTATAATTCAGCTGATCATTAGTATCAATAATTCCTGATAGGCCTCTCCTCCCTGAATTTCTCTAATTTCTTTTTGAATCTATT
Organism: Myiotriccus ornatus; assembly: GCA_036023395.1. Classification (NCBI taxonomy): domain Eukaryota; kingdom Metazoa; phylum Chordata; class Aves; order Passeriformes; family Tyrannidae; genus Myiotriccus; species Myiotriccus ornatus. Next base: position 14,187,906 of record JAYRBT010000181.1, on the reverse strand, counting down.
TATATTTTTACCTCAAAGAGATTCACACCACAAATATGTACTGACTGAAAAAGCTCTTTCTCTTGTTTGCTCTGAAGCTGCTGCCTGATTGTTTCCTTGGTTGTCATGTGCTGGGGAATACCAAATGCATTATTTGCTATTTGTCTTGTCTGTGCCACTTGTGATTTTAAAGACCTCTGCCCCATTCTCCTGAGTCATCTTCTCCCAGGCTGAAGAGTCACAGATTATTAGTTTTGCTTCCTGAAGAAGCTGTTTCAAACCACGGAGTGTCTGTGTATCTCTACTTCTCCTCTCTGTTCTTTCTCTGTTACCCTTCCAACGGGTGACTGAAAGTGCATGTGGCATCCAAAAGACGAACAGAGAGCTAATTCATTCACATCATTAAGTTACTGTCTCACGGGGCACAAAACAAGTGTAAATGAGTTTGGGGTCAACACTGACAGCACTCAAGGTGCACTGATTTCACAATGTCACTCAATTTTATATGTATGTATGTTTCATACATATATGTATGTTTTCCTTTTCTATTTCCATTGCGTTTTCTTATTTTTAAAATAAAAATATTTATACCATCCAATTGTATTTTTCAGAAAACTGAAACTTTTAACTTCTGTTTCAATTTGCTGTGGCCAAGGAAGTTCAAGAGAGCACTAGGGATTTAAATGCTCAGTTCAAAAGGACTTCAGTCTTTGGAAAATCAATTCTTGATGATTTGGTAAATTGAAAATGGATCTGATTAATTTCCTTACCATGATTGAGCTCCACCCAAGTCCCGTAATAATAGAAAGTTAGCACCTGCCATTTCCTCTGATGCCTCTATGGTTTTCAGTTTCTTTTCTGTCAGATGAATATTTGCATCAGAAAATCATAATAAATTCTTCCTGGCATGCAGAGTCTCTTTTCATTCTTATGTGTTGTCTTTAAGAAGAGAAACTCAACTGTACATTCCCTTCACCTTGCGTGACACTTAAAACTTTGACACATACTGTTCAGTGTCCACACCTTGCCATTATTCTCCTCCAGGTCCACGGACTATGCCCCAGTGAGGGGAATCTGTGATTTACTCAGTGAATTATCATGACAAACCTGTAGCCTTATGAATAATACATAAGAAGGAAAGGGGATATCTGTTGCCATTTCTGTGGATGCTACTGATGACCTGCAAAGCCCCTCCTCTGGGAATGCTGTTCTAGAAGAGCACAGGGCTAAGGTTGCAGAGCATCTTGCTTGGCACATAGAATTGCTGTTTACAATGCAGATTGAAATTGCCAGCACACATACACACAAAGAAGGAAAGAAAAAAAAGATGGGAAGAGGCATCAGATCTCTTATTGCTGAGAAGCACAAACTGCCTTTGTGCTGGGAGGTGGAAGGAAAAATGATGTTTCTGTAGTATGCTTCTTGGAAAATAATAATTTAGGAGACATTAGTGAAATAAGTACGGTATGAAATGGAAGTGGCACTTTTTTTGCCCTAAAGGGGATGTCTCTTATTTAGCAATGATGCTGAATAAAATATGAACCACACAGAGTTTTGTTTTGAACTTATGTATTTTGATTAAAATGTTTAGGGTTTACAGCTTAATAAATTGCCCAAAGAAAAAAAAATCTGGAGATGGTGTTGTTTCCATTCAATCCGGATTTATTTAATAGATAGCATGCAAAGTGAGTTTTCAGAAAATGGGTTTTAATTTAAAAAGCCTTCTGGGCTGTCAGTTATTCTGTCCCAAGCAATCCACAGCTGATATACCGCTTTCTGATCAGCTCTCCTCCATCCTCTGCTATTTCCAGTGAAAACTGGCTGGATTTCAAATCTATCTGGAGCTTGTGTCAGACAAAGAAACAGGTTTGATTATTAGAACTTAGTTACTCTTTGTACCTATTGAATACAAAATTGACAAAGTTGAGTATCACACAGCCTCTTGGTCAGTATTCTGGTTAAGCTGGATATGGGTGAAACCAATACACAGTGAATGGAAAAAATATGCCTCATACAAAAATGGATTCTTCACTTAAAACCACTTTATATTTCCTATTGGTCTAAACAAAGGTAAAGGAAACAAAACGGTTGCAAACCCCTCCAACATCAAAAGCATAGTAAGAAAGGTCCTTGGCAAGCCTGACTGTGGATCACAATGGTAAGGAAAGTAAAGCTGAATTCTCAATAGGCAATAATAAGTTTTGTTTCGTTTCCAAAGCCATGAAGTGTCTGTCCAGGACAGGCTTTCCCACACTCAGAAAAGAGAAAGACGACCTGCTGTGGGCAGATTTTTTTGGTAGAAGAGAAGCTATCATTATGCTTGAAAAAACCCTTGCAACACTAACATGCTTAAGCAGTCATTTTAACATCTCAGTTACACAGAGACATTTATGTTACTCCAGAAAAGGTGGGCACAAAATAAGCTTGGATCTCCTTCTGCTGAAACTTCTTTTCTAATATCTTCCAGCCTCCTCCCGTATGCTTGGCCACCTGTCAGTTGCAGGACAAGAATCCCAGTGGCTTTGCCACAGCCTCCCTTTCACAGCAATTTCCATTTTCCTTCTTTTCCCCTTGTGTGCCATTTAGCTTGAGCACTTGACCAGGTTTCATTCTAGCTGTTTGCTGTGACAGCACTGATCAGATGTCCTGCATGTGTGTGTATGTATGAATACAGTATAAAAATACTTGCTTAAAAATTAAGAAAATATTCCGGAATTGTCAAAATATAAGTGCTCAAAAGTCATTAGCTAATCCTTTTCCTTTTCACTCACCCTACAAATGTAAAGAGATTAGCTTTAGTATGAAAGGATGTTTCAAGTTGGAGAGGACCTCAATAGATCACCCATTCAACTTCCTGCTAAAAGCAGGATCTGCTGTAATGTCTTAAAACTTTTTTCTCATGCAGCAAATTTCATTGTGCTTGTTTCTGAGTCTACAGGAAGAATTTAAGAAAAAAAGAGGAGCCTTGATGCTTTCTCTGGTATCCCAGGACTGCCAGCCACGTGCTGCTCCAAAACACATCTGCAGACTCCTGGCTGTTGTCGGCTGGGCTGGCACCACAGATGCTGTGTGTTAAGATTGAACCTTTCAATGCCTCTGAAAGACACCATGAAAAGTAGTCCTCACTCAGCCCTTCTGTGTTCAGGAAGATTTTATTTTGTGAGAGTTTGAACTTCATCCAGAACAAACATGAAGAAAAACCATCAGACAATTCCAGCATTTCTCCAGATTGTTTTGTAGGAAAGAGAGCAAAATTGTTGAACCTTTGACATCGAGTAGCCTACTGAAGCCTAAGAGCATAATTAGCCCAAGCAAAATCATTTGAGACAAACAAAACTTCTTCATATGTGTGGGCAAGTTTGTGATAAGATTAAATCAAAATAATAAGTGGACTCATCCAGATAGCCACATCTCTGCCTTTTGCCAAACACCAGCTGCTGAGAACAACTTAATTCTATTTGCCGTCTAATCATCAGTATGTTTACTAAGGGAGGGGAGTGTTTTTAAGTATCTAGAGAGTAAATTTATCAAAGACACACATAAGTCCAAAACCAGAATCTGCTCACACCCAGGCTGAACAGGGTCAGATGCATTAAAGGTATTAGAAGGATTAAATGTGCTAGCAGACAGAGAGCCTAGTAGAGTTTTATTAAGATTGAGAGAGATGAATATTATTAAGCCTGATGATCATACATGTCATTTTGGGAGAGAGAGTAGTAGAAATGGAAGCAAACATCATTAACAGCAACTACAAAAACAGTTTCATCTGCATACATAAATATTTCAGTCCTCGCTCTTCCTCTGGATAGGTCATTAGAGAAATGCTAGAGAAAAAATAATAATAAAAGAGAGCATTCACCCTGAAGGCATTCAACTGAAAAAATGAACACAAAGTTAGGGAATGTAGGGGAAGCAAGAGTGAAAAGCCTGGCTACGAGCACTTTAAAAGCAGAGTAACATTTGCAACATTTGTACCAACAAGACTAGGATCTGGGCCTGCCATATCAAGGCTGAGGTTTTAGAGTAGCAACATGTAGATGAGGGTTTTTTTACTGCCTTGTGAAGTCGGATGACTGGAGATGTTCTTGCAGTTATATCTGGGCCTCTGACTTCAGTGGGTGACTGGGAGCATGTCTCTCAGGATATGACTTTCATAGGTAATTTCACAGGGGCCTCCTCATTGTGGCTTTTGCCTTTGAGAAGCACCAAGTAGCTATTTGAAATGAATGGAGATGCAGTGTGGGAAGTCTGGGCTTGGTACCAATGCATGAGAAAAAACACGCTGATGAGATTTACATGGGCTATGTCATGACATAACATAGCATTACTTGTGCCCAAATCCACTCTCCCCTCAAGGTACCATCCTGCTGAGCTTCTTTCCAGAACTAGTAATGGAGAAGTCTCGAATTAGTCTCCTTGATGTGTCGGTTTAAGGCACTGCTTTATAACTGTTTCAAAGCTTGAAAAGGAGGGTTGTCTTTGCTATAGTGAAATGCAAATCAGCTTTTCCAGGTGTATATCCACAGCATCACTGCTTTTGAAAGTGGCAATAAACAGTTTCCTAAGAACCACCTTTTCTTTTCCCTGTCATGGATGAATATCACTTCAGTGTGATGCCGGTCTATCTCTAGAGTCAAAGCTGGCAGGTAATTCATCATCCTGCTCCAAGCTGACTCATTAGAAACCCAGGAAGCTAGATATTAACTAGCCCCTTTAGTGTGTTTCCCTTTATTCTCATTTCAGAAAGTTTCTCATCCCTCTGTTTTGTCCTTTGTTGCTAAATTGCAATTATCATGGAACTTTGATCTCTTCACCTGTAGATGACCCACTCATCCATCACCACAGAGATTTTTTTAAAACTAAAAATTCAAGACGTTCTCCAGGTTTAAAAAACCTTTAAAGCCAGTTCCTACCTGTAAAACAACCATGCAAACTGCACCAAATGAGGGGAAAGGAGGCAGGGCTTTACCAGCTCAAAGCAGTAAAAGATCATTCATGACTTTAAAATAACTTTGTTTCAAGAAGAAATGTATATTTGTGATTTTTTTAATTTTCCTTTACTTTTCAAGATTTTGTTTTCATATTTCTTTCTCTTTCTGATAAGTAGCAGTGACTTTATGGTCAGAAATGAGGGTTCTAGAGAAAATGCCAAAAATCACGAATAACCTCTAGCATAGAATGTCTAATTCTAAATTGGAGATGCTACTGGACTTTGCCCCGATTATCTGGAGCATATGCAATCTATCTAGGGCTTTCAGGTGGATTTACTGTATGTAAACTGAATAGCTAGATAGCATGAATACAGTATGTCTGTTCAGCATTTCTGAACAGTGTGATACTTATTACAGATCCAGGGTACAGCTGATTTGCAAAGATATTATGAGCCTGCCTAGATTTTTCTGAATGTGGATCAGATATGTTAAAACTATTGTGCTGGATGGATATACAGAAATCCCAGAAAAAAAAAAAAGTAAAGATATCCATTATTTACTTGGGCTCACATCCATATTGGAAAAACAGAACTTGTCTCAAATAATGGCTGTTTTCCCCTCAATATAAGTGTCACGGTCGAGGCGGGAGGACGACACGGTGATCAGGGATACCAGCCCCCCTTATTACAACAGTGCTTCTACTTATATACACTTCTGGGTGTCACACATGTACATGTACTATTGGTCTGGCATAAACATAACAACTCATGATTGGACACACAGCCACATGTCCATATGCCATAGGATAACATGC
>JAYRBT010000181.1:14146591-14182082 GCA_036023395.1 Myiotriccus ornatus | reverse complement strand
GCCACAGTCCTTACTGTCCGTGGTTAACCCTCTGCCAGGTGTAAAGTTCCATCTTCAGTATCCTAGCTTACAGAGAGGCCAGGGCCAGCTGGGCTCCTCCACATATAAGATTCAACAATTCTATTTCAAGACCACATTCAATTTTCAGAGCTCATTATTACCTGCAGTGAGTTGTGTTTGGATCTACGTCTTACAAAAGATTTCGTTTTAAAAAGAAAGATAACACAAAAACCAATGATGAATTCTTCTCTCTTCCAAGTAAATGGAAGGCACATTTCTATCCTTATGAGAGATTTTTTTAATTTATTTTTTCCTTCATGTTTTTTACTTTTGAAATAAAACTTCATTTTTGCACCAGCAATACCCAGTGGTATCTCTCTAGAATTTTAATCGAACATGAGGGTTGATTTTCATTCACATTTTACCACCCCAAGGGGCAAAAGGGAGGCATATCAGAAATTACCATATTTATGACACATTGCCAATGAATGTGAGATGTCATCCTCTGTCAATTCTCTTCAGCTCTATGCCCTGACTTGGCCATTTCTAATGTATTCCATGGCATTAGGCCTGTGCTGCTGCAGTGCCAGCACCAGCCAGATTTATAGAATTACAGAATCACAGAATATGCTGAGTTGGAAGAGATACATTCTGGTGTTCCCTGAGGTATCTCAGGCATTTGGCAACTCAGAATTTCCAATTGAAAATATTTTGTGCCTGGATATGATATACACAACATTCATATCTCATGAGGAGAGTAGGGAAATCCTACAATGAGGACACAAAATGTTTCATACAATTGTATGGGAACCTGTGCCCAAAGTCGTGCATTGATTATTGACATGGGAAATCCAGCCCTGATGCACCTTGGAAATGCCCAGTGGATCTAGTGAGGGATTACTTGACCCAAGCAACATGCAGCCAGTTCTTATTATCAGACAGAAGCCTCAGCACTGATACTGGTAGGAGTTTTCTAAAGCAGCATGCTTGGGAGGGAGCACTTCTAAAGTAACACTCTACAAAGTGTTAATAAGTTTTAATAAGGGATCCAGGATCTTCTAAGCATCATGCCTTCCCTTTAAAACTCCTTAAACTGAAGAGTTTATAGTATTTCTAGAGATAGGATACCTTCATGAAGGCTGTACTGCCATGGCTGCTGACCTCTGTCTACACACAGGTCATTATTGTACTGGTCTCCCTGGCTTTGGATGCCTCTCCTCCTTCAGTTATCATTGATACTCATCTGAATGGGCAGCTACCAGTCAAAACTTGTTTTTTTCTCCTTAGTTCCCATCATGTCTTTTAACCATCCCACTACACAGTCACATATGTGAGTTGCACAGTAGTGCAGTGCTGGGGGCAGGACCGTGCAGCCAGAGATGGGGGACAAGATCTGTCCGAATTTGCTGTTCTTCTCATTACACTGTTGAGTTTGGAGCCAGCCTAGCACTCCTGTCTCCACAGTCTGGAGTGCTGGTGCTGTCTTTAGGCCTGGAAAGACACATGAAGGCGGAAGGGGACCTGCAGATGTTGGTTTGGGTCCATGAGTTGCCTGTAAATATTGATCAACTTAGACAAAAGCCCACTGGGCTTCTGTGGTAATGGTGTCTGATAGAATCACTTACCTGAAGGGACAACAAAAATTTCACACTTTGTTTGGAAATGTAATTCATAACTATCAGCCTTTTGGAAGTGCCAAGAGGTACAAGGATGAGGCAGGTTTTTTGGTTGTTTGTTTTAAGGCATCCCCCATTAGCCCTCCATTTGCTAAGTGGGCTGCACTTTCTGCACAATAATATCACTTTGTGCTTCATGACTTTGGGCAGACTCATGTTGTAAGGGCTGTAATAAAGTGTGAAATAAAGATTTAGTAGCACAGCATTGCAAATGCAGTCTAACAAAGGACTTCATTACAGTTCCATTAAGACTGCACAGTTAATATTAAAACCAGCAAGAAACACGAAAAACTTAAGGTATTAAGGTTCCTGTGGCAGCATTAAGTCAGTCACATTGTAAACCAACATGTTCTGTTTCTTGCTCTGGACCAGACTGCATATGAGATAACTTTTATCACAGTTGCTTGATGATAGTTATAGGATCCAAAGGTCCCAGGAACCACCAGCCCATAGGATTAGGAGCTCTACCTAAGCCTTTCCTCACTTTGATGAACCCCATCCATCTTGCACAGCTCCCCAGCGCACAGTACAGCTGAGTGGTGTCAAAAAGAAGGCCAAATCAGGTCAAATATTTCAATTTGTATCAGAAATTAATTTAAAACCAGGAAAGACCAGCCCGTGCATTCCTGAGGGCAACCTTTCTGCTCCCATCAGCTCTGGCTACGTTATTCATTTCTAAGTGTTTTCAGTCTTGACTTCCAATAGAATTGGAGAGGAATTGTTTTCAAGGAGCTGTGATTTTATTTTACACACAAGCATCATGATTTGTCTGTAGTTGGTAAGGGTTTTTAATATTTAGTTCCCCTTGAAATATTTTAGACAAAATGTTTTTTAAAAATTAATTTCATTTGTGCATTTTCTGAGCTAAGAAACACTTTCAGAACCAAAATGCTGAAATGTAATCAGTTTTAGATGTCAATTTAGAGATATGAATCTATTCATAAATTTCTTCCCTGGATTTCCATATGCAAATCTTTTGAAATGTCGAATTTTCATCCAAAACTGGTGGGAAATATTTTCCGTTTTGCAACAGATTTCACAGACTGGGAAAGCTGTTTGCAGACCATCAGATTTTTCCAGATGAGAAGAATCTATGTCATATTTTGAGAAATAGCTGGAAATTTGGCTGGGATAAGCTATACATCACTTCTGTTCTGTTTCATTTTCCAGCTTGTGTTTCTGTCTGTCTGTCCTTGCCATACCATAAATCTGAAAGAGGAGGTCCTTTATGTGTTCAAATAAATGTCGAAACATAATTATCACATTTAAACAATTTATTCAACTATGTGACAAACTTTTCAATATCAATCTGTCTTCTTTGTCCTTATATAAGATCTCTCACAGGAGTAATCAGAAAACTTATCTTCAAATACAGGGGACTAAAAGCATTTGCAGCAATGCTTCTCATGTGGGGAAAACACAGCCAGACTGCCCAAGAGAATTTAGCTGATTTCTGGTTCTGTCACAGATCCTCCTTTTGTCTTTGGGCAAGTTCTTTGACCTCTGCTCTCCACGTTTTGGAGGGAGACACACAGCTTTTTTGTTGGCTCTTGAGATTTTATATCTGTTGCCCATGAAAAGGATAGATACTATGACTTCAGTTTCTGATATTAAGGGGCTAGAGGTGTCCCTAAGTCCCATGTGGATAAAAGGCACAATCATAACTATTGCCTGTTAAGAGAATTGGCAAGGAAAATATGTGCAATCTTCACTCTCTGAAGTGAAGGCTGCCAAACCAAGGCTATAGAGATTTAATGTATTCAAACATTGCAGTGCTGCGTGTAAGTGGATATGATTTAAGGTAATGCATTTTAACGGAGCATTATGCACTTGCCAGAGTGATTTTCTGTATCGTTATAGTCCTGGTTTTAAATGACAGTACCTCACGACACATCTTGAATTAACTTGACCAAAAGCTTTTTTGTGATAAATAGCTGGTGTGGCTGGTACAGGATACAACTGACCCAGGCTCTGCAGGGGCAGTGTGTCTGCCTTGAATTTTGGAGATTACTTTGGGCTGGTGAAGATGATGGCTTGAACCATGAGTAATGTTTTGGGCTGCACGTTGTTTCTCACTGCACTGGTGCACAAGAAGGGAGAAAGTATCCACCTTTCCAGCTCCACTGGTGGTGCTTTGAGGTATAGTGGGGAGTGAGGTGCAGACTTGGAAGCTCTGTAAGTAGGGGCAGGGGAAGAGAGTTGCCTTCTCTGATACTAGTTGCCCCAGAAATGTCGTAAAAATTGAATACAGACTTCTGGGAAGCACATCCCTAAGTCACTGCCAACATTGTGACTTCCTGAGCCACAGCAGATAAATTTGGCTGGGAAGCGACCGAGAGGCTGAGAAATCACTTTCCTGGCAGTTCTGGATGCTCAGCCTGACCTGCCCTAAAGCAGCCCCATTTTAAGGAGGAACTTCCCTTGCAGCAGGGCTCATTAGAGTGTTCCCTTTAGGTGCACTAAATGGGGAACACTTTCAGGGGTGGCATCAGTGCTTGGAAACTGGTTTTCTGGCCTCTAAAGACTAGAGAAGTCTGCTTTCTGCAGAGAGCATGATAAACCCCAGCAAAAACAAATTAACAGTCTTCACAGCTTGCATCCAAATTCAATGGAATATTAATTATTACCAAAAGTACAAATGTAACAAATAGCTTCTTTGGATAAAAATGGTTTCTCTGCCCAAGCAACATTATGAATTATCAGTTTATCAGAAGCTCAACATAAAAGACATAATTATATCAGTGAATCATTTAATAATTAGGGTACAAGTTAATTGACATTATTCACCAGCTGAAGAAAGTCTCCACGAGGCAAACAATGGGACCCAGTGGGGTAGAGGTAATTTTAACACAATTCTTCAATTAATAAATGAAATATATAAACCCAACATCATTATAGTGGTCAACAAGAGCGTGTATGTAATTGTGGGGGGGAATAAGAGTTTTGACAAACTAGGGGTAGTAAAGTAGCAAAATTTAATGATTTCCCCAAATACTCATATTCTGAGGAAAACTACAGTCTGAAAAAAAAAAAGAAAAATGAAGGAGAGAATAAACAATTGGAATGGAATAGAAATAGTGGTATCACTGAGTTATTCTGAGCAAATCTGTGGAGAAATGAATGCCTGGTGTTTATGGGCTTTCATAGGGACAAAAAGATTTTATTTGTGATTATAGCAGGGGTGAAACAGTAAGCAAAATATCTCTATACTAGTTTTATAGAAGCTTTTTTTCCTAACTGCTGCCATTACAACACATTGTCTGGATGGGAAGTTTAGACAGTGAACCACTCCTCCAACTGATGGTGGTAGGAACTACACATAACACCTCTTGCTACAATTTAAGCCCATTACTTCTAGTCCTTTTCACAATGAATGAAGAGAGCAATTTTCTCCCTTCTTCCTTGTCCCAGACTGCTTAGATACATGCCTGCCTTCAGATACCTCTTCCTCAGGCAAATCACACTCTTTTTCTTTCAACTTTCCTGGCAGAAGCTTCCAAGATTTCAGCACTTTCTAGACTCTCAACATCTGCACCAGCTGAAATACAGTGATAAGGCTCAAGTTCTGGCAACCTAGGAAGCCTTTTCTGAGTCCTGAGAATGGTTATCTCAAGCTTGCAAGAAACTTTCCTCGTCTATATCCTGGAATGAGATCTGCATTATTTGCACAGTCTGAAACTGCTTATTTGTTTTCCTACTACCATTGTTCTCCTCCCTAAAATGTTACCTGGCAAGCATGTTTTTCCTCTCTATTTCCACTGCAGATTATCCCTGTCACGCAGGGCACCTTACACCCACCTTACTGAATTGCATGCTATTTCGTTTTTCAAATCATGTCTCCATCTTGGCTCTCCAGTGCATTTACAGTCTCTCCTTGTTCAACACTAGCCACAGCTGTATTTTTATTCTATCAAAAAACTCTTATGTTGAATAATTTCCAGGCAGCATCTTGTGAGATCACTCTTAATAGACACTTCCAATTTAGCTACAGATAGCTGTTCTCTCTGTATGTTTTCTCCAGTCTATTTTTTATTCAGAGTACAATCCTTTCAGCAAGACTACTCTTCTCTAGCCTATTTATCCATACTGTGCTCAAGCTTTTCCTTGAGTGAGCCAAGGGAACCTAACCCACAGATCCGCATACTTGTAGCAGTATCATCACTGTTCTCCCATCTCATTTAAGAGCAAGCAACCCATCTCACTCAAATTGCTCTTTAAATCTTCAGTGTCATCACAAAATGACCATAACTTCCAATACCAGCTTATTTAGATACCCTGGTTGTTAATTAGTCACCGGTTTCAACATCATTGTTATAAAAGCTACCACTCAGAAAGTAAGTTCCACCTGAGGAGTGGGTGATTTAACAGCTCCAAGCCAGCTGGTTCCTGTGATTCATTAATTTCCAGTTCTCACAGCCATTACCTCTGCAAAGGGTCTCCTGAAGGTTTTTATAAGGAAAGTGATTTTCTGAAACAGGTTGACCCAGCCTGGTTTTTAATATTAAGATTTAAATGTTAAGGCCAATATTAGATTATTAAAATTCTATCTGTGTTTCACATTTATCTCTCTTACCTAAACTATCAGGACCCAGCTTCTATAACTTCTATTGCTAGAGTCTCTTTCTTTCTATTTATGTACACAAGACAGAAGAAAATTAGCTGATTTTCCAGTAACAGACCAATTAGTAGTGATGGATTCTGTTACCTCCACTCACAAGGCTTTCACGTTGTTTAAGAATATGAATGCACCTGGAACAGGGTAGAGGTTTGTACTTATCTAAGCACTATCCCAGGCAGGTTGTTTCAAAAGCAGGTACCCCTTTCATCTGCTTTGTCTCTCTCTGTTATCCCTCACTCTGTGTTTGTACAGCACCTTATGGGATGAGTCTCCATTTTGGCTTGGGGTAGAAGCACAAATAAACAGTAGAAGAAGGAGGTAAAGTAGAGTTGCCTGTGATTAGCAAATGTGTTATGACAAAACTCCAGGTCACTCATGGACATACAAGTCTTACCTTTCCAAATTGGTGTTGGTGTAATTTCACCAGATCTAGATCCTACTGTTTGGGTTCAGTCCCCAACACCTGACACTTGGCTGAATATCAGAAGTAGCCTGGCCATACTCTTCAACCAGCATAAATGACAGACTATCATGATTCCACATGAGTTCTCTGAGATTGCCAGCATCGCACATTGAGTACAGACATGGGGGCGATCTCTTTCTCATATTAAATCCTGAGAGATAAATCAAGTAAATCTAAATAATTTTCTTTTCTGCCTGTCCAGAATAGGTGTGTAGCCAGTGGAAAGCAAATAAACTGTATACTCCTATAATCTTTTCTGAATATCCAGTTCAGCTGAGGCTACCTGGCTGTGCCATTACGCACTGTCACCTAAAACCAAAGGCAATGGGGATCCAGGGAATTAGATGTGGCACAGAAGTGATCTGGAGGAACACTGCTTCCCAAGGTATTTTCATTACTGAGGTCTCAGAGAACCAGGTAAGCTTATGTGAGTGTGATGTGCAGTAGGGAAATAATTGGCAGAGCAGGGAGAGAACTTGCAGCTCTCTCAGGCTCCTTTCCTTCTTCTTCCTCTACAATTTAGTCATCCATCATGCATGTCAGTTCTGAAAATTTTAGGAAAAACTCCTTCCTACAGAGATTGTGGTCCCTGTTTTGCACATCTAAAGGCTACACCTCAGCCTCTTTTACATTTATTCCGGAGTTGAACTCCCAAAACTTCTTTTGCTGGCAAAGATTTGTCAAGTGCCCATGTCTAGGTGGGAAAATTAATAAGGTAATTAACAGACAATCACAAATAGATTGAAGGAGCACAGAAATCAACCACCTTGGAAAAGCAGAGATTCAGGCTCATACATTAACACTCCCCTGGGGACCATTTTGTCAGTGTTGGCTCAGAGCAGAGAGAGCCAGCTGAAGGCACCCTGTGCAACACATGTGGATTTACTCCTCCAGAGCAGGACAAACATAAAAAGAAACTGTATTTTCTGTATCCATTGTGCAGAAGGTTCAAATCTCCCTGAGAACCAAATACCTACACATTGTTTCAGAGAAGAGCATCTACAACCTACTACGCCCTCATCCAGCCATGTGTGATTTCTCCAGGAGGGGCAACCTATCAACTCCTTGTCTGTTTGAAAGATAATCAGTCTTTTCCCTAAAGACTTTCTCATCTGTCATTCAGGTTTTGTGTTTAGAGGATGGTAATTAAGTGCTATTAATATGAAAAACTCACTGATCTGATCACTATTTGGGCATGATTTGCACAGGCATTAACCTAGTCTAGTTTGATCCATGAGCATGATATAGTTGTGTATATAATGACGGTAATAAGAGTAAAAATATTAAAGTGAGCAGGTATGTCTTGAGCAATATATATCTGTTTATAAATGTATATTACAATTTGTTAAAAATGTTTCAGAAATTTTTTTTTTCTTGTGGAATTCTGAATTAGTTTTCATTTCACAGAGATAAGCAGGTAGCTTTTAATTTATTTTTTTTACTCCTTTTCCAATACTTTTCTCAGTTCTTTCACATCCTTTTTCTACTTCAGATTTAAAAATATTTTTTCTTTTTCTTTTTTATGTTTTCCAAGGTTCTCTTTTTTTACCAGCTATTTATACAGGAAATTATCTTGAAAATTATTATGATTAAAAGGAGGCAAAACAGTACAAAATTACAGAGAAAGACTAAAATGCAAACAGTACGTTCAAATTATTTTTTGAGGGAAGGTAAAAACCAAACAAGATAAGGTAAGAAATGTCTTGAGTTAGAAGAGCCAATTAAAAATCCCAAATTACTAGGAAAAATATAAATTCTGGATGTGATTTCTCCTTTATGTACTTGGAAGTTAGAAGAACCCCAAACTGTTTCCTATGGCATTGGAAAGTATATTTTTCAGAAGTGGAACTTGCAGTCTCCAACTGTGTATTACTCTGCTTATTACTTTGCCCTGATTTAAGATCACAAGATGTTATCACCAACTTGAAAATGCAAGACTACATAGAAAACAAACTAAAATGTTATCTGGTGGTACAACACCACCTGATCTGCAAAAGTATCAAACCCAGAGGCCTCCCCACCTCCTCCTCCCCTCTCCCAAATACTTTAATCACTGTTTTAAGTAATTAAAATCTATTATCACTTTCCATCTCTCAAAAGTCCTTGCTCTGAATCAATAACTTGTGATTACTCCCCGGACTCAAAATTTTGCAGGTGCTTCTGTGCTTTACTGAACTGAAGTCATAATGAGCATTTGATGCCTAGGACTATTTCTGCAGTTAATAACAATGTGTGATATGCTATAAGAACATTCATATCCATCTTACTTGGGTAGAAGACAAAGCAAGCTCAGGGGACAGAAATATTAATGCAGTAATATCTTGGGTAGTGGCAGAGTAAAGTAGTGAAAAATACCGGCACAGCTAATGCCTCTTTGTGCAATTATTCCCACTTTTATAAGTTTGCCCCAGTGTGAAAGTTTTCTCCTTTAAAATGGGCTGGCAAAGATAATCCATTAATTCAACAGCACTGGAAAGTTAACATTTTTTCCCTTCATTAGCAAGTTCAAAATTGCATTTTATTTCCATTTTGATGAGATTTTTATGAGTTAGAAGAGATGAAGTTGAACCCCAGGAGCTTAATGGACCCAGAAAGATCGCAGATACAGGATTGAATTCAATGAACCGTGAGGAGTTTAGTAAATTAATTAAATTTAAGAAAATAATGATTTTTTTTTGTCTGCTGGATTAAAAATGCGAGAATGCAATGAAAAGTTAATTTAATGCTAAAACTTTTTCCCTTAAATTTATTTTGCATTGATATTAAATAACTTCTTCAAAGCTTAAAAAGTAGAGAAAAAAAGAGGGGAGAAGACTCCTAGAAAAATTAAACTATTATTTAAAGAGTTTCTGATTCCCCAGTGTATCCTGAAATAATTTCAGTTTGAGGACTGTCTTTCAGAGACATGAATAGCTTGCTCAGGGGCGCTGATAGCATTTCCAGACCCACATTTTCCCTGTAGCCATTTTTTGCTTGGTCTTGTTGTAGGAACAGCTGGGCTGTTGAGAAGTGGCTACTGATCTTGTAGAGTTCATAATCCAGTATATTCACATGTGTCTGTGATACAAAGCCCTAAGTAGCTAGTAGAGTTACAGGACCATCTAGGGTCAGACACTCTGGTTTCCCTTTTTAAGTGAAAAGGCTGAAGGGTTTAAATGCACCTGTTAAGCTTTTTGTGTCCCACCAGTAGGCTGGCTTGTAATGTCTCGTACAAGTTTCTTCTCTGCTTGGTTCCACCCAGAGTAAGCTCTTGGTAGCATTTCTTACCCCATATTTCAGACAGACGAAAAAATCCAGTCTTAAGCACTGTCTCCTAGCACTTTTTGGAGATAAAAACAAAGAGAAGGCAGCTCCCCAAAATAAATATCAAACTGCTGAATGAAGCTTACTGCCACCCTATACCCCATGACCCAACCGTATGTGTGAACCTAACAGATCAGTGAACATGTTGGAACAAGAACTACTTTAATTCTCAGGAGCTTGGTGCTTTTCTTTCTATCTTCCCTTCTCACACACTATGTCAGACATTGCAGAGGAAGCTTTCCCCATTTCAGCAATTAGTGATGGGTGGGGTGGGAGGTGTATTAGTGTCACTGTGGAAACAGGCACAAGAAAACCTGCCAGAAAGAAAAGTAAAATACCATAATTTTGAAAAAACAGAATAAAGTCACTTTACCTTCCCGCTTTTCTTCCTCAAGGGAATCCTGTTGCAAGGAATGACATTTCAGAAGTCTGTCATTGTTGATGATATGACAGATTCAGATGCAGTCACTGGAGGAATATGATTTTATTCTGCATTCAAAAACAATGTGTAAATTTCCTTTAAGAGAGCAATTGGCTTTGTCCTGTGATTAATGACCTGCCACTCAACAGCAGCTAACCAATCTCCAAGGCATGGCATCCAACAGAAAATTAATCAGTTACTGAGAACGGGTGTGACCAAAACCAGAGAAGAAACCTCCTAAAACCTATCAGCAGAGTTATGAGTTGAAATCAATCATATGGTATCTTCAACTCTCATTGACAGTGTGCAAACAGCATTGCTCTTCAGTGGAGCTCAGGTAGGGGGATGGGCTCCAAGATCTTTCGATTTTGCTGAAATCCTACAGAAACCACCTAGGAATTACAGTATTAGTCCATGAACACCAGGTACCACTGAAATCATTATGCTCCAGGGCTGTGAGTTCATATGCCATGAGCTGCTGCTACTGCTGACTGGAGGTGTGCTGAGGCTTCTGGAGTAGAAAAAAAATGATTGCTCAGTTTAAAATGCATGCAAAAGGTGTGGTAGAAGATGACAGTTAATATAAAATAAAATAAATAACACAGGGTGCAAGGTACTGACTATGTATGTAGGAAAAGGGCATTATTTGGTTCCTTGGATTCAGGATATCTGGACCTCTGTGTGCATTGCTGGCAAGGTACATACCATATCAATCTTAGTTCCGGCTATTCTGCAGGAGCAGTAGATACAAATTTGAACTCATCTCTAGTTCAAAGCAACTGAGAGATTCAGTCAGTGGGATTCCGTAGCATTTATATATATATAAAAAAAATATATATATATATAAAATAGCACTTCTTATTAAGCCACTCATGGAATAGCAGTAAATGAGTACAAGTCATTGGATTTCTACCTATAAACAGTGGGAGGGGGAAAATCAGAAAGCAGAAGTTGTTGGCCTTTACAATTTAGTTGTTCTTGGCATTAAAAAATAAAAATCTTTTACTCAGTTTTGTTTTGTTTGTCTGTTCGTTTCATAACACAAGGAACACTTTGACAGTTGGTGTTTTCTCTCTAGAAATGACTTGCACACCCTTTGGAGCAGAAACTCTTCCCTTGACCCTTGGGCCAAGGAAGATCCAAGGACTGGATCTGTCCGGGAGAACAATTTTAGCCTCTTTTTGAACAGCAGATTTCTGTGTGGGCAGGAGCATACGCGCCTGTGATCTCAGTCTACTGAGGAGGAAGGAGACAGCCCAATGCAACCAAGAATTCAGAGACTGTGCTGAGAAGGTGAAAATCTCCCTCTTTCTAACTGCTGTCAATGAACTGTCCTCTGCCAGATGCTGACTGGCTTGCCTCAGACTCACTGTTGTGAACAGAATGCATTAAGGTTGTTTTGTCATTGCCTCTTACCATTAGGGATTTAAAACTCATGCCCTCCCCAGCTAAAGTCTTTATTTTACATGTGACTTCTCTTTTGAGCGAGAGACGAGCTGCAAAAGTCACAGCTATCTAAGACTGTGCTTGGAACAGACAGTTTTTGCGGTTTTTCACCTCGGTCTGTTGTACCCATTTTGCCAAGCTCACTGACATGGGTTGTCTCAGCTGCTTGATGTTGCGTTGCAGCAAATCTCAGGTTGGAGCTGCGCGTGTGTAAGGTACTCCCAGATTCCCCTGAGTAAAAGTTAGGGTTTTTTTAAATTCACTATTCTTTACCTAATGTCTTTTGTAATAAAATTTACTTCAGTACAACATCCCAAAGGAGGCAGACCTTCACTCCAGAGCCTGGAATCTGACACCACCTTGCAGAAGCAACAGGCTTCCTTCTCTGCTGTTGTCATTTCTCACAGACCTGTGTGGCTTATGAGCTCCGATATGAGGAAGGAACTAAAGAACTTAAGGACACAGGTAACTTGCTAATTCTGGCAAGAGCTCTGTTTTTTGTACAAGCTAAAGCAAAGAGGCCTTAAGGTGTCTATGTGCTTGCATTAATGCATGTCATGCAAATAGGCCAAGTCAGAAGCAGTGTGAATAGAGTCATGACAAGGATTGCTTTTTGTGATTGGGGAATTGAACTGAGGCAACTTGACCATCAGGTCCGTTTTGCACAAAGGAGTAACAAAGTCCAAAAATGCAGCAAAGACACCAAGGAAAGACCAAGAATTGCTTGCTGTTAAAAGCTCTTGTGATCAGCTGAATGCCATGGAGCAGTGAGTTTCTTGGCTGTGGAGCAACATGGAGACTATAACACACTGCTAAGAATCTCAGCACAGTAAGTCCTGATATTACAAACTCCTGCAAAGGTAGTTTGAAGTCATCTCACAAAATGAACAGGAATGCTCCTTTCCTACAGTAATGCTGGCCTGGCTTCCTCAGTCTTTACAGATTAAGCAGGTGTGTCTGCCTGCCTTGTGTGTAAGGACTCCCAAAGGAGGAGGTGCAATATTACCACAAGACATTTTCTTCTAATCAGCTAATAGCCACATGATAAACTGCATTCATCCCAATTAGTGTTTAACTCAAAGTGGGCTGGGGTATGCATTTCACATACCACTTTAATTTACTCTCTCTTGCCTTCTGAACATTTAGTAGCAATTCTAATGTACTGCAGTCATGGTGGCTGTACTCTTTCTCAGTCTGGTTTTATTTTCCAGGGGAAGAATAAAAAAGCAGCTTTTTTTAAAGCTATCTATTAATTTTCAGATGCACCACTATCTTCCTGCAAAGTGAGAAGTAATGGATAGAAACTCCAACAGGCTGTTGGCAGACTGATGCTGAGAATAAAATGGGATGGATAATGCTTTGATGGAGTCCTGAAAGCATCTCTAACTACTGGTAGCTTAGCAGTATACCTGCAGATTACTCAGATCTCCCTGAATATGTTACAGTACTTACCATAACCCCTATCACTGCATCAGGCTTCCTTACCATGGAGCAAGAGTTTGCAGTGCAGAAACAAGTCAGTGTCTCATTGGAGTCACTCAGTTTGACAGTTCTGTGGCCAATCAGATTTGGTTTAAAGTGTTCAGGTGCAGAAAGCAATGGAGCACTTTTGTAGTGCTGGAGGCCCTTGCGATGAGGGGAGGAACATGAAAGTCTCTGTGAGACAACACAAATCACACAAGACATGAACTTGACTAGTTATAACAAGAGCTTGAGAATTTGCTGTCATTTTCTTGTTGTGGAAATTCTTATTGTGTTATTCGCTCACAAGCAGGCAGTTGCCATGCTCTTCTGCCCTTCCTGGGAAGGCAAACAGCCACTTTTTCTGCAAAGGAGAGAGATTCACAAGACAGGTGCTCTGTGTGTGTTGGTGGCTCCCGTGCCTGAGGTCTGTCCTGGGACAGAGTGGAAGGCATTGGGCACAGAGAAGCCCTTGTGATCGGGAGCCAGATGTGAGTCAGTAGTGATTTAATCACCCATACAGGGACACGAGAGGGTCCTCCTAGGCTTTCCCGGGCTGTATCCTACAGCACTGGCACTGCTGTCCAGCCCTTTTGGTGGATGCAGTAGCCAGTTCTGGGGTAAGAACCCACTCTTTAGAGGTGAATCAGCAGGACAAGTCTGTCCCTCTCCCCATTCTCCCTGTCGGCCTGTAGACCCAGGGCTGTGTCAGGGAAAACCACAGTACTGGAAACTCATGTCCTGGGGCTGAAGGGACCCTGTCTGTCCTTGGGCGGTGAGAAACTAGGCCCTGAGGAGAGAGAAATGAGCTGTTAAGTTACATGCAGCACACTTGTGACTGCTCTTTATATTCCATACCCCAGTGCTTTATCCAAAGTAATTTAAATGTCTCAAGCTCTGGTGCTCCCATCACTTTTCCTGGTACATTATTTTGCAGGCTAACTCATCTCACCATTTGTGTCTTTCCACATGAAATTAAGGAGAAATTTCCTCTCCCTTTCAATCCCTTAGTTTCATGGAGTACTTTGCTACATACTTTGTTTTCTTTCCAGTGCCTCCTGCCTCTCACCCTGTCTCCTCTCCTTCTCTGTTTTATCTCCCAGACAGGACATGGCACTCAGAATGTTCAAAATGCTGAAGGAAAGACAGGGTGGGTTACTTAATTAAACTTAGGTCTTGGGGAAATATATATGGTTAGGGCACAAAGCCAGGATAGAAGGCCACAAACTGCCCTGCCCCAGACTTCTTGCATCTCACTATTCACTTCCCTGTTCCTTACAACCTTTATCATGCATAAAGTATTTCAGAAGTGAATTGAGGACTCTATTCACACCATTTAGCACTTTGTGTAGGGCCAAGAACCTCTCTTCTCTTTTTATCTAGAAAGATACCCTAGACATCCCAATTTTTGTGCACACAATAAAGGTTTTTTGGGTCTGATTCAGTCATTAGAGAAGCTACTGTTTAAATAGGATTTGGATGAGTCTTTTAAAGCAAAAGTCAGCATAGAAAGCATGTCCAAGTAGTTTTGGTATGCACATTTTTAAAGGACTAAAGGAAACAATCAAAGCAATCCCTAGAAATTATGTAAATGTTGTTGGGCAACAGGGACTATTGATTTCAATGCTGTTTTATGGAAATGAGAAAAGCCTATACACAACCTGAGACAACCAAACAAGTTAGTGTTATTTACAAACTATAATGGTATCCAAATGTTAGGGTTTTTTTATTAGGATCTCTTGAAACAGAGATTGCAGTGGGTTTAGGACTATGAACATTTTAGGCGTGCTATAACCTATGGGTTTAATAACAATAAGTCGTTTTCTCTGGCTGATTTAAAACCTACTTGTCCCATAAATGTATGGTGGATGGTTTTAATTAACACCTCAACAAAAGCAATTTTTCACATGGGAGATTGAAGCGTGGGCTGCATTTAAAATTATATCCAGCAAATGGAAATCTTTTTCATACTTGCTCTTCTAGAACATAATTTGTCACTGGAACTCATTGACACTGGACATCACCCACAAGAAGAATTTGGTAGGAAGAACAGCAGCATTTTGACAATTTGTAGACCCTCCATTGCACATCTATAGGGTGGAAAAAGATGTTAGGATGTCAATCCTCATGCTTTAGGGCATAACACCTCTCATTAATGAAGGCTTGTCCAGAAGTTGCCCCTATATTATTCTAGTTTTAATTTATAGGGCTTCAAGAAACTTCCTTTGAAGCTGCCAGTGTTTCAGAGATAGTAACCCAGATCACAAGGAGCCCTTCTCTAAGCCAGATGTCCATTTGCATTTGGGGGAATCTCCATTTCCTTTGGGAAAAATATAAGGAAATTAGGACTTTTGTGGTACTCCATATGATGGAATCTAGCCTAATCTATGACCAGAGCTGTGGCATCTACTGAACATGAATATCTTACTGAGAGACATAGTCTTGAAGGATGGGTGTTTGAATTATGCTACTTGTTTCTGAAATGACTACAGGAAAGGATATACTACACAGAGGCCTGGAAAAAACATGTCTGAAATGAGTTCCTTTCTATACTCAAGAACCAGATGAAAGATTTCCTCTGATATATTTTCTTGTCTCCCTCCCCAAGCTAGTTATAAACTTTTGATTTGCTTGTCCTTGTGAAAGTATGTTGCAAAACATGACCAATTTTTAGAATTTCCATCTAGTTTATTGCCTTTTCTTTTTTCCTATGACTATTGTTCTGAATCATAAACAACTATTTTCTTTGCAATCTTAATTTCCTGAAAGAATCTGTAACGAGCAAGTATTTTTTCTTGGCCTTCACATTTCTTGGTCAAACAAGTAAAATTTCACAAAAGATGTGGACTTTGTAGATCTCAAAAACCTGTTTTAGACATGTTTCCGAATCATTGTTTTGAAAGTAGAGAACATAGTGACCCTTCTATTTCAGTTATCTCCCCATTGTCACTGGCTATTAAAATCCAACTCAAATTCAATCGTATTTGAAAGTCATAAGAGAAAGGTATCTAATTACTTGCAATGAGAAAACTCTTGTTAAACACCTTGTTTTGGCTGCTAGACCCTCCTGGGGTGCTTAGTGAAACCATGTGTGTCAGGTTGAAGAGAGAAGTGAAGCAAATGCAAACCATCTGTCTGGAGAGTTTATAAATGATTACTTGCTCTTGATAAATCAAACAAACAAAATCATCTTCTATATCAGCATCTTAGGGGAAAAAAAAAAAGAAGAAGGATTTTGATCATAACAGTCTCTACAGCTAGAGGTTTGAATACCATTGGGATGCACTAATGATACCCAGAAACAGGATAGACACAAATGCGATATCTTCGAGAAACAAGGGAAAGTAAATGTTGCTCATATTTGTAGATGTTCTCCTTCCTGACATCTGTTTTATCTATTACCTTAATGCAGACAACTGTATCATCTGGGCAAGGAAAGGCAATTTGGGTGAGTACAGGAAATGCTGAAGGCAAAGCGGGCATGAAGAAACCTGCACAGTCCTGAGAGTCCACTTGAATTTTCTTGTAGTCCAGAACAGGATATAGAGCAAAGGATGAAAAATTGATGGATTTATTGTCATGTTAAAATACAAATTGAACAGGAAACTCTAATTACATTTAAAGACAACAATGAGGGAGTCTATTGTCAGAATTTCTGTCCTTTTTAACTTGCTTCTTGCGAGCTTCCCATCATGGAGCAGTTCAGTGTTACTCTGGCACTCAAGAGAGTTCAGTTCAGTTCATAGCTGACATCACTTCTGTGGTTTGGTGAATTTACTTTTCATTTTCTTATTAAGGAGATAATATCAACAGTTCCTTTGTCTTTGCCAGTTAGATGGCAATTTTTTGAGTGCATTATGTATCTTATTATTTCTTTGCTTAGAACTGGGCATGAGGGGAGTCTGACTTTGGATAGGACATAGATTTTTTTCCTTTATTGGTTTCTTACACAAGCACTGCTTTGGAACTTCCCAAAGATTTTTGACATCTCTTTCTGCTAAAAACGTAGCATTATCACATTGTTTATATATTAACTTAACAAAAATTAACACGTATTAGTGAAAACATTTTTTCCTTTCTCTATACATTTGTACAACTCAATTTAAAATATACTTCCTTTAAATTACAGCTGTATCATGCCAAGAAAGACAATGTGATTCCTCTCCACGTGGAATAATCAGACCCATTTGCTTTGTATAGTTTCATCCTTTTACAGGGACAAAGTAGATGCAGATGTGCCAAAATCAAAATGGAGTTACTGTTTCAGGGCACATCCAATGAGCAGTCATTAAGACCATGGGGGTATGAGCCACATCTCCATTTTATTCTAGCGTGAACAGTGATTCAACTTGTATCCAATTGCAAGTTGTTGTTTTTAGATATTGCCGACAGAGAACAATGTGGGTATATATTGTACGTGCAATAAAATCAATAAAATCTATTTAGAATATGGTTTCCTTTTCCTTTCCTTACTGCCACCTACTAGGAAATAACTACCACGAATGAAGTTTAACAGCTGTCCCCATGATCAGAAAGTGATTTTCGTAAGGTTTTGAAGAAACACACAGAGAAAACATTGATTCATGTTCAGCCTTGTAGCAAGCATACAGGGAGCCTAGATTGATAAGGGCCTAAGACTGGTAAATCATAATGTAAATAAAAGCACTATTTTTCATGCCGTTTATTTATAATGGCTTTAGTATGCTACATTTCCAGGGAAATATATGTTCTTGTCAGGAAACTTCAGGGGAAGTAAATGACTTTGAATCACATGAATAGGTTTAAATGCCGTGGCTAAAATTTAGTAAACTATTTTGCACTATCTCTTCTTCTTCATTAAAAGTGGAACATTTTTCTCTGTCTCTTAAGGTACTTAATAATAAGGCTGGTTTACCCAGTGGGACACTGGGTATGAGCAGCATCCTTTAGCTTTTCTGAAATATCTCACACTTTAGCACTAATTCCTCATCAAGAGTCAGAATCTGACTCTGAATCAATATATAATGGAGTCTGGATCCATGAATATTCTTGCTGTTTTCTATTAATCTGTGTATTACTTAGTTTGGGACCCAACTATCAATGCAGAATCGGAACAATTAAAAAAACCCAAATATTAAAACCTTGAATATACAAGCTGCTTATGACGTCTCCAACTTTCTCTCAGCTCGGGGTCCAAATTTGGCTTTTGGAAGGAAAATACCAGAAAAAATTTCAGAATGGCAAAAGACATTTGCTTTAAGACCCGAAGGGATGAATGTTAGGGTTTCAGAGGGATAGTGTATTTATATATTCCTGATTTCTGCTGTCACACAGAAGGGGCAGGTTTATAGGATTGTGTGGGAGACACGACTATAACTGCATTTCTGGCTTTTCACGGCACTTCGGACATGTGCAGCTGGATGCAACCTGCAGAAGTTACTACATTCTTCTGACTGAAAGACAGTAGAATAAACTACACTTAGGTCATCATCTGACAGGTATTTGCACAAGTTATAAAATACTTTTCAAGAAAGGAATCTCACAGCTTTCCTAAGGAAAAGCGAACGGCTTCTCTAATATCCACATCATAGGGTCTTTTCTGCTTTTGGAAATATTTCCTGAATTTTGATGCAACACAATTATCTCATTTGGCCTTGCATTTAACAACGAGTTTTTGGAGTTAGGATCTTGTGAGTTACCAGACCCCAAGAACCACAGGACCTTGATCAGGTCCAGAACCTATAGTTTAAATATTTTCTTTTTTTTTTTTCCAGTTGTACTGCACATTTATGCATCAAGTTGTCAAAATCCACACTCAGCATTGGAGTCCTGGTGATAAACAAATACAGGAAGCAAATGTCCACGGGACAAACCTCTCTATATCTTAAAGACAAGAGAATAGATAGCAGATGGGAAATGAGATAAAATGAACAAGGCAATGCTTTATGGAATTTAGGCAATTTTGACCATTTCTTTGTTTGTGTTTTGTTTTGTTTTGTTTTGTTGCTTTTTTTGTTTTGTTTTGTGTGTGTGTGTGTGGGTTTTTTTTCCTTGTTTTTTTTTGGTAGGTTCAGTTCATAAAAGAGGTACAAATATTGGAGAGGTAAAACAAAGAACAGGATGGTCTTTTAGATTTCAGATCAGGAAAACCTCTCATGTGCTTGCCAACTGTATGGATCAGCTGAATCTAGTAAATTTGGAAATCTTTTTTCTTTGATAAAACCTTTCTACCTGGGCAGGAATGGCTCTTATACTCCTTGCCACAAGATTATCTCAGATACACTAAAGATCTGAAGCTAGTAAATGAGATAAAGAAATCAAATCAAATGTGAAACATTCTTAATTCATTGTGAAGACATATTGTGCATGTACCAGACAATTCATGATTGCCAATTAACTTTATGTGGAAGGTACTAGGATTTTATGAAGATCAATGACATAATAAAATCTGTACTGTAACCTAGGATGGGTGGATGGTTTCTGAGTCTTGAATAGACTCGAGTGCTAACTGAGTCTGACTAGCTGTACAATTACTCACCAAACATTGTCACCTACAATTTTCAGCAAGGAATCATTGTGGATTCAGTTATATGAAAATTTTCCTTTGACTGATATTATTTGCACACTCTATTTCATTTTCCAGGCTGTTTTATTTTCCTAAAACTTGTGGGCAGCACAGATAGAAGTGTTCCTTGTCACTTGCAGGAGATGGAAGAGGGGCAGAGAGACAGGAAGAGAGCAAGTCGGGGAGAGCAAAGAAAAAGTGAAGGGTGTAAAGAAAAGTAGGGAAGCAACAATCTTCCTTTTGTTTACTTATGGAAACAATTAATATCTTTCCCAAACTGTGTTTAAATTGGCCAAGAAGTGAAAAGTTCTTTGGGAAACAGGACACTGATCAACAGAGATGCACAACTACATATCCAACGCACCCCACTCCTGCCTCCCACCCCCAATATAGCCACGCAAGTCTTTTTCCCTAGGAGACTTTCCTGATAAGAAAGAGGCAAAAGGGAAGTACAGGAAGAGATATTCCTGAATTATCACCATTCTCAGCAGCCAATAGCTTCACCATTCTTTGAAGTTGAAACTATATTTGTTACATATTTAGTCTTTCTCTCAGAGGAATCCTTTCCTATGAGAACCCACTTCCACCTAAGGATTAATAAATATTTCACTACACAGGAAGCCAAGAAATGTGTATATACTCCTTAGCTAGATCTCGAAAAAGAGACAGTATTTTCAGGTGAGTGATTGGAAGCACTAGTCTCTGTCTTAGTTGAAAGTCATTGACTTCAGTTGTAAATGATAAAAATTAATGACTTTTTGTATTGGCTCTAGGGTGAAGCAGACACTAGGGAGTTCAAGTAATCTTTCACAGAGTGATAATTTTTCAAGATCAGGCGCAAATTAAGATATAAAATGCAGGTTTAAACCAGCCTTTATTTAGGTAATCAAAAGCATGGACATTCAGGATGGGCAAAGGCTCACTTAGCTTTGATCGCATTTTAGCTAATCCTTCACAAAGGACTGTGAAGTCCATGCTGAGGGTTCTGAATGTGAAAATGAGGTGAAAATGAGGGTGTCTTGTTTGAGAACGTGAAAATGGAGGGACACACACGAGGAAAGTGATGGAGGAAAGTGAAAAGGAAAATGGTCTTTGCTACAGGGTAAGAACTTTTTATTCTGATTGATATGAGTCTAGTTACAATAAGGTGTTGACTTATGCCTGAGATGTCTTGATTATTCCAAAACAAACAAGCAAACAAAGTTAGTCATTTGAGGGGGGGGAAAAAGAATTACTATTTCCAATGCATATAATAAAGCTATGCAATTCATTGCTTCAAGATATACTAACATAGCTTTCCAGTGCAAATGAAAAACATAAGTTCTTTATATAGGTTTCAAAATTATATAAATTGATGCATAGAAGTGAAAAATAAGCAGAAAAGTTTATGAATCATGATGTAAGCCTGAATTTAATGGGTAGGAGTTAGGTAAAGTAATGCAAAATTGTCAACTAGGAATTCCCTTACATTTTCCTCCTGAGAATTTGGTACCAGATTTTGTGTCAGGGACAGGATACTGTATTAAATCATCCATAATTTTCTCCAGCAAGACGATTTCTATGTTTGCAGTTGTGTCTATCAGTGAACAAAAAGCATGTCTCTCTAAATCTTGCATGAAGTGGGAACTGGTTGCTTGCTGAAGTACAATGTAACTGCAGCGCAAAATAGTTCAGTTTCCAAAATGCACAATATTTAATAAGCAGTGTGATGCAGAATGCAATAACTATTAATAAAGCCACTCCACTGAATTGATTTTAGCACGATTAAACTTTTCTTTACCTTATTTCACAGTCCATTTAAAATGTTCTATTTTTCTTTTAATGGCAAAGGAAAATCTGAGCTTTAACAAAACACAGCAGCATAAATTCAAGGCAGCATATGGCACAGGTGAACAGAAAGCTTTATCAGGAAAAAGGCAACAGCACCAAAATCAGAAATCCAATCTGTGACACCATGTAATTGATTTAGGTAGAAGAGCATCTGTATGCAGTGAGCAATGAAAAACTGTCAGCAGTGGGCCAAGTTACAATTTTTCAAGGTTTTAGAGAATATAATCATGCAAATAAATGCATCTTACTGGGAGGTAGGAAAAGAAGAGGGTTTGTGAGAGGTTTTCAGCAGCTGGAGCAGTAGCTGATATGTTCAGCTTTGGTCTCTTTGGGTAAAGCCCAGATCAGCTCACTATTCTTCTTCCTTCACTCACCACGAAAAGTCCCTTATTTCAGGAGAAACACCCCACTAAATGCAGGCCAAGTTTTACAGTATTGCTCTGGGTGAGGTGTTGCCCATTTGCTGAAAACACTACCAGGGACGGGACTGCATAGTTGTGTTTTTCAGGGCAGCAATACAGACCTTGCTTCTTACTGAAAACCATATTGGCAGAAAAGGGTCAGTGGATGACACCTGTTTGTGGGTGAAGAGCAGATCCAGATTTTTAACCTAAGGTTCAGTTTAGAAGACTACCTTCCTCCACACAGGAGCCTTCTTCCTCCCTCCTGTGAGCTGAAGACTTATAGCACTTGGGAAATAAGTGAGAGCTGTGGACATGAGTTTCCTCAGCATGAGCTGAGGAAACCCTTGAGCTTTTGAATGAGATAGGAACTTCTCTGCTAGACTTTTGCAAAACAGTGTAAGCTGTCACAGCATGTTGTGCCTGTGGTCCAAGACCATCTGTGTGTGATGCAGTTAATGCCTCTGCCACTGATACTTGCGACGATGCACATCTAGTCACGTGTCAGCTGTAGACTTCTGCTCCAATGACTGTTGGAAATTGTACAGGCAGTGCTGCCTAAAATCTAGTGAATTAATGAATTAGTGAATTAATAGTGCTCATACTGTAGTACAAGGTGACAGTGTGTGATACACAGGCTTAATTTTCTCTGAAGAGGGGTGGT
Organism: Myiotriccus ornatus; assembly: GCA_036023395.1. Classification (NCBI taxonomy): domain Eukaryota; kingdom Metazoa; phylum Chordata; class Aves; order Passeriformes; family Tyrannidae; genus Myiotriccus; species Myiotriccus ornatus. The sequence continues at coordinate 14,159,255 of JAYRBT010000181.1, read as the reverse complement.
TTTGTACAGGTTGGATATGACCTGTTTAGGAAATGAAAATTATCAGGTATAGGGCTCAATAGCTTTGATAAATGATAGATGGACTGAAGCTGAGGACAAAAGTATATGATGGAAGGCATTTACCGTGCTGCAATGTATCAAGTTCTTGTCTATCAGCAGACCCAGTGTGACTGACTGAGCACACATTCATGCTTGGCTGTAAAATGTAACGTATTAACTTAAACCACCATGGTTTATGTTCCATTTTCCTTTCTAATGGGGGCAGGTTAGGAGTGTTCACAAGGTCACTCCTGGTGCCTCAACGTCTTCACTGACAGATGGCAACTTGATGAGCTGTAGTAATGCCATCATTTCCACTCATGTGCCTGTATCCCGAGGAGTCCTGAGCATTTGCAGCTCAATAAAATCCAGGATCTTACTGTGCCTCAAGAGAAACAATTATAAAGGACACCACCTTCCACCCCATGGGACCACAGTGAGCAGGCTGCAGAAGTTGCCTGAGTTTTCCAGTGCATCAGAATCCCTTTTGCAATTCATTGCCATTGATGTTTTCAAACCTGTCTGTCTGACAGCCCCTGTTACGGCAGACAGACTGTCTGGGAGGTGACAGCTTTATCTGTATCCCTTTCACACCTCTTTAGGGATAATTTTTGATGTGAGGTAGGGTTTGATCAACTGCCTCGTCTCTTATATGCTCAGCTAAACAAGCTATTTGATTTTTTTTTTTAATATTGTGATGAGTAAATATGTCACTCATGTTGTTGAACATGCTGGCAACAGGAGATGTAAATATGTCATAGCTGATGGTTACAAGCCTCAGTGATCATAGTGGGTTTGAATTAAGGGTTATTTTTGTACTCCCTTTGCAGACACTGGCAGCCAGTTCTACTGGCTTTGAAATCCAAGCAAAAGATTTGGGACCACATGAAATGAGCCACTTTACATAAATGTAAATCACACTGGTATTTTTCACATTCATATGTGGTTTTTGCTCATGGGAATAAATAGGGTCAGAGAGAAGCAAGTAAGAATAGCTCTTTCATATGATTGTTGAATCAGCCAAGAGAAAAGATGCTATGGAAATTTGCCTAGAAGTTATTGTCTCCCCTATTATCATTTGGACAACCCAAGTAGTCCTTCAGGAGTCAACAACAGAACATGGCTTTCCCGAGAGTCATGTTTAATGAAGAAACACTTAAGCCCCTGTCCTCTGTTCACAGGGTGTGTGTGTGTGACAGCACGTAGACATGTGTGCAGGCAGCATGGTCACAGCCCTTACCCTTGAATGTAAGAGGGACAAGGGCAAAGTAGGGCTGCTGTGTTGAAAGGAATCAGATTTTCTTCTAGGCATAGGCTTCATGCAGCCTGTGACTTATCTAGAAGGCTTTGGGTCCTTCTGCCTGTTCAGTGCTATAGGTTACAAATGCCACGTTTTACCTTCCTCCACCTCTCCATCAGCATCCTACGATATGAGCACTGTACACCAAGTCCTTCATGTCCAGATCTGTTCCTTGCTACATACAACATAGTCCCAACTGAACTGCATGACTGTAAAACCATTGCTAACCAGTGCCTGTCTTTCTCTGACTCCAGTACACCTTTTATTTTATTTTAAGATCAAAACTGGGAAGTTAGACTGAATCTTTAGTCATTCTTCCACTTAAGTGATTCTAAGAACTGCTCCTACAGAGTTTTCTGCTTTGCTTTATTTTACGTATTTTTCCGCTTTCCCCTTTTCTTTTGATTTTTTTTTTTTTTAATGCGGTTTTTGTACTAAAGCAGTGGTTGAAAATCCACATGTGAGCGAATGTCAAGAATCAAGATTTACAGCCTGGTAATGTTCCTTCCAAATGTCTTCTGCTGTAAGAAATGGAAAAACAATTCTCTCTTTTCAAGCTGATCACCAGCCTTTGTTCCAGCCAGACAGTTTCCTTGCTGATAGGGTTATGTTTTGTGGCCATGTAAACTCCACACGCCTGTGTTTTTTGACAAGCTGTCAGGACTAACCATCTGGAGTGATGTCTTGGCATATTTTTATTCACACTTAAAACACCAACCAGAGACAAACAATATAATAATCTTGTAAAGTGATGTTTTAGAACCATATCAGCAGGGAAATGAATGTGCTAAGAATGCTGTTAAACATGTTTCTGAGATGGTAGAATAATTGAAGGTGTTTATTGGGGATTTGTCATGAAAACAATAACTGACTTAAGACAGTGCTACTTTGAGAAAAAGAAAAGGTTTCAAACTTCATTAGCACAAAATTTTTAGACCTGGCAGAATTAGTTGGAGTTCTTTTCTAAAATTAAAAAACTAGGCTGGCCTTTTCTGTGACCATGAAATATTCCTGAGAAAGCCCAATACTGATTTCCTCTAAATGGGGACAAAAGTATCCTGTAATGGATTCTGAGCTCAGGAAGATGCAAGTGCTTTTCTCAGAGAGAAGGTATTTTCCCCACACTTCTCTCTGCAAGAACACAATATTGTGCATTTTTTTGTTTGTTTGGTTGGTTTGAGTTTGTTTGTTTGTTTTAGTTTTTTTTTGTTTTTCTCTTAAATATTGGTTACCACCACCCCAGGACTACTCTCCTCAGAATTAAACTATAGCTTTGGGTGCCTTTGGGGACTGCCTGTTACTTGGAAATGCTCAATAAGCAATGGCAGCAAGGAATACCCATTTTTATCTGAAACTGTCCAAAGATCTGTTGTCTATTATTAAGTTTTAATTAACAGATGCTACTGCAGTAACTAATTGTCCACTGCACTATCAAGACCTGTGACAGTGAATTCTTGTCCTCGGTGAAGAATAGTAAATTTTTCACAGTGGGGACTCATTGTTCTCACTTCATGTTTGTATAGCATCTATCACAACAAGGTCTTGATTTCACTTTGTGGTCCATTACCATAGCATAAGTATTACTGTTGACATTAAAGCACTATAATTATTTGCCACCATAATTTTCTGTGAATGTCTGTTAATTTTATCAAATAGACAGTATGTATCAAAGAAATGAAAAAAATCAACCATATTTTTTTCACAGCTTTTTGAAATTGTCCCTTAAAATATGTCTGTTGAACATCTAACAGTCAGGCTCTGTTTGGCCTGTGAAAGCCCCTCGGAGAAAGGGGCTGAGCAGCTGAGATATGCCAAAGTACTATGGGAATTGCTTCTCTGCATGATTAATTCCCCTCCCAAAAGCTGAATGAACAGGTATCTGTTCAGAAGAGGTCTGCTAAGAGCTAGAGATGTTCAGTTCCTTGTAGGACTAATCAAAAAATTCACACAGTTGGGCTAAAAATGAGTCAAAAAGAGGAGTCCTGAGATCAGACCAGAGCAGAAGTCTGCAGTCTTGGAGATTTCCACCTGCATCCTTGAAGGATAGTGTGAGTCCTGGGGACTGGGAGGAAATCCTAAGACTGTCATGTGGGTTTGACCAGACAGCCAAGTTCCTCACAGCATCTTCTGCAGATGTTACTGAATGGAGATATCCCATAGTTCCTGCTGTGCTTATACTGAGTGTGCCTTCCCTCAAGCCCTTCAGTGCATCAGAATAAAGGACCGTGCAGCTTTTTAGGATTTTAGATTGCAAACCACAGAAGTAATTAATGGAGTATGTCTCAGACAAATGTTTGTAGCAGAGATCTCTCAGTATCTATAGCCCTGTTGGCTATTTTGTTTATGCAATGTGCATCTTATTTTAACAATATTCTTATTTTTATGGCACATTTTTCATCCCCTGTATCCACATTTATTCCATATATTACAAGCTTTTGTGTTGTGCTTTACAAGTAGATTTGAACAAGTAGATTGTTGAAACTAAAGCTCTATTGCCATAGTTTATATTTTCAATTTCTTGTATTTGTTTTCATTAATCATGGCTTTCTTCACAGGTGGTTTCCTGTATTACCCTGTTATTGATGCGAGAAAAACATGGGCTATTTTCCCCTTTCGTACATTTACTTTCCCCATTTGAATTATGCCTGTTGCATTTATAAATGGCCATGCCTGCAAGGCATTTGGACACTTAGATGAGAAATGCTGATGCTGAAGCCTGAGCTTTGAGACACTCATGTCCATTTGCAGTTAATTTAGGCAGCATCCACAGCTCATGGATTTCTACCTCTCTGCATCCAAATCTCTGGGTAGTTGTGTTCTGCTTCTTGCATTGCAAGTAGAGAAAAAAAAAAAAAGAAAAAAAGAGAGAATAATATACAGGGTTATAATAAGAAAACAACGGAATGGTCAAAATGGTCTAGATGTAGCACTTTTTTCTGCATGTGCTGAAAGAATGATGTCTGTTCAACTTTGGGAGAAGATGTATTACAAGCATTTGATAAATGGACATAAAATAAGGTATGTATACAGAAAGCAAAACTGTCATTATTCTTCATCTTTTTTACTGGTGCAAATCACTGCAGAGTAATGAGTAGAGAATTGTTTAAAAACATATTTTTATTTGCACACACACCCCCGCCAAGGGTGGAATAATGAAACTCATTGCCTTTTCTTCCAGATTTCAGACGCACATGAGGCCTTTAAGGGCACCTATTTACTTACTGAACAAATGAGAATTATAACACTAATAAAGTATATAACAAAAGAGCTTTGTCCTCTTGATTTTGAGCATAAGGTCTAGAAAAATTCAAGGGCATGGTGCTGGGTCTTACTTTACTTTAACAGAGTTCATCGGGAAGGATTCTTCTCATGTGACAAATTAATGACCTTCATGTCCTTCATCTTCCACTCCCAGATCCCTGCTCTGTTTGTTTTGATCTCCTATGGACATTGTTCCACCCCTCCTGTTACAACTGAATTCTGGTTTTGATCTGTCAAAATGAAACAAATTCTACTTTTTCTTAAGTAGGTTTGGATCAGTGTCTCTGGAATGAGAATGACAATTTAATCGGAGTCTTTGGCTTGGAAAAGAGAGAAAAGAGAAAAACAGAGCTCCTCATAAACCTGGACTTTCTCAACTCATGGCTGTTGTGGGAGTGTATATAGGGCCCTTTGCTGTCACTGTCTCCTTCCTTTTTCCTCTCCAGTCTAATCTGAGAAAAGCAGATATTTTTCTCTCGGTGCAGGAAGTGGCACATTTTTCACCTTGCAGCAGCATACAAACCAAAACCATTAAAACATCCAAAGACCATTCAAAGGCAGCATGGCAGGACCATAAAAATGAGTCCACTTCGGCCCCGGAAATGGCCCAATTTTATTTTCCCCCTGACATGTTGCCATAACAAATAAGAACACCTTTGACCACATCTGTGGACTTGTGGGAAGGACATCGCTTATTTCTCCACCCAAGTTCAGCACAAAAATTGCGCTCAGCCTCTGTGCAGTCCCTTTCAGCCTCCTTGCCCATTATTAATCCAGAGATTTACTATTGCTTGGGTTGTATTTTTACTGCATTAGCTACTGAGGGTCAGCTCTCACCTCAGCTTGTAGAGTCTGTAGTAAAGCACCTGGGTAAAGCACCTGCCTTGTCTGCTAGAGGTAAAAATCTGAAGAATAAACTTATTTACTCCTCTCCTAATTCTTACTGTATTTACTGCGAACAATTTCAAGAATGCTGGAGGATATCAAATTGGCTTGAGAGCAGTCAGAAACTGGGTTTTGATATATTCAAATTCCAATTCCTAACCAAATTTTCTCCATATTTCTTCAGTCAGAAAGACAGAGGTGTTAACACATCATTAAAGTGCAATCTCATGTGCAAGTTACACAATGCTTTACTGAGGTGTACCACTTAGGAAATGTGTCTACAGGTATTGAAAGAAATGTATTCAACAAGAATAACACAAATGCCATCTCAAATGAATAGTTAAAAACTTTGCATGGGCATTTTGCTGGCATTCTAGTCTGCACTGAAGCTGAGCTGGGTTGTATCCTGCCATTGCTCCAGGGTGACCTAAAGGCACTCTGTGCCCTTCTCCTCTCCTGGCTTTTTATTACTTCCATTTGTATGCATGCTGGGATGTGATGGGACTGATTAGGCTCTGCTGTAATAGAAATAGCAGGCTGATTTAAAAAAATATTTTTACTTGAGGAACCTTGTAATGCTCGTGACTGTGGAGAAAAGTTTAAAAGTCTTTGAGCCCAAAATCTAACATTCAGAAGTCAAATCATGAAAAATTCTCCCCACTTCCCTTTTGAAGCCAGTCCTGGGGTTCAGGGAGCCTTGATTTTCAGTTTTACTGAAACTGCAGTCCAAGAAACTGAAGTGAAAATCATTTATAGTTTAGCTTAAAGAAAGCCTGGTCTATACATGTAAGATAAGTGCAGACATCTCTGCACTCTTTTGCAAAGTTTGGACAGCCAAGAGGTTAACTTTGCACTGCCTGCTCTGTCTTGGATAAACTTCCCATCTACTGGACAAGAAAGTGAAAATCCACTTGGCAAGGGGACCAGTCCATCAACCAACGACCAGCGTTACCAGAGCTGCCAATGTGCAGAAGAGGGATTTTTGCAGCACCAGCCTCCCTGGTGGGGCTGCATTTGGCTGGAGATTCAGCTTCCCAGATGCCTTGGGTGTGCTGATGATTTATGCCAATGGCATATCTCGGCTTTGTAAAGGGAAAATCCCTCCAGGCTATCTCTTAGCATTTCAAAGAGCACAGGATTATTCTGCAATTCTAGAGCTGGTGTGAGAAATCTCAGCAGAGGGATGGATCTCTGCTGCTGGCAGTGGCAAGAGCTGGGTCTTCCACAAGCAATCCACATGAGCCTTGCTGCAAACAGCTGCCTCTACCCTGCCCTTCCCCTGGCCAAGCAAAGGCTGGCTGCAATCAGAGATTAGGTCCTGTTTTATGGTTCTCCAACTAGCCTAGGAAGACCTGACACAACACAGTTGTCAGCCAGATTGTCCCTGACAAGTATCATATGCTTTCCCACACCCCTTAACCGCCTGCTTTTCTCACCAGCCCTGCTGTCATTCATCCCAAAGAGCAGGTGCATTAGCATCTCTATATAACAGCTTAAGAGGTAATAAATAGTCAGATTTGCCAGGTATAAGTGTCATTCAGCTCCGCCAGGAATAGACATCCTTGTCTTTACACAGCTGACTCTGCCCCCTCTCCTTCCCAGGGCCTGTCCCCAGTGTGTCATACAATGGCTATTGAGCACTTCTTTTAAATAATTTCCCTGCAGCTGGAAGATGCCCCAGTGCTCACATTACTCACACTTGTCAAAACCAAGCAAAGATAGTAAAACATCCCTCTGGTGTCCTGAGACTTTGGGCTGCCTTTCCACATTCCGTACTTGGCTTAAAGTACTCTCTGATTCTGGATTTCAGGATGAAGAGAATGTTTGCATGCCTGAGTGAGGAATACTGTCCAGACAGGATTCCTAGGCCCTGTTCCTGCTCCTCCAAGCTGGGAGGGACTTGTAAGATAGATCAATTTAGCTTTTTGACTGTCACATAATCTTGCACCTGTTAACACCAGCCTGTGATACTGACTTTTCATTATTGACCTAGTTTACCCTGGTGCTCACGTGGAATCTATTCTCTAGTGTGACATCCTTACATGGGATAACTTTCCATTTCTTTATTTTACCAAAGTACAAGTATTAAGACATTTGGAGCCTTAGATGTCTACATAGAAGCCAAAGGCAATTATTGGGTGCCTGTGTTGAATTACGTGCCTAAATAGTTTGGGGGCATCTAATATGTAAGTTTCTTCAGGAAAAATCATATTCCTAAACTGCATAATTACACAGAATCTGGTCCAAAATAAACCTGATCACAAATAGCTTTGAGAGAGAAGGCATGGATAGTACCCTTCTTATTATCTGCCAATCGCACTGTGTAATTAATAAAAGCCCTTTCTCTTACAAGGCTATAAAGTAGCTATTTCTGAGTCTAATCCCGAGTCGGGACATGCAATTTAAGGGCAAAGTGCTATTACTGCTAAACATTAATGTAGAGATTACCTTTCCAAAAAGTAATCTCACCTCTGCCCCCAGTAAGGGATCTCAGTAAAGTACTGCACATCACTCATCAAACCGGCCAACCCATACAGAGGTGTTTTGTTTACCCTGGTGACCCTGTTCCCTTGCTGTTTTTATTTTGAAATGACTCTCATACAGCTCAGCCTTATCCAGGTGAGATCTGAGTTTCACTTAATGTACTGCTGAAGCACAGGTTCAGTCTGACTCCTTCAGCTCATCCAGACACCTTTTTCAGAGTAACAACACCTCTTGGGGAAGCACAAATCAGGTCCCCACAGCTATTGGGCAGAAACATGAGAGTCCTGTGTGATAGTCCGGGCCTACTCTAACACCCCTTTTAGCTACAGTGAAGGATACCACTCAAATGGGAAATACGTCAGCAAAGAACCCTGTGCTAAGAGGCCATAGATCAATCGCTTTGTGTGTAAATTGGTGCAAGAAATTAACACTTCACTACTACCTGTGTTTCTCCTGATGAGGCACAATCTACATGACACAAAGCCTGCAGGGACTCTGCCACTGTCCCACATCAGGACAGTGATGTTTACAGCTCTAGCAATTTCAGTGAATGTTGCTACTTCATTGTCTCATAATGACAGACACAGTCCTTTGGCTCTGCAGTCCTCCCATAGTGCCAAGAAAAAGACATGAGATTTTTTACCAGCTGGACTGACCAGCTGCTTTCTGCTAATCCTTCTGTGATCCTGGGAAAAGCACTAGTTAAATCCAAAGTAATGCCATTATTTGTGTTAATTTTGTTATAAGTCGTAGTAACTTCCTCTGTAATGTAAAGTATCATTTTCACAAAATTAGTTATTTGAGATGGAAGAGCTCAGTCCTCACAGCAATTTACAGTCAGCAAGATATTCCCTGAGCTGGGCAAACATCCCTGCTACTGGCTGCCATCAGAGGATGGTGTAACACGCTGTAGAGAGCTTTGTCTCAGGTGATGGTATTGTCATATACATTGAAGACGTCTAGGTTAGTATAGTTGCTAGTGTTAGGTTGAAACACTGCCACTGTTGAGTTCCTTATGAAGGTGAGACTGACAGGGTGTCTGTGGAGCTGGGATTGCTCTGAGCCATTGGCAGCACCTCACATCACTAGCAAAATCGCTCGGGCAGGAGAGATCTTCTGGCAGGGCTGATGTGGGTTGGTGCCCACGGGCACACTTGCTTCCCTTGCATTGCTCCAGTGTGTGCACCATGGTGGGTCCAAAGGCTGGTGTTTCTGGTTTTCCCAGGGACTAACTGGTATATGGTTTCTACAACAAGAATTTGAAGTGCTGTAGATAAAGTAGACAGGTCATGTTTTATTTCCCTTCATTTGTAGATGTTCTAGCAACCACCTTTTCACTGTATGAGTCCACAGCACTGGCTGATACTAAGCAGGGAAAACTAAGCCCAAGTTCACCTTCAGCATTAAGGACAAGAATGAGAAGAGAAAACCAAGCTGGAAAAAATGAGGCTAGGAATTTCCTCCTGATGCATTTAGATGAATATTCATCAGCAAGGAAGAAAACAGAGGAGTGGGTCATATCAGAGATGGAAACAGAAGTTCATCAGCATCTGTCCCTTTTTATTGTGAGTAAAGCCTGTGTGAGGTTGGTGAAAGTGTCCATCACTAAGATAGTGTGGGGCTTTGCATGTAGGTTGCTGGGAAATTCCCTGTTCGTTTCTGCAAGCTCCAGGTGTTACACTGTGGCATACAATTCCATCCCCTTTTCCACCTCTCTGGTAGTAATTTCTTCCCCTACACACTGCAGTCAACTTTGCAGCCTCCTTGTGCGTTACCATAACCCCCTCTTTTTCCTACCTGTATGTTCATAAATGTCCTGTTTCTGAGGTGATGAGGATAAGGGTTAACTTGAACAAATATTCCCAGGAAGAGTCCTAGGAACATCTGTGTGCAGGTGTCTAGGTGCAGTAGGGCAAGGAGGGAAATGAGTGTAAGGAGACAAGGAAAAAGGCAAAGAGACCAGACCATGCTTGATTGCCATCCTTAGTTCCTAAACTAATTATGCAGAGGTGAATTTGGCCTTTCACAGCACTCTTGGTATTGTGTTTCACTTCTGCTGCCTGAAACAATGTATTTCAGTAATCAACAAACATGATTTCTAGGCACTGCTGCAGAAGAAATGGTATTAACAGAAAGGGTGAGACTTGAGATCAGATCAACTTAAAATTGCTAGTGCCTAACACTGAGTATAGAAACCCCCTTGCTGCCACGAAGGATTTATTTGGGTGGGTAATGCACCTGTGGCACTCTACTGATGGCTGCCTTGTTCCAGCTGTGTATCTCCAGCTAAGAAGCTGTAAATTATTTACCGAGGCAGCAAATTAAAGCCAAGCAGCAGCACCTGAGTGCTCAGTGAGTCATACATAAAATATGCTTCTTTCTGTGAGGGTATGGTGTGTTGGTGGAAAGCAGACTGAGTAGTCAGATGAGGAGTTTAGGATGACAGGGATAGGAATCTTCAAGAGAGTTGAATAAGAGGAGGGGGTAGAGTGATTCAAAGTCAAGCTTGTCAGGTGCCATGTGAGGTAACATGATGGTTGGAAAAGACAGAAAGTGTAAGAAAAGAAGCAGCACCCCTTTTAAGATTTGGCAGGAAGTACTGGAGGTGATTTGGAAAGAATGGCTTATTTTATTGCTCTCACCTAGGTATGTTTCTGTGCACATGGAATATGATTGTAAAAGTTTTTGCCTTTCTGAAAAAACAGCTGGAGCATTAAGTAGCCCTGGAGTGAAATATGCTCCTAGATCCACAGCTCCCTGCCGTGCCTGCCTCTCCCTGAAGACTCTGGTTTCAAGTGTGCTGAGCTCTAAGGCACCTTTGCTCTAAAGGCAGTCATCTCACACAGCAGTTCTCAGCTGTGCTGGGAAAGACACGAAGATCTTGCTCATCCCCTAATGAAATTTCCCTCAGGACCAGTAACATGAAGATTTTAATCTTTTTGGTCTGATGAAGCCATAAGAAGTTGCTGGCTTTTTAAAATCCTGTAGCCTCGAAGAAGTCACTGAATCTTCAGCTGAGTTTGAAGACAGAAGCAACTCATGAAATTATCTATTGACATAAGAAGTGAAATATTCTTTCATTTCTGTAAGGTTTCTTATGGTCCTCAATTTTCATAGTCTTCAGGTTTTAATAAAAAAAATATTTTAATGAAAGATTTTTCTAGACAAATCTGTCTTGGTGCTGGGCAGATGGTGGAACAAAGAATGGAAGCCGCTTTGAAAGACAGCAAAATATTTCTGTTGGATATCTAGCGGGCTGTGGATCAGCATGAAAGGTCTGGTTTAACTGTGCAGGAGACAGCAATTTATCTGTGCCACTAATGGGTTGCCTTGTGGCTAGTGCAGTGTTGCCCCAGGGTTTGTCTTCCTGTCCCTTTGTTCAGGGAGGATTGCCTATAACAAGGAGCTAAAACCCCACAGCAGGGTGCAAGCACATAAGAGTGGGGAATTTGCTCTGTGATCTCCAAGTGCAGGTACCACTGACTGGGGCAGCCAGGCCCCTTCCCACTGCTGCTCAGAATAATTTCCAAGTTGTCCACTTGTCAGTAGCTGAGGAAGGCAGTTCCCTGCAGTGTAAACATGTTGTGTTCAACTGTGACAGTAATCTAAAGAGCGTTCTAAGTGTCTGGGGGCATCCCACAGATCTTACAGGCTGGGGAAAGATTTCACAGAGATTAAAAGAATAGAGAAACACCTCTAATGACAAAAAGAGTACAGAGGAGACTTCTACCAAGCTCTGCATGTCCAGAGCAGTTTAGAGGTATATTTTCTGTGAGACGATTTTTAGTCAGGTTTTGGGAGACCATTTTTCTTTGCCATCCAACCAAGCTCTTGCAGTAATACTTGAGCATTAAGTAGTTAATTAAATCTGACTCTGTTTTCACAGACAGAATTAGAAGGATACCAATTCAGAATCTTAATCTGCAGTTGAGGTTTATGTGTTCTGCCCTCACATGATTTTCAACAAGTTCTCTGGGTTGTAATGAGGTTGATTGCTGGTGCCTTTGACCATTTAATAAACTAGTGGTGATGACAAATATCTATGCATACTTCATTAAGTGATATGGAAATTACTCTGAAGCTGGGGTTGCTGGAGCATGGCAGCTGTGCTGGATGGGTGGATATGGGGGTTAGTTATTCAGTTTATTATATGTGCAGCACAAAATTTTTCCTCTTGCCTCTTGGAGCTCTCAACGTTGTGGGTATTCACAGCAAACTTTCCCCAGCAATAAAGCAGAAAAAGAAAAAGGTAAAATTCCAATGAAACAAAAATAGCTGTTGCATTGAAAGGGAGTGAGATAATGTCACAGAATCACAGAATACACTGAGTTGGAAGGGACCCACAAGGATCATTATGTCCAACCCTTAGCCCTGAACAGGACCATCCCCAGGAGTCCCACCTTGTGGCTGAGAGTACTGTTCAATCACTTTAACTCTGTCAGGCTTGGTACTGTGACTACTTCCCTAGGGAGCCTGTTCCAGTATCCAGCCACCCTCCGGGTGAAGAATCTTTTTCTAATATCCAGCCTAAACCTCCCATGACACACAACAACCCCCTGCAGCGCTACAGGCTGGGCACAGAGTGGCTGGAGAGCAGCCAGGCAGAAAGGGACCTGGAAGTGCTGATTGACAGGAGGCTGAACATGAGCCAGCAGTGTGCCCAGGTGGCCAAGAAGGCCAATGGCATCCTGGCCT
>JAYRBT010000181.1:14133535-14146199 GCA_036023395.1 Myiotriccus ornatus | reverse complement strand
CTGGAGAAGAGGAGGCTCAGGGGAGACCTCATCACTCTCTACAACTCCCTGAAAGGAGGTTGTAGCCAGATGGGGGTCAGTCTCTTTTCCCAGGCAATCAGCAATAGGACAAGAGGGGACAGGCTTGAGCTCTGTCAGGGGAGGTTTAGGTTGGATATGAGAAAGAAGTTCTTTACAGAGAGAGTGATCAGGCATTGGAATGGGCTGCCCAGAGAGGTGGTGAATTCACTGTCACTGGAGGTTTTTAAGATGAGACTGGATGTGGCACTGAGTGCCATAGTCTAGTAATCACAGTGGGGCTGGATCAAGGGTTGTACTTGATGATCTTGTTGGTCTCTTCCAACCCAGTTGATTCTATGATTCTATGATTGCTAGTCTTTGCACTTTAGCAAAAGAGGAATGTGAAATAAATGTGGCACCAAGATTTAACAATTGTAATTAAAGTTGAATTATTAGTATTGCTGTGTTGTTTTTTGCTTACTGTTTAGAGATATGGGCACTAAGCTGTCTTTTCATCTGTTTTTCATTTTGGAGATCAAGTGCACATAGGGAAGTTCCAAAATATTTTGAAGAGGGCAGAGAGCAGCTGCATTGCTCTCTTTCTCCTGATATAAAAATACTCAGCCTCTTTGCCCTGTTGTAATCTTAATGTTGTCCAGTTTAGGTCTCCTGTTGTACTTTTATGAGCCAGAAGAATTATAGTTTAGTTTGACAGACCATTATTTCTAATGGTTCCTTCCATTTTCAAGGCAATATATGTGCTCTGTAAATGCAGCTGCTGACTGAATGGCCTGGCATTAAGGTCTGAGTTGGTCCTTTGCTAATAGGAAGCAGATTCTTTAGAAACTATGAAACCAACCTGATTATTTCTTCTCATTGTCCTTGACATAGGAAACTAGTCATGAAATGCAGAAAAGAGATAGAAGGATAGTAAGTGTTCTGCCTTGAAGAATATCCTTATTTCTTAATCTCCAGAAAGTCTGAGATCAGGACAGGATGACAATGTAGAAGCTGAAACTTCAATCTGCTCCTTTTATATCCTATTAATGCCACTCTCTTTTCAACCGCACAAACTGTCAACAATGTCTTTTTTATTACCTGGTTAGCAAACACATGAAAAGGAAGAGCTGCCCACAGCTGCAACACTGATGGGTTTCACATGGACAAATGTGTCATTTCTCCTGCCTAGCTGAGAAATTAAAATGGTCCTTTCCCCCTGCTCTCAATTTTATGGTGTGTTGCTCCATCGTAATAAAATCAATTAAATTGCGGCTGATGGAGTCTGGCCCAGAGAGTTGCCTCTATTTGTGTCACCCCAGGCAGGTACTGGCAGCAGTGCCAGAATGCAGGAGGGCTGTGGAGCTCAGCCAACACACAAATGGGATATTCTACTACAGGAACCCAGTCTACCGTATGGCAGCAGCTCTGCTTTCTCTGGGGAATCCTTAAGACCATGGCTCTGCTCTATCCTAATTAGCCTAGAGGAGGGATTGTCTGGCATTATTATCTCCAAGAATGAGTGACCATAACCTTTTTGTGGCTGCTATTCTGCTCAGAGGACAGAAATAGTATCAACATTGGCAGCTAAAACAGAGAACACCAAGTGTCCTGTTCATTTTAACATTCAGTCGCTCTCTAAGACTGAGAAATATGAGGTAGAAAGGGGTGTAGCATTTTGTATCTGCTTTCTCATTGTGTCTGTGGCATGAATTAAATTCTTGTATTATTTGATTTTCATAGTAGCTGTCCGATACTGTGTTTTTCCATCTTATAAGCCTATATTATTTCTTAGAGAATACAATATAAAGAAGACTTAGAGTGGTAGTGTGGTTTATTTTCAACAAACCACCCTGGGAGTAATTTCCTTCTGTTAAAAATCCTTTCAGCACTTTTACAAGGAAGTTTTTTTAGGAATACCTCCCTGCCCCATTTCATTTTTCTCCAGGGGTTATTGCAAATCCTCAAAATCCTTTGAAATCTGGGCTAGGCTATTGCATGAATAAAAGAGACATGTTAGGGAGAAGACAATATGTGAAACATAAAATATAGTCTTTCGTATTGTTGCTTTACCTATTACCTTGTCTTTATCTCAACCCAGGAGTTTTCTCCCTCTAACTGTTTTGATCCTCTCCCCCAACCCACTGGGGCAGAGTGAGTGGCTGTCTGGGGCTGAGTTTTCGGCTGGTGTTAAACGATGACAATGCAGCATGACATAGGAACAGGATCCAAATGAATGCTTGTGCCTGCTGTGAAGTGGTTGATGTATTGTTGTGGGGTTTTTTTCTGTTGTTGTACAGTCTTCTCATTAGTTTGTGCCCTCCAAACACATTCAGTAGCGCACTTTGGCCAGACAGGTTTTTTAAATTGGATGGAGTCCATCTTTATTCTGCAGAAGTGATTAATAACTTTTTTTTTTCTTCTTTTTAGGGCAACATTTGTTTTCTTGCCATCAATCCTTTTAGGTTTTAGAAGCCATATATTGCCACATGTGTTCAACATGAGCACTGTATTTAAAGATTAATGGTAGAAGCCCAGCTTTTCAATACCATCATTTTCTGAACCTAACTCGGGGGAGATGATGGTTAGTTCAAGTGTTAACTGTTCTCTAAAACCATTCCTCAAGTGCTGCTGTTACAGTCTTTTGCACCTTCCCCAAGATTGCTGGTCAACAAACAAACCCATCCAACCTTTATCTAAAGAAGTTTTTAATGTCACCCTTGACATGTATCTCTGACAACCCTGCCATTACAGATTCATAATTCATTTGCCTCAGTAAACTTGAGGCTGAGTCTGCTAAAACTTTTACTTCCTTTTCATTTTGGGGATAGATGTGCAATGTGGGGAAGAAGACACTTATTAGACACAAAGAGATAAGGAAAACCCTAGTCTTCATTTCCTCCTCTAATAGGTATTTCATTTTTTAGCCTGAACCTTATTCTTGTGAACCAGCCTGTGTCTTTTTGAGAATGCAGGACACTGTTTCTGAATTGCCTTTGTTTTCATTTAAACAGTAGTTAATCACACCAAGAAAAAAAAGTTGTTTTGTTTTGGTTTTTTGTTTAAGAATTGTTAATGAATGCTGATAAATAATCTTATATTGAGTGGCTGATCAACCTGAGGTGAGGATTTTGTTTCTTCCTATGTTCTATAAGGGGGGCATGAGTATTTAAACAAATTTAAATTACTAATGTGGAGAGGCAGGTTAGGATTTACTAAATACGTACAACTTTCAGCAGTTTGCTTTTCTCTGTGTTCACATATTTTGAGTCACAAGTTAACAATACCTGCAATGCAAATGTGAAGCTGGCCTAGGAATAAATAAGAGAGTGTTTTTAAGTTTAATAATACAGTCGATATTTGTGGAACCACAGCATATAGGTCAGCAAACTGAAAGAGTGCTGAACTGGAGAAGTAGGAGCAGAAACTAGGAGAGAGGAATGGGATGGGGTAGGATTGCCCAGTGCTCTTCTGTAGAGTTAGCATCTTGAGCAACAACAACCTGGAGAAACCATGCAGAGTAAATCAGACTCACCACAGAGCTCAGCGTATACACTGACCTGGCTGCTTTGAAGCTTACTGTACTTTGGAGCTGAAACTTCTTTCTACCAGAAATTTGGCATTTCTGAAGATGAAGAAAGGCAAAGAACTTACATCTGGTCTCTAACACAGACACAGAGATCTGAAGGGGTGTTACAACAGTATTAGCTCTGCTGCTGCTTCTGAGGTTGGTTTTTTTCCCCCTCATTAGGAGCAGGAGTGGAGACAAAGCACCTACAGTAAACAGAAATAAATCAGAAAGGGATGTAATAGATCACATTTCAGCTATTGCAAAAAATGCTTTTGTCATTATAACTGGTTGCAGAAAAGCTGACATCATAAGATGATATCCTTTTTCTTACTACTAGTAATTTAATTAGTCTCAAGCAGTTTGAGTAAACATTGATTTTTAAAATTAAAAACTCCACATACTGTTTTAAATATTGATCCTTTACCTTTTCCAGGTGGGAGGTAAAAAAAGATTTGCTGCTGAGGCTCTGAAATGATTTCAGAGACTCTTAATGATTTTCCTTTCAGCTTAGCTAGTAACAAAATCCATATTTATATACCATGCAGGCAAAGTTAAAAAAAAAAAAAGCTATGGAAGAAATGCTCTAGCCTCTGTATTACACTGATTGTAGTTAACCACTGCTTGCTGCTGCAGTTGCTTTGAGATTTCTATTTTAAGTCCCAGGGGCAAAACAGAAGTTAGTGGGACTATGGGTTGGAAAGTACATTGAGAATCAAGCTGCTGACAAGAGAAGTGACATTTTTACTGCTATTATTAGCTGTGGCATCAAAAGAATATGTCCAAAATCTAAGCTAACAGGATTCCTTTGTGACAGCCACTAGGTATGCACATGATGGGAGAAAATTCCTTTCCAACTGAGTTTGCAATAAAAATAACCAAGATGAACAGAGTAAATTCATTTTTAGGTACGATGAACTAAGGCAAAGAACAACTGAGTTGATGGAGGTGGGGCTTTCCTGCTTCACAGAGAACATAGTTTTGTGTTTTTGTTGTGCAACCTGCTCAGTTGTTTCAACCATAAAGGGTTCCCTTTCTCACCTGGAAATGACATAAGTGGGTGTAATTCTGCACAGTCCAGCACCTGGCATCTCAGTCTAACTGCAAAATGCTACAAGTGCAACTTAATGAGAAAGGGCACTTTTACCATCAGGAAGAGAATCCAAGATGTTGTAAGCTTCCTGACCAGAATTATTTTATGAGGCTGTTCTTTTTTTCCTTGTGGCAATTTTGTTTAAAAAGCCCACCAATCAATCCCAGACCTCCAGACATCAGACAGCTCACCCAGAGTAGAATTGCAGACCAGCCTATTTGTAGCAACCAGGTCATTTTCTGCAGAGGCAGAAAAAAAAAAATCAGTGTCTTTTGAATGCAGTGAACTGACACTATCTGAGATAATTTTCATAGCAGTGATCTGCAGGTCTGCTATAACTGGAGTGACCTGGGATGACTCAGATATTTGTGATCATGTGAAAATGTCCTTAAATACTGACACCTGTGAGTGCACAGCTGTTCTGTAACCTACCTCTTTCTATTTACGAAAACATGGAAGTTGGCCCCTAGGAAAAATGAGGTCTAATAGAAGGCTACCCAATCAGAGCAATTTATTCAACTCATGTGTTGTCTTAAAAAGTCTCAAGGATTGGACTAAAACCTCAAGTGGTTGTCCTTGACTTGCACAAAGTTTGCAGGTTACAGGATGAGAATCTGGCCTTTGCAGAATAGTCCTGAATTCTCTTGGGTTTTTTGGTTCCATGTGCAGAAAAAATTTCCAAACTTTTTCATGAGCTCTTCCCCTAGTGCTGTAGTATTATTCCGAGAGAATGGATGGCATTTGCTTTAGAAGCAGTTTGGTGCATAACATTCTAAAGCTCCAGAACTGTGGAGAAAACTTACACTGCAGCATTTTTGATTGGAGCCAGCAGGCTATGCCAGCAGAATTAATTAAGAGTGTTAATTTCCTGTATTAGTCCTTGGCTTCTGTGGCTTCTCTTCACCTGTACTAACTGTAATTTGTGCAACTTCCTTTAGCTTTGCTTTAAAAGCTATTTAAGCCATAAGCATCTCAGGAACCTGCTGCAGAATATAGATATACTTTGTGGAATTGTTATCCTGTCTCCCAGTAAGAGAGCTTTGTGCTGTTAATTACAGCCTGAAGCTATTGAATGCTACTGCTGTGTTAAAGTAAGTGGAAGGAATGTTCTATGTCTCTGAACATAGGCCAGTGAACATGATGGGTTCTTTATAATCTTGGTAATTCTTTTTTTTGGGTGATAATTTCACAATTCTTAAGAAACATTTTGTCGTATTAAGTGATGTGGTTGAAAGTCCTGCTTAATTATTGATGCACTGAGAGCACCAGTATGGATCTAACCTACTATCAGATGGTAACTTTTTTCCTGCACAGTGAGAGTTGAAGCTTCAAAAATGGTGCGTTGATTAATTGATGCAGGGTTCATTGCCAACATTCTCTTGCATATTTTATGAGGCAAGGAAATGATGGGAAAGATGGCTAATTTTCCTCCTGAAAGTTCCACCTTTTAACAAAGACTGAGGCTACAGGCAAGCTCTCTTATCCCTGAGAGGAAGTTTTCATGTAAAGATCAGTTATTTTACTCAACCCTGTGTGACATTTAGCACTAAGAAAATGCATCTGTCCTTTTCAAAGAATATGTCCGACTATTTTCCTAACTTTGTGAAAAGTATGATGACTGACAATCTTGATCCCACTCTTCTGTGTGCTGGTATATAGAAAGAACTGCTGATATTCATCCAAAGCAGGGCATACCTGCTTGCTGCACAAACTCATACTGAAGATGATCTCTCCTCACTATAAGTAAGACTTGAGAAACAAATAGACGGGTGTCCAAAGTGGTCATCTGCCAACTTGGTGCACAGAAAGATAATTTCAGGGCTTTGGAAGACAATCTTTCCCTGGCCCAGTGGAGAAAAGACAGTGAAGAAAACTGGAAAAGCTTTGAGAAACTGAGGAGCTTCTCCCACAAGGTATGGCATGTCTTGGTGCTTACATTACCCTTTTCCTACTGGGAGCAAAGAATTTGAAGACAAAATGCACAGTAATGGATTGTTTAGCTGGGGCTATCCCCCGAAAAGTGAGCATTAAAACATTCATTGTGAATTTCTGTGAACCTCAGTTTTCCATTTCCATTTCCTTTCCATGCATATGGGCAATGGATCTGGTCACTTGATGGTTGTGCTATTGTTTCTTTCCATAGGACAATTAAAAAATTATATTGCTCTACAGGCTACAGTAAACAAAGGCATTTCCTTCAGAGGAGTCCCTCAGAGGTCAGAGCACCATGGGCTAGATGTCTGTCAGCCACCTCATCTAATGCTTTCTTAAGCTGGTGCTGCACCATGCAGCAATAGCAGACCTTGCCTTAAGTCTTGGCGTGGTGTTCCATGATCTGTAGTTTGGATGGCCCCATGAAGCCCAGCAGTTGACAACAATATAATTTTTCCTTGTCTGACAGTCTGATCATTTTCATATTGATACCTACTCTGAGAAAAATGCACTGAAGGTGAGATTATTTATTCTCGTGTACTCCTAATGGCAGAAGGGCAGCACAAATCCCCTCTGTTATAACCTGTCTCTCTTGAACCTGGTAACAAAGCCTATAAACCTGGAACAGCTTCCAGTGAACATGTTATTAAATTGTCAACAGACACAAGAAAGCCCTATAGAGACTCCCAGCCAGCTTGTAGCTTGTATTAAACCAGGGCAGATTTCATGCACACCGAGTGTTATTTTAACTTGATTTTGTGCTAGATCTGGCTTGTGACACAGGACTTCAAAACTCTTCTTGATCAATAAATACCCAGTATAGACATATCTGATAAGAGGTTAGAGGTCTCAGCTCTTCAACAAATGTGCAAACTAGAATCATGGAAAATTACAGCAATTTGCAAATTGAGAGATTCCTCTGTATACTGAGTCACACAGCACCATTCCGAGAACACCATCACAACAACAAAAAACATCAAACATAAAAATATCCATCCTATTGAATAATATCATCCTGCAATTTGGACACAAAAAATTTTCTCATTATCCACACCCTCAGCTCAGTACCCCCTGTGAGGAGAATAGCTGGGAATGTGAGAGAACAAAAATGGTAAGAGATCACAGTAAGAACATGCTTGTGGTTTTTTGAGGCTGTTCACAGTCAAATTGGGTAATAGGTTTTGTATTACATTTTAAAAACATTTTAACCCGTTCCATATATCAAATTTCATAATGTACGATTCAAGTCCAATTCACATTCAGAGTGGCTACAGATTTTCATTTCACTTTCAACTGTGCTATGACTGTTATATATTCAATACTGTACCTTATTGGATTTATAGATAAATGCTGCTATATTTTTTTATTAATAATTTAACTTCAATCCCTCTGGTTGCTGTTGCTTTGTGGAGACAATATTGTATCTCTCCATACTTTCATGGTGACAAACTTGATTTAGAAATCAAGAAAGGAAACACTTGCTGAATATTTATTCCACCACAGAGTGTAAATGCAGTTCTGCTTCTCCAAGTTAATTTAAATATTTAAATCTTTAAATCTTAAGTCATGAAGCTTAAGTCTGATTTCTGTTTATGAGTTTTTTGGCTTGTGTGGCCCCAAAAGAGCAAGTGCAGGGCAAGAAGGCCATATCAATATGTGTTTGGCATCATCCTCGTGCTCAGACCTTAATGTCATATCATGAAGTTAGAATTGGAGATGGCAACACAGGGATAGTTACAATGGCTCAGCTGGAAATAAGAGTGGTGGCTAAACTGGAGCTTTTCCTTGTCTCTGTGTAAACCTTTGTGCCTGAGAAAAGGCACAGCTGCAGTTTTGAGAATGCTGGGATCTGAAGCTTAACAGTAGATGCAGTTGAAGGGGTAGGGAAGGGAAATGCAGGCAAATCTGGACCAGATGATCACTGTAGGTCCCTTTCACCTGAAATACTCTATTCTACACCACAGGTAACAAGCAGTATATTCATGCATTCTACATCTTGTTCCTCATGTCACCTCCTTTATAACCAGGCAGTGAGGAGACTGACCTACTTTGGAAGCCAACATGACAAACTCTTGCTTGAGCACTATTACATACGTATCTATAAAAGTTTAAACAAGAAAAATGTGCGTTTCAAAGCAATGTGTTTGACTGTATTTAAATTCAATCTCTGTATAAAGGAGATTAATTTAAAGTCTACCCTTTTGAAGGAAAACAAACAAATATCCTCACAGAATCACTGCAGGAATCTGTGTGTCTGAGATTCCCAATAAATGAAATGGTATTTTCATTTGGCAAATTTGAGATTTGTTCTGGGACTGTCCCCTATCAGGAGTTTGGCTTGACTTGAAGCGGAAATTCTCCAGCGCCATAACCCTGAAATCATGTCAGACACTTTGATGGGCCTCAAATGGATGGGTAAGAACAAGCCACCAGTGTATAAATCATCCTTAACCACTTGTTGCAGGAGTGGAACCTCTTTATGTATGGAGCAGGCAAGGGTAACAGAGTAATCCTGAGACTGGGATGTGAGAACATCACTTTTGCTAGAATCACCTCAGTTTCTGAAGGACATTTCCTTTGGGCATACGTAGCTTAGAATTGGACTGGTTTTTTTTCAAACTAACTAGCCTAATGCTCTGCTACAGCTTGGCAGATCACATGGTGAGAGCTCCAAATGACTGTTTTCAGCTGCCAGTGGCCTTGCTCTCCCTGTCACTCATGCAACAGCAACAAGTGAATACTGACCTTTCTAGAATGGGCTTGGTGCTGGAACAGGAAACTCTTCAGCATGTGTCACTAGCCATGTTTACCTTCATCTGTCTCTCCAAGCTGCTTTGTCAGAGCTGAGATGAACAAAAAGAAACCCCAATAGTCTGAATATCATGATCCTTAAAGCATTGTCTTAATCAGTTTACTTTAAAATATGGAAGAGAAAAGGGGGGAAAAAAGGAAAGAGAATGTGGAATTAACTTCTATCAGCTTGTTTTGATATTAAGGAACTATACTGAGTTGTACTTCTACTGGTTAACCCAGGTACTTTTTTTTTTTTATTACTTATAAGTCGTCCTGAAAGTTTCTAAAATAGATAGATCTTAATTTTTTCCTGAGTATGGTATTAATCTAAATAAATTATATATTTAAACTGTCACCAATATAAGTGCATATGAATCTCGATTAAAAATATTATGAATATATTTCAAAGAATGGAGTTGAAGTTGTTACTGGAATAAGTATGGTGAAGTATCATATGTCAATATTATCTGTAACAAAATGTGCGAAATATAAAGGCAATAGAATATTTATGTAAAGTACTTTAACTGCTTATACCCATTCTTTTTCATGATTCAGTTTTTCTAACTGCTGTGTCTTTTTCATGTTGGTTTTTTTTTTTTTTGTCTTGTGTAAGGATGACACTACTTACAACCTTAGCCAACTGTAAATTAACAGTGTCATTTATGGGAGAATTTAAATAAGCTTTCCGAAGTTGAAGGTTTAGATGATCATTTTCATTTTAGAAACTGGGCTGGGTATCTGGTGTGATTACGTTTTTTTAAAGAGATGTCAGCAAAGAAGGCATTATGGGAAGAAGGATTAAATTGTTAAATGTGAAGATGGATGTTTATTGCCTACTTTCTTGTGTTTTAAACATGTGATAATGAAATATCGTGGGAAGTTAAAAGAGAGAGCTTCATTCAACATTTATTATAAAGACTCACTATGGTCAAACCTCATTTTAGTTAAAATTAATTCCAATTTGCAGAAGTTACAGTGTTCCCTCTATTAAAAAACAATAAAATCTCCTAACCTTTGGAAGTTTTAAAAGGCCAATTCTGCTTGTACATGGGCTACACATTGTATCACCTTTTTCAATTTTTAAAAAACTACTATGATTAATTTTATTATTTCTGTGTGTTTTCATCACCTACCTTGCTGTAGGTGAAAACATATTTTTTCCAGACAATATGTGCAGGATTAGAACACTGCAGAAAAATTATATTGCTCCTCATTAACTGCTTTCCCTTAATTTTAAGGGAATATGTATGAAATTAATGCCAGTGACAAGCATTAGTGTCTGAAAGACTACCAGACTTTTGCTGAAATAGGGGACTATCATAAAGAAAGGGATTAATTTCTTTTACCATTATTTGGCAGGATTGGTGTGCAGTGACAAACATAGATTCAAACATTAGTTTGCAGAAAATTAGGTTATAACCTCCTGTCAATAGTCATAGCCAAGTACATTTTATCTTCAAACAAGTCGCACTTTTAAAAATTCAAATCTTATACTGAAAAATTAAAAACCAAAGCATGATAATGATATTAAACTAAATCAATAATTAAAGAGGTGATGGGAAACCACCACTTCTTATGATCACTTTATCACTAAGCCTGCCTTCCTACTTAAAACTGATGAAATCGAAGCTGGAGTAAAAAAATTTAGTAAAGAAAAAAGCTGGAGCCTGGACTGTGTCTTCTGCCCCTTTGTTTGTTAATTACAGCAGTAAATTCACCTACTGAGCCACTATGCTTACATCTGGTTTATGCATTTGAAGTGACAGCTCTGAGCCCTGTGGGATGAAGGGACACAGGTCTCTGGGGTGGAACATCGTCATCTTGTTCTTTGGAATGAGCACCCAAGGCCATGTTTACAATTCATGGATTGAAACTGGGGAGTGAATTAAGAGACGTGCAGTAGTAATGACAGAGGTACTGAGGCCCTGGAGAGGAGCAGCGAGCTGACCAAATTGCTGGTATTAATGGACTTTGAGAGCAGAAGGGAACACAAACAAATTACCACTGATTTTTGAAAAGGATCTCATGAATTCATCCAGTGGGAGGGGTTGTTGGCATCTCTTGGTGTGTGTGCATTGCTATAGTGCATGGAGACCTTTTGAACTGCAGAGTTCAGTTTATGGTTTTTGAAATTCACTGACTGCATGTTCTTAGGTAAGTGGCTTCACCTCTGAGCCTTGGGCTGTCTGCTGAAATACATTGTAAGACTAAAGCTGTGAATGTAATTCTGCAACTAGAATGTGCTTTGAAATCCACAGAGGATAACTGTACTAGTAACAGAAAGTGCTGCAAGGTGTAGGAAACTCAGCTCCTGTCTTTGCTGTAGCTTTCTCCAGTTGAGCTTGATCCTGGGCTGCAATAGGTCTGTAGGTATTTTTTTTTTTGTTGGTTGGTTGGTTGGTTGGGGTTCTTTTAGTCTGCTTTTCCACCTCAGACCTAGAATTTGTTAGATTAGCCAGCTGGTTTCACCTTTCCTTTTCTGCATTCTTTTAAGGAACCTGAATGTCTTTGGGCCACTGTGATATGTTGAGTTAAAAATTACTATAATTACCATGATCCCTGTGGAATTTGAAGTGTGCACAGTTTATGCCTCAAGGGGCTTGAATCCTTGGAGAGTCTGTTTTCTGGGACAGCAAGAGCTGTGAAATATACATATCTTGATTTGCACTCAAGATCAGAGTCTGATTTTGTATGGTTAAATAAAAAAGTGCTGATTTATACAATTTGTTCCTGGGTCATAATTATGGTTTAAAATTAATTGAATAGCCTGGAGGTTTCACTACTGTACATGGTAATGATTACTAAAAATTGATTCTCCCCTATATTTCTTTATTAACTTATCTGAAAATGACATATCGTGAAGAACAGCTTTAAATATTGCTGTGCTGAGCAACTTCGCAAATTGCTATTCAGCTGTTCATGGTGATGTTGGTTTTTTTTTTTCCTTCATTGACTTTTTAGGTGATTTATTATTCTAGAAGTGCCTGAGATATATGTTTAACAAGAAACACAACGGGGGCTGTGTTCATGTTTCTGACACAGGACGTTGCTCTCTTAGCCTTCAGGAACAAAATATACATGTCTTCCAGACAGACAAGCTGGATCACACCCTCCAGACACGACAGACAAGCTGGATCACACCCTCCAGACACGAGGATATTGCCCCAATTGGTTTCTGTGCCACTCAGCATACCTGGGCTAGCCAAGCATGGACTATGCGCACACAAGAACTACTGAGATACAACAACCCATCTCTGGCCACTTTGCAGCTGGGTTTTTCA
>JAYRBT010000181.1:14111292-14133435 GCA_036023395.1 Myiotriccus ornatus | reverse complement strand
GTTGCTCTCTTAGCCTTCAGGAACAAAATATACATGTCTTCCAGACAGACAAGCTGGATCACACCCTCCAGACACGAGGATCTTGCCCCAATTGGTTTCTGTGCCACTCAGCACACCTGGGCTAGCTAAGCATGGACTATGCGCACACAAGAACTACTGAGATACAACAACCCATCTCTGGCCACTTTGCAGCTGGGTTTTTCAAGATATTTTGTTGCTGTGTGGAGTTAATTTAATACATAGCTATAGAAATTGTTACTTTTTAACCTTTGTTAATTTGTATTATTCATTGTTATTACCTCAGTGGGCTTCTCTGGCCAGGTTTCTAAATATGGGCTCTATATTTGCGTGGTTTAGTCACCCAACTGGCAGTTCTGCAAATGGTATCTCCTGTCTGCTCATCCAAGTGGTCCCATCAGGAAAATATGGGAGGGTTTGACCCCTGTTAATGAAGGATTTGAAAACCTCCAAAAGAGGTAGAATCACTCTGAAGTTCAGGCAATTACATGGAAATTTTCTGGTAGAAGAAAGAAAATAGCTGTGAGGGTAAGACCAGTTCCTCTGAAACCATAAAGCAAACAGTAAAGATGGAAGTAATGTTACCACTATTCTTTTGTTACTATTATCATATATGTATAAGTTTTGTTGCTGACATTATAGATATGTTTTCTCATGCTCTGAAAAATATATTCTTAAAAGGTTTCACTCCAAGTTTTTCCAAATGTTTAATTTAGATAACAGTTGACCATGGCAAAAAGATAGCATTATAGTATTATAAACCTATCTTCCATATTATTCTTTCAAACATCTCTATAACTTTTGGAGGGATGGAAAATGAGACATTTGACCTTACATAGGCAAAAGTTCTCCAGTGAAACTTCCCAATCAAGTTATTACTATAAAATTTTACACTTCATCAGATCAGCACTTTCCAGCAGACTATTGTTTTACTGGGAGGTTTTCATCCAGTTTTTCATTTGCATTGAATATTGTGAGTCTAATTCCTAAGAAAAAATGAAAGCATTTGAATTGTGCATGTTGTAAATTTCAGAGAAAGATAAGAAATGAGGGAAATAGTCTGGTTTTTTTCTTATGCACTGGAATAACAATTACAATTTATCAATTTTTCTGAGTTTCTCTGATTTGACAATGAAAGAAACACCCTGTTTGTGACCTTGGTGGGATTTGCTTTGGCTGCCTCTCAAAGGTGATGAACTTGCTGCCTTCTTCACCTCCACAAGCCACTGAGACTTGGCACTTGCTGGTGTTTGTCGGTCAAGACTTGCTGTGCTCAGGTCTGTCATAGCCGAAAGGGCAGATAAGAGGTTGGCACAGTACTCTCCTTCCTTATCAGCTGCCAAAATGATGGACAACTGATAATGACCATTTGTCAGTTTTTCTTAGAGTGGGAAGAGCTGAGCCTGGTGTAGGATATTCTCCTCTGTGACAGTAAAGCCCTTACAGCTATGTCCATAATAGCCACGATATCTGATGGCACCACTGAGGTGTGGCATTTTCATCCCTTGACACCTCTATATTTTCACAAATTCCAGCTCCAGTCAGGGGACCTGATTTTACTTTATATCCCCCTGGCAGCCTCACTGTCTGTGTGCTGCTCACCATATGGCACTTGCAGACTGGTGCTTTCTTGGCTTGGTGACTTGGATCTGCTTGTGAATGGCCCTCCTTTATTTCGTAATAGAAAAGAAATGAGCTGGGTCAAAGTTAAAGATGCTGCCCATCCCTATTGCAGGTACTGACTTTCACCAAAGTAATTTGCAATTGCTTTGGAGAGAAAAGGCCAAATGTGAAGGATCATGGATGTAAAGAGAACATGATTGTCTTCACCAGTGGCTGCAGGAACCCAACAACATTTTTCTGACTGCTTAGGACAGAGGGAGGGACAAAGCATGGTATACATTGTTGTAAACCCCAATCTCCCTTCTGCATTCTCAGTCTAGCAAAATGCCTTGATGGAGACGTGAGAAACTTTCCTTTCCTTTTACACCAGAGGAGGAACATGGCAGAATATCCTTTTCTGCATAGCTGAAATAAAATGAGACTCAATTCCTCTTGCGATGTTCACAGAAAATTAGATCAGTTTGTCTTTCTGACATGAAGTGAATCTTCACTCCAATTACTTATGCTTCCCCATATCAGTGCCACCTCTTCTCTTCCTTCTTTCTAACCCCTGTTAACTGCTGCTGATTTCTTGGCTCTTGAGATTCACAGGAAAGGCATACCAATAGAATATTTTTTTTCCTCTCTTATTGTTTCCTCTGTTTTGTTGTATATAAATGTACAGGGATGTCTGACTGTTTATTGGTGTAAATGCTCTGGGCAATGTTAGCATTCAAGCTATCAAACTATTAAGGATATGATTCTGCAGAATGTCTTCTCAGAGATATTGAGATATTTCTGTGTTTCTTGGTGGACTTGGATGGGTGTGGAGGACATTCATCCCTTCAGGCAGAGCTGAAGATCAGGCCCTAATTTCTGTTAAATTTAGGACAAACAGCCACCAGTGTTTAGCAAGGATATGTGTTTGTTGAAGAAGAAGGAGCTTCATGCTGTGCTGATTGATGTTGATTTCCATTCCATTATTTCAGGATGTGCACTACATGCTACCGAGAGGCCAATTATCAAAGGTTGTTTAAAAGACACGTCTCTGAGTACTGGGATTCATCATTAATTCAGGGGGTTATGCTTCTGCCTTTCTCTATTCCACTCACAACAAAAGCAGGTTTTTTACATATATTTCCAAGTTTCCACCTTTGAATAGAGTGCTTGGCTGCCCGTGGAACTTAGTTCTGTTCTTTGTGAAGAACCACATTGAGTTTGAGAGTTTTGTCCTATACAGCAACATTGGTCCCAGCATATTAGATGTGGCCAAAGAGGTAGCAGCAAAACAACAGCTCATCCCAGTAGTTTATACAGTAGGTAATGCTCCCAGAGAAAACAGAGTACAGACATTTGGCAAAGTTCAAAAGGGACTGATGATTACAGAATTATCAAAAAACCCCTTACTAGTTAAAAACCCTCCAGCTAAACAAACTCGAGAAAGACGAAGGCCAGTGGTCATAAGGGAGGCAACAAAAGGTTTGGGATGCAAAGATGCAAACCCTTGGCACAATTCCACTCATTTCATTCCACCAATTTCCTTCAGTTGGCGTAGAAGAGATGCTGGCCATCTGATTTAATCATACACTTTCAAAATACTCTGTGGAACCAAATCCTACTTTTAATCACTGTGAACATTCTGGCAGCAAGAAATTTAGCAAGATTGTGGGGTAATACCCGGTTGATGTTGCTCCAAACTGTATTCTTCCTCATGGAAGACACCTGGACCAAACCTTTGCCAGACATAAGTTGTATCAGCTAGGGAGGCCAGAGGTATCATGAATCAGATGTCCAAACAACTGGGGTCCCCACACTGACAGCTAGGTTTGCCACCTGGAGGAGTGTGAGGAGGGAGACTGTTGGGGGGGCAATACCATTGGCATCATCCTGTGCCAATATGGGATCAGTAAGACTTGCTCTTCCACCCTCTCTCCAGACCCTGCTGCATTCCCCAGGCTCATCAAGACCTTATTAAAACTTACATTTATCCAGGTCTCTGCACATGCAAACTAATTAATAGTCACAATACCATGGTGAAGAAGATGAAAGCAATATTATTATCCTAATTTTACACAGAAGCAGAGGGGAATGCTGAGCTAGTACTAAATGTGTCAAGCTCCCACACTCACAGAGTCTGCCCCTGCTGTACTCTTCATTACATGATATGGACATATATATAATGAGCTATCCATGGGGTTTTCAAGATGCTGACTTTGCTGTAAGCTTTGGTTGCAGTCCACAAATGTGGAAGTGTTCACTCAGTCTGAGAATAACTCCATCTTTTCCAATTTCGACTTCTCCCTAATGCATCTTCTTTCATTCAGTTTCATTCAGGCGACTTCATTATGTTTTTAAATGCAATCCTATCATTATGTGGCCAAAATCGATTCAGATTCCTTCTGAGAAAGTTTCTGGCTCTGATCTGAATCTACAAGGAAGACTTTTGCTCAGTTACACCAATTCCCTCTAAAGGTACTTCCAATATGATTGAGAGGAATTTTAAAGCCTATTTAATAAAATATTACTAGAAAGAAATTAATCCTGTTCTATTCTGTAGGATTTCATAAAGCAAACTTTAAAAATAACACGTTTTCTAATAACTTTTTGTATTAACAGAACTTGCTCTGCTCTGTGTCAGTCTGTCTTTACAGCTGTCACTGCCACTCTGAACAGAATTTGCCTTGTGCTTCTGTTACAGTCAGTAGACAGAAATAGACATTTTCAGAGCAAAAATAACTCCACACAAATATGTCACATGAATTACAATTAAAGAGTCCTATTTTCATCTGTCAGCAAAGGGACATGAGTTCAGCTAGATCTGTCTATATTACAGATGTAGAAAATTAGATAAGGTGAAACCTACCCTCTCTTCTCCTTTTCTCTCTGTACTACACTGTGTTGCCAATTTCCTGTGTAATGTCAGGGATTGACCCAGTCAGAGTCAGTCCTTCCATGGACTTCTCACCATGTGCTCTAGATCCTCCTAAAAACCACATCACACACATTAGATCTAGGCCTTATCCTTCCTCTTTTAAAAGGTCTGCTCCCATGTAGGAATATTCCCAAGATCAGTTTTCTATTTCCTTCTCTGTATTGTTACATTTATAAATTGCTGAGGTATTCTCAGGGCTCACAGTTCCAACAGTGCAGGGATGTGATCCTTGTGATAGCACCGCTGTGAAGTTCTTAGTAGCTAATGGTCACATCCTACAGAGAGACTGCAGGCTCACCTGGCTTTCTGGTGGCACTTTATGAGTCTCCAGTAATTGTCTCATTGCCAAATAAGTAAGAATTCTCTGACTTCTGAGAGTGCAGAGGGCATTGCTGTGTTAGATCTCCAGGGCTTTATAATATGGTTTTATTACCTTGCTAAATATAACTGCTTGCTTCTTATTTGCCCAAGAGAATTAACATACTATTTAAAGGCTATTTTATTTTTTTTCTTTTGCTTTGGCAGACAGACTGTATGTGTGTGTGAGTGTATGTTTATGTTTGTACAGTATATTGAGCAATTTTGGTGGCTATTTGCCAAAAGAGATAATAATGTTGTAGTTTTAGTGTCTGTTTATTTCTCTGATCTCTTCTCCAAACCTGCCTCTCACCTCCCTATTGATTTAATGCAGCTAGTGAAGTTTTACAACCTACATTTAAGGAGGCTGCTGTTTGAAATCCATGAGGGGCTGCTAATCAGAACTAACTGCAAGCATCAGGTGCAGTTGGTGACTCTGTCCTGGCCTATTGGCTTAAGAGAGCATGAAGGGCTAATTTCATGGCTGATAAAGCTTTCTGTCAAGGAGGCTTCCCAAACAAATGAACATTGACTTTTCTTTACAATGGAAATAAAAATAGTCTTCTATCACAACTGCCTGCTTGAGCAAGGTAAGAAGTCACTTCCCTGTGGGCTATTGCTGGCTACTTGGGAGCTTGCTAAGTTACCTAGACAAGATTTCCAAATGAATTTTGGAACCTAATTCCTCTTAGGTCACTTTTCCCCTTTGAGTTCCTGGGGTTTTTTGGTATTAGGTGATAAAAAACAGTGGCAGATCTTCTGCAGGCTTTGCAGCATTTCCTTTGGTATCTGCTAAGAAATAGGAAATGGGTGTCAATCTCTTTAAGAATCTAGATCTTTGTTGCTTCTCTTTTGGTTTGCCAATTTAGTGTCTCCTCCCTCTTTCATCTGACTGATCTCTTGATATTGCCTACACTCCTGGGACAACTCTTCTGCTTCCCTGCTCTGACAGGGATATGGGGTTTGATTTCTGCTTGAAGGGAATACCCATTTTCTGCATATTATTGATTATTTCAAAGCACATGGCTCGAGGGCCTTTCTATGAGAAGGAATGAGGTCAACATGATGTCTTTCAGCTGTCCTTATTCACCTTCACATCCTTTAGGTGTCATTCATTTAGAGTTTTCACCAAAGGAAGATCCTTTTTCTATTTTATTTTTCTGTTACATTACATTCATTCTTTTTCTACTTCTGTTTCTTAGAAGAGTGATGTAGCAAATAGTTAAGTGAGCAGTTGAAGACTGATACTTTAAAGAAAATCATTTTCTTGCATAAAATTAAAAAAGCCCTCACATACTTCATGGAACATGGTCCATGAAGCTTTCAAAAATAGTATCATTTTTCTTTCATTCTTTCATGTTTTGATGAAATATGATTTCAGCCAGAAATGCAGGCATTTCAAGGTCACGCTCCCTGCCTTTAATACTAAGATTACTGAGTTTCCCTCTAAGTTCCTCAGAGAGAAAATTCTCCTCCAAATCTGATCCTAATCTCTGCTAATCTTAAATTCATCACTCTTTTATCAGTGTTTTTTGATGATCCTCTTAGGTCTGGTTTGCACTACACTGAGAGAGAGGTGTTGGCTAAGGTTCCTAGTGTAGGTTTGTTTTATTTTGGTAACAGGACTTTTGCATTTCTAAATTACCTGTTTAAAGGACACTTTCCCATCAAAATGTTTACCTTGCCCGTGTAACTTCACTTACACAGAGGAGTTTGCCAAAAGAATGATGTCCATACATGTTGCAATTTTCCATTCCTGCAACTCATCAATACACCTTAATGCTATTACATGGACTTGGCTTTCAGATTAGGCTGTTGAACAACTCAACCAGGCAGCAATAAAATGACTTAAGTCTTTCACTATAAATCCACAGAGTTTACTCCAATCTTGTACTTACAACAGTCTCCCTGGTAGATCCAGCTTCACACCAGCTTGTTCAGGGATGGCAATCAAAGGCTGGATGTGATGCAGACAGGTGTATATAATTGGTATTAGAAACTGGTGTGCTGTGCCTTCACCCTGCCAACCTCTGAGTCACCTGGCACCAGCTGGAGCTTGTACCTGATTGTCTACATGTTATTTTTCTTGCCACCCCTCTTGAATGGTAAGCTCAGATTGAGACTTTTTTCCAGTGCTGTCTGTGTACTGGTGGTGGTGTTTTCATACCTGTTCCTCAACACAGACAGAAAAATTCATGTCACAGAGACAGACAATTCTCTCAGGACCAGATGTAGACTTTGCCAAGACCTTTGGGATGATGTGGAAGAATAGACAGCAATGCATTTAAAAATCACATATTTAACAGCTTTTTGATTATTATATATATTTAGGAAAAATGGTGCTCAAACAAATTTGCATTTCTACTGCATTACATGCTATTGTTAATGGGGGATAAAGTCACAGGTAGTAATTATAGTTTTTGCTATCAAACAGGGCTGACTTCAGACAGAATTATGCCCTGAGGTTTTCACTGTTCCCCCCATGGCCTGTCCAAAGACCTTATTTGCAGGTTTCTTACACTATAGTACAACTCTTTTCTTTGTGATACACATTTGCTTTCCAGTTAAATCAACTTCCCACTTAGACAAAAGACATTCTTTTGTTCTTGGGCTGTTTACTGCCTTCCTTGCTTTATGTTATGCCTGAGAATTGAGGTCTACCCTGCAGCCAGGGAGATCAACACAGCTCCAGTGAAATAAATGAGTCTTTGGAGGACAATCAATAGTAATAATGTGCCTGGAAAACTACAGTGACACCTCTAAAAATGTCAGCTAGAGATACTGGTCCTTTGCACACATGATCTGCCGAACAGACGAGTTTAATACAAAGTTTGGCATTTTCGTTTTAACCACTGAGTTGAAGCATATTTACACTTTTCCCTTCTTTTCATCACCTTTATGGCCTTATTTTTTTTCTTTAATCCTTTGCAAAATCATAAAACCAGTTGAAAACTAAAATGCTTCATGGTGAGAAGACAGGTATGATTACAAATGACAATACACCATCTCCCGAGGAAGTCCTGGTTTCCCCTTTCATCATGATTAAAGAACACTACATATGAGAATATTTATGTCAGAGTTTATGTCACTGGATATTGTTTATGAATATGTAGTATACACTATGCCCTTTTGGCTTCTTCACTTTCTCCTCTGTTATGTTTCCTGTAATATGTTGTTGCAAGGTGACTCTTAGGGCTTGCTTTGAAAGAAGAATAACATATTCCTTTGGTAAAAAAAAAAAAACCAACAAAACACCCAAAAACTATCTTTGACTTTTAGAAAGACGATAGGCAAAGTAAATTGAAAGATTAATTAGTTCGAATAGATAATTTTTATTTTAAAGTGTATTCTTCCAAAATGTACTCTGTGAGGTTGGAGGCTGTACAATTCACACAGTATAACTTTACAGATTTTGTTTTCTCACTTGAATACCATTTTGTGAAATGGTGAATACCATTTTTCCAGCAAAGCTGGAATCTGCGGAGACAATGTGGGACTTGCAGCAACTTGTTTCCTTCCTAGGCTAATGAATATGTGCTAGAGAGGAATAGAAGAGTGATAATTTGTATGGCACCCAGGCCATACCCTTGCCTGGGATGGATATCAGACTCTAGGGTTTAAATTTAAGAGTCACAACAGATTTAGACCACTGGGCTGAAGGACAGTCAGACACTGGCTCCCAGGACAATAAACAGAGAAAAGCTGATGTACCCTGACAGGCGTTAAAGAGGAGGGTCTGGTACAGCACCAAGTGGGAGCTGTGATTTGACTGCCTTAGAAATTAGTGATTCATTCATTGCTTTCTCTAATACAAGTGCCTGACTCTCTAAAGTGCTGTAAAAGGTGGTGATGTGGTGTGAATAGAGTCTTTGCTCCTGGCAGCTGGTGCTAACCTAAAAGCGCTGACTTCACAACCCTCACTGACAGAGGAAAGAGTTATTGCACCTACTCATCATCCCATTTCAGACTTCAGTCCATCTTAAGTACCCATGTGCTTAAGCACCTTGACGAATTAGGATTTTAGGCAGCAGTTTAAATTAGAGAGTAGGTTCACTGGTGTTTTCTGCGCTGAAAGACAGAGCTGAGATGTAATGCCCACGTGAATACACACAAATCAAATGAGTTCCTTACTCTTCTTTGGACCTTAAACTTCTGCGTGGTGAAGTCCAAGAGCCATGAGCTACGCAACAGGGTCTTTTCAGGATATGCCAAGGGAGAACTACAAGGCAAATGCAAATTCAAGTGTAGGCTGCTCAGCTTTTCACCAAGTCCTGTTCAATCAGGCAGCAAATGCTGTGTCCAGTGCTCTTAGAAGGCAGATGAATCCATCTGATGTGCTCTCACTGATTTTGGTGAATCACAACAACATTTTGTGCAACAAACAAGAAAATGATAAGGCAGTATTTGGATTCTTGACAATTGTAACCTGCCATATGCCAAACTTAAAAACATGCTTTTGTGGGCTGTATGTGCTGTCTCCTCTTCTTGGCAATCACAGCCGTTTTAATGTTTTGAGACTTTCCCATTTTCGACCTTGTGGATTTACCCCTTTTCACAATGAAATTTTGTTTTAGCTGACTGGCAGCTTCAGCAATTTGCCTATGCAATGTGGAGGTCAGCAGGAGAGAGCAGCAATCCTCTGCAATGCCTCAAGGTGTTCTCTCTCAAAGGGACAAAGGCAAAGCAATACAAGTCTAGCCTTTTCTCAGCAACATCTGTAAACTGCAAATATGCTCAGTCCAATCTATTTCCAAGTGCTCCTCTGAGAATTCCCGACTTTTACATTGTTCATGTGTCAGTTAGATGCAATTTGATAAAAAGAAACAACTTGGTAATACCTACAGAGTTACTTCCAGCACAGAGCAGTGACCAGCCAGGGGCACACTGAAAAGAATATTTTATTCTCTTTGTTCTGACTCCGAGTTACACTGACTGAGACACAGTTGAATTGTTTAAATGCAAAACCCCAAGTTTTGCTTTTAAAAAAATTTAGCCAAGCCTAGAATGAATTACTGGCTAATTTGTCATCCTGGAGTAGAAAGCTTTTTCCATCTCTCCTCCTGAAGCTGTACCACTTAGTATAAATAATGAAATATTCAGTGAGCCACAGAAAATGACTGGCTTTGTAGCCTGGGGGGCTCCACGGAGTATGAGAAGTCCAGGTGAGTAGCTTTATCATAGATATATTTGCTATACTGGGTATGATCTGAGAAAATTGCCATAAAGCATTTTGGCTTTGATCCAGTCAGCCTTTTGTAATGGAAAGAAAGAAATACTGTGGAAAATTTCTCATCAGCTCTATTATAGGTGTGTAATACAAGTGACAGTTTGTAACAAAATGGGAATCAGAAGAAAAAGCACCGTGTGTGCTACCACCTTGCACAATTTACCTCTCACTGAGCTGGGCATTGCTAGGGGAAAAAAATTTAGAAATTTAGTCTGAACTGTAACAGCCTCTATATTTTCTGAACTGGAAGAGGGTCCAGAACACTCCAAAGCCTGTAAACTATTATATGCCAGAGCAACTTATACCACTAGTAGCCAGAAAGGGAAACCGCCTATAAATGAAAACGGAGGCAGACTAGCTTGATGTTACTCTCCTGAACTTCAGCAAGTACAAATTGGAGAGTCATACATAGGATGAAAACTACTCATTCAAAGTACATATTCTGTATAAATAGTATATAAAGACTACTTTTATTACTTTTTCATAACTAATTATTTTTTTAAAGAACAAAATGTCTAAAAAATAAAAATATGCCAGAATTACTTTGTTCCTAAAAATGCACAAATTACAGTCATCACAGCCTTTAAAGATGTTCAGCAGAACAATATGTAGCCTTGTATCTTCAATTATAATAAATCTTAAATTAATGTGGGATCAGATATTCTGGAATAAAAGAGAAGTTGAAGAATTTTCTATTAGTCTGGGCTTAATGAGAGACACATCGTATCTCCTCAGTTAAGGCATTTGTACTTTCTTTGCAATTATCATTACAGCTAATTAACAGCAAATGTTCGCATTCACTAACTCTACTTAAGAGGTGATGATACCAAAGAGGAGTGGAGAGGAAGAAGGATGTAAATTTTTAATATACCTTATTTGTCTTAAGTCCACATGGGAACCATGAATAATTGATGGTAATGGTGGTTAACCCTGAGCCCATCAAAAGGGTCTTTACATGTTATCCATTCCCCAGCCTCCTCCCTAACAGCTCTCCCTGACACAGAAGGTGGCTTTTTGAGGCACTAAGCTCTGATGAGAGTTGTTACTACCAATTAAGGGTGCTGATTGACAGCTGATCTCTATACAGAGAGGCTTCTGGAAAATTATGTGGCTCTCACTCCTTCTCCAGCTTCTTGTCACAAAGCCTGGAGATTGGTGTCCCCTCAGATTTGCCATGTGATCTGCTCAGGGGAAGGCTGTAACTTGCTTTTGTCGCAGTCAACCAGATGACCTTAACTGGTGTCAGTAGCAGGTCTTTGTCATCTCTGGTGACTGTAAGTGGAACAGGTTAGGGATTGATGGCACAGCCTACTCAGCTGGCTGGTGACCTTCTGCATGGGGATGCCCAGATATTTCTTCCAGCTGGAGAAAGACATGCAAGAGAAGACACTGCCCAAAATCTAGTGAAGCCAGCTAGACTCTCAGGTTACATTTGTACAAAAATAAAATGAGAAAGAAACTGTTCTCTTGCCCTAGGGGCAAAATGCCAAACCAGCTTCTCTTCCCTCCAAACTGGTGTTGTCCACAGGACTTAACAGACACAGTTTCTGTTCAGTCTGTTTGCACACGCAAAAACTGTGCTAGAGAACATGGTGAAAAAAGACCCCTAAACCAAACCAGATTGGTATACTGTGAGTCTTGTCCAGTCTGCTGCTATTGGAATAGCCACTGTGGCACCTGAGCTGGCTAATGCATAGCTGGTAGAAGTTGTCCTGTTTGTTTGTAGTCTCTTCCAGAGGATACTGGACTAGGGTAGATCACCAGTCACATGATTTAACAACCTTGTTCATTTTTTTTCTGAACATCATGGGGTGTCCTGGAACTATCAGAGATCTCCCAGAGTTTGATAGCAGAACCAGGTCAGATTTGCCTATTTTACTGCTGAGTTGTGGACCTGTGATAACCTTCTGGTTTAGGAAAGACGAAGGATGGGATGCTGCCAGCATTGGATTGCTTTCTTAACTGAAAGTGGAAAGGACAGCTATGGGGCTGAGGAACTCTGTATATTTTGACTGGCTCAGGAAAATGCCTGTTTACTCTGTCTTTTTTGATAGAAGTACCAAAGATATCTATTAAAAAGGCTCCATCTTGGTCCTAAAACTCCATGAAGCTGTTTGACTACATCCTGCTCCTAATACTCTTCAGTAACACAAGAGGTCTGGAGCAGTTCCACTCTTCACCTCCAAAGCAATCCTTATCTGATGGGCTTGACACTTTGGTTAGCCTCCCAAACAGAAGTGTAGGGATAGAGAATCCCTATAGTCCATCTTCCCTGGTTTGTCCAGCTGGAGCTGGATTTTAGTGCATTTCTCAAAAAGCTTGTGCACTGTCTAAACCTTATGCAAGCAAAGAGCAAACTAGGAGCTGTTGGAACACGATGAATTGACTGGATCTGCTAGAGGTCAGGAAGAACCAGATGTTTGACTCCACTTTTCCACCAAGGTGTCTTAGTTCCTAGTCACTAATGAAATAAGGCACAGATTGTGGACAGGTGGACAGTGGGGAGAATGCTGGCATTTTTGAGGCAGGCACTCTGCTCTTTTTGCATGAACCCCAGGTTGTGCCTGTTTTGTGCATTGTATTCCAACAGCGTGAGATTTGGGCCTGATTAAGAGCCTTGGGTGAAACATTTTTCTCTGAAACACTTGGTGTAGTGTGGCTTCACAGAGCACTTCTGCTCAGCATCACAGCAGAGTGGCCGACCCTCACAGCATCAGTTTGCCAAACATGGAGCTGTTGAAACAGAAGGGCAGGTTCACCCGGTGAAGTGTCCCCTGTCCTTATCCCTGCCTTACTGGGGGACAGTGACCACAGGCAAACGGTAGGCAAAGCTCACTGCTAGTGTTTGCTCTCCTCTCTAGGGAGAGGGGGAATAGAGCTAAGACCTTCACTGCTCTGCTTGTTCACAGGAAATTTGGATGTATGGGTATCTTCTTCGATCAGCCAACCTCACTCAATTTTAACTCTCTTCTGGCCTTTGGAAACCCCTAAAAGGAGCAATTTATAATTCAAGTGTCTGTGTTGTACCTCTGCTCTCTGTCTATGCACCTTTTGCTCTCTGGAAAACCGACAGAGCTGTGGTTGCTGACCTGTATTGACCCCAGTGGCAGCTGTAGCCCAACACTCCACTGAAGTTTGATGCTTTGTAGTGAAGACACAAATGGAGAGGCCTGATTTTAAGGAGTCAGTGGGATAAATCTCCTTCCTGCATCCCACAAACCAGGTAAGCAGCATCCCGGTGAAATGGGCAGGAGAAGACAGTGAAAATGTGACAAGCTGAATTAAATAGCACATTTGCTTTCTACTCCAACACCCAGCTGTCTTGTACAAACAGGTTTTTTTTCTTTCTGCTTCCTGGTGTTGAGAAGGATTTTTTTTCAGCAAGTTACTGAGACAGAGTACAACAATTATTTTCCTTTTTGTGTGTGTTTTTCCCCTTGCAGGGCTTCTTGCCAAACAGGGAAGGGAAGGAAACCCACATACACACATAGCATAGCCAGTCAGGAAAAAGGATGTGGATTCAATCCAGAGTCCTGGATGCAAAAGTTCAAGTTTCCAGGGCTAATCAGAGAGAAACACATTTCTCTTTTGTGAGAGGTGCTGGTCTGGAAACTCTTACTGGGATGGCTCCATTTCTTCTTATGTGACACTGCTGTTCACTGCTGGGACCTTCCTCAGAGAGTGATGAGGGCATGGGCAGGTAGGGATGGGTGTGGGGCTTCTCTGGTGCCTCCAAGGAGCTGAGTACTTCTTTTTCTGTTTCTGAAAAAATAATTTTGCTTCCCAGAACAAAGTTGAGGGGTTACAGGAAGGCTACCAGGGATGGGTGGATGGTAGAAAACACCCCTGAAACCCATACTGCCTGCTAGCATTAGTCTCATTTAAACAGCTTGTTTCTGCTTTGAATTTCAGTCTGAATCAGTGGAGCTGCTGGAGAAGAAAGTTGTCACTGATGAACACAAATCCTGCTGTATTTGAAGAAAAAGCATTTACTGGATTAGGTGATAGGTGGGGACTCCATTGGGAACAAAGTCCTCCTCACAGTTTACAGTCCCCTTCCTTGGCACAGAGTCTGCAGAAAAAGAAAACTTTCCACCTCCCTTATAGACCCATCCTTGGAAGGATCTGTTTTGCTTTGGGCTGTGCAAACTGACAGCGAGTCAGGACAGGAGCTATTAAGAGGAAGGAAAAAGGGTTTTCCTTTTTCTCCTGCACACCAGCATGGCTGTTGCAGCATCTATTCTCCAACATAGGCAAAAGGGAGACTTTCACCTTGCAGCTACACCGATGTCTGAGAGAAACCTCTGTGTCTGGAAAAGTTTACTTGTTGGTAGAAAAAACAGCAGGTAGGAGAGAAAAGAAACTTGAAGGAAATACTGTGTCTAATCTGGCATCCTCTGAAGCTCAGTGATGAAAAAACTTTCTTCTGATCCATCTAAATATCACTGTAATTGGCAGTTGCTTTCTAGTGACTGTTTTTTGATTTCCCAGGTGTGCCAGGAGATACTCCCCCTCTTTCTTGAGGACTGGGTTTCATCTCAGGTTTATTTGGTGTGAAGCAACTGATCTTTAGCACATACTGATTGCATAGCCTGCAGCAGTTTTGGTTGTAATGTAGGGGCTGCAGTATTGTGCTGAGCTGGGTGGATCAGCTCTCCTGTTCAGGGCTTCAATGAAGACAGGATGATAAGGCATCAAGGGACACATCCACACAAGTGGGAGGGATGTAGGATGAAGCTGGGCAGAAGAAAAGGGATCAGATGCTTTCTGTTCTTGAAACTGATGTGTTAGAAAAAGGGAGTATTTTCCTTTGTGGTGGTGTTAGAGCAAATGCTAAACCAAAAGGCTGGACCAGTTGGAGCGAAGATTTGCTTTGGACTGATCTTCTGAGCAAGAGTTAGAGGTTGGCTTGAAGGCATGGCCCAGGGAACATTCAAAGCTTTTGGTAATTTCTCGTACTATGAGGAAAATCTACGTGACAAATAAATAAATTCAGGGGAAAATGATAGTTGCCAGGAAGAGTCCAACAACATGCAAGGGCTGTCTAATTTCAGTGGTCAAGGTCATTAGATTAAAGCATACACTTACTTTCAAGGAGATCAAAGACTTTTTTCAAGAACTCTGGCACACCCCTGCCACTGCTCAGCCACCTTGTGTTTAAGTTGGATGTTTTCCTTCTGCCACCTCCATCTCTTTGGTGGATATAGGTGGGAGAAGTGGAGTTGGCACTACTGCCTCTGCAGAAAAATCATGCTGGCATTCATCTTTTTAGATGAAATGCTATCTCTGTCTCCAGAGTGTCTGGAGCCATGTGAAGAGCAGGCAAAAGCCTATGGCAAGATGCCTGAGTTAGCTTTAAACTAACTGGATTGTGGGCTGCGAAAAGCTCAAACAAATTACAAATTCTAGGCAAGGATTTATCAGGTCTTTTTTCATTATCCTTTCTTAAGTGGATTAGACCATGTTGGCAGAAAGAGAACAGTCGTGGAATGAGCATAAACCCATGCCACATCTGAATATATTTGTCAAGTTATTATACACAGAGCAATAAGAGGCAGCAGGATTCCAGTAATAGTCAACTTAATGTGTTGTTAGTTTCAAGTGATTGTACGTCTCTTCCCTGCAGAATAATTGTTTGCTACACAAGCACATTACATGTAGGAATAAATAAAAACACACTCTAAATCATAGCAGTAGTGTGGCCTCATTTTCTGTCTCCTGGGGCAGTACAGATCCAGTGAACTGATTCTGGATGAGTGGGGCTCTGTATGTAGTCCAGGAGCAACTGTAAACCTTTCATAACGCATTAAACACAGTTAAGAAAGATCTACACCTATCATGGGTACCTTATCTCCAAAAAGACAGTGAATTTCTGGCCAACTTTCTATTGCAGACTCCATTTTCTTTTTCCCATTTTAGGAGATACACTTAAAAAAAATCACCATGACCTCCTGTCTAAAAGAAAAGGCTCATGTTGAGCAGAAGATTGTGTGCCAAAACCTGAACTGTTTTGAGACTACTATTTTTGAACTGTGAATCCTAGGAATAAAATTAAGAAGAGCACAAACAAGAAGAAAGTTACTGATGACTCTGAATGTTTTGGGAACATCTTCCCCAGCTTTATGTCTGATCTCCAAAGCAACTTGCCCTAGAAACTCCATGTGAAGTAATAATGAGATGAACTATGCTCACTAGGAAGGGAATCAACTTTGCTAGTCAGTACATGGAGTTTACTGTCCTAGCAGTGAAATCTGTCAAATTGCTCTCCAATGATCTGGATCCCCTAAAGGACCCATCATAGAGTATGAGAGATGTGTAAACATCTCAAAAACCAATTTAAACCCTTCTTCATTATTAAAAATAGAAAAAAATATTCTGTCCTTTTTCCTTATGGAAATTACCTTAAAAATACTACCCTATTGCTGGGACTGACAAGTCTGGAAGTTAAAATAAATAGGTAAAATCACAGTTTGCCTGAAACCCCACCAGCTGCGCTGCTGCCTGATGCCTCCCCAGCTACGACACAAGAGCTCCTAAGTCAATTAGGCTCCTGGCAGAGCTGTGTGTGCAGTTGATCAGAGCTGCCACATTTTTGGAAACTTGGGCTCTTTTTTATATATTAACTTTCACTCTGAATTTCTTGGGGCTCTGATGGATGTTTGCAGAAATAAACACGTTCTCTTTAATGCTGTTATCTATAAGGAAAGATTTTTTTTGTCTCTGTTTCCCTCACCCTTTAAATTGTTGACATCTAAATTAAGTGTCTCAGTGTAGATATATTTAACATTAAAAATGAAAACACAACTCTCATCTTATTTTACAAGAATGTTTCATGATCTTTCCTTAATCATTTAGTTCCACTGGTTTAGACTCTT
The DNA here is from genome assembly GCA_036023395.1 of Myiotriccus ornatus. Classification (NCBI taxonomy): domain Eukaryota; kingdom Metazoa; phylum Chordata; class Aves; order Passeriformes; family Tyrannidae; genus Myiotriccus; species Myiotriccus ornatus. The sequence goes on along the minus strand of JAYRBT010000181.1, from coordinate 14,116,424 downwards.
TCCTTTGTTATTCGGAATTAGCCCTGCAAATTAGGAGCATAACAGTTTGTGCAAAGGCTTATTAATTATTGGCAATAATTATCAGCAGCAGAACAGAAGATGCTTTTAGTCTAACTTTGTGGAAAAGGGTGGGAGGGAAGGATCGGCCAATTTTCTCCCTCTCCCAGTCTGATAAACCCTGTAATGTGAAACACAGCTTAGTTTTCGCAAGAAAGCTCAGTGTGGTCTCCTTTACTGTAACTTCCATCTAATCTCTAATCAGCTACAAGCAGTTACTTCCTCTTTGCAACCTTGTGTTTTGCTTCCTTTTACAGATTTCCATTTTGCTATGGCAATTTCTTCCCTCCACAAACATTGTTCTTTTGCACTGCTTTTTTATTGTTCCCTCGCTATCATTGAAATGGATAAAATCCTATCATTGCCTTGTCTGAGACCCAGAACCCCATCAAGGAATCTGTGTTTGGATGGCACATCAGTGTCACTGATAGACCTCTCAAGCAAGAAATTCAGAGGAGCCTGTACTGTCCACAAAGGGAGAAATCACTTCTTCACCTGTGTTAGCTGCTCTCCCAGGCTGCTCTGTGTAGATATACTCTGTTTTATAAAAACAATGTGAGGAGGGCAAGGAGGAGCTTTATAGGACACGACATTCTGGAAGATGAAGCATAAAATCCTCAGAAATAAAGTGAAGACTCATTTTACATCAAGCAAAAAAGCCACATTTGCAGAAAAATGTACTTCAGACTCCCCTTGGGATAAATGCAGTTAAAGATAATATATGCCAAGAAGTGAGGTAAAGACCATCCCAAGGAAGCCATTTGTCATGCAGAACAATGACACCCTGTTTTAATTGGTCTCACAAAACCTAGTAACTAGGCCATGTATTTTGACATCCATCTACTGACACCTTATTAATCAGTCAGCTGTTTGAATATGTGCAGATATCATTCTCAAACAATAGGAACTCTATGGCCTTTTTACAATGTGGACCTGAAGCTGTTATTTTAAGAGGGAAAGCCACTTTCCCCTGGTGTGAAGGGTGTGGGAAGCAGGTTGCTGAAGAACTGCCAGCTCTGTAACACACACTGAGTGCGCAGCGGGCAGTGGTACAGTGTGAAGACAGGAGTGCAAGGAGAGGAAAGGAAAACACTTCATATTTTCTGAAGACCCTGATTCCCAGCCCTTTACAAACATACACACTTTTTTTCTCCTGAAAAGCAGTGATCAGCCATTGCACAAGTGAATTCTTGTGAAGTGGTTCATGAGATGAAGTGACATGCACAGGCTTGAGGCTGCTGGAGCAATTGGCACCAGCCAAGTTTCTACAGTTTTTTGGTGTCATCCCCTGTCTGACTGTGGAGAAGAAAAGCTGTGGGGCAGTATTGTTTGGTTGGTTGGTTGGTTGGTTTTTTTCTTTCACAAGGGATTGCCACTATTTGTATTATTTTAAAACTTTAAGTTTCATTACAAATAGTCTCTTGAGAACAAAATGTATCCTTTGGCTGTTACATCCCATTCACAGTGCCTTCTCTGTATTAATTTCTTCTTTACAAACCTTGCTGGCAAAGTGAAGTACGTGAAGTAGCAACAGCCATTTGATATCCCTTTGGAGATTCATCCAGAAATAAGTGTTAGGACTTTTATATCTGATGATCACTAAAATCTACAACTGTGCTGGTGCCTCATTGCCTGCTGGCAAGAGAAATGACATCCCACGTTTGGATCAGCAAACTAGGGAACTGAGAAACAGCAGCAAGGGGAATGAAGGGTTTGGAAAATCTTCAGAATTCCCTCTGGGAGCATAAAGTGAGAAAGCTCTTCTGACTCACTGTACCAACCTGAAGTACTAGTCATAAGAGTAGGCAATGCAAACAACACATTGACTAAGTTCTTGTTTAAAGGTGGTGTTACATTATGTGCCTCACTTTAAGTAAAGATAGATATTGAGTAGATATTTGAGACAAAGATATTCAATGAACATCCAAGGATATTTTCTGTCAAGATTAGAGAGACCCACTTTATCATTTAACATGTAGATTTTGAAATCTGTGCTTTGGCTTCAGTAGAAAAAGTCCTAATCTAAGAGTAATATATATATTTAATTATCTTCAAAAATCAAGGTTTCAGAAAAAAAATACATGGTGATTGCAATGGACAAGAGAGCTGGTGTTACTGTGTCCAGCTTCCTGGTACTGCAGGGAAGTTTCACATAATTTTTTCATACACTGAATCACACTTCCTCCTACTCCAGTCAAGAAGTTAGCCTTCCCTATGGCTGGCTGTTATTTCCAGCTTCACTGCTCTCTTAGACAGAGAAGATTTTTTTAAATTTTTCAGCCTAAGTATAGGCCAAACTGTTACATCTCACTAAGATCATATTCAGAGGCTTGAAATTGCCAAGCTCTCTTTTTGCTTCTCTCCTTAAATCTCTTTCCTCCATACAGGTGATACATTTGTTGCTGTCAAAGCATATAGTCCCATAAGGGGACCTTCATAAAAACTTGACAGATTTATTAAAAATCCTTGTACCTGCAATTTCCAAATGGTGGGGTGAAGACAGTCTGACTTCTTTAGTTTTATTTCATTTAGTTCCAAATGTTTCTTTTGTGTCAGATATAGTTATGCTTTCTCTGCTCTCTTGTACTCACCCTGCATTTGTCCCCACAGCTGATACCACTGCCCTTGTTGAACATGGAGACAAAGTATGCAGGGACCACACTGAGATTCTCTTTCGTACTCTGTCCTCACTGCTTAGTGGCCCAATCTGTTGCCTGTCACCTGAAGGAGTATCTGAGCCTTAGGATTATTGGTCACATTTATTTTTCAACATGTGTCTGGAAGCCAGTCTACCTTAATGACACAATTCTCACTAGTCTGTCTCTTCCTCTAATAACATTATAGAAATTGCTATTCATATCCAGCTCTGAAGCTGCAGGGGGAAGCATCTATAACCCACTCCCAGCACTTTTCAATAGAATCTCTTATTAACCTTTCTATAAGCAATTTCACCCAAATGTAGTCTATTTTATCCATCCTACTCCTTCTCATTCATTCTGCTGCATCAAGCGAGACCACTCAGCCATCTTTGCCTTATAATGGTTTACAAAACCATTATAACTATGGTCATTTTTGTTATGTTTATGTTATTCCATTTATTTCTCGTTTGGCATATAACATCAGTTGTTCTAGGACCTCTTTATTGCCCATTTACCATGCCTTGGATTAACATATGAAGTTTCACTGATAATCCTCAAGTGTCTTGACTTGACCAAGCAAGGTCATTTTAAAAACTTCATTGCCATCCTGACAACTGGGGAATCTTAGTATGTGTTTGTCTAATAACACCTCTCTGTTACTGTCTGCTCATGGAGCCAGTGTAGATCACTGTGTGTTGAGGACCTTTGTTGTAGTATAGTGCTAGTCCCAGCAGTACTAGGCTTCCTTTCTCTTTGCTGTTCATTTTCCTATTAACTTCCATTCCCTTCATTTCTATTTTCTTGTATATTTGATTTTCCTTTCACTCTCCAGTAAATCTAGGGGTGGACTCAACACACATAACTTTCTTCCCATTGTCTAGTTTGAAGCTTATCTATTTCATTTGATCTGCCTTGTCCCCATGATGCCTTGGCAGAGGTCAGTAACCTCCTGACTTGCACTGACAATATCACAGGCAGTTGTGCACAACACAGGAAACAAACTATGGAATTGTGAGGTGATGAACGGAAAGCAAAAGAAAAGACATACTTTTTCCTCACACTGCACCATTAAAATGTTAAACCTGGGATGTGTTCAGAGGAGATCAAGAAGAGATTTAATGAATTCTAGGAAGAAAAATCTGCAAATGTTTTGTGCACAAAGAAATAATATGAGGCACAGGATGATTCTTTGAGCCTTTGATTTCAGGGAGCACCACCCCAGGGAGGTGTTGTCCTATCCTTTTAATTCGTCTTTTAGCTTCAAATCATGGCCACTAGCCGGGGTAGGACACTGAACTAGGCAGAATTCATGTAATTCAGATAATCTTGGATCACTTAGGGAGAGTTTACCATTCTGTGCATCCCCAGTTTGCAGACATTTTCCTGGTTATACGGATTTAATGAAGAATGTTGTTTTGACTCTCCTGATTATCAGCTTTTTTTTTTTTATGAGGTGAATGAAAATGAAAATACTCATCTTGCTCTTGCTGAATATGTTGACTATGTATTCTGGAGCCAAATCTGTAGTGCTGGCATTACACAACAGTATGAAGTAGTATTTGAGACAGAGAGAAGCTGTATTTCCCATCTGGCCAGATTCATTTGTTTGGCTAATCTAATGCATTCTTCAAAGGGTGGAGAGAGACTGCTTATACACTCTGAAAAGCAGAAAATATTATGAAAAATAATGAAATACAGTACAGTCTTGATTATCCTAATGCCATAGGGAAAGCTGAATAAGTCTGGACAACAGAGGTTTCAGAAATTAAAGGGACTTGTCAGCATAATTAATAGATATCAGGGGACATGGCCATGTTTTGGATAATAGAAAGTTTTGGACAACTGAGAGGTAGATGACCAAAGATTATATGGTAATATCAAAGCCATGCTGTAGCTTCCATAGCTCTCATCTTAAAAGACTTTCCTAGTATCTGGGTACCATCAGAAAATAAACTCTGCTTGAAAGAGAGAGAGAAAGAGACAGTATCCACCATGGGTACTACATACAGTAAAATAGGACCAAGAATCTTGAAGTTACTGAGGAGGGGAACACTAACTAGTGATGTTCATACTTTTTTTTTCCTAGAAGTGATTAATGTAGTCAAAATGAAACTACACACCAACCTACAAAAGGGATAAACTCCTGATTGCTTTAATTCCATAGGATTTTCCCCTTTTCACAGCATCCATTCATGCAGTACGTTTTTGTCCCATCACAAGCTACCCTTGCACGTGCTGTTTTAGGTACCTTTCACAAACCACTGTGGGGTAACAGTTGGCAGAAGATGATATTTAGATAGAAACATTTTACTGGCATTTAGAATAATTTATTCCCATATCATTTGCAAAGCTAAACTAGGCTCTGGTCTAAACATAAGGCATGCAATTGGATAAATGTTTAGTCAAAACTAACACTGGCTGATCACAGGGCAAGAG
>JAYRBT010000181.1:14095767-14111192 GCA_036023395.1 Myiotriccus ornatus | reverse complement strand
GCTCTGGTCTAAACATAAGGCATGCAATTGGATAAATGTTTAGTCAAAACTAACACTGGCTGATCACAGGGCAAGAGAACATTTGGCTTCTCACTCTGCAAATGTGGTTTTTCCAGAGATATCTGATATGTTTTTCTGCATCCTCAGTGGAATTTTGTTTATTGCTTTGTGAGAAAGTAATCATAAGAAAAAAAAAAAATTCCATGCTTGGCATCTGGATAAAAGTCTTGACTGGTTTTAAACTTTTAAGACATTGAGAACTGATAAGGGTTTGATCTATGAAGCTGTCCAGAGACAGCTCTTTCGGACAGGTCCAGAAGCCAGTCTACTAATCAGTATAATAAATCTGATTTGAAAACATTTTTTCCAATTACTGTATTTGGAAATATATTCATATATGTAAAATCTTAATTTTTAAACAAAATTACCAAATTATCATTCTTTCCCCCTGAAAATACATACCTTCAAAATGCTATTACCGACAGACAAATTCCGATCATATCTGTTTCATTATTATACTTCAGGGATGAATATTCAATCCACTGATAAGTAATGCAATGTTTTAATCTATTAGTTTCCGAATCCCACTGAAGAAAATGCCTCCCCTTGTTTTGGTCTGGACATTATAGGTGTACATTCATTGCGGCTTTGTCCCCTTTACCATAGTGCAGCTACTCTTGTGCAAGGTGACCACAGAATATTAGCACACTGTTTAAATCAGCTTTGCTGTTCTCACTCAATGTGAAGAGGGACTGGTCTCCGCTTTTTCCTTTTCCCCTACCACGGCTTGGATTTGTGTGGCTTGGATTTGTGGAACTTCATGGGGAAACAAGTTCGGGCTAAAATGAACTCTTCTTTTCCTCCCCACTGCTAAGTATTTTTTTTTTGTGTGTGTTTATCATTAACTGTTTCGTCAATAATGACTCATTATCTCTATTAGCAACAAAGTTAGGACAAAAGCATGGAAAATACAAGGATGACCTGTTGACAGGTATCACTGTACGAACAGAAGATTGAGAATGCTTCGCTTTCTGAGAGGAAGGTGCAGAAAGGATCAGTTACTAGAACTATATACATCCGTGCTTGAAATTAAAATATGATGAAAGTTCAAGGATGTATAATGCAGAGCTAGTTTTTGAACATCCAGGCTTCACAAGGCAGTTGGGTCAGGGCCCAGGGCATCTTATTTGATATATTCATTTTTCAAGTGATCCGTGCTGAATTTAAATGGTGATAACTCATACATCTCTCTTTTAATTTACTGCAGCAGAGCAATTGGGTACTTCCTACCACAAATCAACCCAGGTGATGAACACACAGAAGGTGTTTCTTTTTTGTGTGTTTTTTTTTTTTGGTTTGGTTTGGTTTGGTTTTTTTTTTTCTTTCTATCAACAATATATGGCTTGCATCAATGACTTTATGACACAACTGTGGTCTCACAGCAGTAGGCAGCTCTGTGAGGTGTCTGGTGCCAGGAGCAGCTCTGGGCTCCTCTGACAAACAGGACAAAAACCGATGCTCCAATTACACGGTGGAAAATGTGTTGTGTGACAGTGCTTTCCTAAGGGTAACAAATGTATGATTTTAGGGGAAAAAAAAAAAAGAAAAAACCCTCAGCAAATGCATCCTATGAAAATTTCTTATTGCATTACGAAACATAAAGACTGTCTGGGTTGCCAGCCAAGGAACAGTCATGATTCACTTGGATTCAAGAGGAAAAAAATCCAACCAGCTGACAGACAAAAGAATTACTTCAAACATGAAAGGAACATTTTTTTTTATAAATACAAGAAATTAAACCATAGATATTAACAACCAGGTAGGGGATTTCTTGCCTTCTCTTCCTATTTTCTGGATAACCCAATATAACACATCAGGATAAAACATATCCTGCAGGTCTTGACCAATTTCTGCAATATAGCAACATTTTTTTTAGCGAAAATTTCAGAGTTTGACCTGATATTTTGTTATTACATCTGTCCTCTTGCTTACATATACATGAAAGGATCATCATGATTCTTCCAATAAGTATTCAGTTGACATTGTGGCCCTATGATGGCATCAGAGAACAAAGGAGCTGAGGGAGAGGACAGATGTGCACCAGCCTGCTAAAAACCCATAGGAATGATCAGGACAGTGTGGGGTGCTGATCGTGTGGGTAGGTAGGTCAGCTGAAAGCTGAAATGGGAGAATGGATGGATATGGGAGGAGGTGACCAAGAGATCATCAAGGATACTGAGAGGGCAGGATGAGAGAGCCATGGAAGCAGCGATAATGAGATCAGAGGATCAGAGAGTTCAGTTGAAAGCTAGTTTGGCAGGGTAGGTGTGAGAGAAAGCTCAGGGAGGTCATGCACTCTTGCCGGAGAAAGTGGTGATGCACTGCAGGAAGGCCACTCACAAGTGGCCTCAGAAACAGACACTGAGATTGTGAGCTTAACTGCTAAACTATTTGAGCAAATTAATTGTGTAAGTGCTGCATGTTCCTTATTTAACAAATGGAAAATTAAGGAGGCTTAAATTGTAAAGTAAACAGCAATTAAACCTGCCGCATCCGCACATGTCTATGTGCACCTGGATACCAAATCACTGTTATCCAGGGCCAGGATAGTTTGCTTCAGTGGTAATATCTGAGAGGTAAAAAAAGAGTGGTGATCTGGCATCCTGTTGAGAAAAGAGGCAGCTGATGAAAAGTTTTTAGGGGACACACTTTCAACTAAAACATAAACATTTTAATTTAGTTATTTTCCATAAATCCATGGATTTATTTTCATAAATCTATGGAAAATAGATTTCTATTTTCTAGAAATCCATTTCTAATATATATGCATGAGAAAAAGTATTAGAAGCCAAAAGTTAAATCCTGTGGTATATAAACATACATGCATGCATATTGTTTTTTGAAATAAATTTGTTGTAGAAGTGGCTTGTTAAGCCTCTGTAGGTTTTAATTAAAACAAAAAGTAGTAAAGCTGGATGCAATACACAATGCTGAAGTGACAAGAGAAGGGTCAGACAGGGTGTCAGCCTTGAAATTCAGATTAAGACAATTACTCAAACCAAAGGCACAAACAAGAAAGCCAGACGTAGTGAGCACTCAAACAAATACCTTCTTCAGAGGAGAGCAAGCAGAGTGAAAAGCTGCCATTCACCCACAACGTGATGTCCTAAGGCTGAAATATAACAGTTGGGGAATGACTGCAAAATTTCGACTGAAGTGCAGATCAGTTTGGTGTTGTGCTTCTGTGCATGGCACATGGAATGAGCTCAGTGCTCCCAGAGAGAGAGTGGGGACAATGCAGGTTCTTCTCTTCACAGAGGCTGTGTCCATGCTAGGATGTTGCTTAGGCGTGGTCAAAGCTGCAGAAATGCAATGGAAACTCAAAAAATAATTAATTCTATGTCTTGTGACACACTTCTCCTCATCCTGCTATATGGTAACCTTTATCTATTTCACAGGTGCTAATTCTAGTTTCTCTCAGCTCCTGTAATCTCTTTTCCCTTGCTAAATGCATTTCTACTTCTCTTGGCTGCCAACCTCCGTTTCCCTTCAAGTATCTCATTGATTAAAACATTTAGGTTAACCTGAGGCTATAATTTCTAACCAGTGGTCACAGTTTGGCTCTTTCAGCATCTTTGCTGGGACTCCATCTCTTTTGACCAAGGGAATTACCAAAGCCAACAAAAATATCTCCTCCACTCCAGAAATGAGTGTGATCGTAGAAGTACCTGCAGTTCTCCCAGGTAGGAATGATAAAGCTTTACTGGTAGCCTTTTTGTCAGCTTCCATGCATGAGCACAACTGCCTGTATTTGAAGTGTTGAGCAGCACAGATCCAGACTCGAGGGCAATGACAGTGAAATCTGTGAATCAGTCACTGCCCCCATTCATCCTGCTGGGACAGCCTGACCCATCCAGCTTGCTTTCCCACACTGGACAAAACAAGGGCTGTCTCCACAGCTGATCAGTGACTGAAGCACTTAATGCGGGCAAGTGTTTTGGTTTTACTTCTCATATAGCACTTGATCCCACAACTTTATGTCCGTGCAACGTACCATTTTGAAAACACAGTGCTCTACCTGGCCACAAAACGCCTCATTACCCCTGAAAAGCAGAAGGTCAGTTTACAGCTTGTGGGAGGCCATAGGCTGAGACTGTGGCCCTAATGTAAGGTGACAGCAGGAGCCAGGTGGGAGGAAGCAGCTCCTGAGTATCCCTACAGAAATGTGTCTGAGCCTGAACCCTGGGGATGGAGTCCCTAGGGTCCGGGAGGGAAATTTCCCCAAATGTTTCTAAATTTGGCTTCTGATTCAGATCAGTATTTTGCTGATTTAATTTGGGATCAATGAGTAAGTAGTTTTATGGATACTAAGGGTCCTTCTCAGCCCTCCCATTGATATGTTTTCAGACACAACAGCACTGGGCTGTTGTGCTCTCTGAACAGGATTTATCCAGAAAAGGAGATGGGCATCTAAGGAAACTGTATGGACTCTGATGTTGTCTGATTGAGGTTATGTGAATCTGTGCTGGCGTTGTGAGGTACTGAACCTTGTCTGTTGCTGTACTGTTCCTGAACACTGCAAGTCTGGATTCCCAAAAGGTCCAGGATCAGTCCCTTCAGTGTGCTCAGAAAATTACTTTCAGTCGAGACGTTAGCAGTCACAGGTTATTTGCAATTCTCTTAAATGTAAGGACTTTGAACGGATCCTCTTCCTTTTGTTCTCTCTGAACCTCAGGGCTTTTTAGTGCAGATTTGCTACAGTTGTTCCTTTTGTTTACTCAACTGTGTAATACCCTCAAAGAGTTTTCTTCTCAGTACCACTGACAGGAAAAGTCCTGGTGTGCCTGCTGGAGAGAGTAGCACTGCTTTTCTGTGCTAAATCAGGGCAATGTCAAACACTTCTTCATAACCCAATTTTGAGCTTACAATGGAATTGTATAGGCAGAAATACCCCTACGACTAACAAAACCTCAAAGCCCCGAGGTGATAGCATTCATCACAAGGTGTTTCCTGTTTCCTTCCAGAGGGCTTTATTGCCTCAACAACACTGGGAGAGAGAGGTGGATGAAGAGGTCACGCTAAACCAGCAATGGCTAGTAGTCTGATAAAAGAAATGTTAAGGTCAGTCTTCCATAATTCCAGCTTTTCCCAGTGTGACTAACTGTCTGCATGAGAGCTGAAAAACTGAGGGAGAGAAATGGCCTGCTGCCATTTTACCAAAAGAGTGAAAAATAAGTGTCTTCCTCTAAATACCAGCTTCTGGGGAAGGCAGTCCCAGAACAGAAAATTGACACAGTCTCTGAGGCTAAAATTTGGGCTAGAGCCTTCTGCTCTTCCTTTGACTGATGAAATCATGTGATGTTCAAGGTTGGAAACCAGGAAAACTGGATTCCTCTCTGATGGGTCACCAGGCCTGCTTCCCCCTCTATCTTACTAGCAAAAATATATTTGAGTTGTCTAGAGTAGCAACCCTCTCTCTGCCTTTTCAACACACGTGATTGCTCACCTGGGAAGCTTGGGATTCTGCTATAACCTATTCTGCTATAACAGACCTCATGGCTGAAGTCTGCTTTCTTGAAATCCTGTGGTAAACCCCTATTTATTTGCAGGTTGCCTTAATCTTTAGCTCCACATACAAACTGACAGCCATCTTAGATGGGAGAACACTGCCATTTTGAGTCTCACTTTCTAGGAAAGTTTTAGCAAAATCATTATCAGACTCACTCACTGTTTTTTGTTTTGTTTTGTTTTGTTTTGTTTTGTTTTACTTAGGAAGAGTTGTAATTCACCCTACAGCTTTAGAAAGCAAGGCCATGGAGTTTGAACTGTGTGCTCTACATAAGGAGGAAACCAAACCTGATAAGCAAATGTAAGTGAGCCAGAATCAAAAACTGCAGATCAAAACATTTTTGGTCAAGTTCAACAGGTCGTTATGGGGATGTAGATCTAAATCTCGCAGGTGGCTTTTCTGTTTTTTCTGATAAGCTGAACCAAATCCCTACATCTAAAAGTCTCATATCTTTCAAATGCCCTAAGCTTGGAGTGGTTCTGAACTCCTTTGTGGGTGCTGGGCCCCATCCAAAGGTACATAAAGATGCTGCTCATCTACGATCACTATGTTTGCCTGCACTGACTCAACCTGGGGCTCTGTTCTGGATAAGTCACCTGATGTGCTTATATGAAAAGATGCAGAACACTGCCTTGAGCTCAAATACTTAACTGTGTTGTAAGACTGATTCCCTGTTAAGCTTTTGAACAAGCTAAAACTTACATCTCTGTCTTCAGGGTGGAGGAGAGAGAAGCTGTGAAAAACATGCTGTTTAAGCTACAGAATACCCAAGCTGAGATCCAAAGATATATTTCTGACTAAGTCCATCAAATATTGAGCAAAAGATTGAACCACAGGCCAGAGAAATTCCACAAGAACCAATGGCTTTAAATCTGGACTTAACAACAGACAATAACAACCTTCATGGCTTTGGAAAGAAAAATGCAGGTTTCAGAAAGGAAGGATTAAAATGGCCAAAAAGCCAGACACAGCACACATGGTTTGAACAACAGCTGTTGTTGAAGTGTCTCAATCAACCTTTTCTTTAACACAGAGTGTTCTCATGTTCTCATCCAGCAAAGAATACTTGAAAGAAAACTTTTTTAGAAATATTCAATTTTATTAAAGAAAGGAGGTCCAGTGGAAACTGATGATAAATTTATTATTTTCTCAGTAAAGGCCATTTTTTTTCCTTTAAAAAAAAATCAGAAAAATATTTTACATTTTCAGTCATCTGGCAAAAAATTGTTGATATTTTTCAGAGATGCTGGCACTTCTACTGTCATCTCAACCTCTTTTTATCCTTTGATATAAAATAGTGTCTTGCTGGTGATTTCTAGCTGGAGGCCCCCATCAAGCACAAGGGCAGCAAAAAAATTACCAATCTCAAGAGCAGAAAAAAAATAATTAAGTGACAGCAATACATTCAGTAATTACCTGCAATCACGCTTCTCTCTGCTTTTCTCTCTAGTAGCCTGGCCATGCTTTATTAATTTAATTACAGCTCTCTAACCTCCTCAGGTGGCTGCCATGTCTGAGTCTGAGTGGTGAAAGGAGAAGCATGTCAGAGAGTTTCCTCCAGCCATTAATTTTAGTGATTCAAAGCATGGCATCTTATTAAATAACATCTTAATTGCCAGTGGCTCCAGCGCTTTTGTAGATCAGAGGTTAATTTTTATTTTCTCTCCCTTGCAGCAGAGTGTGTCTCCCTGCAGTCACCATGCAGTGGTGAACCTGGCTGGAGGGAAATGATGTCTCACACTTTTGGGGAATGTCTCCTCTCTTTTTAATTTTAGTGGCCTGGTAATTATAAAACTCTACTCCCATCCACATTTTTAATTTTCATTAAAAACAGACAAGGGTAATCAATCCTCAAGCTTATATTTGGGGACCTCTTATAAACTGCCTAAACCAAACTGCTCTAAATTCCCACAGCTTTTATTAACACCAGAGAAACTGAGAGTCCATCCAGAAAGGTGCTGAGGCATTCTGAATTTTCAGCACTCTACAGGAATCGGCCTTTGAGGGAGACTCATAAAATGCACCCTTTTCACTCTGTCTTACTCAACCTAAACAACTGATGTCATCTCATCCATCAGGATACTGAAAATTATATAAGCCCATCATTTGCCATCAGTAAAAACAGATTGAGTCTGGCTATGCAACCTGAATTTAGTTCAATATTTAATGACTCATATGTTGCATTTTATTTCATCTGCAGTAGTTTTCTGCCTCCTTATTTATTACAATCAACTTTATTCCCTGTAGTAGCACTTTGCAGTCAGACTGTATTCCCAGCTGCTTTGAGGAGTTAAAGAAACCAGCTACAGAGCTATGATGAAGAGAACAGAGAAAATGAGAGGGTGAAGGAAAGACAAGATGGATGGTGACTAAAGGAATGGCAGAAGCTGTGTTTGCCTATCTGTTTTACATAATGAAGTAGAGGATTTTTCAAGGTCTTCTTCCATCCTATTTGTGGTGTTTCTACTGTCCATACTAAACCTGTATGTGAATCTTTGTGTCATTTTGCCTTACTTCACCTCTGTGAGGTGCAACAGTACTTATCCCTGTTGTGTGGTAGGGGGCTGTGTACTTCTCCCCATCTACCTGAGGTACCTGAGCTAGAAATTTGTCCTTTTCACAGCTAGCAGAAGAAATTAGATGCTTCCAGTGAGTGAGTGAAATTTTAGGTGGGGTCAGAGCCACAGAGAGAGGTCAGAGATCTGCTAACAGTTTATATACTTAACTCCAAAGGGCAGTTCCTCAAAACCTGGTGTGTTACTCCTGAGCTTGGAGCATGTCCTCCAAGAGAGATTGTTGATGCATAAAGCACTGCCAGATGGTACAGAGACACACCACTTGCACAACCAGGCAGCCAGCTACTTCTGGTGGATAAAGTGACATACCTGGGGAGCAGAGTAGAAGGTATATCTAAGGTAATCCAAAGTCAGGAAACTGAAATAGCTGGGGGATGCATTGGTGTAGAAATCAGAGAGAGAGAATCACCAGTGTCCAGGCTGAGATCAGAAAAACAGAAAAAGAAATCACAAATGTAGTTGGTGTTACAAACACAAATATATCAGGGACAAAACCAGGCCATGGTGACCACGGAAACAAATACTTCAGGACACTGGAACTTTTTAGAAAGAAATACCCCGTGTGAGGATACAAAATTCCCCTATTTGCTGTGGAATAGATAATTGTTCTCACCCATTTAAAAGGCTGATTGTCTCAGCTTCTTCAGTTGCTAGTGCTTTCCCTGTTTATTAAGGAACAACTTTCAAAGTAGGCTAATATTAATGTGCTTGTTATCTAATTGATTATAGCCAAATATTTTTGACTTGGAGGTAGGATTGAGTTGTTAAAAAATTGAGCTGAAATTTAAATTTTTCCCTCTTAGGCTTTTCTGTCATTCTTAGAAAACTTTTACAACCTGACTGTCAAATCTTTCCTGACATTTTGATAGAATTTTCATGCTCTTTTTTCCATCTCTTCTCAAACACTTCATTTAAAAGGAGGCAGATGAGGTTACTGGCAGGAACAGCTAAGTGATAAAGGTATCTCTATTTATGCATGTGCACTTGTATATGAAGGGGGACAGGAGCTAAAACTGAAGCTAAGCATATTATAATGTAGTTAGAATCACAGAACCATAGAATATGCTGAGTTGGAAGGGATTCAGGATCATTGAATGTAAATCCTGGCCCCATGCAGGACACCGCAGGAATCACCCCATGTGCCTGAGAGCATTGTCCAATTGCTTCTTGAACTCTTTCAGTCTTGGTGCTGTGACCACTCCCCTGGGGAGCCAGTTCCAGTGCCCAACCACCTTCTGCTATAAAACCTTTTCCTGATATCTAACATAAACCTCCCAGACTCACCTTCATACCATTTCCTTGAGTTCTGTCACAAGAATTAAGAGCTCAGTACTTCCCCTTCTGCTTCCGTTTAGGAGGATGTTGAAGACTGCAATTAAATTCTTTAATAAATACTATATTTCTTTAGGAAAGAGAGCAAGAGGATCTGTTTATAACATCTACTGGCCAGACCCATGAGTAGAGGAGACATTTCAGTCCTTATGGTGGGCAGGAACAGGACTAGGCTGAGATGTCAATGGAAAAGGTATTCAAGGAAGGACTTAAGAGCAATACTGGAAAGAAAAAGAGTGGCAGGTGAGTAGGTTGCAGCTGTGAAAGCACCTGGGTGAAATAAAAGGCCTAGTGGTAGTGAGGGTGACAGGGCCACATGCAGGGGGAGCTCCCAGCATCTACAGCTTCAGAAACCTCTGGTGTCTTGGACTGGCATGTTGATAATTATGCCTTGCAGATATTTGCTGAAAGATGGGGTAGGTGCCCAAACCTGAGACAGCAAGAGCAGCACTGCCCAGCTGGCTTCAACAGACCTTTGTCGGTAGAAAATTCTTTTCTGGATCCCTTGTACTGAAATCCAACCTCTAATTTGAAGCCTGACCTGTCATACTTTATTTTACTGTAACATTAAAGAGCTTACTAAAAGAGCATAATCAGTGGTAATTACTGAATTGCTTTACACAGTCTGGCATAGGGATACATTGCTGATCCATCGTTATGTGCCCAGGTAATGCCAAAGGGTTAGTGCATTAGCTTCTGTTACTGCATATTGTCAAGGTGGTGGTGTTTTTTTAATCCCTGTAATATGGCTCCACTCATCATAGCAGAGCAGCATTGTCCATGTGTGAAAATCTTACAGGTATGTCAGGGATAAAATGAAGATTACCAAAAATGTTGGTCCTCTCCAGAAGGAAATGGAGGACCTGATTACCCAGAACATGGAGAAGGCTGAGGTACTCAGTAACTCTTTTGCCTCAGTTTTCACCTACAAGTGCTCCAGTACCTCCATTAAAGTTGCAGAAGGCAAAGACAAGGACCGGGACAATGAAAAACTGCACACTGTAGGAAAAAATCAGGTTTGAGAACATCCAAAGAACATGACGATGCACAGGTCCATGAGTCCCAGTGAGATGCATCCACAGGTTCTGAGGGAACTGTTGCAGGAAGTGGCTAAGGGTATTATTGTCCTCAGACTGCAAGGAGATTTCAAGATAGGGTTTAAATCTTCTGTATCCTTATGATTTTAATTCAATATCAGTAATTAGTCTGTTAGACTTTTCTCAGGGTTGCTCAGAGCAGGTGAGTGGAATCAATAGCAACAGCTAGAGATGCCATTTTCCAATTATCTCAAAGTATTGCTGTGGTTTCTGGTACCTTTCATGAAATAGGGGTATATTTCAGAAGTGACTGAAATATTGTTCATGTTACTAAAGCAAAATGTTGGTTAATTTTATTTAGTGTTCAGATCTTGCTGTTAATACATTAAACCATTTAGTGCCCTGAAAAATGAAGAAAGATAAGCCCAAAATTTCTGTATCTTCCCATCTCTCAAACTGTTCTTCTCTTCTTGTCCAATCTGGAAAATGGTATTATTTTTCAGATATGGAGGGAAAATCTAGACTGAAGATGTGACAGGTGTCTTGTTTAGGACTTACAACTATGCTTGTCTTTTACAGCAGAGGGAGCAAAGGCGGACCAACCTCGAGTAGGATTGTTAATCCTTCCCTTGAACTAAAAATATCATGGTTATCACATAATTTGAACTTCCATGTAATCTCCTTTGAGCAGTTTCTTCTCCTTAGCAGTTCTTGGAAAGACTAAAGTCCAGTTTCAAACTTCAAACCGTGTGGGATGCCAGAGTTAACTGCTATGGCTACTGAGTTTAGGAGTGGTGTTCCTACAAGTGGTCAAGAGAACACTGAGGAAAGCCTCCAGGTAAAGCCATTTCTGGAACAGATGGCTAATGTAGAGAAGATGCCAGGGTCACTGAAACAAACAGCAGCTTTGGGCTAAGAACCTTACCCTGTATTTTAAATCCAAAAAACAAATATGAAGAGCATGGCAATAAAATCAAAAGGCTCCCTTCTACCTCAGAATAGGAAACTGCAATTGGTGTCAAGGTCTGCATAAGAGATTTCTGATGAAAAAGGGTCACAAAAGAAATAAATCCTGTGCAAGGTTATTTGCTATCCAGATCCTGAGCCAGCCCCATCCAGCTCTCAGGATTCAGGTTGGTTGCTGCCCTTCCTCAAAGGAAAAAGGACTGTCACACTAGCCTGGCACATAAGGACGCATAGTGCCATGGTTTAAGGATCAGAATAAAGTGAGTCAAGTAATTTATCCCCTGTGAGGATAGCCCTGGAGTCAGAAACCTGTCTTTGGGAAGCGTTTGGAAAGTTGCTTTGCTGCTGATGTAGTTTTTGGGAGGCATAGGAATCAGTCAAAACTTTCTATGACACTGATGCCTTTGTCTGCGTCACCAGGAATCCTGGTGTGGGAACTGCTGAGACAAACAGGATTGTAGAATAGGTTTTGCCATAAGTTTAGCCAAGGCATGGGAACAATAATAGATAATTTGGTGTGATCTGTTTGAAAACCTAGTGTATCAACATAGGGAGACTATGCTCTTCCAGATTCCTCCAAGTCACCCAAGCTGTAATCAGCATGCAAAGGCAGACTGCAGCTCACCTCTTAGAAAATAAGATACTTTTCTATTAAAAGTGCTGCTACATGGTATCCCTCACCAATCCACCCCCTGATTGCCACATCCTTGCCCACATTCCATGCTCACATTCCTTCTGGTAGGAGCTCTCCTGTGTGCTTTTGTTGGGCCAGTTCAGCACACTAAGATGAAAACAATCAAGAGTTCTCACTGTTTTTTTGCTACTACAAGGTGAACCAGGTACTAAAGCTTACACAGTCATCCAGTGTAGTTTAGAAGGTGTGAAATAGCAACTTGTTACCTGCAAAGCCACCATTTTTTCCCCTAGACTTTTCAATTATAAATGCTAAATGGATTATGGTGGAAAACTAAATTAAGGCTTATTATACTTTGGTCAAGTCATCAGTCCTGAGTATATAATATATATACTGGCAGTAAAAAAAAAAAAGAAAGTATGTTTGAATAGCAATTGCTTTTCAAAAATCTGTGATCTGTTCAGTACTTTGAAAGTGGAAAATACAGGGAATCAATCACAAGAAAATTCTTTCAAATGGATCACATACCATGAAGAATTTGACCACTTCAGCTGATAAATGTGAGCAGCTATAAGCCATTGATTTTATCTGTGCTCCTGACTAGAGCGATCTTACTTCAATGTTATACATTGCAGTCAGGCTTGCAGAATCCTCAGCAGGTAACAGACAGTCTCATCCGGAGAAGAAATGGAGCAGATCGCCGGTGTCCGTATGCTCCTGGTTCTCCTAGAGCTTCCTCTGGGGGTGCCCCTCTGTGTGTGTGTCTCTGCACACTCACACACCTTTGCGCAAGAGATGTAATTTTTCTTCTATTTTGGTTGACTGCTTTGCCAGAGGGAAGGAGAAATGCTCTGTGGGAAAATGTTTTGTCTGTAAAGGAGGACTAATTAATGTTACCAAGAAGGTTATTTTATTTAGACTGAGACAATTTGTGTTGTCTTAAGGGAACAAAAATGTGCATATTTTTAAAAACCAGAAAAATTCACCCTTAAATGTAATCATCCTCCAACAGAAGATCGAAGATTTTGCTTTATTAATTTTGAAAGATCCTGTTGACTTTCAAAATCTCCTGTTCAGGAAATTCAACCTGTGAGATTGAAAATCTGTTGCCAAAGTCTATTTTTTCCAATAAAGGATCGCTTGTGTATAGAGGTTTACTTCAGAAGATGAACTAATAACTTGAATCCTAGAGAAGCAGGTGACAATTTGGTGGAAATGGGCCACCTTTATAACCGGCATTCATTGGAATATGACATTACAGGATTTATATATCTGTTTGTCCTAGATGGATTTAGAAACTGTATTGTGTTGTCACTGAGAAGGGCTATGATTCATGCACAAAAACAGGAAAAAAAGAGATCTGCCAGGGACTGAGCAGTCATATGTGAGTGCCTACTGTATTTTACCTTCATGTCACCTGAAGATACCTGGGAAGGTCTGTCCCAGCTCAGAAGGGAGGACATAAGAGCTCTCTGTCACCAATGGTTCTGTGCTATGGAGAAAGCAGCATGGACATATGCGCAGGATAGACCTTCAAAGTCTATATTATACTTTTCATCAACATAATCAGAACTAGTAGTGGCCTCTGTCTTGATTAAATCTGAACAGCCTTTGGGCTCCTCTGACTCTGAGATTCTCTGAGAACAGTCCTGTACAACATCATGGCACAGAGCTGCATGTGACCCACAGGCACTTGTTCTTTTTGCTGCCAGTATAAGCTGCACTTTGTATTTCACAATGCTCCCATGAAGCTAGGAGAAAGAAAAGAAAAAAGAAAAATCCCAAACAACAAAACACTCACCAAAGCAGATGGAAGGTAAAAATCAAACCCTAACAAATTTATTAGTGACACAAGTTAAGCCTTGTGAATTTTTCTGAAAGAACAGGTCTTTTTGCACAAACTCGAAAATGCAAAAGGGGAGGAAAAAAACCTACAAGAACTAATGTGATGTAGAAACTAGTAGCCTGATGTGTTTAAATGAACACTCAGTTACCAGGACTTCAAGGTCAAGAGCATTTTATGGATTCAAACTTTTGTCTCGAGCAAAGATTTGGCCCTGTTAAGTTACAGATATGCAGATAAATTGACTGGGTTACTCCCTCTAGAAGGAATATAAGGTGCATATAGTTCTGAGTTTTACTCATTTGCAGAGTTATTAGTGACCTCCAAACTGTAGAATGTTCCCTAAGCACCCAGTGCAGATAGCAAACAGAAAATTTAAATAAATCATTTGTCTTGGTGTCTATTCTGGGAGAAATCCCATTCCAATACAGGGAATGAATCTGAAAGAAAAGGTCTATAATGAAAGTGAAAGTTATGTATACCATAGCTCACTGAAGTAGTCAAGGCACATGCTGAAAAGGATGACATGGGCTGATTAAATATGCCTGGGTTTTTAAGATGTTCTGGGAAGGTACAATCAAATTAGTGGGGTGAAAATAAAAGATGAAAAAAGTTATATTTGGGTAAAACATAAAGTCATTGTGAGATGAGCTAAGATAAAAAAAGATCTTATAAATTAATACCTGGTTACTGAAAGTCATCACTTTGCAAAGACTGCTCTTAAAAGGGGTCACAAAACAATGCGGAAGGAGTAAAAGATACCACAGAACTGGAGCTAATCAAGATATTAATGAATGATCTGAGGAAAGCAGGGAGTAGTGAAGTGACAGAGTTTATATTAATACAATACTTATTTAGATTTGACAATCCTGAAGCTGATGGTGCAGATAAATAGTTGTGGATGGATGAAATGGAGAGGCTGAGTAATAAAACGGTAAATGAAATTCAGTGTTGCTAGGTGAAAAGTAAGGCATAACAGGAAAAATAACTCCAGCTATCTATACAGAATAGGCTCTAAGTTAGTCATTGTAGATTTCCCTGAAAACACTACCCCTATGCTTGGAAGGGGTAAAAAATGTCAGTCAAATTAAATCACAGAATCACATAATCATAGAATTGACCGGGTTGGAAAAGACCCCTGAGATCATGAAGTCCAACCCTTAATCCAACACTACCCTGGTTATTAGACCATGGCACTGAGTGCCACATCCAGTCTTATCTTAAAAACCTCCGAGGACAGTGAATTCACCGCCTCCCTGGGCAGCCCATTTCAATGTCTGATTATTCTCTCTTTAAAAAATTTCCTAATATCCAACCTAAACCTCCCCTGGCACATTTTAAGACCATGCCCTCTTGTCCTGCTGCTGATTGCCTGGGAGAAGAGACTGACTCCCACCTGGCTACAACCTCCTTTCAGGTAGTTGTAGAGAGTGATGAGATCTCCCCTGAGCCTCCTCTTCTCCAGGCT
>JAYRBT010000181.1:14085630-14095667 GCA_036023395.1 Myiotriccus ornatus | reverse complement strand
AGGATGCCATTGGCCTTCTTGGCCACCTGGGCACACTGCTGGCTCATGTTCAGCTTTCTGTCAATCAGCACCCCCAGATCCCTTTCTGTTTGGCTGCTCTCCAGCCACTCTGTGCCCAGCCTGTAGCGCTGCAGGGGGTTGTTGTGGCGAAAGTGCAGGACCCGGCACTTGGCCTTGTTGAACCTCATCCCGTTGAATCAAACCATCTCTCCAGCTTGTCCAGGTCCCTCTGAAGAGCCCTCCTGCCTTCTAGCTGATCGACACTCCCCCCCAGCTTGGTGTCATCTGCAAATTTGCTAAAGGTACAGACTGAGAGAAATGTTGGTCAAATTAGAGAAATAGAAACATCTGTCAGAAATTTTGAAGGAAATGGTAAAACAAGGGCAGAAAATACCATTAATGCTATCTCTAGATCTGGGATGTGCCCACTTCTCCAGTACAGTGTGAACACAGGAATGACATGGTTTGGGTACATGGACAGGAACAGGATCAGTCTGTTCAAGTGCTTTGCTGGAACCACAAAATTCTGTGGGACACAGCTAAAATATGACTGCAGGGATGGGAAAGAGGCATAATCAAGGCCTGCCACCTCCAAAGACCTATTTGAGGTAGTAGAGGATTGTGAATACCATGCAATGCTGCTAGCCCTCTCCAACTGCTACGGACCCCTTATTGAGGCCAAAGGCTGGAGCACAGTCACCTTTGGTCTAATAGAGTGGGGAGGTTTGTTTCTTTCCATATTTCCAGATGCTTTACTTGTAGAGCAGACTGCTGTTGTTTAGCTTTGGTAAATTTTTGATTTTGTAATATTCAGAATATCCAGCCAGCTGCATTATAGACTCTTAGGCTGAAGCTACTTCTCACTTGCTGTAGTTCTGCTATAATAAATATTCATACCTTCATTACAGGCTGTGGTTTTCCAACCTATGTACTAAGGGATTATTTGGGAGTTTTGCTTTAATGATGCACAAAAACTGTAATAGTCCTTTCAGAGCCTTATGCAACAATATGTTTGCTTCTTCTAAAGCTAAATAACTCTTGTTTTGAATGATTTAGTAGCAAACTCACTTAGTCACTGTGCTGTGGTTCAATGGTCTGCAAAATTTTCTTTTTAGAAATACAAACCCATTATGTAAATACTAAAGAGCATCTTCAGGAAAACTAACTTCAATTTGTTTTTTGTCATTTTTTTGTTTGTTTGTTTCAAATTTTATAAGCTTGAGATCACTCACATAACCTTTTTTCCCCCTTAAAATATGCAAAGTAAAATTGTTTTCTGACTAAAACCATCAATATAAGTTTTAACCCTGAACCGTTGTTCAGACGGTTTTATGCCTCCTGAAAATAGAGGATAGAAGAAGAGGGGTTTGCACAGGAAATTCCTGAGAAAGGATGTTTATTTAATTAGTAACTGTGGTTTCAGAACCTGGCCAGTTTCTATTATTTGGTCCCTCCATTTTCTTGCTCCCACATTGCCTACCTCTGAGTGGCTTCTGTCCCAAAGTGCTACCATCTGCAGAAGAGAGGGGGCTAAAATTAGTATTTGTTCAAAGATGTGGGAATTGATTTTTCTATATGTCCAGCTTCTTCCACACGAGTATCTTGATTCTCTTTAGTAGTTTTATATACCTGCGGAATACAGTTCTTGGTACACAAATTTTAATGCCAGAAGGAAGTTATCTTGTCAAGGATCCTCACAGTTTAAAGAGTATAAAAGCTTACACTGAATGAATTTTGAGACTTAAGAATTCCATCACTAGGAGGACTGTGCTTGAAGAAAGGCTTTGACCTTAGGTATCTCCTAGCCTGTACTAAGGCCAGGACTCATATTTCCCTAAAACAAAGCCTCAAAGCTAAAAAACCTTTTTTTTTAAACAGCTGGGGTGAGATTGAGACACTAACTGAACCTGTTTGTCACACAGTGGTGTTTATTGAGCTAATAAGTCTATGTTATAAAAAGGCAGGTCATTAGAAGTGCGGGTGCTGTGCTGATAAAATGAAAATGTATTAGAGGTGGCAATGGCTGGTGATGAAAGTCACATTTTGGTTTATTTTTCCTGTTCTAAACAGCACAAAAGTGTTTAATTAATTGTTTGCTCTGCATTTAACAACTTTACATTAGTTCATTTGCTTAAGTACAGCAGCAATCAAGAACACATTAGCTAATGCTGTAGCTCAGCAAGGGAGGAGGCTAGAGGCAGGTGCTGGGGTCAGTGTGTGTAGAATCAAGGGACCATCAGTCTCCTCCTGTTTTAATTTGTCTGCTGGAGTTTTCCAGAGTCACAGCGGCACAGTTGGAGTCACCAGCCATTTCCAGCTGGAGTGCTGAGGGTTTTTATGAGTAGATCCAGCTGGAAAAGGTCTGAAGTCAAAGAAGTGGATACTGATGACTGACACATTGCACTGCCCTCCTGTGAGTCTCTATTAATTCTGCTGTGTGCTTCATCCCCCGCCAAGAAGGCTGATAAAAAAATGAGGGCACTGAGCAGGAGCCATGGAGATTTGAATTAATTTACTTCTCCTCCCTAAACTCCCTTGAACAAATCATTCATGGCAAGATTTGAAAGGGAACATGAAGGTATGGTTTCAAATTTTCAAAAGAAGGTTTAAAAGAAGTCATTGCATTATTCTCATTTGGCTTCACTTGGACCAAGATTCATAGTCTCGCACGTTTTTCAGATGAATAATATGAGACATCGAAACCCAGCTCAGGTCTGCCAGATGCATTGCAAATGAAGTTTGTGAGAACTCTGTGGGAAAGAACCTTTAATGGGGGATTGCGAAACCTTATTTTTCAAGGGATTTTTCTCAGAGGCTTATTTATTTATTTATTTATTTTGCTTTCATCAGAATAATGAGGAAGATTTTGGATTTCTTGGGCACTCCTACTCCATATATATCTGCCCCAGAGAGGCCAGCTGGGAAGAAACTGGTGTGTGACCAAGGTTTTACTTCTGTCATCCAAATCATGAGTGAAAATTTAAGCTTCTGTTTAAGGGCAATGAGATGAGCAAAGAGGAATTAACACGTTACCACCCGTCAGCTGAACAGCCACATATATACTTCAAGTTCATTGTGAATATAAGTGACTTGGCTTGAACCAACACAGTAGGGTTGTACATCACATTTACTGTGTACTGGAAGAAGGCAACCGGCCAGTGTAGTGACACTAGGATGAAATAATCACTCTGTATTTTCATCCAGTTGTCTGCATTGGGCAACTTTGTGCCAAACACCAATGCATTCTGACATTTTACAACTTTTGATTTAGTGACTAATTTGTCCTTTGTTTTGGTCAAAAGTAACTCAAAGCAGTTGAGTCCAAAGTCTGTGACTCGGGACTAATAGGAAGAGATCCAAGAAAAAGGCCCAAAGGGCCCTGGACTAAACTATCGAGACACCTCAGGTGAATAAAATATCTTATTTCATTTCAACACATAAACCAGAACTCACAGGCAGAAATTTCTTGGGTTTTTTTTCTCTCTCTTCCTTCTGAGTAGTGTATTTCTGTAAAAGCATATTTAATCTTGGCCAATTAAACTTGCTAGCATTCAGCACTTAACAGATATTTTCTTCCGTTTGTTTCTTTTTTTTTTTTTTAAAAGAGTGGCATTTGTTGATGATAATAGCTTTCTCAGCCCAAGAGCTCTTTTTGAATTAAAACAGATAATGGAAGTGATCATTAAAATGAGTATGAGTTTGACTTTTGATTTTTAGATACTTAAACATTAATTGATTTACTTTTATTCCCTCATGTGTTTTAAATCATTTTGCTAAATATATCTGCTCTTTTCACCTGATCACAGTGGTAACTGGAGAGACAACTCTGCAAGAAAAAACCTAACATAGCTGTCTGGTGATGCAGGAATAAAAAAAAGGGTATGTAACGTCTTCAAAATACCCCCCTTGAAAGGCACAGTGAAAGTCCAGGAACACTTATTGAATGCAAAACATGACAAAATTCTGTCTTGCTCCAATCTCAGCAGGACTGGTGGAACATGCTGTATTTGGAATCATCTAGTCTGTTCTCTTTACCCCACCTCAGGACTCAGTATTCCTGAAACTTTAATGGCTTGTGCCAACTTTTTCAGGAGTGCTGTTGGGTTAAAGCTGTTCATTGAAGACTGCTGTATCTGCAGGAGCTGTAGTACTGTCGTGGTTTTGCCCACCAGCCAGCCTCTGGGGCTGAGGATGGTTTAGTCCAGGTGGATTTCCGGAGAAAAAGCCAATCAAAAGTTTAGTAACACCTTTGCCAATGACATTTTTAAAAAAATGGAAGAGAAGCCTGTTGCACAGTTGAAACTGGGAGCCACGTAGGAGTGGTGGCAGTCCCCAAGTGGGGTCATGCCTCCCTCCTCCCCTGGCCCTGGGCCAGGGGCTGGTGTGGCACTGAAGCCCCCCTTCTCTCCTGTAAGAGAGTAGAGAAAAAACTTCGGAGAAGGACTGACTGCCTGGACGAGAAACGCTGCAGAAGGAATTCTGGCAGAGAGATAATGGGCCTTCAAGGCCAAAGCTGCAGCAGCAGGAGAGAGAAAAGTTCGAAGGGGGGGGCTGCTTCTCCCCGCTCTTTCTCTCTCTCTCTCTCTCTTCAGCAGGAAAAGACTGAAAAATAAAACCCTGTCACTTGTGGAAGTTTGTTGGGGTGAGGAGACCCCCATGCTGCTCGTGGAGGAGCCTACACTGGAGTAAGTTGATGCACGAGGAGGCTGAGACTTTACGGGAGACCTGAGGTGAGGCTGAGTCCTGCTGGAGATTTGTGACCCTGAGGTAGACTACGCTGAAGCGAGACGGCCCGGGTAGGATGTTGGGATCCGTGTGAAGGATCCATGCTGGTGCAGCTAAATTCATGACCCTGAGAGACAGCAGAGAATGGAAGACCTGTTGTCTGAGAGAGATGGACTCGTGTCAGAGAAGTCTATTAAGGACTGTTCTCCTGTGCGAAGGGACCCCACAGAAAACAGGGGTGGACTCAAAAGCCATTATCCCCTGTGACTCTGATGAAGATCCATGGTAGGCAAGTGTCCCCTTGCAGTCCATGGAAGACCCTGCAGGGCCTGGGTTAACCCCTGGCCCCCGGTCTCAGCCCAGGAGGGGGGTAGGCCCAGCCCTGAGGCCGACACAGAGAGAGAGAAAAAGAGAAAGAGTTCCAGCTGCGATGAATCAGAGTTGTTGTCCTAGGGATAACAAAAGAAGAATTTTAAAGTGCTGCAGAATTATTTGAAAGACCTGGAGCTCTGGAAACCGAGAATGAGACTGCTTCTCCTCCTTGAACTGATACAAAGGAGGGAGGAGTATTTCTGTAAATACATAGTACTTTTACCTAATTAGAATTATTGTAGATGTAGTTCTTTAGTTTTTATCTTGCTAGCAATAAATCCTAATATTATTCTCCCCAGTCAGGTCTCTTTTGTCTGCATAAACCTTCTCTCAACTTACAGTAATTGTGTGGGGGGTGAGAAAAAATTGACCCAGAGCAAAACCACGACAAGTACCAGCCCTTAGAGGAAGCCTGGGACAAAGCTTTGGAGTGCCAGGCTGCTGTTGTCATCTCTGAGGAGAAGAAGGAACACCTGGGTGGCCTATTCGCTACCAGAATGCCACACCTTGCACCTCCCATCTTCACTCTTTGTCCTCTCATTCCTTTTCCCTTTCTGCAGCAGGAATGGTCTGGCCCTAGTCATCTCTTGAGGGACAATATTCAGCTTTGCCTGAGCCCCTCCAGGTTGCCTGATCATCCCACTGCCTGGTCCAACTCTCCCATAACGAAATACACAGAGCATACTGTCCACTATCCATCTGCACACAGATACACCATTTGAATAATCTATTTTGGGAGTCAGAGCAAGACATAAGGCTTTTGACATGTTATTTATTTAAAAAGCTTATTGAAATCTTTTATAGTGTATAAACACCTGTCATCCTCAATTTGGGAGTTAAAAAAGCACAATTGATTATTAACTGTACCACTGCAGAAGTGAGCTCTGCAAATGCATGTAGACTGGGCAATTGTGAAATCCTTTTTGATTTAAAAGGTAGAAAAAGATATACAGAACTTCACTGCTTGGCTGTAATGCTGATATGCTCCTGTCTCTGGAAACTTTCATTTTTATTCTAATTTGCCACAAAAACCCCTGCATCTGGCTGTCATAAATGACTGGAAGAAAGGAGTCAGGGGTGGGATCCTGTCAACAATGGTCCCAGTAGGAGACTCCAAGATAGGGTGCTACTACACAGACAGATGATCCCAACCTTTAGGGCTCCTATCTTCATATTTAGCACCCCTATTTACATTCTTATTAGTTCTCCATTAATTATTCAACTTCCATTTCAAACCCATGCTAGTTTTTAAAATCACTGGCTGGGGCACAATCTGAGCCAAAACTGTGTGTAGCAGGGATACCTACACCATTTCCTTGTCTTAAGTTTTCCTTATTTCTTTGTTTTAGGTCAAATAAGTTGCACGATGAAATGCACCTGAGCTAGTCCAAAGCTGGTGGGAATCTGCCAGTAGGTGCAAGTCATAATCTCTCCCTCCAATGCTGCTGCTGGCACAAATCCACAACTTTCCCCAAAAGGACATTGGTAAACAGGGTCAATAAATTCCATGCTCACCAGCCTGAAGGGGATTTCCCGCTCACTGTCCTATAATGCACGTTAAAAGCTTTAACAGGCTTTATCCAAAGCTTAGTCCTCAGGTAAAATATGTGAGCTGGGCTCTGGTTTATCCTTTCATGTGTGAGTTGCTGGCATGCAGTGAATAAATTGCCAAGGAGGAGATATATTTCTGAAAGGATTGTACAGTCCCATTCTCAGTTCAGTCCGGTGTTTAAATTGCTGTGATTCCAGCTCGGGCATCCTATTGCTGCCTGGGACTACCGAGGTGTTCATCAGATCATCAGAAATTACCTTACATGTCTCCCAGCTGGCAAGAAACTGTGTTTATGGCAACAGTCAAGACAGCAAACTAACAAGGACAGCATTTTTACAGTGAAGTTTAGAGCCTCAGTCAAAAATAATGGACCACAATATGCCAAACTGCCCATTGGTTCAAACAGAAGTGTGGCAGTAAAAATGCTTTGCAGTGTCCTGTGTACATCAGACCTATACAGTAATAACCCTATAAAAAAGAAACATTTAATGAAGTAGCTGAATAAGGGCCTTATCTAGTACCCATGGAATTCAGCGGAAAAACTCCCCTTGATACCAGCAAGCTCTGAATCTTCAGCTGTGTCCCATGACATGACAACAGTACTTGATGCTGGAAACAGATGCAGTTTTCTGTAAGGATAACAATCATGACTATGTTGCCTCAAAGGTGACAGGCCATAAAAATAAATAACTTGCATCAAAGCTATAACACCTTTTAAAGTGAAAGGGCTTCTATGTTTCCATTATGGTACATGGGTGGTTTGCCTACTACCAGAAGAGGCAAGTGTGAAAAATGAAGGCTCCCAGCTTCCTTCCCTACCTGTGCCTTGGAATCTTTTCGCAGCTCAGAGGACATCAGGTTTTCTTCTTGCTCCAAGTCACACAATGTTTAATGTTATAAGCCATGCCTGGGGCAGCTGAAGTCTACAAATACACTGGTTTAATGGTGTCTCTCAGGGATTTCTTCTGAGAAATGCTACATTTGCTCCCTATGGGCAATTCTTTACCTAGATTTTATTCTGCAAAGGCTATGAAGAAGAACTAACTCTTCTGCAGATTATTCTGCTCTATCTACTTGCTTTGTGTTACAGACTAAATAATGATGGCTTATCTTCCAAAGATGGAGCTTTTGTTCTCATTTTGCAGAGAACTCAGACAACTCTGAGGAACTGCTGTGTAATGACAACAGCAGCTGTATTCTTAACTCACACACAATCATCAGAGGCTTTGGCCAAGCACACACACAGCACAATGCCTGAGATCTGCTGGTCTGATACAGCATATTGCTGCTTTTATTGGGAATGAGATACTTGATGTAACCCTTGGCAGCAGGTCCCAAGAAGTGCATCAGAAAATCCTTGCAGTATAGCTGTTGAAGGCAGCATTGTGCACCTACAGTGTCTCTCTTCAGCAAAAGCTGAAGCTTTCTTTTCATCCGTAAGCAGAGGAAAGGAGTTACTTCACATCACTGCAACTTACTGGTCTCTAATACAAACCTTTGGAAGTTCTGGGGACAGGAATTGCCATTATTGCATGCTACCAGAGTAAGTAATAATCATACGGACTTTCCAGTTGAGAGGAGTAAAGAAATCCGCAGTGGAGCCAATTCTTTTCATAATGGAGCTGACAGAAGATGTCAGCCTGTTCAGCCCATAATGAGGGGTTGTTGTGTTGTCCATCAGTATGGCAGCAGGCTCCTGGATGGGCTTCTGAGCATTATTATAATATAAATCACTCATAGGAAGAGGACAAATCCCACGTGGCAGTGTCCTGTGCTGTGGATCAAAGCAGGGGGCTGGATCAGCGTAACTGCCCTTTGCCCACATTGCTCATGTGAAACTGCCTACCCAGATTAAGACAAAGTCCTGCTGGTGTTTTGACACAGCCATCTGTCTCCTCATGTTCCCTCAGTGGACAGACTAGAGAAGGGACAGTAAAGCAATACCACTGGTCCGCAATGCAGCATCAAGGTTAGGGTTGGTCCAGTGACAATAAAAGGACAGCAATTATAACCACCAAACTGTTCATCATTACTCAATAAGTGGTTCCCATGAGCTTTATTCAGTGTTGGATGACATCTTGTTGTTCAAGCCAAAACTTCCTCTACATCCTTTTGGTCTAGAGAGTTAAAACCTCACATGTGGCACAAGCTTCCTAATGTTTGTGGTGCAATCTGAGGATGAATTGTATAGGCTAGGCCAATTTCAACCACATTTTTACTTTTGTAGAGAGAACATTGTTTGGATGACATAATGCTGGTAAAGATAGTTAAACGAGACTCATCTTTCAATTCTACTAAAGGTATTAGGTATTTTTGTCCTTTTTTAAATCTTTTTTTTTTTTCACTTATTTGTCTTTGAAACACTCATATGAATTTTCTTCAGTTTTGCATAGAGAACCCCAGCATGTTTGGTGTATATTTCAGAGACAGATGGTATCTTTATAGAAGAGAGTTTGTGTGTAAAAGTATTGACGAGACAGTCAAAACATCCCATTAACTCAAAAGCACTTAAACAAAACTGGATGAAAATCAAAGTAATAAGTTCTTAGGAATGTGCAGGATACTAATGAATATTATAGGTCAAAGAGCTAAGGGTACAGTCTCCCTGTGTTTGACAAGAGTGCCCCTGTCAGACTTACAGGCCCCGGTCATGGCAGCTGAAGGAATACTCCAAAGAAATAGCAGCAAAATTTTCCAGGTTCCCCATATTGACTTGTGTACAAATATTGTAGATATTGGGATCTAAATAGTGTCAAATTATGAAAATATTCGTTTTCAGACAGATTAATCTATTTCTAATGCAGTACAAGTGATAAAAGCTAAAAGTAGCCTGCAAAATTCAACAGTAGCAACCCCTGTGCCAGCACAAATATGTGAGTAACATGTAGTGCTACTGTTGTGCAGTTCTGGAAATCAAACCATGCTATGACATCCTGCACTACGTGAGAAGATGAGGCATGGCACACAAGAATTGTTATCCTTCACAAGCACCACAGTTTTTATGGAAAACATTTTTTATAGAAAAGGACAAAATTGGTATGGGATATTTAAGGTTTTTTTAAGTCAAAAAGTCAAATTTATATTTATGAAGAATCACTCTCTTTTTAGTTTTGAAAGATTTTTTTTTTAATAGAGCATTTTCTCCTGTATTAGTTATGAATCATTCCAGATTAAAGAATCAAAATTAATCTCCTCTTTCTTAAGCCCACACTACTTCAAATTTTAGTAAAACTCAAAGTCAGAAAGCCAGAGAGTGATGACTAACTCAGTGCACGCTTGTTATGGGCTCACCTACAGACAGATTAGGGTACTACATTGTTGCAATATATTTGTGGTATATAAAGGTATGTTGAACTTGTTAAAGTAACCATGCTTCCAAGATGGTGTT
>JAYRBT010000181.1:14042484-14072508 GCA_036023395.1 Myiotriccus ornatus | reverse complement strand
GCATAAACCTTCTCTCTACTTAAAGTAATTGTGTGGGGGGTGTGAAAGCAAATTGACCCAGGGCAAAACCACGACATCCATGTCAGAACAATATTGTGGTAGTGTTTTCTTTAAATCATCAGTGTCCCTATGCTTTGGGGAGGGAGGCTGGTCTTCTTTAGGAATGTGACCTTCACTCACAACTGCTCCACCACCTTCCTTACCAAAATGCCTGACTGACTGGGGTTTGCCAAAACTGTTTTGTCAATTTTTTTTTTATGGGAAAACCCCCCAGCACAACCAAACTAAGAACAATCCTCTCTCTCCCCTGCAATTGGATCAATGAAAAGGTCAGCCAGAGTCTAATAAGAAACTTCCCAATCCTACAACAGGAGAGGATGAAAACTGGACTGGAGGGCTGGAGAAAAAGGAAAAAATGCGGACAGGCTTTCAAGGTCCATGTAACTTATACCACCAAGTGGGGCAAGGAGTAAGCTGATTTGGTAGGTGAGACAAGGTTTAAAGTAATCTGATTCTGAACTATTTGCTCTTATTCTTGTGCATGTAATCCATTTTTCATTGCAGTCAGTGAAGCCACAGAGACGAGGGATCTGGTTAAACTTAAACACAGCTGCCAGATGTTTTTTGCAGGGAAGAAGGGGAGAGAGGTATTGTATGCGAAGACCAAGAAAAATAATTCTGTGGGGGTTTTTGGAAAGTGTTCAGCATCTTGCTGTTCAGGGGAATCAGCTTGTTCCTGATTCTGTGCTCTGCCTTCTATTTTTCATTTTGATTTTTTGTGTCCTGGTGTCAGAAGCATCATTCATGTCATGTACAAAGAAAGACTGAAAGAGTTCTGAGCTCTCTTCGTGGAACAACAGTCTTTATCCCTTAACCAGAAAACTGAGAGATGTAATAATATCTGATTCTTCAACTTTTGTTCTGGTAGGCAAGTTGGGCTGCTGCTGAACAGAAGGGAATTGAGATATTTGAGCTCTATAGAAGAAATTCTGAGCAAAATGCTCTATTTATGCAGAACATTACAGGAATATGAGAAAAGGTATGGAGAGCCTGGAGGGTCACACATGCATTTGTGAAACAAAAACTTATGAATGGAGAAGAAAGCGAAAACTGACAGTAAAGAATGGCAGAAAGTGTAATTTAATCGAAATACAATATAAAATCTTATTTATGTTAAATACAACTTAAAGCAGGCTTTATTAAAATGCTATTGATCACTCCATTAGGTGTTATAATGAATAAAGATGACTGTTCCCAGTAACTAAGAATGTGGTGTTGAGTTGCATTTTATTAACCTATCCATATGTCACATTGAGAAGTGTTTCCAAGTGAATCTGCTAACAATCCCTCAGGCAGATTAAATACTTTCTTTTCAAGATACTGGAAACTGAGTGACCACTCAGGTCTTCCTGATCATTAATCAAACACCAGAAATTAGGAAACATCTCTATGTGCATATATATATATCTGAGATAGATAGATTAGATGATAGGTAGGTAGGTAGATAGATAGATAGATAATGGTTGCAAAAGGTTTAGGTGTTATACTTTTTTTTTTCTAAGTTGAGATAGAAATGTTAATCAAGATCATTGTTGAGAACTAGTTTTTTCACTGCAAGGTCTGGACCTTTTCTCAGTGTAGTCAAAATATGCTTTAAAATATGTTTTAGTTTCAGCACCAACGATAGAAGAGATATGAAGTGAATCATATGTACATGTAAGATGATGCACTCAGTGCTGAAAACTCTTAATTACATGTACTTCACCTTATTTGGCAATTTTTCCTTTACTTAGCTCTTTGTTTCTGCTGTAAGCTGTTAACTACTGGCCATCAATAAAGGATGAATTTGCTCTGAACATACTTTAATTATTTATTGGCAAATAGCCTATGGCCAATCTCCATGGAGTTGCTTGCCATGCAGTGCCACTGGTAACAGTAAAATGCAACACAGACCTGGGCTGCTGATGCTCCAATAATCCTGTTGTCTTATATGGTATTAAGTCAAGGTCAAATTTCCATGATGTGCTGGTGGGGGATCAGTGCAGAGTCTTCAGCAGTCTTACCTCTCAGCTTACCACCTCTGCACAAACATTGCTGATGAACCATTTGGCTGGTGCTGGCCTCCAAACAGTCCTACACATCAAAGTCTTATGGCAAATGAAAAGCCCACTGGAAAAGCTCTTCTTACCACAGCTTCTCTGCAGATATTAAAATTTAGATGATCTACTGTCCTTCAGGTGTCCTCTGGGTTTTCACCAGTTCGAGATATCATTTTGACCTGATAAGATACCACTTGAAGACCTTTTCCCAATGACAGCAGTGATCTTTGAAAGAAGGGGTGGCAGTGGCAAGATTGTTAATGGCTGGACTTCATGATCCCTTAATGATTCTGTGATTCTACTACAGTACCTCTTACACTAGGCATACCCTCTAAGTACTCTTTAACTAGGGATATCTTAAGATAAAAGAGAAATTGTATGGAAAGCATGAAGAACAAAGCAGAGTTATTCAGAGTTGGTACCAGTTGTGTGGAAGGCAGGTCATTCAACAGTAAATAGCCATTAGGTATTTATAATCTGCCCAGAATTTTTAAGAATAGATAACAGAGTAATGCACAGGTTCACACTGGCACCCACAGGTTAATGTTACTTCAGAGATAATTATTGTTTGATTTCTCATTTAAAGATTCACTCCTTCTTAGATCTATCAAAAGCTTCTCTTGCTTTTTTAATGTAAACACCAGCAGTATATCTTTTAGGGTTTGTGTGTTCTATTAAGAAACATTCTCACCTTCTATTCCTTTTTGATCTACATTCCTATAATTGGCAATTCTAAAGTTCATGGTATTTTGAAAGACAAGAAAAATAAGAGTCTTTTAAATGCTGAAAATTACAACTTTAATTATAAAGTTTATTAGTTTCTTCATATTTTACCTTTTTTATTTTTTTTTCCCACCTCCTTCAAAATATAGTAGATTTACACCATCAGTGTATTAATAGCTTTGGTAAATACAAACATTATAGTCAGCTTTAACTTAAAGTCAGCAGTAAGCTTTGAAAGCTCTTTTTCTCTATTCTTTCCATAGCAATGCTGCAATTCAAATAGACTTCAGTATAACATATCAGATACTTTCCATACATACAGTTTGAAACAACAGAAAAATGTGTGAAGACAAGAAGATATGCTGAAAGATCAGCACTTATAAGGATTGTACTCAATTTTAGTGTGTTTCTTTCTGACATGGGTGGAAATATGGGTTTTTTTGCAGGGAAGATAAATATAGTCGCTGAAATTTGTGTCCCACTGAATTCATTGAGACTTTGCCCCAACCACATAGGCAACAGTCATGTAGAATAAGGATTCCTTATTTTCAGTCACTGACAATAATACTGTCTTGAACTAGAGAAAGATCTCTACTGCTACAAACATTTAATTTTTTTTTGTAATGTGGTTGGAATTCTTGGTCACCATCTATGTTGTTCTTTGATAGTATTAGCTTCCTTTATTAACTGCCTGAATTTCCAGACCGCAGATGTGTGTTCATTGCTTGTTCAGGGATTCTTCAGTTTTCTGTCCCAAATGAACTGCTGCTGTGAGACTTGTGTGTTTTCTAAACATACATTTCATTTTCTGCAAAGAACTGTGAGATCTTAGAAAATTAAATAAACAGCTCTTAATGTGTTTCATGTGAGTATTCTTCTGGTGTGTATTTACCAGCATTTTTTGATTAGACTTGCACATGCAAGGAATCCAAACGTTTCATATAATTCATAGAAATTTGTTGTCACCAGTTACCTTCAGCAAATACACTTTGATTTCTCTAAACAGGAATATCTATTTTGTTTGATGAAAAACTGTTCTCCTTCTATATTGAGATCTGATTACCTTCTCCTGCTCTGTATCTTTTTACTGATTTACATATTGTTTCAGTGTTTCCTCTATTCTGTGAGGGATTCTTCCAGGCTTTAGCTAATGGTGCTGTGCTGTCCTGCTTATCCTGAAGCTATAAATGTTTCAGCACCTTGTCTGCATTCCTTGCTGAAAGAACACAGTCCTTTTTATTTCCCTGTCCTGATGTTCCCCAATGACCCCTAGATTTGATTTAAGAGAAAAATTGATGTCAGTGTTCTGAGAAATCCTATGGTCCTATATTTAATAGTATCCCAAAGTGATTTGGTCCTGTTCTAAAAAGAAAGAAAAATTATATATATATAAATATATATATATATATAAAAATATAAAATTACTTTGACTAGTGGATGATTAAATTCTCCTCAGGACTGTGTTAATGGGCAATGGGACATTGGACCTCAGGAAAACCTGGAATGATAGAGGCCAAGACCCAAATAAAAAATTGCATACTATGTCCGCTAACGTGTGGTCAGACACACATTTGGGACCGACTTCTTTTAGACAGAATTACTCTGCTGAGCTGTAATGCTGCTTCAGGGACTGAGATGGGCAACCAGTCATTTTTGTACAAGGCAGAACTGTCAGTTATGCTCAAAAAATTAGGAGAAATAGAGTTCCAGATGTTAAGGCAGAATGTCAGAATATTGAATCTGTGAAAATTGGTTTCAAAGCTTGACAAGAAGAAATGGATTAAAAAGAAATTAATTTCCCTTTGCAAGCAATTACTTTTTTCAGTGAGAGAATTCGAAAGCTCCGTGGACCCACTCTTAAAGCTCACCAATGCAATTGGAAATGTTATGTTTAACTCTTGTCATTTCCATATATCTTCAAAAAAGTCCTATGTTCCGATAGGATCATATTTATCTTCTCTGTTCCAACTTCAGCAAATATCGGTCATTTTGGAACACTGCTTTCCTGTATGTCATTGATTAATGACTTATACTCCTAAATGTGGACCTCTCACTTCCTATGCAAAGTAAGATTCAACAAGCTTTCATAGGGCAGAAAGGCACCAGGACAAATTCAAGTGACTTGAGGGATCATCTTACTATTCCCTTGTTTAATAAACTCTAGAGATTTATAGAACTAAATTTAACAGCTATAGAGCTTGCAGTGCTGTTTTTAGACCCATTTTCTGTAAAAACCTAATGTGTGATTACTCTGTAAATCAGTCTCAGGTCAGGTTTGTCAGGCTTGCTCAAATTTGACACAGCATTGGCAATCTGAAGAGAAAATCTTTGGAAACTGGTTCTCGGTTAGCAGAGAGGGACAGAGCATCTTCACTGATAAAAATGGATAATTAAATATGTAAGTAAATGGCTAATCCTTTGCCATAGGGAGGGCAGTAAGGATCCAGATGGGAGCCTGGGGGACTGCAAGGAAGAATAGCAGTCACAGCTGAGGAGATGGGACACCAGAGAGCTGAAGGACAACAGGCCACAGCAGTGGAGGAATCTGGGATAAAAGCATGTGGGGGAAGAAGAATCTGTTTCATTAATTTTTCTATTCGGGAAGCAAATTATAAAAATCACTTAATCATCAGTGATGAAAAGCGATGGCTGCCAACTGAGATGTCTCAGCGTTGAACAAAATGTTTGTTTTAGCACAGCATGCTGCTTGCAGAAGGATGTTTGGCTAATTAGTCTTAAAAGTTATAGGAAGTTTTTAATACACTCTTTTTACAACTAAATTGAGTGACTCAAGACAGTAGAGTTATTATATGAGTAAAAAGCAGCAGGATGAGGCCATTAGAGTCTGCCAGTCATCAGATATTATGAGTTTTCTTCATTACAAAGCAAAATTTTTCCTGAAGAAAACAAATAAACAGAAAATCTCCACAAATCATCTCTTGTCATCTCTCTTCAGTATGCTTGAGTAATTTCTAAATATGCAAAGCCCTGGGGTCCAGAAGGACCTTGTAAAAAAATAAACCATAGGTCTTGCCAGAGTTACTGCTGCAGAACTATTCAAAGTGGCTCATTACAGATAGGGAAGCTGTTCCTGTATGACTGGACTGTTTGTCACGCCCAGATAAAAAGGGAAAGTGGGATAAAGAGTGTTAATCAGGAAGAGATACAGTCAAAGACCAGAAGTCACATTCAGTTCAGATTTAGGGGAAGAAATCGCACAAAGTCGGGTGTTGACTGATTTGGTAAGAATTGGCTGAGGTCCACTGACCTCATGTTGTACCACCACAAAATCTGGTCTCTATAATTTCAATATGGCAGTTTGTCTAAGTCTACCTCATAATTAAAAAACTCACACCCACACCAAAAGAGGCACTAAGTCAGGTTCTCCCGTGTATCAGGTATGACACAGTTGTTTAATAAAAATCATCAGGCTCAAGTGGCAAAAGCCAGAATTTCATGACTGGGGAAATAAGCAGGAATTTATTCCCTATGTCCCTCACACCTTCCTCTAAATTCAATGTTCTTTAACAGCTGTAGTAACATTACATGGTTCCGAGTATATAGAAGGGGACAAAAGGCTGGTAGTCCTCTGTAGGTCCTGCTAGTGCTGGAGGAAGGCTCTTCGGTGCTCCCATACCTTGTGTGGGAGATGCAGCAGAGCTCAAGCCATCCCAGTTATCCTCTTCTCAGAGAAAATCTTTACATTTTTATTGAACTGGAGGGTCAGGGATCTTCAGTTTTAAAAATTCAGTCATACAGATAAGATTAATTCTAAGAATAATTCAGAGTCCATCCTCTCCAGGTACTGAGTAAAGATTGAGATTGTGATTGAAAGACAAAAACGTCTTGTTTTTCCTTCACTTGGGTCCTCAGAGTCTTTTCTTGTTCAGATCTGTCTTACAGCATTTTTATGACCAATGCCAATAACAAACACTGGAGTCCAGGAGCTTTCCAAGCTTTGGTGCCAAGAAATGAGCACAACTAATCTGCAACAGTGTCTTGAAAGCACAGATGTAGATGACTTCATATATGTGTACCCACATATATAGATCCAAACACAGGAAAAAAATATATCAAGTTGAGCAGAGCTCATCATCATCTTATTTGTTATCTTGTATTTCTTCTCCTCTATTTTCAGTAGTCCAGGGCACCATCACAGCTGTGGATGAGCAGGTGCAAAGAACAATTTTTGTATTTATGGAGTTAATTGTGGTCTTCACTTAGGAAGCCAACTTACTGGGATAGAGAAACTCATCACCGTCGATTCTTAGGTGAGGAATAAGATCTTTTCATGTGACCACCATGACTGGTATATTTATTTATTTATAATAAAGCATTAATGGTAAGTGTAATTCTCTTGTCTAGCACAATGCAAAGAATATACAGAAGCCATACAGAGGGAGAAATCAGTGGGATGCAGATGAAAAAGTTTCCTTATAGTGGTAGTCATATGGTTGAATTTCTTAAACACTTATTGGTATCTGCACTAGAACTGAATTCCTCTCCCTGCAAAAATCCAAAATCCTGTTGGTGGGCATTCAAGAGAATTTTCAAATGCAAAATAAATAAATAAATACTCAGGCAAAAATATCTTACATGAAAAAACGTAGGTGAGCTCCCTTGTTTCAAAAGGCCTGCTCAAACCAGGAGGCTTTACCTTTTAATATCTGTGCACGTGTGCAGAGAACCTACCAACTAACTGGAATCATATTTATAAGTCTACTGACTATTATATACTACCTTGTAAATTCCAGCACTTTGCAGTTCTCAAGCTGCCGTGCAGAGAAAGCCAGAAATAAACCCTTCATATTTACCTTTTCTATGTTTTCCAATGGTTTTATTTCTTTGAAGTGTCTTTGATTTTTATATATATAAAATTCAAAAATTTAAAAAAATTCCCAGTGTAAATCCCCAAACAAATAAACAAACAAAACAAACTCCCCATGGCAAATAAAATTGCACATTTAAGGGGTGGGGGGAGAGATCTGGGCTACAGATTTATTTTTTGTTCCAGCTACATCAGCTTTATCTAGTTTAATGTTTGTTTTGTTACCATTTGAAATTCAATTTCAGGTAGTTCTGTATCATATCAGCATAGGATGCATCATTAACTCTAAGAGGATGTTTTCCTTTGGCATCTGCTATTTTCACCAAATGTCAAGGCTTGACATTTGCTATCTTTATGTGGTTTTGGTATATCACTCATACTGAGATTTTTTTTCTTCTTATCTGATATTGATTTCAGCTGTGACCAGCTGTGTTGCTAATAAAATCAACAGGCAAGTATCTGGCATTTAGAGTTTTTCACTGGTATAGGAAAAGAAACAACCCAGTGACAAAAAAAGCAAAGAGATATTTTTCAATTAGGATGCTTGCCTGTATCCTCCTATTATCCATCTCTTAGCACTTCTGTGGATGTAACATTTCTCATTGATTCCCTTGGGGAAGCCTCCATGGAAATCCTTGCCTCTCAGATGAAATATTCCTTTTTGCTCTCATCCACTGCTTCCTGGAGAGCAGGGTCATTTTTCAAAGCAGCATCTGCGCTTTCAGCAAACTCAGTTCCTTTCGCCTCATTGGTGTGGTAGGTGCCCTTATGCCTGTACATGTACCGAACCATCACCACCAGCAGGCAAATGAGGACAAATACCACTGCAGCAATCACACCTAGAGGAAAGAGATCCATTAAATGTGTCACCGGTAATAAAATATGAGAAGTATCTCACAGCCAGACATCACAGCTTGGATTGCTTCGTAGGAAAAACTCGTGTATCATAAGAACACAGGACAAAATCTCACTAGCTTTCTTTCAAATCAATTTGGTTGAGCACATGGGAGATAAAAGTTCATTACAAAATGAGGAGAAATAAGAGAACATAAAGGAAAACCAGTAGGTTTCTTTCATCCTTCTGGTAATATATACCCCGTGGAGGAGCAAGTGGGGGTGGGGGGGTGAGGGGGGTGGTGGTGTTGCAGATAACCTGACACTGGTTTCTCATGTGTCCTCAGTTTCAGGAGATGTTCAGGGCACTATTTCTGAGGAGACACGCAACAAATAGTAGGAGCTGTGTGACTGGTACTGCCCCATATTTGCAAGCTGTCATTTCATGCTGTGCTCTAATTGAGAAAGTCTGATTCTAAGGAATGTACAAGTGACACCTGGGAGAAGAAAGGGATTCTGGGTACATCTTTCCTGTTTCCCAAACTAAGGCTAATTACAGCAATGTGTTTAGTGGACAAAAGTTTCTAGAGGTAACCCAAATGTGCATAGGACTAAATGGTGAATGGAAGCAGTCCTAGTGAAGAAAAGTAAATCAAGGTCCTTTTCTACTCTGAAAGGTAAAACTCCATAAAAGAGAGGCATCTCTGACAAGTTCATTGTTAAAAACCCTACAAACTCTATTCCCTTCCTCCTAGATCAAATTCTTTGCTTAAAAATCCTGAAATTAAATTAAGTATTTTGAAGTTTATGCAACTTGTGTGACTTTTATAATTTTTAAACACCTTTTGCATGCATCCAGGATGTGCTTATAAACACTTCAGCTGTGATTCTGTACATGATACTGAGCTGATTCTATATTCATGACTCCAGGAGTAAACAAAACATCAAAGAAATACACAATAAGAAGAATCAGAACAGGACATTCCTAAGGCTTCCTCTGCTGTCAGTGGAGTGTGTGTGTGTTTGTGTGTGTGCGCAGTCATTCCTCTTCTAGAATGGAGTACCTTCATTTTGTCAGATGAATTACTCCCTGGAAATGCCTACTACTCTGCAGAGACAATGAAGGGGAGGTAGACAGTATCTCTTTCTGTATCCTATATTCAAGATATGTGGCAGGAGCTTCATATTTATCAGCATCTGTAAACTGACTGGACATACCCTACTGGCATAAAAACATGGGAATAGACAGAAAGTTAGCAGGGTAAATAAATATCATGACTCTGCCTTAAAATATATGCCTTAATGTTATTCCTCAGATTTCATGGTGCCTGGTTCTGAAAACTGAAGTTACTGCTAGCAGAAATGAAATTGTTTATACAGAGAAATTTGGGTTTACAATAATATCATGGTTGCAGTGTGGGCTTCATCAGTTTTTAGGACCTCACTAGTATCCCTTGACACAAGAGGCTCTAATTGGCTTTAGATGTAGCACAATATTAATAAGCCTAAGGGACTAAGTACAAATCAATTTACCTGCTACTTGTTCATAGAAAGCTGAAATTAAAGTTACTGGAGATGGGACCTGAGGGAAATATAGCAGAACC
Organism: Myiotriccus ornatus; assembly: GCA_036023395.1. Lineage (NCBI taxonomy): Eukaryota > Metazoa > Chordata > Aves > Passeriformes > Tyrannidae > Myiotriccus > Myiotriccus ornatus. The sequence continues at coordinate 14,062,420 of JAYRBT010000181.1, read as the reverse complement.
TCACCAATTTGCACTAATGATTGGTATAGCCCCTTGTGAATGACTGAAATTAGTGTGTTAGCATGGAAATGAACAAACACAATAAAAATAAAAAGATGGGTTCTCTCCATGACCATAGCCTTTCTCATTTATTCTGACAACTGTTTTTAGTTTAAATGCATGAGAGAACTTCAATGGAACACCAGGAAATATACTGTGGTGAATTCTGTAATAATAAAGGGTCAGCTGGTATAAACTAACGTTGCTCAGATGAAAGGTGCTACGTTAGTTCTGCATTAAAGGACAGGCTTGACCCAGTGAATAATGAAGGGTATCAGACATTGACTTTGCTGTTGGACTTTTAGGTATTTTGTCCCAAAAAGGAGAATGGATGGGAGTGGTACTGCTCAGTATATGGTTTATGTTCATTATCTCATCTTGTTATCTTGCCAATAGCCCCTCTGGGAGCAGATTTCCCACTGGCCTAATTAACTCTAATTGGGCCACCCCTGTTGTCTTGTCAGCAAAGTAGGGGTTTTGCAAAATGCAACCAACCTGCTGTTTTAATTCTCACAGTGCTGCTTAGTATGGTCTGCTACTTACCTCCAATAACAGCCACATCTGCTCCAGCTGTGGGGCTCTCGATATCTCCATCTATAAATAGAATAGAACATTCAGAAGTTAATTAAAAAAAAAGGAATTGAATCATATGTAGCAGCAGTGGCTGTAGTGATGGTGCTGTATTATTTTAACCTGTGAAACTCAGAACTTAAACAAGATCTCTAGTTAGCAAAAGACATTTATGAAATTTCACATTAGAGTTAGCTGTACTGTAACAGTTTTCTGTCACCATTACACTGGAAAATAAATAGCTAGCACATTATGCAAACCATCATGGCCCTCAGGGAAACACCTACTGTTTATTATGAGCACTTACCTGTAACATCCTCCAGTGAATGATTAAATTAAGAGCATTTAGGCACTGTGATTACTCTCAGAAAGGTAGTTTTGGGGAAAAAATATTGATGTCTATTTATTTTCCCATTTACGGCTCTACAGAGTATGGTCTGGATCTTGATTTGATTCAAATTAATCTGACTGTATTGATTTCAATTAGTATTTATTTATCTGCAATATCCTGGTTTTAAACTTACCATTTGTTTTCTTTTAGGTTTATATTTGGAATTAAGGCAAGCCTGTTACGTGTGTGGTATAAAACAGCCCCCACTCAGAATAAGTCTGAACTCAATGCTGATAAATCAAATTATGATTTTTACTGGATTATAATTTATAAAAATACCCCAAAATTTATAATTTAAATGCAAAAGAGAAGTATCTGACCATGTTTATTTGAGAGGTAAGAAACTGGTCTGAAATGTAAGCGTCTGCAAGAGCAGATAGAATTTCAATTAATCTTAATTATAGTATTTACTAAGAATACCCAAAACATCTAAAAAGATGAAGCTTTTAAAAGGGGGAATGAAAAAGTATTCCAAAAAACAGGAGGATATTTCTTTCCTTATTGTTTGACATAGACCTTAAGTAAAAGTAAAAACATACAGACAAGCATTTCTTCACCAACTTAATTGATCAGGGTACAATTCGGATCAGGTACAATTGTTTTCTGCACCTTATTTCATGCCACTATTATCAACCCATGTAGTCCTGGAGTTTTTCTACTCTAGGTTTATGACTGGACTCTAATTTCTTTGTTTAGTTTTGTACCATTTATATAATTCTAAATGATACTGGTTTTCAAACAAAAATAACTTTATGTGAGAACTCCTTTTTATTTCCCTTTGGTAAATATAGTAGATAGAAAAGTTGTCTGGAAAAGGTAAAAATCTAATTCCAAATCCTTCTATAAACTCAGCAGTAACACTGTAGCTAATATATGGCTCTCCTTTTGCTAAATCAGTATATGTGATTCAGATTAAGACAATATTAACAGTTTTCTCCTTGCTCATGGCCAGACTTTATTATCAGTTTGCAACAAACTGAGGAGAGCTGAGATTCAAAGGGTCCACCTCTTCCCAAACATGGGAAAAGCTTTTTCTAGAAAGCAGGAGTTCTTTTCTCTCCCCTAGAGATCCTTCCCACACTTTCTTCCATCTATGCATTGATGGAAAGATTGAGCATGCCTTGTGTAATTTAAAAATTCTAATTATGTCTATGTCCATTCAAAACCCATGTGCCTCAAAAGAGATTAGTTGTCTCAAGGTCATACTGCTCTGTATTTCTTTACACACCAAACATATGCTGATACCAAAAAAATAGGCTCCACTACAGCAATCAAATACTTGAAGGTGTGAATTCTAAAGTGCTTCTCTAGCTACACAACTTGCTTACAAACATTAATTCCAGATCAAATGAGTATCCCCTTTTTTATAAAAAGGTTTATGAGTAACTCTCTGCTCTTACCTGGAATTGCCAGGTGCCTCTCAGACTCAGATAACAAGCAGATGCCTTATCTCTAGTACTTTCTACCACAGTGCTTTTTGATAATGGATTATGGTATCATCAATTTACAGAAAAGTTTTCATTTCCATACTGTGCTTTTTAGGTTTGCAAAAAGAGTTCTGGACTCAAGCTATTGTTTAGCTGGCACTGATCTGTTAACCTCACAATGCTGTGCTATTCAGCAACCTGCTAACACTGTGATGTGGCTTCACTCAACACAGTTCTCATTTTACTGCAAGCACGAGGATCTGAGAACTCCTTTGTATGTCCACTTTTGACCACAAAGAAGGCTTGCTGTCCTCCCAGACATCCTTTTGCTGCATCATCCAGAGTGCCAGAGCACTGCAGCTACCACCAATGGCCAGCCGTTTCCAAGGTCTGCTCCCCAGATGGGTTTAGGAGCAAGGATGATGGAGAAGACAAAGACATCCTTAATCCCTGTCTCACAGTCTCTGAAATTTCACTTTGTCCAGAAATAGCTATGTGATTCGTGGTAGTATCACAATATTGATAAGCAAGGGTGAAAAGTATCAGTGTTCAAGATTCAGGCAGCATCGTTCTTCATGAAACATGACTGAGGAACACACAAGGCACGTGTGATGAAATGAGAATCTCTGCCTCAAGCAGGAGTGAGACAGCAGTCGCTGTCCAGAGGGAATCCATGGCTGGCCAGGAACCTCAGCATGATCTCTCTAAACTCAGTCCATGTGAGATACACACTGCATTATTATAGGACTGAATCCTCACTTTCTGAGGTAGAAAAGATATCAAACATACTGATGGAATTTTTAGCTCAGCAATAGCTTTGGCCTTGTACCTTCTTTATTCTGCTCTTCTTCCTACGCAGAGTGCTCAGAGGTCTGTGTTTCAATTGCTGCTCTTGCACCTGTTCTGATTATTTTCCTTTGTTTCAAGGACATCTTTTGTGTTATCTGCTGCTAAATTGTCCTTGCAAAGCTTCCTCTCACTGTTATACTGGCCCTTGTCCAGCTACAATCTAGTCCTGAAAGTGTTTAGACAGTACTGTTATTTACTGCCACTGGTTACCATGACACAGAGAAATAAAAAAAATGTGGAAAAACTTGTTTTTCATAAAATTTCTGACCATCAGAATGAGTTGACTAAATCAAGAATAGAATATACAAATCAAATTGTTGTTAGAAAATATGTTTCTAAAAGTAAGAATGAAGGGAAAGAAATGCTTTTGTGTCATGACCTGAAATTCATCAAATTCCAGTTCTGCCCATAACCTTACAGATAAGGAATTTTTACAATAGACCAACAATTGCTACCTGTCTCATTCTCATCAATCACATTCTGCTGAGAAGGCAGGAGTCTCTGAAAGTCCCCGAAATATGCCTGACTTAAATACTGGAGATCTCTGGCTTTTTGCTTCAAAGGTGAAAACCTGTACAACTACCTTGTATGTTAAGGTAGCCAGTGGTGAGTTTTTCCTATTAAATTTGTTGGCAAATTTGTTGAACTGCCTCCTCTGGGTTCAGTTTTCCAACCAAACTTGATTTTTATGAATTTTGGTGGCTTTTCCCCCTTATTTTAAACCTATTTGTTTCACTTTGGTTGAGGAGCACTTGTCTGAAGGAGGCAGGTCCAGCACTTCTTTGAGGTTCAGTGCTCTCCTAGTTACACTATGCACTTCTTTGGCAGTTGTAATAGTTTATTTTGTTCTATGAATTGCAAATTTAAACCACTAAAAGCCATAAATCACTTCCTGTTCAAAAATTCTGACACTGGTCCTTAAAATAATTTAATTTTTTTTATTTATTTACCCTTACTTTTATATCTGAGTTTCATTTAAGTAGTGCTTTCAAGCCTTTCTTTGCAAGACCAAAGACAAATTGTGCTTTGGAGATGAAAACTGAGATTTTGGCATGATTTTGTTACACCAGGAAACAGGTCTTTAAGGAAAACATGAAGTATTATGAGAATCCTGATGAAGCTATAAAACTTTTTAGCAAGCTATTTTAGAGGCCGGACCATGTTGAGGCATTCAAACTGACCAACCATTCAACTTACATGGTGATGGGCATTCATGGAAAGAGGCATGCTCATTCCCTAAATTCTTTCTCCCATTCAGTATAGAAAGCTCAGAGTTTAGATCCTGTTACTTGCAGAAGACTTTTACGTGCTTCGGTGGCTACTGTCAGTGATACGCAGGATAAACCTGTGGAGAGCTGCAAGCTTTCTGATTTTCAGGCATTCTTTTTGCCAGCTAAAAAGTTTCCAGAAAAAAAAATGCATTATTTGCACCCTTAGCGGTTTTGCAGTTGGCACTTTAGTTAGAAATTTAAGTACCTACATGTTTGCTTGTTATGACTTTACACATGGAAAAAGCATTAAAGGAAAACTGCACCTGCAAAGGGATCCCATTTGGCCCACTTGACAGGAATGCATGGGAATCATCCTGCAGGATGTCACCAAATCCCTGCTGTGTAGTCTACATGGGCAGTTTGATGGGATAACATAGACCTTACCCCAAACTTATCAAGGCCTCTCTAATTTCCTAAGATAAAGTTCCAAACTAAAGCTGGTAGTGTTGAGCAAAGAAAGGAAAGCCTGAGATTACAGCTCATGTCACAATTCCCATGCCACAGTGGGTGATACTGGAGTTTTGGAGTGGGTTTGTCAAGCTGAGTATGCAGATATCTATGTGTGATGAGCAGCTTTTACAGTACAGTTTTCAAAGCCACTTGACAGCAGTAAGGCAGCACTGCTCCTGCTCCTGCCTTTCAGGATTCTGCTACCCACAAGCTTGTGCATTTGAGTCTTAGCAACCTCAGCCATCTCTTATCATGATGCTCCATTGCCAACTGCTCGGTTACAATTTCAGACAAAGCCTTGGCTGCTAAATTGCTCTCAAGTAAGTCTTTAAGTGCTTTCTTGGGCAACCCATTTTCTCTCTTGATGTGCCTGTTCATTCCATAAGAAGTGCTTGAAATTCATTCAATTTATGTGAATGATGGGCTGAGTTCCTTAAGGCAGTCATTTCCTTCCTAGGGCTTTCCAAGTCATGCAGTGAGTTCAGTAAAACATTATAAACTTCTGAGGACATTGAGGAATATATAGAGTCTACCAGGAAGCTTCTGAACTTGTTAAAAACCTTCACTATAATTATTGCAATTTTTATTCGTTTTAATATTCTGTATATAAAAATGTATTTATTATAACTATTCCTTTCCCGGGGGCTCTTTTTGTTCTTTTTACGCTCTTCTGCAGCCATGGTTCCTCTCAACTGCAAAAGCAGGTCTTAATATGTCCCTGTTATCTTCACTGATGCAAGACTTTTCTTACCACACATTTAGTATGAAAGAACTAATGAAGTCTTAACACCTCTGTTGTTTATGCAACTGTGGTATGTCCTTCTTGCCCTTCGGTTTATGTTTGTGCCTTGCCAACACACTGCATTCATGAGAAAATCATTAATCTATTAACCTTAGCACACTGATTTAATTTACAAACTAGAGTTAGAACTGGTTCACTGCAACTGCGTGTGTAAAAATGAGTCAAACCAACTTCTGAAAACTTCATGTTAGAAATATGTTAATTGCTCAAGCTGCTCTCTGGCCTGTGTTGCACTATCAGATGCATCTCACTGAGGTCTTTCTGAATTAAAAAAGAAAAAAAAGTCATTACCTATTTTAATATTTGCCAGTAAGTCTGCAGTGCCCTGCCAGAGCTGGCATCTCTTATCCCAAAGGGTCATCAGCCTGAACCCATCAATTTGACATATTCTGCTGAAAAAGCCATCACCATCTCCCATTAGACAATGAAACACATCAAGGCTGTTCTTTCAGAATTAAGGAACAGTTTCTCATCTGTCAATCTGGAAAAGAGACAGAATAATTTGGCTTCCATTTGTATACCAAATTACTATAAGGACAATAATGGTGACATATAACAACAACAACCACATGATCTTTTGGGGAAGTAAATGGCCTGTGTTGCAAATGTAAGGTAAATCATGCAGATTAAAAATATCTATGAAATTAAAATGCACTGGGCTCAATTCTACTGCTATCCTAGCTAGCAAGTACTTTCCTATTAATTCTGAGCAGACAAAGTACAGTTTCATTCAAATAAAACAAAGGTCTGTTTGACTTTTGACACTTTGTAATATAATGAGGATAAAAAGCATTTATGATATAAATTTAATTAGATTAGGATTGCCACATAATTTTAGCAGTTTTCATTTGATTCTGGTATACAGTGTCAGCAAAATATTTTTTAATCCATTCTAAAATGTTATAAAGTAAAGAAGAGAAAATTTGTTTTACAATGTTTGAGGAAGTAATGGCTTTGCTCACACAGTTTCTCCTTCTTTTATGAAGCTGAATTGCCCTTGGGTCTTGGGGAAAATCAGAGATGGAGAGATACACTAAAAGTCATCTTGTCAAAGAGTAATCATATGATATCCCTTAATGATAAGAGGGACAAGGAGAAAATGTTAATGAAACTTGGGAAATTATTTTACTTTAAAAAATAATAAGGATCTTTTAAAAGTGAAGAGATATTCTATATTTTGAAATTAAAAAAAATATCAAATTTTAAAAGGGAAAAAAATTGTGTTTTAAAGGGTTATATAATCTAAAAAACCTACAGATTTTAGTAAAAACTAAACTTTTCTGTTTAGCCCCTAAAAGAACTGACAGCTCCCTCAAATTCCCCTTTTCCCTTTCACCTTGACTAGTTTGAACCACATATTCCTTTTTCTTTTTTTTTTTTTTTTAAATTAGTTGCTAGAAACTTTAACTGCTTTGCTCAGAGTAGCCGAATGCCTACCACCAATTCTTATGACAATTAAGCAAAGTACATCTGGTAAGAGCATTAAAATAGCCATTCTCCCTCAGAAGTACTATAAATGTTACAACCTTAAAGCTCCCATACAGCACAATACTTGAGAGAGATATTTTTGCAGGCCCATGCTCCCCCTGGTAACAGATATTTAATGTGTCCTGTGTATTCACACTGATGTAAAGATACAGTAAAAAATTGGCAGAAAAGTTTAGATGCTTCTGTCTCTGCCTAAAGCATCAGGAAGGGTGAGAAGGTTTCAGGGTTGGCAGAATAAGCTCAGATCAGAGAGCAATTGGGGGAAGGAGCTGCCTCCCTTGCACTGGGGGCCCTTAGCAAGTGGGCAATGAAGCTCACAAAACGATGCTGAAGAAATCTTGTCTTTAGAGATGAGATGTGGGAAGCCACCGAGGACCACCCAGTAGTGCACTTGCTGCTCATGTATGGTTTTTGCTGTGATCCCATTGGAAAACTGCTTGATATCTGAAGAACAAAGATGCATGAAGTATGAGGACCTGGAAGAAGGTCTAATCTATTTCAAAAAATGGTGCATATGGGAATTTGGAAGTTGTGTCCTGTTTTGTCTGCCTCACATATGGTTATAACACTGCAAAAAGTTCCTTACTCTTCCATGGAAATACGTTAATGCAACCAAGGCATCATTTACATCTTTCTGCTACAGCCAGCAAAGCCACCTCATGTACAACATCTTGCTGGGGAAGATAAATTGACCTGGAATTGCTTCATTGAAGAAGGAATGACATAGGGTATCTGAATCAATCTGTAAGGTACAGGCCACGATCAGGACATTTTCCTGCATGCGTCTCTCCTCCTCCCACCACTTCCCTCTTCATCAGAACAGAGTACTGCTTTTGAGGGCTTTATAATAGGGAAGGTTTTGAAAGAAACATAAGTATCCAGTGAATCTACCAAATAATTTCTATCTGACTTTCCTCCAAAGTCAACAATTTCAATCTCTAGTCATTTTTTGTTTAATCAAAATGCGAACAAAACAGGCTTTTGCTCATTCACTGAGATCAAAGCTAAACAGAAAGGAGTGCCTGGCCTAACTGATTAACCATTGCAAATGTTGCAGGTGTTCCCAGGCAATCAAAGCAACTGACTACGGACATAGTGAAAGCCCATCTGACAACCTGTAACTGATACTTGTAATTCTTGAAAGACAGTGCATGAAAGCAGCACATTCCGCTGACCTAAACTTTGCATGTTAGAAACATAAGCATAAAAATCTGAGCCAGAACCTTTCAGTGAAAAGTCAGAGGCCAAGAGATCTTGGAGGACATGATAATTCCTTCCCAACTCCTTGCGTAAATGGCTATATGATGCAGTAAGACAACTTAACTGCTAAACTGCTTGTAACTGTTTACCAAGACAAGCTTTTAATTTGTAACTAACAGGTCTACCAGACCTGACTCTCAGGCCTTTTGACCGCGTCATATGAGGATAAGGTGATCTCTGTATTTCTCAATCTTGTTGTGCTTGATTTTATGACCTTAATAACTTCTTAAGGTTAGGGTTTAGTTTTCACTAGAAACATACTCTTTTTATGGGCATGGCACTAAGCATTTATAGATTTGGCACTAACACAAACATTAGTTAGTTCCCCTGACTAAGACAGTCTGAACCATTTGTTAGTAGTTGAAATATTTCCATCAAATACATTCAGCAGCATTTTTGCATTCTTTTTTTCTGTTCCTGCTATCTGCCAGGCTATCATTGTAGCCTTCACAGGTTTTGACTCCATTATTCAACTCCAACTGTTTCTAAAGGCGAAGAAGGCAAAGGTAAGGACTTTGCTTCAAGTGTCTTGAGAATTGTAGACTGGAGAGAAAAGATAGAGCACAATAGCTCAGCAGTGAAGAAAAGGCTGCGAGGGCTCAGCATTTTAAAGCTCTGTTTAGTAGCAGTCGGTTCTCCAGCGAACACATGCTTTTCAGCCATCATGCATGCAGATCCAGAGGAGCTACAGCAAGGTTCTTCCTCTCCCCATGGGGAGCTGCTGAGGCAGGGAGTCAGTGTACGTGGAGGATGGGATTTAGAGGGCAGAGGCATAAGTCCAAAACCAAGAGTGTTTCACTGATTCTGTTGATGGCAGAAAGCTTGTTCTACGCTTTCAATACTGTCTCTCACAGTATCCTTCTGGACAAAATGTCCAGCACACTGCAGGATAAACACATCACGCAGTGGGCGAGCAACTGGTTCATCGATCAAGCACAGAGGGTAATAGTGACATCAGACTGGTGACTTGTCACTAGTGGAGTTCCATAGGGCTCCACTGTAGGCCCAGTTCTCTTCAATGTCTTCATAAATGATTTGGACACAGGACTGGAAGGGATACTGAACCAGTTTGCAAGTGACACAAAACTGGGAGGAGCTGTTGACTTCCTTGAAAGCAGGGAGGCCCTGCAGAGAGACCTCAGCAAATTAGAGGGCTGGGCAATCACCAACCATACGAAGTTCAACAAAGGAGTGTCAGATTCTGCACCTGGGACAGGGCAACCCTGGAGGTATGGACAGAATGGGGAATGAGATGTTGGAAAGCGGTGCTATAGAAAGGGACCTGGGGGTCCTTGTTGATGGCAAACTGAATATGAGTCAGCAGTGCCCTGGCAGCCAGGAGGGCCAACCGTGTCCTGTGGGGCATCAGGCAAAGAAATGCCGGCCAGTCGAGGGAGGGGATTGTCCTGCTCTGCTCTGCACTGGTGTGGCCTCACCTTGAATCTTGTGTGCAGTTTTGGGCACTGCAATATAAGAAAGATATTAGGCTATTGGAGAGTGTCCAAAGGACAGCACTGAAGAGGGTGAAGGGCCTTGAAGGGACGCTGTATGATGAGTGGCTGAAGTCACTTGGTCTGTTCAGCCTGGAGGAGACTGAGGGGAGACCTCACTGCAGTTACAACGTCCTTGTGAGGGGAAGAAGAGGGGCAAGCACTGATCTCTCCTCTGTGGTGACCAGTGACAGGACCCAGGGGAATGACCTGGAGCTGTGTCAGGGGAGGTTTAGGTTGGATAGTAGAAAAAAGTTTTTCACCCGGAGGGAGGTTGGGCACTGGAACAGGCTCCCCAGGGAAGTGGTCGCAGCACCAAGCCTGGCAGAGTTCAAGAAGCATTTGGACGGTATTCTTGGGCACATGATGTGACTCTTGGGGATGGTCCTGTGCAGACCCAGGAGTTGGACGCGATGAGCCTTGTGGGTCCTTTCCAACTCAGCATATTCTGTGATTCTGTACTGAACACTGACATGCTAGGATAGAAACATGGTGGTTATTTTACTGAGGCTGATAAATGTCTTTTTCTCATTTTGAGATGAAAAAGCTTGACCTTGTGCTTAAATTAGAGGTGATGTGATCAAGCTACAGGTGATGGCATCTAGAAATCACATGAAATCTGGTGAAAGCCTGCAGTCATGCACAAAGACATTACTGTAACAGTTCAAAGAATGTAGCATCAAGTTCCTATCCTTAGAAAAGTATAATCATTTTCCCAGCACAGGCAGTTTTCTTCCTCTATGTCTCATTCCCTCTCCCAACATTTTGTAGCAAAGAAGTCCAACATGTGACAATTTTTAGAAATGAGAATTCTCGGTGCTCCATCCACTGACTTATTTGATATGAATTGTATTCAGCTACATCCAGCTCATACACCAGTTCTTGCCTAAGGCACTGTCTACTACGTGTTGCAAGTGGAAATGTCAGGATGTTTAGCATATGCTCTTCAGGGACAAGGAGATCTTCCCTGGAGCACTGACGAGGTTAATATTATTAATGGATATATCTGTAGTGGAAACAATCTTCCAAATGCTTTGAATATTGAGTATATTAAACAAAGAAAATAAAACATATTGAAACACCTTAGAAACTTGCAAGGCAAATAGTAGCTCAGGGCAACAACATTTTGTATTTTCCAAGGATTCTTCAATGAATATGTATATTTCTTTTGCATATCTGTTCTAAAGACGAAGCCCATTTTATTATTTGAAAAGCATTTACGTATCAGTCCAAGCTGTCTGAATTAAATTGAGCAATTTTAACAAAACTTCTTTACCATCTATCATTCATCTGAGCAATTCTGGACAGATTGTGCAATAATTGTTAAAAAGAGTGAAAAAAATACAAAAAGGCTTGTTTGTGTATTATTTTTGGACAGTTGTCTGGCATTGTTTGACGAATAGCATCTTGAACACATTAACATCTAAGCAGGAAGGGGCCTTCATTGAAATCATATCTGATTGTTGCTGAATGTTTTTCAGCACAAGACTTAAGTTGTGAGATTAATTAACAGTTTTTTACTAATGTTCCTCTCTCCTAATGCAACATGAATGGTAAGTACCATGTAGGTGGAAAGCTAACAACCAGCCTAATGAGATGTTTGAATGCTGGAAAGGAGTCTGTATGATCTCAGCTGTCTCCATAGGTACTGCAGAGAGGACACTAGTAGGCAGTTGGCCTAGATGATTGTTGTGAGTCTCTTCCAGCTGGAACATTCTATTCTGTCCTGTTCTGTTCTGACATGCCTTTTTTTCAAGAAGATCTATTCAGCCTCAACAGAGGTGTGGTGAATCCTGGAGTATGGTGTGGGAATTTCCTTCCCATTAACCAGTAAACAAATCTAGAATAGCTTAAACTAAAAACCCAGCTTTCTAGAGTCTATAATTATGGAAAATAAATCCCAGTCATTACTATTAGCACTTAACCACCCCTTTCTAAAGCTTTTACTGAAGGCTTCGACTTGCTATAAGGCAGGGAGAGCCTTGTTTTGTAGAGCTTTCAAAATGCCATGATCAGAAGGGCTGGATATCTTCTATAGGTGCTTAAATGGTGTCTTATTCTCTGTGTTTTGCCTGTTAAATTGCAGTCATGCTTATGGAAGCAAACTTACCATGCCAAAACTTGATGCTACTACATTCCCAACTAGAAAAGAACTTTATTTCATTTTGTCTCCTAATAAGGAGTCCTTTTTGTGTTCCTGTTCACTTGAATGGCTCTCTGTAGAAGTGCTGACTTTCATACAACCTGGAGAATAATTATAATTTCTGACACTTCTGCTTCTCTTCCAAATCTGGTAGAAACTGGTCAGTGGATCCAGAAGTTCTTGATGAGAAGTGACAGATGGATGAACAGATGATTAAGCAGACAGATAGACATCAGGAACACATAAGACTCATTTCATTAGAAAACTGGACTGAAAACAGAACTAGCAGTGGGTACTTGGATAATATTCATTTTTTGGTCACCAGTTAATAAAATGGCATGTTTTTGAAACCATTTCAAAGCTTGTAGCTGACATCCTTAGTGGTTTAAAAAGCAAAGAAAAAAACAAAGGAACATTGCTGAGACTTTTTTCAGCTCCTTTCTTTGATCAGAATGCTACATTTTTTATATTTTGGACTGTATTTTAAACCTTTAAAGCCAGATTCAGCTTGGACAGCCCTGGAAATTTCAATGGAGGATTAATGTGTGTCATTAAGCAGAGAAATATGGTCTAGTAGTTTTCAATAGCAACAAATGCTTGCTGTGGTACTTCTCTGACCAACTTATTTATCACTTACTGTAAAGCCTTTGGGCTGCTCCTTTCCTAAATGTATGAAATACACATGCAGGAAAGCTGTGAGTGAATTGTTGCGATTTGAGCTGGCTGCTACATTCCTGCAGCAAAGGGTATTCTTGTGCCTAAACATTTTCCTTCCAAGCTGATCCAGCATAAAACCAAAAGGAAAGCCCCTTCCTCCATTCACTATTTACTTGTATTTACTATTTACCATAGGAGGTTATTTACAATAAGCAAATGGATCCAAATCACCATGTAGTCTGACTGCCAGTTATCTGTTAATAGGGAGGGGTTTGCTGGGTGCAGACAGAGAGGGCTCTTTTGGGTGGGTGAAATACAGTGTAAATCTACACTCAGAAAAGGCAAACCTCCCAGAAGAAAAGCATAAGGAGGAAAACAGCTGGTTGAATCTGAAGATTTCTTTTCAGTGGTGCTGTGAGCAGAACAGAAAACTCCAGACATTCACAGCCCTTTGAACTGCAGTAGCTCTAGAAGGCCATGGAAGAAGTTGGGCCTGGTATTTCCTGTGTAAGAATATATTGGACCCTAGGGCAGAACTGTTACCCTGTACCTCCCTTCGTTTGGGCATGCTGCTCTTCCAGAGCTGAATCAGGAGTGATCAGGCTTTGTGGCCCAGCAGCAGTGGTCACTGCTTGCCCTTCTGTCTCAAAGCAGGGCACTGTCCCAGTACACGACGTAGAACACCAAGTGGCACACATAGAAGGTGGGATTTGCAGAAACTCTCACCACTACACTGCTTCTGCCCCCTTTGAACTGTGTTCTCTCACACATCCAAAATGCTCAGCAGGGCCAATGGAGAAAGTTTTAAAAATTCCATTCAATGAATATGAGAAACATAATAGAAGCAAGGACCAGGAACATCATAGATAGCCTCTGTCCACTTTCTCTGCTTCCCAGCTTTCCAGTTTAATTTACCAGTTGATGCTGCCTAACAGGTTGCAAAAATCTGCCTTCTCAAGCATTCACAAGAGAGCCTGCAAATTTCTCAAAGCGCTTGCATAACATATCCAAACTATTTACCGTTGCTTCCAGAGAGGTTTGCTTTGGAACAGTGTCTTAAGGTCAAGTTATCCCACTGAAACACTTATTAGTATAAGGAGAATGAAAAAAAAAAAAAAAGAAAAATGAGCAAGCCAACAGCACTAGCACAGCCTCGGAAAATATGAAGTCATAAGGAGAGTTCAGCCAGAGCAGACTCCCATTAAATTTTGTTTAAGAGCCAAGTTCCACCCTGAGATATGTGTGAGCCACAGTTTATTTCAGGGGGAACTATGCTGTACTTCATGCCAGAGCAAGGCTTGGACACAAGTATGCATCTGTTACAAGACACAGGAGTAAAGCCCACTTCCCTTTTGCATTTTTTGATTCCATCTGTATAGATGGAATAGAAAACTTAAAGAAGTGAATAAAACAGCCCACAGTATTACAGGGTTTCTCTGTCAAATTTAATTCCTTCTTGCAGAAGGAATGTCTGTGTTTCTAAATCTACTAGGCTATTTCTATGAGACATAGTAGTCTTTCCTCCTGCCCCTGCCACCCCCATGAGTGTTAAACACACAGGCAGAAGCTCTAAGGCTTTGTCTTTCTAGCTGCTGTGCTCTTGAGAGTCCCTTTAGGAGACAGCAAGAAATGCTCCCTAGGAGATGCATTTGCCTTATGAAGAAGGGACATACACAGCGTCTGGCTTTACCTCCTTAAAGCCTTCCACCGGACATTTCTGCCTGGCAGGTAGGAGCTTTGCTACCTGTGGAGGGAAGAAGGAGTGGCAGTGACATTCCCTATCCTGACTGCATTCCCAGACAGGGGTTAGGCTTGCCGGCATCCTTATGCTGTGCTGAGTTGCATAGCTGGCTTCAGGCAACAGCATTTATCATTGCTGGGGTGGGCAGCTGCTGCACAGCTGGATGTTGGAAGGGACAAAATGATAAAGTCACGGTCACACGCTCCCGGAGGCACTGGGATTACCTGGGGAAACTGAGCAGGAAAGTGCCCTGCTCCCTGCCACCAGCTGTGCGTTCATTATTGCTGAGCTCTGAAGGTTGAGTTCCTTCAACTACAAGTTAAAAGATCTCATTCAAGAAGAGGGGAAGGCAAGACTCAGTCCTGCCAAGCACCGAGTCTAGATGTGAGCAGGAGGTTAAAGTATTTCATATGAGAAACTCTGGTAAATGCAAAAGCTTTTATACCCCAAGGCAACCCTTTAAACACTGAATTACCAATTCTGGCTCAAGAATTTCCCATTCCTCAGATCCCTTGATGATTACCCTGCGCTTTAACTCTCCATTAAGCATCTGCTACTGGCTCTAATGGGTAAGATGGACCAATGGCTCCATGCTTTGTACAGGACTTTCATGGACAGAGCCAAAGAAGCTTTTAAGTCCTGGTTAGTCAAGAAAATCCAGCCATCAGGATCAAACCCATGTTGGCCATCTGTAGCAGATGGGAAGAAGTGGTAGTGCCCCTTGGTAAGTCTCTTCTCCTTAATACTGGTGTAACCTAACAGAAGCTGGTGAGGGTCAAGGAAGACACACAGGCAACTCTGGTTATGCCACAGCATCATTGTGCAATGGCAGCGAAACAAAGGATGGGAAAAATCAGCATCAAATCCCATTACCTAGAAGATGGATTGGAAATATTTGAGCAAGGATAGGGAATGGAAATGACAGATATGTGTGGCCCTGGGAGTCCGGAGAGACATACGGCCCTTGACCACAGCTGGCATGCCATGGCTTTGCTTCTGTCAAGGGACTGAGTTTGAATTTCTTGCTACATCTCCCCTCATCCAGGATATGTTTAGTGAGGGCCCGGAGGAAGGACAGGGGAGCAGGAGGAAATTATCCTCTTAGGGATATGGATGCTCATGTCCACAGACAGCAAGCTGTTACCTTGAAGTGCCAAATAGTGGAAAACAAAATCAATTGCAAAGCTGAACACCAGCATTTATCAGTTTTTCCCTGGCAGACTTCCCTCAGCCATGCACAAGTCCCAGACCTTGCTCTGTGCTGCAGGCAGCAGGGCATGATGGGGGAGGGTTGATCCCTTAGGGCTTGAGAGTTTCTTCTCAGGTGTGAGCTGTGAAGGAAATCACTTAGGTGGAAAATGGCATGTGCTACATGTTCCAGTTTCCAAGCCTCTTTTTCTCATTCAGTGAGGAAAATACACCCCTCTCCTCTGGAATAAATCGTAGGCACAGTCTTTAATTACAGAACATGTGGTTCCCTGTCCCCGCCAATGACCGCTGCCGTTTTACGTCTGACAAAAATAGGCATCCAGACCTCCAAAGGGAGTAGCTTATATTAGTCTGGCTATGTCCAGAAGCTGCCAGGCTCTGCAGGGCCCTGGGGCTGCACCATGTTTGAGAGGGAGGGAGATTTACTCAGCAATTCAGTACTCAGGTCACTTAAAAACAGCACCGTAGAAGAAGCAATGTGGAAGTTATGCTCCCATCTGCTCTGCTACTGGCCTCTAGAGAAAACAGGACACAGGATATGCTTCCTGTCTGGGGAAGGCTTGTAGCAGCCTGGGAAAGAAGGCATGACCTTTCCCTTAGAGGAAATGCAAGTCATGGAGAGAAATAGGGGGGAGAAGTGCAGGAGGCATTTTTTTTTCTTAGAAACAGTGTCATGCGGTCGTACCTCCTCTTGCTTTTCCCGTGCTCAAAGCTGATCTTTACTTATTTAGCAATGACACACTTTAAACAGTTCCATGCCTCTCTGCCACCCCATTGTTGCTGCAGTCACAAACCTTCTGACACAAGTCAGATGCTGTTGAAATGAAAGGTTTCATTCATTGCAAGCAAAGGAAATAAGAGGAGATACTGCAAGAACAGAAGGGTTCAGCTCATGCTGTTTCGAGCTCACAAATGGTTATGTCTCCAGGATGGAGACATTAAGCATCTCACACTGAACGTGGGAGGAGGAAGAAGAGCCTTTGTCTGAGGTTCACAGATTTTAATGTGTTCCAGAAGGGGAAATTTTTTACCAAGGAGCAACAGCAAAGTTCAGAGAAATGCAAAATCATTTATCTCTCTAGCTGTGTTCCTGCCTGCCAAAAGCAGGAGGGGTGATTTACTTCTCCTTGGTACAAGGAGTCCCTTATGGATCATTAATCCACGGGGAGAATGAGCTCAGGATCCACAGACATCTTTTCTTAATGTGCAAGAATCTGGAGTCACCAAGAAATATTCTTCTTTGGGAGCCCATAGGGAGCAGAGTTTTTCTCTATTTTGTCCCCACTACCCCCATCTTCAATAGTGTTATGTACAAGAGCTCTAGTTGTCACTGATATATTTCTCTGCCTTCATTAAAATCTGTGGTGATAGTAGACGAGGCTGCTGTGAGCTAAACCAAGCAGAGTAATATTAAAAAATTAGGATCTGAAATGTGATACAAAGTCCAATAAAATCAATATGAGCAATGTTTTTCCAGGGTAAAAGTACCTCAACAGCACTGATTTTGGCGATACAATGATAACTTGCAGTAAGTAAGGCATTTCTTGAGAAGCTCTGCAGAAACAAGAGGAGGCAGAAATGGTCGACTATTTGTTTACATGCCAGGACCTCAGGTGATCTCAGGTGATGAAGCTTTCTGTTTATGGCTAGAACTGATCAGAAAACATGCACCAAAACTTACGGTAGAAAAGGGGTTAGGTCTAGTGGATACTTCTTGTTAATATGTTCCCATTTCCTTGGGAGTAATAAAAAGAAAAATAGTCTCATTTTGTCTCACTTTTATTCTGTGAAACCACCTGAAAATATTTCCATAATGTTTCAGTTGCTAAGTGAGGAGTATTAAAGTCTGGCTATATATATATATTCACAATATGCAGTCATTTACAAAGTGTCACTATTTTGTAGTGGATGGCATTTTATGCTCTGTACCATGGCAAAAAAAATTTCAGCAGAGAATTGCATCTCTGTATTTAAATCTCCCAAGAAGCTCTCACTCCATGCTTAGATTTGCCAGGTTCCACATAAGTCTGGTAAATCCACATCCTTATTGCTGTAAATTACTTACAAGATCAGAAATGTGTCTAAAAAGGAAAACCCAAAGCTGGCTGTTGTCCTTGGGTTTTATGCTCTCCTGTATGCCTGCGTGTGCACACAGCATCCTTTATTTTAGCTCTTTGTAGCACAGTTAAGCTTTGACAAATTGAAAAGTATGAAGATTAGAACTATCGTGTTTACATGTATTACCACCTACTACTTCATTTCTTCCATGGTGCTTAAATGCTCAGGCATGTGGCTTTGAAACACGTTACCTTTAATGCACTTAAAAAACTCTGCTGGATTTCCAGCTTGCTTTGATCTCCACAGTCTAGAGACTATCTCAGAGAATACAAGTAAATATATCTAGGGGGGAAATGTCTTCAAGGAGAAAACCCTAAAGTACTTCCACCCTTGATATGCATTTCCAGTTGATGTCATAACTAAGATTGTTTTTTATATTTTATCTTTATGCTTCAGGAGGCCTAAATCTCTGTCCAGAGTCAGCAACTTGATGAGGTAACTTGGGAAGACAGATGTGGTCAGTGCCCCTACTGATGAGCACCCAAGTGTCAAATAATGGTTTGATGATTTTTGTTTAGAAAAGAGATGGAAGGAGAGACAAATTCTGTCCTGAGAAATTTACAGACTAAACAAAGCAAAAAAGGATACATTTTTGCAATGAAGAAGACTGTATTTTGTCAAGAGGGAATAGGAAGGATGTGAGAGGAAAGCTGGTAAGAGCTTGCTATTAGTCATGAGTAGCAAGGAGACATTATCTGGAGAGCTGGAAACAGAGGAAAGACTCAGCTAAGGCTCAAGGCTATGTGGAAAACAGCTTCTTTCTGGGACTATACAACAGCGTCTTTTCCATCTCTCACCACACCAAGTCACCATGCATCACTGCCTTTTTGGCTATGGTTTGAACTTGAAGTAATCTCAGTTGTCCTCCAGGACAGCAAGTCAATATGAGATCTGGGTTCTTGGGTCCGGGTGTGGGATGATTAACTTGAGAGAGAGAGAGAGCATTAGCTGGGGAGATATAATGAGGTGCATGGGCAAGTAAGCAGCATAGCAGAGGTGCCTCGAGGAACAAGATCCATACAGATCTACAAAAGGGGACATATGAGGTGATTTTTCAGTTTTTTAAGGATGATCAAGGGTCCAGTCACTAGCCATTTCTTGGACTCTGGGGATGGAAGAGACAACTTTCAGTGGGAGATGAAAGCACCAAAGGCAATCAGCAAGGTTTCCGAAGAATTGGTTTCTTCCCTTTAGGTGGACACAACCTTCATGAGAAGGACCTACAAAGCACCCTTTGAATCCTATAATCATAGAATGGCTTGGGTTGGAAGTAACCTGTTTCTGACCACATCCTCATGGTCAGTGGCATCTTCTCCTAGACCATGTTGGTCAAAGCCCCATCCAACCTGGCCTTCTCCTCCCTGAGCTGGTGGTGTTCTTTGTTGTGTTGGATGTTAGCAGAAGCTATTCACTGCACTTTTCTTCATGACTGGAGCAGGGATAAAGGGTGAGTAACAGGAAAAGCAATAGTGTGCAGAGCACGCTGCGTGGTTTTGAAAAAGTGAAAAAAACATGACTTCCCCTTTTCCCAAAGCAAAGGGAAAGCTGGAACTTGGTCCTCAGTGGCAGTTCATTTTTCCTGGTGTTCACAGCACCTTAGGCAGGGTTTTCTGCAGAGATGCAGCCTAATCCTGTGTATACGCCCCTGTTTCCACCAAGGGCTTAATTGCCGTTAGTAACTGGCAGTATAAGCTTCTTTAAACTAAAAATAGTCCCTGTGAATTCAGTGAGGGGAAAACTGGATTTCTAGGCAACGGAGTCCAAAAATTAAAGTCTGCTGACATAATTATGGAAATTCAAGATAGACAGACAAAAATCAACTCTTCCAATTGTGTGATCCAGAATGTAAAAAGCATGTCCCAGGTTGTAAATAAAAATTCCTGTGTGATGACAGGAAAGATCTGGAGTGGGGAAGTGGTGTTTTTTTAGCAAACTCTGAAGATGAGAGAGTAAAGAGAAATTAAGAGAGGAGAGGAGAGGGAGAGGAGAGGGAGAGGAGAGGGAGAGGAGAGGGAGAGGAGAGGGAGAGGA
>JAYRBT010000181.1:14008113-14042384 GCA_036023395.1 Myiotriccus ornatus | reverse complement strand
GGAGAGGAGAGGGAGAGGAGAGGGAGAGGAGAGGAGAGGGAGAGGAGAGGGAGAGGAGAGGGAGAGGAGAGGAGAGGGAGAGGAGAGGGAGAGGAGAGGGAGTGGAAGAGGGGACAACTCCCAAAGAAAGCAAAGCCACAGCCCAGAGGGTGACAGGGAAAAAATTATGTCTTTCTTGCCTGTTCTTTTCTTCCTTTCCACTGTCAGGACTATTGAAGGTGCTTGAAAGAATGGAGAAGATGACATTTAACATCTGGGAGCTGTGTGGCCCATGTTCAGATATGAGCATTTATCCATGAGCTCAGAAAGTGATAGACAGGAAGGACTGGGAAGTGCAGAGGATATCTGAACTAGACAAAATGAAAGAGAAAGTGTGAGAGAAGTCACAGATACATCAAGGATTTAATTTTCTGCTTTATTATCAGATAGGGAGGGGACTGTGTTCATGACACTTGAATGAACCACTGATAGAAGAACTAGCTCATGAATGCTGGTTATAAAGGTTCAGGAAATTGCAGACTCGACTGAAAAAGTAGTTTCATAATAAATTGGGAAATTTCTAGCCCTGACACATGTTAAGAAAATCTTGAAAGCAGAATTGAACAATACATCCCAGGAGATAGAAATAAAATATAAAAATCCAGTGTCTCATTTTAAACATCAAATTTTTTGAAAATGTACATGTTTCCTGAATTCTTGAATTACCACATTTTCATGGTAACTCTTCATAATCCACTAGAAATATTTTTTTCCCTCTACTCATTCATACATGTAACTCTTTAATCACCTGCGGTTAAGTGATTTGCGAGCTTTTTGTTTTACATAAAGATTATTTGGTTTACCTAAAGTCAGCCATATAGAGCTGCTTTTTCATCCCTTTTTAAGTGACCAGAATTTTTTAAGCATCCAATTAGCAAACTAGAAGCATCTTGCTTTTTTTCTTATTAAGAATGCTTTTTGCAAAGAAAATAAGCTTATTTTTCTTGCTATTCCAGTATAAGTTCATTTTCTCATAACTGTTTGAGGTGGACACAGAATTATGTTATATGATTGAACTGATTTTTTAATAAATATTCTGTTTCCAAAGAAGGGTAGTTATTGTTTAAAGAATAAGTTTTATTTTAGTATGAATATCCTAATATGACCTGTGTTTCTATAAAACTGTCCTGAAGATGCAGGTAATGAATTCTCCCAGCACAGATGAGCTACAAGAGGAACACAAACCTGACCAAATCTCCTGCCTCCTTAAGGTTTAAACTTGAACCGTTCACTGCCTGAAGAAGAGTGCAGACTTGGTCTTTACTAATCTGTAAAAGGGGTTCTTCCCTTTGAAATAGCCTGATCACATGGAACAACTCCTTGTTGCTTAAGTAAATTTCATTGCATTTCTCTGGATCTTTGTTTATATGAGGACATGGGTCCTCTAATAGACTACTCTATGGATTCAGGCAAATCCTGTAGGTGCTTAAATTCAAAACACAGAGTGATTCACTGTCTGTATCACCATGAGCTGCCAGGCTCTGACTGTATATACCCATGGTCAGCAGAGACACCTGAATCTGACATCTGCAAGGGATAGTCTGTATAAGTCTAATGCTTTACTACATCATATGAAAAGGTATTTTATAATGTTTTCCAACTTTTTTACATATAGCTCTAACCATCCTCTTGGTTCCTTTCCTCTTAATGAATTTATTCCTCTGCTAAGCCTTTAAAAGTCTATTAATTTTTTCTGCTGCTTTTGAAGGAATCTATCAGCTTGTGGGTATTGGTCTGTGAATAGAGATATGGTCAAGGAAATAAAATGCTCCACACCCAGAAGTCTGACCAGTTAAAAGCCATATAAGTAGTGGAAAGGGTGATGTGTATATATATGTATGTCTTTGTATATGTATGCATACAAATATACAGTATACCATATATACATACACTCTGTGTGTTTATATATGTGCATATATACAGAAGTCAAACCCTTTTTCTTAGTTTGGTGTTAGTAAAACAGTCTCTGCAATTCTACACATATGTAAGGTCTTGATGTCTGATTCTGCACTGCTGTGACCTTGTTGCACATTCTCTTTATTGTGTGGACTGCCTCATAAAACCAGATATTTTAAACATGCAGTTCCCAGTAAAATAGGCATTTATCACTCATGATAACATGGAACTGTCTCAGGGTGTGTTCAAAAGCCCCCCTGCAAGTTACTGATAAAAAGCTTAACTCCATTTCAGCGCTTATCTGAAGAAGAAAGAGGTAGACTTTCATGAAATAACTGAATTTGTTTTTTTCTCTAAAGATGAAAAAGAGAGGCAGAGGAAAGGAAAAAAAAAATCACTTTAAAACTCCAATGCAGCAGAACAAGTTTAACCCTTTGAGATTTTAAGTGAAGTTTTCTGCTTCATCAGGAAGAACCCTGTGGTGAAGCATATGTCAGAAGAGAAGCAGATATGAGAAACTGGCCTCCTTTGCATATGAGATGATTAATTAAGAGGAAAATCACTTCGCCAGATGTCTCATTGGTGAAACTACACGTGCAAGGTACATCTGCAGTAAGGGAGCAGCATAGCACAGACAGGGCATTTATTTCCATGCTAACATAGCAGAGATAGGAATCTGGTGTGAATTAGATCATGCTGACTCTTGGAGAAACAGAGGAGTACAGACCTTATTTCAGCTACAAATTATGAGCTGCATGTCTGTTGTTATAATGCTGCACTATTGTTACTTGATGCAGTTGAGTTATTGGTTATGAATAAATTACCCAGAGAAGACAGTCGTTTTCTCCATCCATGTTCATAAATTGTTGGCAAACCAAACCTGATTTCTCCAAGTGCCACTTTTCTTCATTCACCAAGTAGTTTTTCAGAATGCTTAGAAGCTGGTGAATTTTTCATCAACTCATTACTGGGGTAACACTTTCAAATTTGTTTGACTTAGGAATTTAAGTCTTTCAGAACTAAATAAAACACAGTCTGTCTGCTGTCTGAATACTTGCCCACCTAAGGTGTTCGTATATTTTCGTCACTGTGGCACCTGGGTGTCCCCCCGATTTTTCATGCATTTTCTATCACAACTTGTATGTGAAGCAAAAAATTGTAAAAAAAGATCCTGCTTATGCTAAATGCTGTTTTAAAAAGTTTTCTGATCTTTCTCTAGGAAATGAGTAGGCCAGTTGCTAAATGACTTCTGAGCTATGTTTTTTTCCCAAGCACGCATTACAAAATTAGGGAGTGGGAAGTAAAGAGCTGTTACCCCAGTAGATCTACTGGAATCAAACCAACTTCCACTTCCTGGCTGCTATAAATTCCTTCCATAACTAAAGCTGCCTCACCAGCAGTGTCCATGGAAAGCAGTCATTTCTTTGCTACCTGTAATCTTTCCTCTTGATGTAGTCTACCAGCCTTTTGAAGAAGAGGTGCCTGTACAATACCTACCACAATCATAACCCTCAGTTGGCTTGAATTTCTCTATGCTATAGGAATACTAATCCCTCCTCAACAATAGAGACAGGCACTCCATAGAGCAGACACACAAACAGACTTTCATTAGAGAATGCAGTCCTGAAAGCCTGTTTTACAAAAGACTTTGCTGATTGGACTCAGTCATTTGAACAGTGATGGATACAGGGTATGTTCCACAAGAGCCTAGAAAGAAAAGTGCAGCAGTATCAGCAATGAGATGCAGACACTGCAGAATTCTGTAATATAAATGTGTATTAATATTAATGTAATATTATGTGCTTGAGCACATAACATGCCATAACCTGAATACCTGAATCTTTAACATCTACTGTGTACATTTTTTTTCTTTTTTTTTTTTTTTTGGAAAGTGATGACCAGAAATGCTGAGAATTGTGTATTTTAAAACAGCAGACTCCTATTTGGGTTGACATTTCCTCTGTTCTCTCCATCTCAGCGGTTTGCCAACATTTCTTCAGTTAATTACTGAAATTTCAGGTACATTCTGAGCCTTTCAATTCCCAGACTTTCACATCAACATGTCAGGCAATGAGGGTGTCAGGAGAGCCCTGGGGTATAAAGACAAATTTTCCAATTCATATGCACATTGGTGGGACACAAACATACAAACAGAGACATTCAATTTACATAAATGCTTGTGGGACATGTTTTGAGACTTCTGTGTTAAGAATGAGAGGTTATAATCTATGGGCTTCCTTGCTTATAAATGCTCACAGATTTAACAGTGAAGACCAAATTTTCATAATCAATAGCCTCTGTTTTTGTTTATTAGTTACTATCATAGACAAGTGCTTCTGTTGATTAAGGGCAGTGAAATCACGTCCACTGCCAAGGTGTGAATAACATGATTAAAAGCTTATGGGGTTAATTCAAGGTTTTTCACAGGCCTTGTGAGAAAGGTAAGTGGTATTACTCCAGTAACATTTAAAGGACCAGTTTGCAGCCCCAAAATATATCTCATTATGAGTTCAAGACTGGGTAAGGCTGTTCTCAGAAACAGACTCCCCATTCACAGCAATAAGTCACCCTGCCTTTATCAGGGGCCACCTTTGCCAAGCTCTCATCTTCTCTGGAGTGGGCAGCCCACACATACCTGACTCATTTTCCCAGAAGCCCTACTGTTATTTGGGCAGGTAGAGAAGCTTGGCATGATGGAGCCGAGACCTCCTGCTCATGGGACAGGGCAGCACCAGGGTCTGTTCCCCTAAGCAGGACAGGCCTTGTACTGGGGCTACAGCTGGATGACAGCTGGCAGTGCAGGTGGAGTGCACACAGCTCAAAAGGCTGGCTTTGCTTCGTCCAGTTTCTCAGCCTCTTCCTCTGTTTGCAGCTGAGCATGGGCTGAGGACCAGCCTTACTTCCTCTTTTCCTTTTGGGTCAATTCTTCGACATAGCATAGATCACACTGCTTCACTATCCACCGAGAAGAAAGACCTTATCTGCTGATAGGTGATGAGGAAGGGAAGCCTTCACAGACTGCTCCCCTTAACCACTAATTTCTTTGACAGCTGGTATTTGGACTATAAGAGGCCTCAGATAAAACATTCCCAGCATGCTGAGTACAGATTAAATCCCATAAGTTGCAGAGCACCTTCTCCAAGGGTATGAACACCTCTGACCCATAAAGATGGCTTTGCATAGATCACTGACTCCCAAGATTGAACCTTTGACCCAGTGGTGCTTATCGTTTGAGTTCTTCACCTCATTTGAGCTGTCCCGATGCCTCAAAATAGGGTCACTGCAGTCTAAAAGGAAGAGGGAAAAGGCTGACATCTGGACAGAGATTGCCAATCCTGTGGAATTTCTCAAGTTTCATAGTAAATCAGGTAGCTACTGCTTGTACATCAGAGGTGGGAGGAAGCAAATGCATCACCAGAAGGTCCCTTTTAAATCAGAAGAAGAGGAAAACGAAGAAGAAGAAAAAGAAGGAGAAGAGAAAGAAGACGACAACAAAGAACAATTCACAGCACGATACTATATTGAATCTGAGCCAATAAAATTCAAGCCCAACTCCATTTTTTGGCTTTAACTTCTTTTCTTAGGTGTTCCATTTTATTGTAGCCACACACAAATGTCCATTAACAATGAACAGTGGAGTCAATATACACTCACTGCCCAACATCAGCAGGCTGAAGCACTGTCTCCCCTGCCTCTGTTCTGTACACAGACAGCCCACTCAGACTGGTGGGATACCTAAGCTGGGCATGGAAAGCGCCCAAGGCTAGACGGTGTGACCTCCCCATGTAAAGGCAGAATACATTTGCAGAGTTCAGAGTTGAATATTTTAAGTCTGAAAGAGTAGGCTGTTCCCACCTGGATTGCCAGGATTATGCTGTATTTATAGAAGGAATAAAAATTTCTTATCAGCTGTGAGTGAATACAAGGAGATAAGCAAAGGACATGAGCTATTAGGTAACTTAACACTGTTCAGTTTACATCAGCAGGAAGCTGCTCTGTGGTCTCACCTGCAGGTACTCAGCAAAGAATTATTATCTTCAATATAGGCAAAGGTTTTTGCTGGTATTTTATGCATTTTCACACCCATCTCAAAGATTTTCACCGTGGCTATGAAGCACATTTTGTTTTCCCTGTGACTCTGCCTCTCTTGCAAACATCTGCTGCCCATGCTGTGTCCATGCCTGTCAATAAAATGAACTTTCAATGTCTTGTTTCTTGAAAAAAGCTGTAAGAATTTTAATAGGAAATAAGATCCTTTTCCTGAAGACCTTCCCTCAAAATCTCAACCATTATTAAAACAAAGCTTGACTTGCACAGGAATATGGTACTATCAGACTTTGCTCTAATTTCAGTTTGTTCTTAAACTCTAAATTTGATCCTTGTACTTTAAAAAAAAAAAAAAAAAAAAAAAGAACAACCAAAGACAGACTGAAACAAAGTACAGGGACCTTCTGCTGAATCAGTAAGGGAAATTATGATGGCAAATAAAGAATATATTGTCACTATTTTTCATACATAATACTTCTTTTATCTGCATTACAAGCCATTTACTCTCACAGACAATCATATGATCTTAAAATAGCTCAAGCTGAGAATTCCTGACCAGATTTTGGAAAAAACAAGAGAACCTGATGCATCAGCCTTTTTTCATTATGAACAGACAAAAGGCCCCATGAGGCACTAACTTCTCATCCAGAACCCCCCTAGGGCCTTCTGTGGCATCCTGTGACAACCTAGGTCTCTCAGAGAAGTGATTTGTAATGCATTCAGGACTATAGAGCTGGCCCCGGATGTGTCACTTGGTCAAGATACTAAAGATATAAAATTGGATCTGGACCCTTGCTGATATTTCACAATCTGCAAGATGCACCTCTGTGAGTTGTGACCACTGTCCTGGCCACACTTGGACAGCACCAATGGCAATAATATACTCAAGCTTTTCCAAATGCAAACCATCAGAATCCTGAATTAGCCGGAATGTTTCTTTACTCTGAACAACAGAAAACAAGCTATAATATTCTAAACTGTGGAGTGAAATAGAATAAAATATCAAGGTAGCATCTAATCTTTCTCGTCAGTTAGAACTTGCAAAAGGGACTAAAAAGTGTACACCAAATAGTTTAAATAGAAATTGCTGGTTGGGATTCCAGATATTCCAGTTACTGTGTCTTTTCTGATGGATCAGCCTGCCTCATTCAGAGCTTGGGAAACAGTTTCAGTGTCTACAGCCATACAGAACAAATATCCTTGCAGCAATATCTGGATCAAACCCTGAACTGCAGGCTGCTCCAGGCATTGCTGTCTGTACTTTCTGCCTTCACAACTGGTACCACGGTATGATAAACAACTCTGCTATTGGCAGTTTGTTTATTAAAAAGAAAACAAAAATACTGTCTTGAATTTAAATGGAAAAGATCACACTAAAACCATGGAAAAAACATGGATATATTGAAGCACCAAAACCTCAGAGTTTTCCCAGCTTATCTAATGATAATCCCCCCCCCTTTCCCTCCACTTTCTTTTTAATACTGTACCAAAATGAACACTACCATTCTGCAGCTGAGCCTCTGTGTTCACTTGACTGTTCAGGCCAAATTCTCTCCTTTAAAATTTACTGAAATATGTGGAGTTACGCAAACAGAGGACTTGCCTTCCTGTACTCTCTCTTGCTAAGAAACCAGTTTGCTTGTCTGTAAGCCCATGTTTCTAAATTTCTAGGAGCAGAAACACATTGTGGCTTTAAATATAGACTGTCAGTTTGTGGCTTGCGTCTCATGTTACACACAGACAGCTTGAAACTCTAAATGCAAGTTGGGCAGCACCATTAATATCTCAGAAAAGTGTCAGTACGCTTTCAAAATGCCCTATATTTTAATTCCTGAAGGGGGGAGGAGGGAAAAACATTCAAATGAAACTTTTCTAAGCTGGGGTTTAGGCGGAAACGTTACTAACTTTGCTTGGTTCTATTCAGGAGCCAGAGTTTGCAGAGCCTGTTTCAATTCTTCACTCACACACGCACACACACTAACACAAAGAGTAAAAAAAGAAAACAATTTCTTCACAACTTTTTTTTCTTCAGGATTAGTCTCAGGCATTCTTTTTTTTTTTTTTCTTTTCCCCGTATGAAATGCATTAGACAATCTTTTCCTTAAGCGACAGACTGAGAAATACACTATTATTGTAAAGGGGGGGGGGGGGGAGTAAGGGTACTCACGTGGTTGAGATGTCGCATTGTTTTGGGAACTCATAATTTACGCCTTTGAAAAATGCCTTATTTGTGTTGACAGTCTCTCTTCCCTGCTCAAAACTGACGGCGCGATTGAACAGAACAGCTGGAAGAACCCAGGAAAATGCTTCTCTTGTTCAGACTCTCCTTGCCTGGCTCCTGACCCCTTTACAACTGGAAAAGGAAACAGCACATGTGTCATTCTCTTTTGCCTGTGTAGCTCACATGAGCGGGGAGGGGCACCCATTTGCAGATAGCAGTAACTGTATTCAAGTTTTGCAAGTTGGATATATTCCACCCCTTTGCTTTTATTAGCCAGCAACCAGTGGAAAGAAAATGATCTTTTCATTCTTAGCCAAATGTAGACACACCTATGAAATGCACTTCCCAAATCCTAACCACAGATGTTGATATATTTCTTTAAGTGTAAAACTTGCTGCTGACTCCCCAAAATGCCTACCATATACTGGGTAAGATTGAAAATAGGGCTTTCAATTTTCATTGCCCAGCATCATCCTTAGCACTACTCACAGTCTAACTAATTCTGTCCTTTTAACAGGTGAAAATGGAGAATGGCATTTACTGCGTCACAGTAGTTTTGTCAGCATATAGCATGAATCTACACTGTGCTCAAAACAAGAGGGAACCTGTGGCTGCAGCACAGGCTGAGGCACTGACAACTCCATTCCTGGCCCTGATACAGGCTTCTTATGGCATCTTTGGCAAAATATTTGATCTCTGTTCCATTTTGCCATCAGTCAAATAAAGATGAGACAATTGTTTTCCTTCTAGTCATGGTATTTTTATTTAATCTACAGGCAGACAATATTTATAAATAAGTCATATTTATTGGTCTGCAGAGGTTAATTTACTCATACTCCACAGCAGATTTTTCAGCCTGGACTAAGCTACCAGCTCCCTTGTTTATATTGGTGCCATTTAAAACTATCTGGCTTTCTGCATGCTGTACTGCAGTCAGTGGTATGCAGTTATTTTAAGTGTGAATACACAATAGACTGCCGTTGACGTGGACTACAACTTCTAGATCGTACCAAAATACAAGTAATTTTTAATTATATGCCTTTGACACTACAATGAGTGGACAAAGTTTCCATTTTCCTGGAGTCTGTGAGTCAGGATGTATTAACTGCCTACCTGTGATAGCAAAAACACAGTAACCAACAGAATGGAAGTGGAAAAAAACAGAGTCATGAAATTCAGGTTGAGACCATCCTGTTTTGCAAAACTGTCACAGGATATTTTTGTGAAATCATCTCAGTGACCTCCTACAAGAAATCAGTGCTGCGAACTTGGTCCACAGTATTTATCTAACAGCTATAGCATGGAAAGAACAGTTAGTTATTTACATGCCAATGGCAAATAACAGCTTGTTTGTGAGCATGGATGCAGTAAATGGCTTCGGTCAGCATTTCCACACTCCGGGCTTGTGGTAGAGAGCCCTGGAACATTAGTGATGGACGGAGCTAAGCAAGGCACAAAACAAAGGGAAAATAACAGAAAAAGCTCCTGACATTGCTCTTCTTGTTTCAACTCTACAGTGTGACATTAATTTACACCAGATAGCTTCTCTGAAAATACTGCTGGGCATGTTAATTGATTCCTGCTTCTTCTGTATTTGAAACACAATGGGCACAGGTAAAATTGTGGCTTTGTGTTCTGGGCATGAGAATTGTTCTCATGCAGAGTTTTCACATTTAAATCTTTCAGCATCCTGATCAAGGTTGGGTGGGCTTTGAGCACTTGG
Organism: Myiotriccus ornatus; assembly: GCA_036023395.1. Lineage (NCBI taxonomy): Eukaryota > Metazoa > Chordata > Aves > Passeriformes > Tyrannidae > Myiotriccus > Myiotriccus ornatus. The sequence goes on along the minus strand of JAYRBT010000181.1, from coordinate 14,032,458 downwards.
TCTAGTACCAGGTGTCTCTGCCCATGGCAGAGGGTTTGTAATTAGATGGTCTTTAAGGTCAACCAACCTGAATCACTTTATGATGCCTGAGAAACTTCAGAACTGCTGTTGAGAAAAGAGTCCTTAGCTGCTGCGTATAAACTGAAGGACGGTGGTATTGATGACTTTATTACGTTAGAATCAATAGTCTCTGGTTCCTGACCCTTCTCAGGAGAGTTGTGGCAATGCATGTATCCAACGGGGTTGCCCTAAACTGAACCTGATTAGCTCCTGGTGCTTAACCCATTTTCATCTGTGCATCACTTCCTGCATCTCTCTATATTCTTATTAAAGCTACTGTCCCACCACTAAAATAACTGGAAGAGTTATACCTAAGTTTATATAGGAGGATTCTGGCAGAACCAAGCCCACATGAGAAAATCCACTTTAACACCTTAACATCTTCACTTTTCTTGGGATTTCTTTCTTTGCTAATTGAATAGACTGAGATTCCCAGAAATCAGAGAGCCATTTCCCAAGGCTGTTGTTTGCCTTCAATTAGGCCATTGAAGAGACCTCCCTGACCTTCTCCACTCATCATTAATAGGAAATACGTGATGCTGAAAAGCAAAGATCCATATAGTCTAGCATGCTTCTGGAGGAGCCTGAGACTGGGCATGTAAGGAAGTGTGTATGTCAGCTCTGTGGTTTTCATCAGCCAATTACTTGATGTTCTTGGGGCCACAATGTTCCCATTAACCTACAGAAGTATTGCCTTCCTGCCCTGGTGAACACTTTTGCATCTCTAGCCTTTGAAAACTCAGAGTCCTTTTCAGAGTATGGAAAGCAAAATTTCCTTTTCATCTAAGTAGTGCTTTCAGATGTGACTGTCCTTTCAGGTCCAAGAGTGTTAGCTCGGAAGTGGGACCTCCTTTCCCTCTGATACTGCAGTTTATCCTACTCCTCCTAAGCACAACTATGTAATGAACGCACAGTCAGGCCCGCATGGTTGTTCCCTGTGATACTATCTTGCTCCAAGATAAATGATATTTCACAGTCGTTCAGGCTTGGCAAGCTGATGCTGCATGCTACAGCTGTTGTTCCCAACAGGAAGGGAGGGTTTAAGCTACACTTGAAGGAAAATAAATAAATAAACCAAAGGGAGGAGTCTCTCTTCAGGAAACCATGCTTTACAACAACAGGACATCAGACCGTAAATCCCTGCCTTTGATGGATTTTCATGACAAAACATAATGCAAAATCTGTGATCTCAGTCTGTAAAAACAGTGGCAAGATTGGAAGAGGCTGAGTGGAAAACTCAGTAATATCCTTCATTGCCCACCCTGCACAGCCTCTAAGCCTCAGAGAAGGTGTTTGGATTCATCACTTGGACATTTGAGGAGAGGATGGTTGAAGCAGCTCTTGCCTGGTTGAGAGTTCAAAATGGGCCTCATGACCATACTGATGGTCACATTTGGTGTCCCACTAGGCTGTGTGCCATGGTCACCTGGCCAGCTGGCCTGAGAGGTGGCATTGGCTTTCTCACCTCCTTTTCTGGCTACACACTTCAGACTGTCTTAAACATGCCAAGCTACTGAGCTATGTGTGGTTGGGTAGGATGCCAAACTTTGAAGACTTCATACAGGTCAAACAGAGATGTGCACTGTGGTGCAGCAGAACCTAGGCTGAATCTTGAAGGAGAGATTCTTTATAGGAAGTAATTTGGCTCTGGACATCCCATGAAATACTATTTTCTACTGATTATCTTCCTCTCCATCTCTTGAAGGAATAATAGTCTATTTATTTGTTACCTTGTCTGGTAGGGTCTCCCTATGCCTTCAGTCCTCTTGTTTCCTTTCTGTTTCTCTTTTATTTTGTGCTGAGAGGGTGAGGAATACTGGCCACAGAATATTCATCCTCTGTGTGGACCATCTCAGGTGTGGTGTTATGTAATGGAGAATGAAATCTTTGTGACCACGTGAAAGGGATCAATGTAGATTTATTATCCAGGATGGACTATGATGCTAGTATAACTCATGTTTTATGTGGTGCCTATGTGGTCAGTGACTTTAAGTGCAACTAGATTGTGAAATCCTTGGAATACAAAGCAGGAATTTTCTGTCTGCAGTCATAATAGCAGTTGTTACTGAACAAGTTCTTGACCCCTGCATAAGGCCAAAAGAGAAGGATTTACTGTGGAGATAAGAACTCAACTCTTCTTCCTACTTTGTATCTGAGGCATATGTCTTTATTTTTATCATCCCTCTGACTTGCACTTGAACCTGTGGAATCTATGCCTCTCCCTGGAACGCAGCATCCCTCCTGCTTTGTGTTATCACAGAGCTGTTTGCAGTTACAGGATGTAGTGTGACTGTGTTTAAGGCCCCCACTTAATCTCTTAGTTTATTTGGGCTAAATTCTCTTCCATTTGTGTCTGTAAAAGGGAGGGGAATCTTTAGTGTCACTGCAATGCAAGTCCTTCTCAAAGCACACTCTCTCTCTGTAAAATGGAAACATAAGGAGAATCTACCTCTTCTCTATAGCCTGGAGCTTGGCTTTCCATGAACTCTGGTCCATTTAATGACACCACAGAGGGAAGATGTGTCAGGTCAAGATCTCAGTGGACAGTGTGTTGCAGAGTCTCTGCAACTATCTATAATGTTATGTCCAAAGATCAGACAGAATGCCTTATAGCCACTGACTCCCACCTCCTGTCCAATCTAATGTCCCACACGAATGAAAAGCACATCTGCTTGTACTCTAGAGCAGTCAACAGGATGTTGACATGCTGTTTGATAGTGCATATTTGGAACAGTGGTAACATAATCTGGGTAGATGTGGAGGGGGTGAATCATACTATCAGCTCTTGCTGAGTTCAAGAAATCTGAGACCAGGCTTTGGTACATGGATTTCTCATAACAAAAGAATTGAATGACAAATAAAATAAAGTGAATCACGCTGAAATTTAAAACAAAAGGGAAGACTTGCTCACACAAAACAGAACTAAACACTGCAAGTCGTAATTCCTGGAGGATGTGGTGTAGTCAGATCTTCAGTGGGGCTGAAAACCATTATTCTTGTTTACATAGATGACACTGTATTAATGTAGCATAATTTCAATAAGTTGTCTTTTTCTAGGTTGCTGCATAACTCCAAAATGGCCAGAAAATTGAAAGTCAAGAGTCTTGATGACTGTGGAACCTGCTGTATTTTGTTACCCAAGTGTTAAATTATGCTTTCATGGCTAGTTAGTGCAGGAAAATTCCTCTCAAAGGTCATTAGTCCATCACCTGGACTGTCCTTTTGTAATATGAAATATGGGCTTGTCTCAGCCTGAGTTCTCTGGAGGGCTGGACCCTAAGGTCTTTTGTACTTTACCAAGGGCTTCAGCCCCTTTTGGTAGTAAAGACCGAATACATCAGGCACAGATGGGATACATCCAAAGCTGTGATCTTTCTAACCACAGCGTGAATGCTTTGACCAAAGCAGTAACTGGGTTGCATCCAACAAAGGTGTTGGATAAGTGTGTGTGCTTTAAATCCATTCCTGAGTCTGCTTCCCACCTTGCAGCAACACTTAGACAAACAGACATAGCCAGATTGGCAGATGATATTTCCTGAAATATAATAACACTGAGGTATTTGCTCTTATTTTTAGCTTGCATGTACTATTCTTTCCAGAGAAATAGGCATCAGTTTAAGATTACTTTCTTCTGTAACTGCAAGAGCAAAAAGCTCATGCGTGAGCTCATGTTTCTCTTCTTTTCTATACTTCTGGTCTGTCCACAACTGGCAGGACTTCAAAATAAATTTTCTTATTTACAAAGGTACTTATCTTACAAAATTAATGCTGTTGTGGTAATTTTTATAAGCCCACTTTGTAATGACTGTGTCAAATATCTTCTTCACTGTATTGATGTGGTAACAGTCTTCACTTTTCCTTAGTCTTGGAACAATTATCAAATCAGAGATACTTCAGTGCAGAGTTCAGTGTTTCAGTCCACTGTCTGAGCACAAAGCTGGCATATGGTAAAGTCACAGTTACACTGAATGAAGCTGGGGCACCATGGGGACATTTATGATAATCCCAAAACCTTGTTGCTTAGCACTGTTCCTACCACTGCTTACAAAATAACTCCTCAAAATTATTGGCCAAAGGGAGGCTTGAACTTCCTTCTTCTTATGAGTCATGTGATTGGAATTGCTTTTATTTTAAAACAACCTTAAACTCACATAGGTTTTTTTTCATTCTGCAACTTATCTAAGCTATGATGAAGATGTTTGTGTTTGTTTTGCTGGTTTTGTACAGGGTGTAGGAGTGAAAGAGTTCCCCAAGTGCAGCTAAATGCACTGGACACACCTACCCTTGAGGTCTACTCCCCCATGATTCCAGCTGAAAACAGGATATGGTCTTAAAGCCAGTTAATCTGCTGTTCCTTTTATTTGTGCTAAGTAAGTTTTTATACAAAAATGGATATAACTCTCTGCTGTGATGGGAGTAAAAAGTTAGAATGGTCTATTTTAATAATAAACTGCATGCTGATTTTTTTGGTTTTTTTTTTTTTTACTGCAGTAAAGTCAATTCAGCTGTATCTGATTGGCACTACTTCAAGATTTTTGATGTTCAGCAGGAGAAGAATATACAGCTGCAAAAACCAAAACAAAGCAGAAAAATATCGAACTGCACATGCTCGAATGGCAAAAAGCCCAACTGCAACAGCTTACCAGATATACTCACAACGAACTGGGCACTGGGACACACAATGAATGCTTTTGCTGACTGAATTGCACAATGAGTTTCATTTTGGTTTAATGCAGAGTCCAAGTGTTTCCCGTTGGATATGGTGCCATAGACTTCCTTGAACCTTATTTAAATGATGTGTATGAATGTGGTTGAAGCTTTCAGCTGTCAATTCTGCAACATTCTTGCAGATCTACTTTTTATCGTTCTGGTGTTCCTATTAGACATGGGAGGCATTAAATTGCAAGGGAAAGGTGATTCTGAGAGTGTATAGAGATTATTCCTTTCTTGAAGTGAGCTACAAGTAAACTCTACTGAAATATATATATATACACTTCACTATGAAATATGCAATGCTTTATTTGGAAATAGTTTTCTTCCTTATTAAATCAAAGAGCTGCTCAGGAAGTTATAATTCAGGACAATAAACATAACTACAGGGAAAATATCTGAATAATCTAAACATATCTTTTCTGTATGAGGTAGATAAATATGAATTTTGGCTTGTGAAGTCAGGCTGAAAGAATGTTACAGGGAGAGTTCAGGAATAGAATTAGTTTATATCAGGAAGTTTTTGGGAAAGAACTTAGTTCAGAAATCTCTAGGATCACTGGATCTTGTAATTTTTTTTCAAACACTGAAATAAGAGCTGGAGCAATTCTGTGTAGCACAGTGCTACACCGCTGATTTGTTTCTGGGGGCTCAAACCTGTAAAAGGGAAGCACTAAAGAATGCCCTTATGGCTAAATATATTTAAGAAAACACAAAACATCTTCTTAATTTTAGGCACATGATTAGGTCTTGTTACAAGTTGAAGGCATGCCTAAAGATTTTCTTGGTTACTGAAGGCTTCCTATAAATATTCATATGTGGACTCTACCTCTACAACATCACCCAAATTAAATTTCAGAATTAGACTATATGATGAGTCAGTCTATCAAAGAAACTTTTTAAAGATAAGGGGTTAGTGTCATTTTATGTAACTTCATATCTGAGATATTAGTCACATAATCTGTCCTAGTCTTCTGCATACCCTCTGGAGTCAAAGGAGTAGATAAAGGTTTCTAGAAGGTGATTCATTCTGTGGCTAAAATTAGGTGCAACAAACTACATCCATTCAATAATTTTCTCTCCTCCCTAAGAAATAAAACAACACCCTTCTTTGCTGAGATCCAGACATAAAAGATGTTACAGCTTTTCTATGAATATTTAAATGTGTTATTTCTATTCTGGCACTGTTTCATGCTTCTTACAGAGGCCATCCTGCTTGTACTTAGCAAATACACACAGAATCCTGCCTTTACCATTTAAAAGTGCTGGTATGCTTTGGAATAGTGGGCAATCAAATCCTCATTTAAGTAAGTGTAACTGATTACATGCACTATGTAGCATGAATAAACACTCTGTGTTAATTAACACTCTGTATCAATATTCCATCATTTGGATTTTCACCTGCTATAATCTTCTGCTGGTTTTTTTAACTTCAAAAAATAATTATCAGATGTCCTCTGAAATGTTGTACTGTGATGGGTTGACCTGGCTGGGTGCCAGCTGCCCACTAAAGCTGCTCCATCACAACTCTCCTCAGCTGGATGGGGGAAAGAAAATATAATGAAAGTTTCATACGTTGGGACAAGGGCAGAGAGGAGTCACTCACCAGTTTTCATCATGGGAAAAACAGACCTGACTTAGGGGAAAAAAAAATATTTATTTTATTGCCAATCAAATCTGAGTAGAATAACACGAAACAATACCAAATCTTAAAATACCTTCCACCCACACCTCCTTTCTTCACAGAGCACAACTTTACGTCTGATTTTCACTCCCTCCTCCCCACCAGTGGTAAAGGAGGATGAGGAATGGGGGTAGTGGTCAGTTCATCTCATGCTGTCTCTGGAGTTCCTTCCAGCGCCGTGTGGGACATGGGGAAAGTTTCTAGCAGCTGCTCACAGAAGCCACCCCTGTGACCTGCACATTACCAAGACCTTACCATGCAAACCCAATACACCTGCTTATAGTATCAATAAATTTAAATAAAGTAGTGCTATCACATATTATACATAGTGCCATAGAAGCTTTAATTGCTAGAAAAGTACCGTAATTAAAGCCTAATAAAGTTTGAATTATTTTATTTCTTTTACTGTTGGTTAATTTTTTTTTCAACATGAATTCAAATCCTGACCTTTCTCTGAAAACCTTTGCAGGCTTGTAGTCACTGTAGTCCTTGTTAATATTCACATCAGTCAGAATGGTTGTTCTCAGCATTAATGCAGTAAAAAATTTACTCAACAACATTATATTAGGACTGTATTGGTAGATATTTAGAATACAATTTTAGATATGGTTTTTGACAGTGAGATGGAGATATACAAGCTCTAATAGAGTTTTTTTTTTTTTTTCAAATGAAGCAGTTAACTTCTACTAAAGAAGTGCAATTGCAAATGCTTAATAATTTATCCATCTGTTTATCACTCATTGGCTTTAAGATCATGTTCTTTCAAGTTTAGAACTGGGAATAACCCCCTAGAAATTTGTATTTCACTAGCTAATATTAAATAATACCATTTTTCTTTAGTACTTTCAAAGTTCTGCAATTTTGCTGTACATAATAGCCTAAAATAATTAATCTTTGGACTGTAGCATCACACATTTGATATCTGTACAAGTCGTACTGTGGGAAAAAGGAGAGAAAAACAAGTATGAATATATCTAGGGGATTTGGCCCCAATTTTTGTAGAACTTATTGATCTTAGAGTATCTCAACTGAAACACAAAACGAAACATGAAATGTTAGTGTCTTGTTGGTATGTGATCTCACTGAAGAGAGTACCCAGATCTTGTCTATGTATAAAGCCACTGTGGTTCACAGTTGTTATAATATTTTGTCCTCTTAAGGTATTCAAAATGTACAATTCAACTGAAAAAATCAGAAACACATCCACCAAATAACATTGTTATTTTTCTCTCATGTTACCATATCTTCTGCTGTTGCTATCTCTGAGCTGTTAATCTTCCCATGTAATTTCTTCTAAATCACTGGTGATCCAGCACAACTACCCTGCTGCTAATCCAGCCTGGACACTGAGCGCGTTAGCAGCTGTATCCAGCTATCTGTGCCTCACAAAAAATTAGCTGTTCGTGTGTATATGAGCAATGTAACTCACTTATTGTATCAGTTAACATTTCTATATTGTCCACTAAAGTCATTATTGACATAGCAGTCTATGCAACAGCAAATTGAATAACCATGGGCAATACCTAGACATTAATCCCACACACACACAGACACACACAAACACACAGAGTATTTATGCTTATAGTCAGCTTTTCAATGCCTTTCACGTTTTGAAAGTCATGTGAGGCCCCATGTAGAGTGTTGTGTCCAGTTCTGGGATCCTCAGTACAAGACAAGAAACTTCTGGAGAGGGTCCTGTAGAGAGCCACAAAGATGATGAGGGGTCTGGAACATCTCTCTTATGAGGAAAGGCTGAGGGAGATGGGCCTGTTTAGTCTAGAGAAGACTGAGAGGGGATCTCATTAATGCGTATAAATATCTAAAAGGCAGTGTTAAGAGGATGGTGCCAGACTCTCTGCAGTGGTGCTCAGTAGCAGAATGAGGAGCAATGGTCATAAGCTAAAACACAAGAATTTCCACATCAACATGAGGAAGAGCTCCTTTACATTGAGGGTGGCAGAGCACTGGAACAGGCTACCCATCAAGGTTGTGGAGTCTCCCCTCTCGGGACACATTCAAAACCCACCTGGATTCCTGTGTAATCTGCTGCAGGTGACCCTGCAGTTGAGTTGGACTGGATGCAGGAGTTGGACCGGGTGATCTCCAGAGGTCCCTTGCAGCCCTAATAATTCAGGGATTTTGTGTTTCTAGCAATTGTCTGTATTCTGCTAGTGAGCTGATATTGCAAAATTGTTATTTTCTGGCAGAGAGCTATTATTTGGATTCCTTAGAGGAACAGAACATCATCTACGATGTACTGACAGAAAAGGTTGGAAAAGTTGAGTTTTCTGATCACTGGGGAAAAAAGATTTAAAAACATCTTGCTCTGCAAATATTTTCTATAAAAAGAAACACACCTACAATATTGAGATATAAAGGGGTTTTCTCCATTTAGAAGTCACATTAGTTTAACAGAAATCAAGCAAAAATCTTATGTCAGACTAAAAATAATATCAACGTAATCTCTCCTTGTAAAATGTGCACAAGGACAGTGAGAATTCATTTCGTGTCCACTTTACTTTTAACTCATATCTTTGCCACAGATAGACTTTGATAACTCTTGAGTTTTTTTATCTCTTGGCTCTGCCAAGAAGTGACCTTTCACTGGGGCCACAGTGTTGTGGTTAGAGTTTGTTGTGGACAAGTGAGATCACTGATTTCATGCTCTAGGGGTGAAAAGCGCCTAGGAGCATTCTGTGTTTCTGAGTAGGCACTCTGGCCTCTCAATGATTTAGGTTCTTTGCTTTTTCACTATCAGACATCTGTTTTGAATAGTGCATTAATAATTGGGAAGGCAGAATGTTTGCTCTATGGCACTCGGATTCAAATTTGGACTTTCCCTGTGTCCCACCATCTCCAGGTTGTGAGGTCCATTTGGGAACCCACTGAGTGTGGGAGGATATGATCACCCCATGGAGAAACAGAGGTTACCTGTTGAAGAAGAGAATGGGAGGACATCTCTTAGGCATGCTAACTTGCCTCTTGTTGTAATTTAATTTTCCTCCATTGACTGTGCAGGGACTTTAACTCCCTTACATATACTGGCTGAAATCCCTGGGAAGGTCATTTGACTTCTTGAAACTAAATGTGTTTTTCACTTCTACAAAAAGTCTCATCAGCTGCAGTTCTTTGTAAAATGTCTGCAACGAACAACCCATGACTGACCTCACCTGTTCTGGAAACTGTTGGCTTGAGCTGACTTCTGTGGTCTTGTCAACATTAGGAGAACAGAAAGCAGCAGCATGGAAGAGCTTTTTCTTTTCCATCTCTAAAGCATGGTAGATAAATAACTTTAAGTATATTGGGTTTATGATTCATACAAAGCCAAGGCCTTGCTGCAGAAACACATCTGATTAGCTTATCAGAATGAAGATCAAAAGGTAATATGATTACTGCTCACAGGTATCGCAATGGGAAGAAAAAATCAGGTACTAAAAGAGGTTTTGAATCTAGTGGAGTAAATTTTGATGAGTGTTAACAATTGTGCAATTACTCTGTACAATGCAAGACATGTTGATAAAGACACACTGATAAAAAAGAACCAAGATTTGGAACAAAGTACTGAGAAAAAGAACTAATTTTTCTAGTTCTTGAAATCTTACAGATACCTTGCTGAAAGATTTATGAGTCAAAGAGAAGTTATTAGTTCAATATCATTCTGTGGCCTGAGTGGCCTTGAAGATATTAATCTGTGAATCAGCCAGTGAAAATCTATGGCCTGTAAAGGCCAGAGTATCCAACAACAGGATCGTGATGTTTCTTCTGTCCCTACAGGCCACAGGCAGATGAAACTGTCTGTATTAGCTCACTGCAGAGCTCAGTGTTGTAGCACTGCTCAAGAATTTCACTGTAAACAACCTCCTTGGTTCTGCTTTTATGCGTATCTCAGTAGATTTAAGACCTACACGTTCAGTCATGAGCACAGAGAGTGGGGGGTGTCGCCAAGCAAGCTATCAGTGTGACATTTTCAAGCTGCTGGCTGACTGCAAAGTGACATACAGCCATATACATGAAGCATATGGGGAGGCAGGAGACATATATCAGACAGCAGCTGGCATATCAGGTCTGGGACAGCTTCTACCAGGAAAAGAAAATAGATTGCAATTCCAGGCAGAGTGTTTTAACTCTTCTCTAGTCTCCTATGGAGATTTTAATTTTTTATATTTGTACAATTCAAATAATTTATGTTCAAGATTAGTCCTTTTGCTGTAAGTTACTTCTGCTCTTAATGCACAAAAGCACAGCTTATTTTCTGTTATCTCACTCTAAGAGTCGGATAAACCTCAAAAGAGTAGAGTCACTTCAGATTTATCACTATGTAACTGAGGGTCATATCAGGTGTTGGATTTAATATCACCCATCCCTGCACAAAAGAGGGCCAAAGTCTCTGCTGATGTAAAAATGATAGATCTCAGTTGCAAATAAAAGAGATTCTGACCTGGTGTTCAGAATACTTAAAAACTACCCAGTGAGAACAATTGAGTAGGAGGATGTATTGTTTTCTACTTTATTCCATGATTTTAGTGCAACTACCTTTCTCAGCATGAGCCCCAGTCATCAAAGTTTCTGGCAGTCATTCACTACAGGCTTTCCCTGCTGTCCTGCTGTGGACATTAGTGCGATGCCATGAGTTCTCTTGCACCTGCAGTTACAGCATCTAAATAGATTGGTGTCCCCTGGAAACCATGTAATATTTCTTCTTGCAGTGTAACCTATTCTTCGTGGGTGTGACAAAATGTGCTCTACCAAAAATAACCTGCTTGTTGTTACTTTCCCAAAATGCTCTCAAAAGGATGTGTTACCAGCAAATGTTATGCTGACAAAACTTGTGGCAAACAAAGGGGTCAGGGATGGTTTGGTGCACGAAAGTAAGAAGTAGGAGATAATCCTATGGTTTAGTAGAAGGTAACAAGATAAAAATAGTAGTAGTTGACGTAGTATTTAGCATGTGGTATTTTAGTAAACAATAGGAAATTACATAATATTGCAGAAGATGAAAAGGGTAAGAAAAAGGAGTGGGAAAGAAATTAGAAAATTTTCCTTTTAGAAACAGGTAAAGGAGGATAGGAGAGAGATGATGACTATTCTGTTAAGTGTAAAGAGTGTAAACCAAGCTACCTCTGAATGAGACATGCTGTCTGTCCTTCAGGGTGTCGGGAAGCAGGATAGGTGTGCCAATACTGTGTGGAATTCTTCTGGAAGGGAAAGTAGCTCTGGCAAAGCGCTGTACTGCTATAGTGGTATTGCTTCTGGACATAGCACTACTAAATAAACTAGCTTTTCATGACACACCCTCCCCACATAAAGAGGGCCTTTTCTATGTCCTCTGTAAAAGGTCATCCAGGAGGTTCAAACTGGTCATCCTCCTGAGCACAGTTCAAGTACATGAACCACAAAGGAGCCATCATTTTATTTAATGTAATCAGAAAGTCGGTTTTGTCTTGGAGCCAAACTTTAGGGAGAGTCATGCACTGAGCCAACTCCCCACTATCTCAAATACTTTTCAGCAGTGAGAATTGGACTGCTTCTTCTCTGATCCAACTCCAAAGAATGCAAAATATACTTCTTTTTTCTACTTTTCTTTTTTGTTTTTAACTTGTGCAGTTCATAAGCTCTGTGCGGTCTATCTTGAAAATTGTTGCTTCAACATTCAACACCGTCAGAAATGTTTATCTCATTAGAAGGGCTGGAAAAGCTGTGCAATAAAGTAAAATTTAAAGTAAAGTAAATCACTATAGTAGCTTGGATATTAGTGACAATGTAGGAAAATGATAGCAACAAGAATGGCTGAGGAGGTTTTACAGCACCACAGTGTCTAACACTGTAGCAACTCTTCAAAACAACTGTTCTTTCTTTTTCATGTTTGCTTTTAATATCTACTGATTTTTTTCCACCAGATTCTTCTAAGCAAGTAATAAAGTTTCTTTCTTTTATTCTTTATGAACTCCTCTGGAATTCTTAGGTTTTCTAATATCTGAATGCTATTTATGAGCCATCTGTTTTCAAAGCTGAGGGAACCTGTGACTAAATTCACTTCATTTGAATTATATGACGTACAATTCTACTGAAGCTTCTGGAAGGAACTTGTATCAGAGTGGTTCCATATACCCCAGGATGGGACTGCAGACTCTAATACCAAATACCACCCTCTTGGAAAACTCCTTATAATATAATGCAGTTGATGATTTGCCCTTAGGCTTTGAGGGTCTCTGTTATACATGTGCAGTTCACCAGAAGGAGAATATATCCCTGAAAGACAACGAAGAAAAAGATGGAGACCAGTGCTGATGAACTGTCAGTGAAAGTCTTTTGACAGAAAGGAGACTTTGAAAACAGGAATATCAGCAATTAATCTTGGTATTTGTTCTCCAGACTGGTGCTGGTAGATGCTTTCACTAGAAAAAGGCTGCAGGTATTTTATTATTCTTTTGTGCAGAGGAACCTGCTATAGTTTTTCATACATAGATATGCCATTGCTTATCTAAGTGTACCAGTAAAAACTGTCTTGGCGAAAAGCTGGAATCATAATTTGCCTTTTGAGATGTTTTTTATTACTCCTTTCCCTATGATGAATATTTTTCATGTTTTAAAACTCTTGTGCCTAGATAGTTCTATACCAAACAGATGGAAACTCCTGTAATTCCTGTCAGTGTAGAAATATCTGAAGGGAAAAGAAATAAATAAAAAACCTTGTATCACCAAAAACTTTGAGGGAAAGATTTTGGCAAAAATTCACCAACCAATCTACGAGGTTTGCTGATACATTAACCAATTAGGATATAATATACAAAGAAAGTGAGTGTAGTTACATACTTCAGCATGTCAAATAATAGTTGCATATGCACATCACCTACCAAATTATTTCTCTTACTTCTCTGCATGTGTAGGTCCAACACATCACATTCACAGTGGGACCAAGTTCTAGTTCTGGGACACTTGTTCTGTCTTGTGTTGTCATAATCTAGAGGCCAGAAGAGAAACCATCCTTTCTTAGAATGTCTCATACTGTTCAACCCCTCTCAGTGCTGAAGGCTGGCATGTAATCTGCCCACTTGTACTCCACGTGACTGGCTGCAAAGAAGTCACATTTGTAATCATGAATTTGCACTGTGGCATCTTGGAACCATGTTATTACCCATTAAAGTTTACAGAAGCTGAAGACTCTGATTACTGCCCTTTAAAACTGTAAAATATGCAGCCGCTTGATATGGAACAATGTTAAATGTTCGGTCAGAAAGATACACAAAGGAAATGTTTCAAAACAACATGTCCCAAAACAACAGGAGTGGTGAAGCTTTCTCGTATGGCTATTCTGGACTGTCTAATGTGTTGTCCACTTTGTGAAGTAAGCTGAGTGCTTGCTGCCTGGTTTTGGTTGTCCTTGGAAATGAGGGACCATCTCACTGTTTTTTCCTGTTGAAGTAGACGAACTTCAAAAACCAGCAGATCTTCACTTCCCATTCCTTTTTTGGAGACAATCCATGAAAGGAAGGACCAATATTTAAGTGGATTCCCAGGGATGGGTCGCTCTAAAGAGCTGCACTTTCCCTTAGGGTATCTGAAATGGTAGAGAAATCACCTAGCAATTTTATTCCTAATTTCAACGTATTTATTCTCCTAAACTTTTTGCAGTCTCTCCCCTTTTCAAATCATAAGGCAGTTCATCCTCTATCCATTCATCTATAATGTTCTGTTACTTACTGAGGCCTGGCTCTGTGCTGAATGCCCTTAATGGTTCTGTATACATGTAATGCAAAAATATTGAGTAGTGTATGTTAATGTAATTATTGTTTTGCTTGTTCAGCACTCCACCAATTCCTTTAAAATAAACAGTGTTTTTTTTTGCTTAACTGAGGCTTGTTTTCTTGCTTTCTTCTGATGAATTACTCTATGCTTTCTGGAAACTTTGGAAATCCATCTCTTTATCTGTTTGATATTCCCCAGGTAATAAGTACCATTTCCAGTTATCTGATATTTTTAATTGTTTCAACTAGCATACTTAAGGTTTGGCTGCTCCAAACTGAGGGTCTGACCCTGCTTATCCTGACCAAATCTCGTTTTTTTTCGAACAGATACCATTAATTATATCGATCCAGAACCAAATCCAAGAAAACCATGGATAAATAACCACAGTCCACTTGCCTTTTCTAAATTCTCTTACTGTGTTTACTAGCAATGATTTCTGTTTACTTGCAATGTTTATATGTTGCATCTTCGTACTTCTACATATTAAACCTCTGGTCCTTTTCCCTGCCTTTGCTGATCTCATTCACCACCTACCTGTGCATAGGGATGCATTAAATCCTACTGAAATCCAGGTAAGTCACATTCACTCTCCTGAATTTCCAAAGATGCTGTATTATGCCTTCAAAGACTTTCCTGATAAAACATTGCTCCAGATTAAGTTAGCAACTCAAAAGCTGTTTCTTACAGAAAAGTTAGCCATGAGAACTTGCAACTAATGTTTTGTCCTCTGTGACCCAGTTTTGAAAGTCAGAGTTATCTGACATTATCCAGTTAGGTCTCACCCCTGTGCTGACATTTAGCACAAAGGGAAGGGGCTTGAGCTCTTAATACAGCCTCCAGGGAATGGTTACGCTTCCAGGGGCTGTGTTTATTCCCATCAGGTCAGCAAAGAAAAACAGGACAAATGTGACTCGAACGCTGTGTTCAGTTTTGGGTCCCTCACTACAAGGAGGACACTGAGGTGCTGAAGCTTGTCCAGAGAAGGGCAGTGAAGCTTGAGAAAGGGTCTAGAGCACAAGTCTTATAAGGATCAGTTGAGGGGGCTGGGGATGTTCAGGCTGTCGAAAAGAAGGCTCAGGGGAGACCTTATCTTCCTACAATTACCTGAAAGGAGATTGCAGCCAGGTGGGAGTCAGTTTCTTATCCCAAGTAATAAGCAATAGAAAAAGAAGAAATGGTCTCAAGTTGTACCTGGGGAGGTTTAAATTTGATATTAAGAAAAGTTTCTTCAAAAACAAGAGTTGTCAAACATTGGAACAGGCTGCCCATGGAAGTGTTCAAAAAAAGTATTGATGTGTAATCTAGAGACATGATTTAGTGCTGGACTCAGCAGTGGTAGGTTAATGGTTGGACTTGGTGATCTTAAAGGTCTTTTCCAACCTAAATGATTCTATGGTTCTATGACAACAACTTGTACATAGCTTTTTTTTCTGTTTGTGGGTTGTCTTAGATATGTTAGCTCCACGCTTTCTACCGAGACTCTCTTTTTCTAGGTTGAAATATGTGCAATATTGATGGATATATAGATCATGATGATTAATTTTATGACTAAGGGAAAGCATTAGGTGTTTCCAAGCCATGATTCATCCAGTCCTTTTTAAACATATAATTTAGGCTGTGACAAATAGCAACTGAGAAATTCCTGTTTTTTTCTACTCTCTATAAAGGGAGTCCAGGCTACCTACCTTACATATGGATTCTAACCCTGAAGGCTTTATAAGTCAGATGATGTGCATCTCATCAGTGATGTGACTCTTACCATCTGTGTTTATATTTGTTGTTGCTTTTTGGCAGTAGATATAATAATGTAGACTAGCTCTACATTAGGTGCTGCAGTAGGTGGTCTGAATGTGGTCTGGAAATGTTAGCTAGGATTTGTAGGTGTATATATACAAATATATGAGGCACAATGAAACCACAGTGAATGGCACACAACAATAAAAAAAGGATTTTACTGTACTAGGTGCCTTTGAAGAGTCTAGACTTCAGTTCTTTATTCTGCTTAGTTTTACTAATATATGTGGACTAGATTTTTGGTTTGTTTCCTCCCTCCAGTAGCTTGTTCCCAATAATCTGTGAATAACCAGACAAGGGGAATCTGGCATGGCTGGACAAATATTTTTGTGCATCCAGGAAGAAGGAAATGGCTGGATTCATCATTGGTGGAACAATACTAGGAAACAATTTATATTCTTTAGTAGGAAGATGTATTTTCCCAGGCCCCAGGAAAAATGAGGTGATGCTTTGTGCACTTTGTATCAGCCTAGCAACAAGTGAAGAAGGAGAAATTGGGTCCAACAGACTTGTGGGCTGGCAATGAGGACCACTGAAGAGTCAGATCTCACAGGGCATTTTCCTGTTCCTGTCTTCTGTCTTTAGCTGTGAAAAAAACCCATGAGAGTGGGAAAGGAATACGCAAGGGGCTTTGTGAGACAGCAAAAGAAAATAAAAGGAGGGAGGGTGACTGATATGGTGAGACTGATATCCAGTGGATACCAACTGAGAGAAAAAGTAGTAATTCCGAGATCCCATCTTCAAACGTAATGATATTTTACATGTAATTCTTCAGGCCTATGGCCCAAATCTTTTAACTTTTTCAGTAATAACCTTCCTAATTCAATAGAATTTATATTCATTTAAACTGTAGAGGCACTTGCAAAGATACAGGAGAAAAAAGATAAGAATTCAAACTAATTCTGGTATGCTGATGACATGGTTGGGAAAAACCTGGAATGACATATCATAAAAATGGAAAGTATGAGACACCAGAGAGAGAAAGGAAAAATCAAGAGCACCATAGAAAAGATGTAAAGCAATTGAAAAGATTTCAGGGGAGACTGAACAAATGATTATTACTGTAGTAAACATGACAAGCAATAAAATGTTGAGAAAAAAAAAAAAGGTGTTTTAGGCCCTTAACCAAAAAGAAGATGCCTGAGTGCAGAAAGGATCACAGATGTACAAATACATATAAAGCTGCTGCTTTTATGCTTGCAGAGCCAAGACAAGAAGCAACAGGAGCAAAATGCAGATCCAGTCTAAAGAGCTAGGTAGGCACTTGATCGTGGCAATACTATGTGATGTGACAGCCCATATTATACAAGTCAGTGTTAATGGAGAAGAAAAGGGTTCCTTAATTCACTATTTCCATACTTAATTCCATACCTTGGTTCTGTTCTAAACATTTTGTTGCCTTGGCGTAATTTGAGTCTGAAATAATGTTTGTGTTCTATCCCAACATCTAGAATGGTAAAGGCAGAAAAACTAATAGGAAAAATTATAACATAAGGAGGAAAACTAAGTAGTCTTAAGACAGAAAAAACTCTTCTCAGCGTGTACATTTTTTCATTTGCATTTTTGTTTAAAACAAATAATTTCTCTACGCTGCCTGTTTGTAGGTTTAAAAACAACCCCAAATGCTTATTCTCATACTGTGTAGTATCAAAAGGAATTAATTAATTCCCCCTGGTTAATTAATTTGATTTGATGGGCTTCAACATTGAAAGACAGGGTGGCGTACTAGATTAGATTCTCCAGTTATGTTTCAAGTCTTAATAATGAGAATAACACAAATCCTCTGTTTCTTTTTAAGTACTCGTAGAACGTATTTTAAACCCTTAGTTTAGAAGTGGGTGTTTCTCGTTCCAGGCCGTGCTTGCACGAGTTTCTTCTGGGGTTTGGGGAGTGAAACTGTGAACACTCACAAACTGTGTTCAAAACTTAAGTGTGTCTCTGGGAGGTGAGGAAGATCATATTAGCATTTATTTTGAAGAACCTTTTGTCCTGGGGTTTTTATTTTTTTTGAGAAGAAAACACAGTGCAACCAAAGCAGAAAGATAGCAAAAGTCCCAGGAAAAAACTCTGATTATCTTAGGCCTTGGCATTTAAAAGCACACCAGAATACTTTCCTGCCCTTATTTCCATCTCCTGCTGTCTTATCTCAGAATCATTCTGCACTATACAACATATTCCAAATTATTATTATTATTGCTATTATTAATAGTATTACTCTTTTCCCCTTTTCTTTTCTTTGTATTTGAACTGAAAGACCTAATTTTTATCATGGTGAGGCCCAAATACAAATACCCTGAAGCTAAAACACAATAACAGCATCTGAAATCATCTCCATGGGAAAGGAAGGGAAGGGGTCAGGACGATGTCCTGGGATCCCTAACACTTGCACTGGCTTCTTCCTCTCTTATATTTCACTGAGAGGAGCTTTGCAATCACTGAGGCAGGAAGGAGAGTTTGGCAGCCACTGCTTGGCTCCTGATATCCAGGAAGAGCAAGAGGAAGGATACAGCAATGTCTGGATAACCAGCTAGACAGAAAGCCAAAAATGTCCTTATCATTCCATCATCTCAGTTTCTTCCCTATGCAGCTCTTGGATCCCAGCCTGTATCAGGGCCAAAACCACAAGCTGAGAAGGTGGGCTGTCATTCCACCTTCCAAGGGATGCACTGGGCTTCCTGCAGAGCCAGAAGCCTACTCACATAGGACAGCAGTCCTCTACTGATGCAGCCCGGTACAGCTGTTGATACCTGCATCAGCTGGAAGACATTCTAAGGGAGACATCATGTATTCTTGTCTTTTGTTTGCTGTTTAAATATTTCCCTTCAGAAAGAGATAATGGTTTTCAGAATTTAGAACTGTACTTTCAGTCTGTAAAACTATTTCTTTTTCCTTTTCTCTGTCCCTGGCTTTGGCCTTGTTCATTATATCTCTCCATTGCCCATAATACTTGTTTGCTCTTTTCCTTTTCACTCTCTTCTGCTTCTTTCTTTTCCTGATTTCTTATTTTCAAGAAAAAATTAAGAACTCCTCTCATTCCTTCAAGTCTCTTTACTTCTTGTTTAAAGTTGCTCAACCCCTCCCAAAGCCTGGGTTTTCTTCACAGTAGAAAACAAACAAAAGGTCTAGCATCCTTCCCCTATCTCTGAGCTAAGGCATCCTGAAAGAGGAAGGCTCAGATAAACATCTATTCATCTCCAGCTCTCCCAGATACAACGTAAAGAGTCTGCTTTATGGATTCAAGATAAGACAATATCTGTAAGCAGCACAAAGAACAAAAGCTCTGGTCACCAGTGAGGGAAAAGAGATTGCTTAAGCCCTCAGCCTCTGTGTTAAAGACTGTTGTCTCATGAGTCAGAAGTGCGCTGGGAGAAGCATGTCCCTCAGACAATGTATTGTAGCTAAGATATCCTTCACACGAAAAAGACCAGAATGAGAAAGATAAACTTATCTCTGTATTACACGGGAGGCTTTCAGTTAACCTGTGGTGCACGTCTAAGCACTCAGTACGTGGGTGACTCACCAGAAAGGCTTGTGAGGGGAGATTGTAACTTTTATGTCCATAGAGCTGAGTCAGACCTGACTCAGTGGAGGAAGAGGATGCGAAACATAGAAAACCACAAGCCCTGGTCTCAAGGAATTATGTTACAGGAAGAAAAATATATTCCAGCAAATGCCTGGTGTTGGCACTCTCTTTTGCTCCTTCTGTTGCCTGGAAGCATTTTCTGCCACAATATTCAAGGCCAAGCACTCTGCTCTTTGTAACCCTGACTGGGAGGAAAGCATACCCCTATGCCAGGGGCTGATGCTAGTGCTGCTTCAGCAAAACCGCTGGAAATCCATGCTTTGGAACAGAATATGGTAGTTGTGTCTAAAATGAACCTTTGGAGGTGCAGCAAAAAGAAGTCCAGGGAGTAACGCAAGTATAAGTGTCCCAGTGGGGGACTAAAGGAGAGGTCCTGGAGTTCGAATGCCATTCAGACAATTTGTGTTTTCCTTCTTATGAAATAGAAAATAAAGAAAAAGAAGAAGGAAAAAAAGGAAAAAAGTGATCCTTGAGGAGGAATCCCTACCAGATCACCAGGACACGTAGGAAGAGTAAGGAGAATGCTTTTCTGAGAGCAGAAGGAGGCATATAAACTGTGTTTTTTTTGTTCTTTTTTTTTTTTTTTTTTTGTGGTATGAAACATAACAGTGAAATTTCAACACTGAATTCTCTTTTCAGAAAGTTCAGGCTGTTTACTTTCATGTAAGGCTGCCTCTCTTTTCATGTTATCACTATCAAAGGTCAAATCAAAAGCAGTTTAAGAAGTGTGTTATTTTAAAGCTTTTTATATTTCTAGGCAGGATTGTAAGGCAGGACTGGCTCACCCATGGAGGAGTCAGTGAAGTGCTAGCTCTTTCACATCTAGGAAATGAGTCAGGTCAGGTAAGAGGAATAAAGCTCTGCTAGTGCCTGGCAGATGATGGCTTGTCTATATGCAGTGAACTTGCTCTGATTGTTCTGTGGGGTGAATTAGTGTTGGCAGTTTCAGCCAGCAGAAGGAACAGAGAGATCAAGTTGGCTGAGTTGTGTTTTCTGTGACTCTGGACCTCTGACACTTACATGAGCAATTGGCCCCTGGTCCCAGTGTTTGTGCTGCTGTCCCCCTGCTTCAAAAGACACAGCTCAGGTATCATAAGAGCAGACAGCAGCCACTGCCAGCAAGCATCTTAGCCTCATTTTTTGCTTGACTAAACAAGCACAGATCCTTTAACCCCTCTTTACACATTATGTGCTTTAGGTCACTGTTTTGGGAGCCACGGGTGGTTTGGTTTTAGCTACCACTTCATAAAGTATAAGAATCCCTCCTGATAGATGGTTGGTGGTAAAATGCTTAGATTTTGAAGGGAAGCCTCAGCCACAGAAGGCCCTGTCTAATGTTATCATATAATTTCACCTCCTGGGTTCAGCTGGAGTATTAGCTGAGAATGGATTGACTTTATACAGAGTCAATCTGCAAATTTTCTAAGTAAACAAAGATACAACGGCATTTATATTGTATGTGTGTTTTTCTACAAGATATTCAGGGCTTTCAGATATAAGAAGGAAAGACCTGAACCTGATGTTTCTCCTTTAAACTCTGTAGGTCCTCTTTACAATTCATTTTTTTGGTGTCATTTAAAGGCAATTTACTTCAACAGCTCCCTTATGAAACAATTTATTCAGGACAAAACCAAAACAAAAAGCACTGAGTACAAGGCAACTGAAATTAGTCTCACTCTCTCCCTACTAGCAAAGATATTGGCTTCTGATCCACATTCCAGACTGGGATACCTTGCAGAAAGTACTAGCATTCTGGTTTTGTGGTGCAGAATTGTTTTTTAAAAAGATTTTTATTTAATTTCTTTGAGTTTTTCTGTTTTAAAAGCATGGTTCATCAGTCTACTTCACAATATTTTTTTTTTGCATGTGTTTGTTTAAATCAAGGTTGACTCTTAGATTCCTATCTGAATGCACAAGTCATGACTTGTATGACCTTTCTAAGCAATATGCTACTTTGTTCATTATTGCCCTCTCTTCCAAAATAACTGCCAAGTCATCCCACAAACTCGTTACTTGACCATGTGTTTGTCCATTTAGAGACTACGGAAGTGGGAGAAGGGAAAACAGTCTCACAGTCTTCCCTGCTAACATCCAGTCTCAAATATTTGTTTTTCTATAAAGTAAATCAATCATGAAAGGACTGAATTGTTTAAAACTGGTACCAAAAAACTCAAAAGTCTTAAAAAAATATTTTAAACCCAAGTACTTTCCACTAGAAACTGCAAAACCAGAAAAGTATCCAGCAGTGTGTCACAGTCTAGAGAAGTGGCTGTGTCCATTAAATGAAACAAAGCAAACCCTTCATCAACAGCAAACAGGACTGCAGAAAATTCCCTCTCCACAGGGCTACGTTAGTCTTTCTTTTGGCACTGCGGATAGATACCCTGAGAGAAATTATTCAACAAATTACTATTTGAGGAAGCAAGAAAAAAGGCAAGACACAGTAAACCAAGAAAATAAACTTCTTGAGCAAATAAAATGTATCCTATTGTGAAAATAAATGTTATTTGACTGGCCAAATTTGGGGCTCTATGTGAGGTGTCAACTCTGGACTTCTGCTGACATCACAACTCAAATGTCAACTTGTGTCATGGGAAGCAGAAATTCTGCCTCTGGTGATGTCCTGGAACCATCCTGGATCTTGAACCATCCAGCCAACTTGAAGTGCAGGGTTTTGACTCTTCACAGAAGAGCTGCCATAGGGTGAAGTCAAGCAAAAAAAAATCCCTCAAAAACCAAAACCCAGTTTTGACAAATATAATTTGCCAGGTTTTGCATCACCTTCTATCTTCTCATTTTGAGCAATTGTTTAATGAGGATCTGATCTCTGTTCATGCTAACGCTGCTTCTGATCAGAGGCCTTCTGTAGCACACAGGACCACTGGCAGCAGAGAAATAGTTAATAGTTAGGGACTTCAAGAAATAAAAGAAGGGCTTTGAACCCTGTTTTCAAGAGAAGCCTGCACTTCCATCTGAGGGAGATATGCTTGTTCCTGATGACAACAGTTTTTTACCAGCTTTATGTCATTCTGGTAGAGAGAAAGGGAAAAACAAACACGTAGGGAAACACCACGTCTTGAAAAACGTTATCACTTCAGGGATAATTAAGTTCCCAAATCAAGGAAAGATGGAAGCCTGTTCAGACCACATGCTCCAGTGCCTGACAAAATCCAAGGAGGGTCAGAATTACTGAGTCAAAAGAAGTAGTAAAAAAATGATAATCACCAAAAAACCCTAACACTAAGACCCATTTTCATAGACTCTCAGTGGAAATATTCTGATAGATTTTGATAGAACTGGATTGTTAATATTTATGAAGCCAGGCAAGACCTCCAGATGGAAGCTGCTCTATAAGGACAAAGCGTAGCTATTAATATTTATTAATCTGAAAGTGCTTATTTCGTTTTTAGGCAATTTTTGCTCCATCCTTTTCCTAAGCAAACTAACATTAAATCCGTGGGATCTGTGAATTCTCAGCTTCCCACTCCCGCCTGTGATGTAAATTGCACTTCAAATAAAAATGAAAGGAAATACAGCAAAAAAGTTCAGAAAGTCACTATGTAGAAGGCTCGAGATCTGCTTGCAGAGAGCATTCCTGGCAAGTACTGAACATTTGGACACCACATTGATCAACATAAACAAAGTTTTCAGACCTGATCCTGTGCGCTCTGTGGAGTACAAACTCATGGAGAAAAGGCTGTGCACACAGGAACCTCCTCACAAGGTCATGGATATTTTGGTCATGTTTATGCTGATGGATGTTCCTTGGTGGTGTTTCAGGGTGGTGAGGATGCACATCACCATCTTCTCTGGAGTTGTGTGGTGGTGCTTCAGTGGTTTTGGGACCCAGATAGTGTCAGAGAGAGGGCAGTAATGGGGGCACTGTGATTTGTCTACACTGCAGCTTGGGTAGTCTTTGTCCCTAGACCCCTGATTCTGTTTGTGCTCATGTTGGGATGTCCTTCCAGAGGAATCCAGGGGATTAAGCATAAGGAATTTTGTCACTGTGTGCAGCTGGTCAAGCTGTGCATCCAGCAGCCAGGACTTCAGAGCTGTCACAGCAAGGCGTAGTTGCACTCAGTTGCCCTTACTCAGGGGTCTCAACTGTGGTACTAAGTTAAAAAAAAAAACCTGATAAAAGACTTTTTGTGTTCAGCAAAAGGAATGAAAAGAACCAAGAGATCCTGTAAAATCTATGCAGGCAAGTTAAAGTTTCCTCTTCACTTATCAGGCCTAAACCTAATGAATGGAAAGAATCAATGAAATGTGTTGTCTGTAATCTCACTGATTTGAAAGAAATCACTCTTAAGTGTGACTGAGAGAAGGCTCCTTTTTTTAATTAAGTTAAACAAAGGGAAACCAAAACTAGACTCTCATAAAATATTGTTCTATAAATGGCCATCCTAATTTTAGACAATGGGTTCACACCAATTTTTTATTCTCTTTGGAGAAAAAGAAACACAGAATATTGTTTGTTCTCTTTTCATCTGTCAGTCATATATCCTGGCCCAATATAGGGGTCTGGGAAAAATAAGTACATGATGATACTGAAAAGTAAGCTGATGGTTTATTTCTCTCTTCATTTGAAAATGCTTCTTACTATATATCAATATTTTCAATGGTTATCCTTATTTATTCAATAACTATGATTATGGCTTTTTGCTAATACAGTTAAAATCTTAGTCTCCTACAAAACCAAACCAAACCAAACCAAACCAAACCAAACCAAACCAAACCAAACCAAACCAAACCAAACCAAACCAAACCA
>JAYRBT010000181.1:13995955-14008013 GCA_036023395.1 Myiotriccus ornatus | reverse complement strand
AACCAAACCAAACCAAACCAAACCAAACCAAACCAAACCAAACCAAACCAAACCAAACCAAACCAAACCAAACCAAATCTTTTTCCCTTCAATGAAATAGACATATTAAAATAAACAATTTTCAAAGCAAACTTGACTCACAGAAGGAGTCTCCAAGTTAGAACAGTATTATTGCAGACAAGAAAAAGCCACTGGTAATAACGAGCTCTTAACACTGAATCATAGAATCATAGAATGGTTTGTGTTGCAAGACACCTTAAAGATCGTCTAGTTCCAATCCCCTCGCCATGGGCAGGAGCACCTCCCACTACACCAGGTTGCTCAAAACCCCATCCAACCCAGTCTTGGACACTGTCAGGTGTGGGGCATCCCCAGCTTCTTTGGACAATCTGTTCCAGTGCCTCACCACCCTCACAGCAAAGAACTTCCTAACATCTAAACTAAACCTACCCTCTTTCAGTTCGAAGCCTTTCACTACAGTTCCACACAACCATAGTTTGCTTTCTGTCTAAATGATCTAATATGGGGTGAAATGGACTAATTTTCCTCAGACTCTGTGGGACATGAGATGGCTCAAATTCCCTGTCACATTCTGGAAACACAAGGCTGAAGTTAGTACAGCAAACCACACAACAAAGAGAGCTCCTTGGGCTTGGCAGTGCAGTTAGTAGTACAGCTAGAAGCTGTTGGTTGACTCAAAGAGGTCTTTGTGAGAATCCTAGTCCAGTCCTATTAGATGCCTCATCTCCCTGTTATTTCTGTCATCCTACAATTTGAAAAAAATGAAAGAGAAAAGCCATGGAGTTTTCTGATTTCAACAAACATCGTAGCTACCTACCTCTGTCTCCTAAGATCAGACTTTCACAAGCTTTATATAATCCCAGATTCAGCACTGTTCTGAACTCCTGTATGACAGGAATTAGCAGAGCTGTGGATTTGCAGCCTGGTCATTACACATGTACCCCATGTTCAGCTCATCCCAGGGCGACAGAGAGGCTGTGATCCAACGATGTGCAGATGTTTGCAGGGGAAGTGCTCGAGTCAAAGGACTTGCTGTGTCTGTGGCTGAAACTGAATTTCTC
Organism: Myiotriccus ornatus; assembly: GCA_036023395.1. NCBI lineage: Eukaryota > Metazoa > Chordata > Aves > Passeriformes > Tyrannidae > Myiotriccus > Myiotriccus ornatus. Next base: position 14,006,931 of record JAYRBT010000181.1, on the reverse strand, counting down.
CCCCCAGGACAGATGTTCCTTCAGGTGACCGTGTCCTGCTCCAGTCTGAATGGTACTTAAACACAGATCTGCTAAGTGCCCTCTTTTCCCTACTCCACATCAATACTTTCTCCTAAATAAGTCATCCTAGGTATGTCTTGACTCCTCTGGAGTGACCAGTTATGAATGGCAGTGGTGGTGTCATCCTTCCTTTACCACTGTGTTCTGATTTTACTCTACATCTTAAAGATATCTGTAAACCTCAAAGCTTTCTTCATTTAGAGAATACACATCTGCTGTTGATAGTAACAGTGCACCTCAAATTTAATTGACTTCTGTTCTTATTGGAAAAGTAGAAATGAGTAGAACCTGACAGTGTGGTAATTTGTCCCTCTCTGTATTATATCAGGTTGTTAAAGTTTTCCTCCCACCTTCTCATTTTTGCCTTGTATTTTTATAATTGTGGTTTCTCAGATGTGCATCATTATATTTAAAATATCACAAACATGTAACAGCACAGGAAGAAGAAAATTTCCCTCTGGTGAAGATGTTCCTCGTACCTCTGCAGTTGTTGGTGCTCCTCAGTGTTCTCTGCTCCTTCCAGGTGATTGTTCTCCATGCAAGCTTTGCCAAACGTAAGAGGTAGCCTGAGTATAACACAGTTTGGCTGTTGAACCCTTTCCCTTCCTTCATGCTAGACATCTAATCGTGAGTATTTCTAGTGAGCTGAGGACAAACACCCTCACATACACACACCCACACCATTCAGTTATAGCAATGTCTTTCTGAGGTGTGTTACAACCTGCTGGTTAAAAAGGAAAAGTAAGTGCTCCCCACACTATATCCAAGGTTTAAGTCCAGGGGAAATACAAGATCCTTCTGGCATGACATTGTTTGCAGATGTAATATATATATTCTTCATTCCATCATCCAGGTTCTTCATAACTCAGGCTGTGAGACTCCTGGGGAACCTTACATAATATGTTCTTCTCTTTTAATAAGAAAACATTGATACTTGCTTTATGGTATAGTTTTACCTCATTTTAATTTATTTTAAAGTACAAGTTTTTCTAAAATTTTAGAGAGAATTTATTAAAAGGATTACTATGTAAAGTTGTATTGTTCAAACTGGCAGAGACAAAATAGCAAAGAAAAGTCCAAGGGCAATCAAAAGAGACTTCAGGACCCTGGACAATTGGTAGAGGGTTCAGGAGCACAGTTAGTGATTTCCTCAGTTCTTCCAGTAATGAGGAATAATATTGATAGGAATAGGCAGATTCATCAGGTCAGTGAGTGGCTCTGAGGTTGGTGTAATAGGTAAAATTTGGGGTTTTTTGACCATGGAATGATCTACTCCACACCTGATCTGCTGAAACCTGACAGGATGTACCTTTATCAGAGGGGAAAAAGAGTTTTAGCACAGGAGCTAGAGGACCTCATTGATAGGACTTTAAATTATCTTGGAAGAGGGAATGAACAAAAGCAGGCTCGCCAGTGATGAATCATAGGATGGGGTGCCAAAACTTAAGGTCACTTGGTCTGTTCCCCCTGGAGAAGAGGAAACTGAGGGGAGACCTCATTGCAGTTACAGCTTACTCATGAAGGGGGCATGGGGGGCAGACACTGATCTCATCTCTCTGATGACCAGGACAGGACCCAAGGGAATGGCCGGAAGTTTTGTCAGGGGAGGTTTGTATACTAGAAAAAGGTTCTTCATCCAGAGGGTGTTTGGGTGCTGGAAGAGGCTCCCCAGGGAAGTGGTCAGAGCACCAATTCTGACAGAGTTCAAGAAGCATTTGGACAATGCTCTCTAGGACACAGTGTGACTCTTGGGGATGGTCCTGTGCAGGGCTAAGGGTTGGACTCCATGATCCTTGTCCCTTCCAACTCAGCATATTCTGTGATTAGACATGCCACTTTCTCATTTGATGTAATACTTCTCTCCTGTTAGTCTTGCATGGACAGCCCCAATATATGTATTCTTGTAATAAGTTATAGAACCTAAACTTACCAGCTGAGCAATTAGCGTTGAAGTTCAGTAAGTCTCTTAATACGCTGCAAATTTTTATGCTCATTCAAGAATAGACTGTACTTATCACTATGTTTAGCAGCTTTTGAGATGATGATAGCCTGCAATGAATAAAATGGTTTTCAAACTGTGAATTTCCCAACTTCAAGTGTCCAGGGAGTTAGAAGGATAACGACTCTTATCTACTACTTTGTTCATCACCTTTCATTCTTAAATATTTCTGTTTTACAAGCTGCTTTGCCACTCATCCAAGTGTTTCTCTTCATGGTTGTGTGTTCTTTTAGGACAAAACAATCCTCAAAATGACTATTCTGTCAAGTGCAGGTAAGTTCCAGTTCAAACTGAAAAGGCATCTCTTATCTTTACACTAGTACAGTCTATGTCCCCCATTTCAAAGATCCCTACACTTCAGGTCCTTCCTGTCTCACTAATCTCCACTTATCTTCCCCAGGCATGTTCCTTCTGGCCATGATTATCTCCTGAGAAGTTTCATGCCTCACACTCAATTTTTTTATGAGACATCTCCCAATGTATACAATACCCTTACAGAGAATTTGGGCCTGAGGCTTCTCTGTCCCCACTGCATGTGCCTTGGTCCTTGTTATCTGAGCTTTTCATGGTGGGAACCAGTCATTCTGATTTCCTGAAAATATTATTATTCTGAAAATAGTGGTTGGGGAAAAAATATTAAATTAATTTAGTGATGATGATATATTTATTCTTTCATCTTTTAGAGTTTGGTGATGGAGACCCTGGGATCATTGAAAGCAGATCTTCTACCTCTGATATAAATATGGCTAAGGTTTTAGTTCTGAAGTAGTTTGGTTTTCTACTTAATTAAAGTAATTCAACAGCAAAGGCACCCAACAGAGCAAAGGGCGCTCCAAACTGCTTTCAGTGTATGGTTAACTGTTAGAGTCCATTTGGTAGCATAAAATATTTATATTCAGGTAGAAAATCAGTGAAGTCAGAAAATGAGTCTTCACTCATCCTTCACACATGCAAACACATACATATTTACTCACTACAAAAAGCCTTTGCAACATGGCTGAATGTTTGGTCTATCACACACATTGATGGGAAGCAAGCTTCAACCAACACTGCTTCTGCAGAGAATTCCTTTTCTTAGGATGATCTCCTTTTAAAATGGGAAAACAGCCTCTCAGTGAAGCTGTGGCCCTGAGAGAAGTGAGCAACTCAGGCAGACAGGTGACATTACACTTAGTGTGTTGCAATTTTAAATATTTTCCTTTTTTTTAAGATGAGTTCTGTTACTCCCTCCACTCAAACACACATACACATGATTTCCTTTCTTACTTCTCTCTGCACTTGATTTCAGGGTTCCACAGCTTAGATGTGTTCTTCTTGTGCCGCTCTAATAATTTTAGGAGACACTGCCCCAATTAAACAAAACTCAAAGCCAGTGGAGGGATTGAAAGGAGCTGTGCAGTTACTGGTGTGGAACATGGAGCACTTCCGCAGGATTATTCCTGCAGATAACACATGTGCAGCTGTGCGACCTATTGGAATGAGACAGCTGTGTCTCACAGAGAAGGTGATTTGGACTCTGGCTGTACGGATTTTATTTTTTTTCCCCTATAGAGTTCAAAGGGGTTGCGTCAAACTTTGTCTGAATTGTGTGTGAGAGGTGCTGTTTTACAAGACATATGGCTTTGCTTGTGAATCCCTAGTTACATTTTTCCATACTCCATTTATTGTGCTCCATTATCTTCGACTGCTTCCAGCCTTTCCAAATTTATCTCACACCGACACTGTGTAGCTGCAAATCCCTGTTCAGACACAGGCTTAAGAATATCTTAGGTCAAACCAATACTGAGCTAAGAATGTGAACACAGAAGTAAAACCTCTCTGTTTCCTTTTTGCTCTACGCTTACCATCATATAGCTCATTTGCTTTTGCAATATAAGAACATTGTCATTGTAAAGTGGGCTGCTTTTCAGACAGAACTTTTTAAAATTTGCCCTAAGAGCAAATGGCTGAGCATAGGACACCTGGAATTTAAACTGCTTTACACAGAGACAGGATGCACTGCCTTGTACATTGTATGCAGAGAGGGATCAAAGGTTACACAAGGTGGGCTGACACCCAAAGCATAATCTATGCCTGGACACTGATTTTTTTGCATGGCAGAGATAAATCAGTTTGTAAGGTGTGAGTACTCTTTCCAGTACAGATTTCCCTTTCCCATGTGCTCAGGGTATTCACCTTAGGAGTTAGGGTTTAGGTCTCTCATTTAACTGAAATATGCCGGGAGCTGCTTCTGTGTCTGAAGGAAAGTAAAAATTGTTATCACCACTGCCTACACCCAATCCTGCAACTTATATGATCATGTGGTTCACCTGGGTGAAGAAAGGACATACACTGCCATGAATGCTACATGATTCTCTTTGCAAAGGTCTTGAAAGTTTCGTGACCTTATACATGGCTACAGAGTATCACAGACAAGATTATTGATAGCTTTTACTGAAATTATAGAAGTGAATACAAACCTACCCATTCCATGAAACAAATGTTGATATCTTAACTATTCCAAAAGGAAATTCTTGCACAGGCATAGGCCTATAGACAAAGAGAGATGCACTTTCCTCTTCCCTTACGTCCATTTATTATATCTGAAGCAGAAAAATAGTTGTCAAAAAATAAGCTGGTTTCAATTATTGAAGCTTTTATAACAATGGATCTTTAACATCTGCTAAGGCAGGTCAGTTCCACAGCACAAGACCTTGTTCTGGTTTTAAAAAAAGGGTTCTTGTGTTCTCAGTAAATATGCAAGGGCTGCATCTGAAAAAGTCACAGGCCTATGGAAGGGATTATTGTGTGGTATGACCTCTGCTACAACGCAGATCATTGAAATGCCTGGAATTTAGTCCTGTTTAGATGAACAACATTTTAGAAAGCTGAGTTACAGCAAATCTTCCCTAGTCATTGATGGGGTGTTGCAAGGGTCAGTTACTCTCAGGAAGACCTCCAGTTTACCAAATAAAGCACTCAGTAATTATCAGTCTATTCCCTTCAGTGTTACTAAAATACATGTCACAGTGTCCTGGACTGGTATTGGTGTCTATATAACCTCAATTTCTGAATTTAATTATTAGACTAGTTGGTTTCTGAAGGGCTGGAACACTATTACCATAAAAGATGTGTCTCTGATGGAACAGTTCTGGAAACTGTTATATTTTGAGAGAGTTGTTCAAAGCCTTGGGTAGTGAATGCCATTTAGTTCATTTCTACTGTTCTTTCTAATCTCATGCCTGATGTCTGTTATTTTCTTCCAATACTCTTGCTAAGGAGTGCTGCAAATGCAAAAAATGTGTGTGAATTTAAGTCTGAATAAGAGTTTGGAAGAGATAACCTTTGAAGAAGTAGACATACAGCATGGAGTCAGAAAATCCTAAGATAAAATAATTGGAGGTTTGGGGGAGTTTTAGGAAAGAAGTATCATATATTTTTACCTTGTTCTTATTCTCTACTAGGAATTCACATGAGTTCAGCACTGGACTGTGGCTAGAGTGACATGACTTATTGGTAAACTTGTGTGAAAATAGGTAAGCAAGTGGTACTGTGAAGACAATGATACAAATACGTTTGCTGAGTCATCTGGACTGAAATCACTTGCCAAAAGAGATGCCACAATCAGAATAGAATTCAGAATTTTACCTAATTTCAGTCTAACGGCTCTGTATCAAGACAGTTCTAGTTCTTTATATGATGACTTAAGTAAAAGTAATTTAACAGTTGAATGTTTTTTACTTCACCAGAATTGCATTAGACCCTTAAAAGATTGTCCCCCTCTGACATAGGTTTCACTCCGTGTGATTATTGTATTAAACAGCAACTAAAATGTCAACCATCCAAATGATTTAATTTTCTTTTCCAGCAGGACTGTAGCACAACTGTTTGTTCAGATTACATTCTCATGTGATTTGTTACCATTACCTTAAGTGCTGTATTGGCATACAACATTATTAGAAAGATGGTGCAACGCAAGGTTGGTAGTTAAAAGATGCATAAATGCAAGAGCTGATAGAAAAAGTTTGCCTAGCTAGTTGGGTAGCTGGTACACAAGTAAAAGCAAAATTGTGTGCAGGGTGTAGGTAAGCCACTAATCTTTATCAGTATATGGCGAAACTGACTATCACAAACAAAAACACGCCAAGAATTGGTCATGTGAAGCTGGTGTCTCTGTTAGGAAATGACTTGGATGTGAGTTGAGAAAACAATGAGTACTGGCAGTCCTACCCCTTTGGAGACATAGCCAAGTACAAATACTGAGCACTGAGAGGATTGCAGGCTTGATTAGAAGCCTGAATTTATGCAAATTTTCATTTTTTTCTTCTTAATAAGCACATAAAATGCAGGCAAACATGGAAATATTTAAATGTAATGTATTACAAATATATTTCATGGAATAATCAGATCACAAGAAAAGAGTAGACAAATAATTATTATTTTTCATTCTTATTCTAAAGAATAGTAGACTTACAGTAACAGCTCTTTAGAATTATTTTCCTGTGGTGAATGACTAAAAATATTCCATGAAATCATAGAATGGTTTGGGTTGGGAGGAACATTAAAGATCATCTAGTTCCAAGCAAGCTGCCATGGGCAGGTATCTTAAAAAACTTTTTGAAAAATCATTATTTTATGAAACACCTGTTTCAGAACCAAATGAAGAAATGGAACTCCAGGAAAATGGTGAACATATAATCTGCATCATTTCAGTACCAAAAAGCACCACACCTGTGGAAATGGTTTTGTATTGTGTGCCTTATCAACAAGACAGTGAAAGATAGCCCCAGACTCAAGATAGGTATGCCCTGGATTGCTACAGAGATGGAAAATGTGAATTGCCGTTATCCTGTTTTTACAGAGGTAGGAACAGTAACACAAAGCAACCATGTCATTTGCAGGGTGACAGAAGGAAACTGTGACAGAGTCAGGATGAAAATACAAACTGTTCAGATCTCCTCACCTTGGCATCCCTCCACTTCATAAAGGTCTTGAACATGCAAACAAAATCAGGACTGAACCTGTAATTTTCAGAATGTGGCACGGGACTAGACCTGGGTTACCTCAGTTAAAAATATCTTACAGCAACAACTTTCCTGTGCTTCAGATATGCTGTTTCTGTTTCCTTTTTGTAACCTGTTTTTCCCTCCAGTTGTAAAGATTAGTAAATGACTCTTTTTGTTGGGAATGTGGGCTTATGGCTCAAGCTTAGGTACAAACAATTGACAAGACAATTGGCCAAAATGTTTTAATCATCAGAGGTTTGTCTGTAGAAACACGGCAGCTTTCCAGGCTAATCAACCAATGACTGAACCTGCTGATTTTGTACAGGAGTACTTAGACAAGAAATTTTGACCAACCTAAACTTTTAAATGTTTAATGCTGGTTTTTATTACACATCACATCTCTTCAAGCTATACTTCTTACTCAAAGGACTGCCAAAGACCAGCAGTCACGAGCACATGTTGTTTGCATGATCTTAAAAAAAATAGTGCACTTTGCCTGAAAAAATAAGATAGACCCATGAAATTCATGACTTGGTAACAGTGAGATGTGCTTGCTATTTTCAAGCAAGGGCAGGTGGTTCCTTATTCAGCTCAGACAGTTAAGCAAAATTTTGCCCTGTATATCAAATATTCTGTCCACAGTGAGTGTTACTGACTTCCAGCTTCACATCCCCCAGTACTGCAAAATCCAGTCACTAAATATTAGGTCTGTTATATCAACTATGAGAGAAAATAATTGTGAGTCACCAAAATAAAGTGATTGCTTGTTCATTTATCATGTACAAATCTTGGTGAGAAAAAAAATGTTTTCCAAATTCGAATGGAAGATCCAGGACTTCATGTCTTTGTAGCAGATCAGGAATTTTCCATGGACATCTGAACTTGTGTTCACTGTGTTTAATGTTTTAGTTGGTAATATGAGGGAACTGGAATTTTAATGGGGCACTAAATTATGTGATTTAGAAATTATATTTTGATACAAAAAAGATTCAGATATTGAAGTTTCTTATGGAGGAAAATGTTAGTTCAGGGCCAACTAAATTTTTGCAAACCCATTTTTGATACAACATTTTAAATATGAAAGGTTTTGGCAGGGCCTTCACATGGTTTTATCTTTGGTTGGTTTGGTTGTTGTTTTTTGGGAAGAAATTGTCATCAACATGGATACATTCCCACCTAAAGTTTTTATTTATCTGGATAAATTCACATCTCTGAAAGAAAACATATTACGCAAGATTTATTTCTTGAATGTTTGTGGGTTTGTAGCTTGTTTGTTTTTTCCTTCATCTGGAAAATATGAACTAATGCAGCCTGAGAATGTGTGCTGAATAAAGGGTGGCAAGTAGCTACCTTATCTTGGAGGAAGAAATGGGAAAGAATTAATTTCAGCTAGTCCCTGTACCTGATTGTGACTGACACCATTTGCTGAAGTTATTTCCAGACATACAGTCCACACTATCATGGAACAAGTCAGTCATTCAATTGATCTCACAAGGCAAACCACATTTATAATCCTACCCTTTAGAAAAGTGTTTACAGTGTTCTTCTTTACCTCTGTACAAAAACATCTAACATATAAAGCATTGTATTATTAAAAAGTGACATGCAGTTTTCAACAGATGTTTGCCAAACACCCTCATTGAATTACTCAATTTATCTCTGCAGTGTCAATAACCAAGCAGTGGTTGGAGGTAATAGTGCTGTGGTGATTCAGGAGTAATGCACTTCCGTTCATTATTGCTTTCACTGGGACAAAAGACGTGGCTGACAAAGACATCTGCCACTGCGCTCAGCCTATGTTACTATAGAGAGCAAGGTCATGTAATTCTCTTAAAAATTATTAATGTCTGTCTTAAGACTGTTTACCAACTGATACTCCTGGAAGCCAGTTCTACAGTCTTACTAACCTAGTGGGTAGGAAAAGTCTGCTAATTTACAATTTTAATTTATTTAAAGCAAGCTTCTATCAATGTATTAATGATCCCAAATTATCACTCAATTTAAATATCTCCTTTAGCTCTTCTTTCCCTTTGGAGGTTTATTTTCTCCCCATGATGTATTTATAGGCATCAGCTCTAGAATCTCCGAGAATGTCTGATATTAGTGCAAAAAGGACAAACTTTTCTATCCGCATGTGACAAGACAGGCTCTCCACACTCCCAGCCAGCATATCAGCGTTGTCTGTAACTGCTTATGTTTGGTCCCATATTCCTTGAGTACGGGTGGCCAGAACAGCACACATCCTTCCAACTAGACTCCCCAAATCATGCTGTTTATATTTTTCAGTCCATAATAGAAAAAGTTTGCCTGATTACCAGCCAGGATTATGTCTGAAGTTTTGATGCAGTTGGAAATGTTCACTACTCCCAGTGTCTGTCTTGTTTTCTATGATTTCCAGTTCCTGAGCCTGTGGCCTATAGCCTGTCAGCAGTCTCCAAGAATGTGACCTTGTGGTTCATACAATGAAGTTTTATCCTATTTCTGCTATCATTTTCAAGGTCATCCAGCTCTTCTTGTCTAGTATTCTGATCATCCTCTATTAATGATGCTTTTCAACTTAACTGGAGCACTACCACTATTGTGTCATGATTCCTAATGAAAATAAGTAATCCTGGAGGAATTTCACTACTCATGTTTCTAGAATAATAGTTCTCATTTTAAAACAACCTGTGGTATCGCCTTTGGTGAGCTACTTGCTCACATCAATTAACTGAAAAATGTCCATTTTTTTCTGAGAAAGCAATGCTTCCTGACAGAATCATCTTCTAGGTGATAACAATAGAATATGAGGGTAAGCAGTAGAGGGACTCCTTCTTTCAACATTTAATGCTGAGTTTGAAAAACAAGACCTTCTGTGAAAGTACAAGACAGAGCAATTTTGCAATTTTTGTTAGTGGATTGAACCTGATGATAAGGCAAAAAAAAAATTTGTACATTTTATGGCTACCTAAGGAAAATTAGAAGAATTTGTGATTGTAACTGAAATAAATGTTGACAGCCTCTGCAATGCAAAACATCAGTCGAAACCAATGTAACTCCCAGACAAAATAATATTCTACTGTGTCTTGTTAGTGTGTCAACCTAAGCCATGCAAATAGTTTTTATGCATGACTGTCTTATTCAGATACTTGGATGCAATCCATCAAACACTTCTCATCCATTAAATATAATTATATGCTTTGTTGGAATAACCAGATGTTTAGTGCTAAGCTGAGCAGATGTCTGTGCTTCATAATGGAAGGTTATAAACCTATTTACACCAGCAATAAAATGCAAGTATTGAAATGATGGAGGAAGTGAGCAGTTCTCACTTCATTTTGGCTAATTGCCAGCAATTCACTCTCTTTGGATCAGTGTAATAAAGGTACTAAGTTTGCTACAGAGTAAATTTGACATAGGAGTTACTAAAACTTGGCTGACCTTTGTAATGAGTGTAATGATGACCACTTTGAGTCCCTTGAAAAGACTTAATTAATCTTGCAGTGAGTTTGTTTTCAAAGATGTTGGATCAGATTTTGTATAGAGCTAAATAAAAGGCACATTGCTGGAATGGTCCCCTTTCACTCCAGGAAAGTCTTTGGGATGAGGAATGCAGCCTATATTCTCAGAAGAGTCTTTTGAAATGTAAGACATGGTTTAGGCAAATTTTTCCCTTTCTTCAATGCACCTCCTCCTCTTCCTCAAAATCTGAGATCCAGACTCCTAGCTCTCAAACGATAGCCTGCTGAAACATCTAGGCCATTTTTATTCTGAAACAAAAATGAGTGATAACCTAGAACTTCTTGTCTTGCACACAAATGTATATAACTTACCTTACTTGCCTGTATTTAATCTATTTTCAGTGGTTTATCTGTAAGTGGAGCTCTGCTAAAAACAAAACTTCTGAGAAAAAGAAGTAAAGAACTCTTCTGGAGTAGTAGAACTCTTCTGGA
>JAYRBT010000181.1:13977346-13995855 GCA_036023395.1 Myiotriccus ornatus | reverse complement strand
AGTGGAGCTCTGCTAAAAACAAAACTTCTGAGAAAAAGAAGTAAAGAACTCTTCTGGAGTAGTAGAACTCTTCTGGAGTAGTAGAACTCTTCTGGAAACAGGAGTATGGGTGTTTTTAAGGTGGTATCTAGAGCCAAAGGACTAATTTCCATAAGAGTTCATCTGCTACAGTATGCCTGCTATCCAGTAAGCCACTTAAATGCTTATGCACATAAATATTTAGACATATATATATATATAAATTTATCAGACATATACTATAAATATTTTTGTTTAAAATAACTTTGATGATTTAGAGAATTTTCATCCTTTTCTGTTTGTGGAATTCCTCTAATTTCTAAGCATTTCAGCAGCATGAAGTAACCCTAAAACATACATTTCTTCAACAGAAAAAAGGTAACTGGGACAAGTAAATAATTAGTACATCTGATTTCTTGAGTCAAGGCAATTCAAGATAAATGATGTCAGGAAGAATGACTCATAAATGGAAGATCTTAGAGCAGAAAGAAAGTCTAATAGAACAAAGAGGAAGAGAGATGGCAGAGGCATATTTTTCAGTGGAAAAGCAAGAAGAAATCCTCAAGTGGTAGCAATACACTGGGGAGACATGAGGGAGCAATTAACTCTTCTGACATCTACAAGAAAAGTCTCAAGGAGGTGAACTGTGCTAGCATTTTGATCAAGGAATGGAAAATCCACATCAGAAAGGAAAGTAATCCAGTATAGGGAGTTATGAATAGCAGTGAACAGGTGCTCACTGAGTAGACATCTGTCTGACTGCTTGGGGTTTATCAGTTTTCCAAAGTAGGATTCCTCTGGGGTTAGTAAAGACCCAAATTACAGAAGCAGAGAGAGAAGGTAATATGACATTGGTCAAAACACAATTATGTCCAAAGAATTAGACAGGAATCTGAGGGAAAAGACCATGGTGTCTTGTGAAAAACTCATCAGGGACTCAGAGACAGGGAAGTTGTAGTCCTCTAAGCACAACAATAGTGCAGTTCAGGCCTTGATTCAGAAAGAAAGTATTTAAGACTGTGAAAAAATTCTTGCTTTCCTTTATTTATGAGAAATTGTTCTGAAATGCCACATGACGTTATTTCTGTCTCATGACCTGATGAGCTCTGCAAGATTTCTGGAATCAATTTTTCTCTAATATTCTTCCCTGAATCTTTGAGGAAAAAAACCTTTTCCCATGCTCATAAATTATGAGCAATTGCAGTTACGCACCCTGAATTTGTAGTTACAATAGCACTGGGCAACTAAGCTAAAATTGGGATGCAGGGTCTTTATATCCATTTCTTCTACATAGAACATATCCCATCCTCCCACTGAGCCTGAAGAATAAATAGATCCTTTTTAAACATTATCAAGGAGACAGCTTGTCATTGCATGTTAGCTGACTCATTAAGATTTCTATTTCAATGATCATCTAGGCTGATGGAGGGCCATTGAGCTGTTAAGATAATCTCACTCTAATGTCTGCAAATACAACTTCTGTTTGAAAAGTTTTCATGTGCTTTGCAATTATTGAGTCATATTTTTTACTTCTTCTGAATGCAATTTTGAAATGTTATTTCTGAAATGGCAAAACAGTTTGAGATTAAATTATTGAGCAGCAACTATTGCCTCTGCATTTGTCTTCATCTACTGGCTATACTGTTACAACAGCTCTGGTCTGAGCCTTTCTTTGGATGCTGGATTCCTATCCTCTTTGACAGTCTCTATTAGTTTGCTAACCAGCAAGCTAATAGTTCACTGCTCAGCACTAGCTAATGCTGATCTGAAAAGGAGAGCAATCTTGTGACAAAGAAGTGGGGTTTATTTCTGGTCTGTGACACAGACCATCTGAGAGAGATTAGATAAATCACATAATTTTTTTTTAAAATCTTGATTTATTAGAAGAAATAGAGAGAAATCACTACTCTGTTTTTATTATTATTTTTCTATTTTATTCACAGCATCATGACAGTAGGAAGTAAAAGCACACTGACATAAGTGTTCGGCAATCAGGACTTCACCATTCGCAAACACTGAAACTTAATTTCCTGTTTTTCTTTGCTACTGAATGTTTCAAGTTGATATTTTGCAGGTAGCCAAAGTTATGAGGAGAAGAATGCATTTTTACTTTTTATTAAAAGTTGAAGTTGTGTGACAAGAATATGGTTCCTGCAAAATGAGATCAAAAAGAATTTTTTTGCAGGTTGCAAGCCCCGTGATAAAAAGCAGGAGAGACGAAAACTATGGGAATATCTTGTGTTGTGTACTAGTGGTCTCTAGAACAAAGAAAATATTTTGCTATGAAAAAACCCTAAATATAATATTCAAATCTCAAGATATATTTTATTCATTTGGACCAAGAACCATTCCTGATATAAATTATTTGATACATGAACTGAAGTATGTAAAATAATGCTGAGGTTTATTTCTTCATTTTTAATCATATAAGGCAATCAATTAATGATCATGCTTCCCAGGGATCCTCTGCCAGAGGAATGGTATTAACCAAGATATTCAATTATCACTTCTGTTCAGTTTGATTTCATACGGCACCATGATAAATGGTTCCTATGGCTTGTAATAACAACACTGTGCACACATTTATTTTCTCTTGTTTACTTAACAATTAATATGCCACCCACAGTGACAATATGCAGGTCTGTTTACAAAACCTTCAGTAATCAATAATTGTTTCCCACGTGACACTAACAAAAAATAATCCCAAACATTGCTATGACAACCCTTTTCTAACGCTCTCATGTTAAAGCCCTCCCTGGCTTCTGGCACCCATCTGCTCAAAGTTGTGGTATATGAAGGTTGAGTAGATGTGATGGTTTCTGCTCTATATTTAGGAAACTTGTTTCAAGACAATCAAGCTTATAGCAATTCAGTAGTGGTAAAGCAGACTGCCATTGGGCAAATCATCTGGGAAATAAGTTTTTAGAAATAGTTTGGGCATTTCAGCATTATTTCATACTGTGAAAGACAGAAACACCTCACCAAGTTCCCTCAGAGAGGCAGCAACATTCTTGCTCACTTTTATCAAAACAGATGTATAGTCCTCTTTGAAATATAAGAAAGGATGGGCAGAGATAGCATTGTGTTTTACACACTCTGCTGAAAACCTACACTGCTTCTGTGATCAAATAGTTAATAAGTAATAGTGTTAGGTGACACTTTAAATCTTCCTGTTGTCTTTTGCAAAAACTCAAAAGACGAGAGAACAAAGTACTAATTTACTGAACTACTTAAATATTAATATAATCTCTCAAATGTGTCACGCTAATGAGGCTGAGTCTTACCTACCACACCAGCCTGAAATCCTCAATGGACTTCCAGGCTGGAAAAAAGTGGACTACCCAGGTGGGTGCATGCCTAGCTGGATGGTGTGCATCAGCAGCAAACTCGTGACCTCTTTCATAGTGTTCAAGACCTTTGTGTGTTTCTAGGAAATACAGGCTCTTAAATTGCTGTTTCTCTGACTCCTGTGACAGTCCAGATGCCATTGCCATTTTAGTGTATTTCAGGTAGAATAAGGGAAAGCAGGAGCTGTGGATAACTTTGACAAGTTACAAACAAATCTCTGGGGAGCCTTACCAGAAGACTCACTGCCATCTCCCGCTTTTGTTAGGATGCAAATAGTGAGTGGTGGAGGCTTTCCATTCCTAACCTCTTCATTGTTCAACACAGACTTGACCTTTTACATCTATTTCAGCATTATTTCTTTGCTCAACATTGTGTATTTCCACTCTGGACTGCGAGGTAATTAAAAAAAAAAAAAAGGAATGTTGGTTTCTGCTTTACTACATTACATGTACAACAGTCAGAGGTTCGGATCTTCTAGTCTTAAAGTTTGTGTGTCTTTGAATCTAGATTTCACTAGGCACGCTTCTTTTAAACCCTGCACATTTATTAATTGAACGTGCTGTCAGTTACAGCAAAGTCAAGTCTTTGTGGGCCTTTCCCAATTCTCAGTTCAATCCATACTCTGCTAGAAGTGGGGAAAAAAAGCATTGTGATAGCATCCTCCAAAGCACCTATACAGCAGGGACACAAACTTACTTTTATTAGAGGTCACTTTTGTACCAGAGGTAGACAGAGTAAATTTGATTGCGCCATAAAAATCCAGGTCTTTTTGGCTGCATTTCAAAAAGACTCGTTTCACAGTCTCCTTTCGTGAAATGGTATTTTCTATTAGAACTCCACCAAACAGGCACTGATCAGTCTATTCAGGCAGCAGAGATTAAAGGCTATAACCAGTGTCGTAGCTGTAGAACAGGTTATGTCATTCATACAGTTTACTTGCAAAAAAAGGAATGATTCTTCTAACACTGGATTAAACTTTTTTTCTCTCTCTCTGTCTTTGTCCCCCGCTATATTGGAGTAAGCTCATTGAGACCTGAAGGCAGATGTTATTTCAAATTTGTTATGCTTCATTCTGTTAATATTTAATTTTTTCCTTAACTAAGAAGTTTAGTAAATAGACTAATATTTATTTAACACACAAATTAAATTTAGAGAAAACGCACCAAAAGCCCAGCATGCTGTAGAAAATGATGCGGCAGCTTGGTTGTCTGCATTGCTTCTGCTCATTGCTCCTGGGCAGTGTCCGGAGCTGCCATGCTTCCAGCTCCCCTTCTTTCCAGAGAAGATTAAACGAGCCTGGGGCCCTGAAGCCTAAAATTAGGTTATATCCCCTTCCTTCTGCCTTTAGGCATACTAGCTTAAAGTAGCACATATCCTGCAAATAACCCTCACTGTCTGTGGTACCAACTACATGTTAAGGCACCCTTGAGTATAAGCAAAAAAGAACATTGAAGCAAAAAAACCACACTGGTCCTGATGATGGACTCTACAGAAACTGTGAATATACAGTTCTATAGAACTGTGAATAATTCTAGAAATGTCAACAGGGTGTGACCAGAAAGTGCTTACTTATTGAAAAACTTACAATTTTCCTCATCTACTTGTTGGCTTCTAGAACAGAAGTCAGAATTGCAATTGTCCCTCTACAGATGTAGTGGTGAGGGTTGTTCTTGTAGCAGTTCTGGCTGAACTTGAGACATGGAATAACTGAAGTTTTGTCACCATCAAAGTCATGGCATCCTTCCTGTGACTGGACCTATCAGCACAGTTTGACATGGAGAGTAGATGAGAACTTCCAGTCTAAACTGAGAAGTGACATTTCTGCAGTTCAAAAAATTACACTGGTTTGCAAGAGATCTCCTGGTTGAAAAAGTTGTGAGGAGGCAAATTGGTTTTCATTAACTTAAAATTACTTTTAGAGAGTGATTTTTAACAAAGCAAAAAGAGATATGTCATTGTGGGTCTACCAGAAATATCTAATTTAAATTGAAATGAAGTTCTGTACCATTTTTTAGTTTTATTTCTAACCTTGTCTTCTTGTTCATTTCCTTGTCTGGTTTTGCAATTAAAAAGTTTAGTTTTGGAAATTGTAAAGCACTTTGAACCTCTCTTCTTCCTCCTTTTAATAAGCAACCTGAGACCAAATCTTTAAATATTTTATCTGAAACTTTATTTTCCTTCTGCAAAAGTTTCTATCTTAAAAAATAAAATAAAATAATTGCAGGAGAGAAAGGAAGTATGCTCAAGTTTTGTAGAATGGAATTAAATAAAATGAGTGCCATCTACTGGCTGTGAGTTCTAACCTGTAGATTCCTTAACCTCCCATGCACTTTGGCATTGCAGTGCTTGCCTTATATTAGAACTCATCTTTATGCAAGAAAGATAATAAAATACTTCATCTTTCCACTGTCTCATGCTTCTGGATGAGCAAGAGACATTCTACCGTAGTTTTAAATTATAAGCAAAGACACTTTATAATTAAGAAGGTGCCATTAATCAAATCAACCAGCAGTAGCTCAGTGTTTTAATTATACACAAATATTGTATTTAGTCTCTTGCTTTTGGTTATTCATCACCTCCATCCACTAGACTGCTGTCTGTTTATTATTTATTAAATCCTACTGAAGACTTGCTATATTTTTTATGAGTATAAAAAGGGTTCTTCAGAATTAATATCAACATTGCTTTTTTAACCGTAAAGCAAAAAGTCACATTTATATTTATAACTGGATTATGTGTACTGTGCTCTTAGCTGTATACGCATTTGCCTGTAGCAATAATTTCCATTTATTATATATAGTGACTTTTGATAATTCTACTTTTTCTTCCACACTTAGAGTGCACCAAACTAAATAGGATTTCTAACGGAATATTCACCTTTCTCTCAGGTAACAAAGTTAACTTTCAAGAATAAGGTAACAGACAATAACAGACTTTCAAATTATCAAATCAACAAGATGCAACTTTGGGCTTATAAACTTGCAGTTCTGAATCACATAGGGTTGTCAAATCCATTTAAAATTAACATGAATCAAGAACCCAATACTAGTTCTAAATAACTGATAATATAATGGTTTTTCTTACTAAGAAAACAAAGCAGAGATTAAAAATTTCAGGTTTCCAAAAGTTAACAGTGCTTCAAAGCTATCTGTCTTTTAACTACTGCAAACCTTTGACTCTTCCAAACATGTAGTTGTTTGGCAAATAAAATCTCACCTCCCAAAATATATGATTCTTATAATCTGAGCAGTCCAGGATTTACTCCTCACTAAGAGGACTGAGATTTCAGCCGGAATATGTTTACTGTGCTGTTAAATGTGCTGAGGTTGGTCGTCAGGCTGTACTTTGAATCGAAATTTGCATTCTGGGAATCTGACGAAATCCAGGTTAAAGTATCAAAATTGCACTTCAATATTTGTTTCTAACATTTCTTTCCAGCAGGGTAGTCCAAAACCTTCAGATGTGCCCAGCCATTAAAAAATAATAATCATGGGGATATTGAGGTCAAATCTGGAGCTATGACCCAGCAGTTTGTGAAAACGGAAACCTCGGTGTTATGTTTTTTTTTCTGATGTCAAAAGTCACAGCTGTTCAGGACTTATTGGGATGCTGGACACCTCACTTATCAGGGAGCAACACTTTGACAAACATCTACAAGCATGAAAAACAGGAAGGCAGTTCAGTCAAAAGGCAAAAGGCTGGAGACACCTGCTAGGAAAAAAAGAAGCAATTAACTCTTTTCCCCCCCACACTGAACCAGTGTATACCTCCTTCATACTCACTGAATATGTTTCTTATGTTCTATAATTCCCAATTCCACTTATTCATTCATTCTTTCTTGTTGTGATGAGCCCTAAAATAAAGTCACAAAATAAACATAAACAGAATTACAATAGATGGATCTAAGCAGAGAAAAAAAAATAAAATTGGCATTTATTCTCACAGATTATGTGGAGGACAAGAAACAAAAAACGTTCCCTTATTTATAGTCTTCAAATATCCATCTTTCATTCTGGACTCAACCCACCTGCCTCCATATTTGGAACAGAGGAATAGAAGATGTAGAGGAAGCTTTGGGAAAATCTGTTTTCCCTGAAGGTACAACTCTTTGATAAGGGTTCCTATTCTCTTCTTAATAGCTGGGTCGCAGATACAGGTGGTGTCCAGCCAGAAAAGATGCTGAGCTGGGGACTGTGTTTGGATTTGTGAAAGGATAAATGACAGTGTGGGACAGGACAAAATTGGATCTCTTGGGTTCACAGATGGCACGTGGCCCTGGCCTGAGTCTTTAGTATCTTTTAAGATAAGGACTGCTGCCACAACTGAGTGGAAATGAACAACTTGTTTGCAGCATTCCTCTTGTGACCCCGTAGACTGATTGACAGCTTTATTTACAAATTGTGCCATTTGGCCTTGGCCTTTTGACAACTTCTTTCACAAAGGGTAGCTCGTGCCTGAAGGTAAGTCATTGAAATACTTCTTTTGATGGCAAGATAACAATTCAGTCATTTTTTTGTGTGATTGAAAGGTACTGTTAGACAGATCAATGCAATTGGAGAGTGTAAATGCTATGGACATTGTGGGGCAGCACTATCATAAAGCTCAAGTTTTAAAAAAGCTGTAATAAACTAGACTTCTGTAAATTGAAATATATAATGAAAGTATTTTTAATTAAGTATCATGCCCTTTCCCTCCTCATTTGATCTCATCACTATCCACAGCAACCTGCACTGTCTTAGGGGATGTTCCATAGACACATTGATTTAATTTCAGCTACTTTTAGTCTTCCTAAAATCAAACGTTTCATTTAAGACAGCCGTCAGAGGTGATGGATATTCCCCTCCAAAAGATCCCTCCCATCTACCTTTGGACAGGATAAATGATTGCTTGTGTCCGTCTCATTCAGAAGGAGTGACTGCCACTTGCCCTATTTCCAACAGCCATCCAGAATACTTGGCAGTCACAAGCTCCACTAAGAAATCTTTTCTATTTATCCTGCCAGTGGCAGAATGGACCTTCCCTTGTCTATGCAGACCATTTTATCTCTTTGGTCTCTCCTTCTGGATGGCAGTACAAAGGCAAAGCAGCATGGACTAGTTTGCACAACCATTGCTGAAACCTCAGATTCCACTGAATGACTTCCTTCTCCAGAGTCCACCAGTCTCTTATCTTTGCAACATTTTTCTGTGGTGGAAATACAAAGTTCCATGGAGGGCTCAGTTTTACAAAGTTTTTGGGTTTTGTTTATTTGCTGGTTTTTGTGTTTGTTTTTAATTTTAAAAAACACTTCTACAGCTTAAATACTCTTTTCTTAGCTCCTTATTTATGCTGATAGCTACCAGTGACAGGATAAACAAAATATGTATGAAAACGAATATCAATACCTTCACTTAGAATGTACTTGTTCTGAGTTTGCTGGGAAAAAAGAAGTAGATAATACCTTCAGTACACTGTGAAGTGCTTCATGTACAGTATGGCAAATAAATCTTTAAAAATGTGAGGTCATAGCTTTTCCAAATGCCTCATCTTCAATTCAAAATGAGTTGGTGCACTTTTGAATTATGGACCTGGAGTGTCTGTGTCCTTTGGACAAGAAAACCCTGAGTAATTTAACATAGATCCAGAGGTCCTGTCTTCAAAGGCTAGCTCTCGTTGAGAGTGTAGGACATGGAAACCTGTGTGGAGTAGCTGACACTACACACTGGAGTTTGATGAAGAGTGACCTAAGGTAGCAGACACCCAGATGTCTTAAGAACTACAGAAAGAGTAACTGATGGACATAGGTACTCTATTAAAGTGGCCGCACTGCTGTTGTGACTGAATTAATGTTTTTCTTCACTTCTACACCACGGCTTCTGGTCACATGATTTTGGTTACGCAGGCGTTGGAAAGAGTTTGTCATCTGTCTACTAAAGGGAACAGAAATAACTCTGTAGTCTCTTAGGGCTGCTCAGCCATCTATAGAGGCTAGGGCAATCAGTCATGAAATTCACTTTAAATACCCCAATGTAACTAGCAAATAAATAAAACCCCCACATCTCTGTAGCAACATGCATTATAAGGCATAAGAGTTTGCAGTAAACAGGAATTTGATTAAGTTTATTTAGGATTCTAAAAATCTTAACTCATTAATCTATCTAATGAAATTCATTCCCTTTTTTGTCTGTTTGTCATTCAAAGTGAAATCTAGGCTTTCTCAGTATTGTACATCTAACAGTTTCTGTAAATGACTTCCAAACTCGAGATTATATAGGAGATGGAGTCTTTGTGCCTTTCCAACAAACAGTTAACACCAGTTTTGAATTGGAGAAAGTTTTGTGTCTGCTGCTTATGGAGGAGGGAAGGGTAAGTTGTTCCTTCTAGGTGTCTGTGTGAATACCAAATAGGAAATTTGTCTGCTGTGCATGTTCAGAAGCATGTACATATAGTTTATCAGTTTCATGAATAGCTTTTCACCACCTTCTGTAAAGTGATTTATAATGATGACTCTTATTAAACACTAGTTTCATATTCAAGGGTAATTCTTCTTCCAAAGCAGGTGTAATATGGTTGCTCTTCATATGAGAATTACATGTGACAGTGAAAGCTATATTTAAAGGTGACACTAATCCAAATCTGGAAAGGTTTGCACTCCTGATTTTCAGACTTCTCACCTGAGGGATAGATCATATTATTTTTATTGATAAAAAAAGGAATGTTCATAAATAACTTTCGTGAATAAGATATATCTCACCTGACTTTATAAGTGTGAGACATCCAGTCTGAAGGTGTCCTCTTTTGTCAGAAAGTAAGGAGAGGTAAATCTAAAGGGTGATCCAATCCGCTTTTATGATATCCAATCTGACTTTCTCTAGGATGGCTTAAAGATGCCATTGTTGTGGTTTAAACTGTACTAAACCTAATGATCAGCTGAGTCAAGGCATCTGGCTTTTCAGCAGCAAGAAACGCAAGGTGAATTAAGCTATAATTCTGACTTCGGGGGTGGATAAAATATTAGAATGAGTAATGAGTGGAAGAAAAAAATTAAACCAAACAGATATTTTACCTGTCCTTTTAGATCCCTATTTAGTGATATCCTCAGTCTCTTTTCTTCAATTCTATAATTATCCTTTTCATTGAGTCAAAATCTGTTATCCTGCTGTGCAACATCTCTCATTCTAAATCAGCACCTGCCAAATAAAAACTATTCTCACTTTTCATTGCCTTTAATTTTCATGTCTGAAGATTTCGGAATGTATTGGAGTCTTTTAAAGCTAGGACTGAAGTTTGATTGTCAGTTTCATATAACTTAATTATCCCTTTTTCTTAAAAGGGTTTAGGAAATATTACCTGGTCAGAAACCTGACTTCTTTACAGGATCACAACCACTGATAGAAAGCAGCTGCCAGCATTATAATCTAAGGGTTTAACTCTGAAGTATGAAACTGTCTGCTGGGGAAAGAGCAGACCAGTGAATAGCAAGTGAAATGAATAATGAAGGGAAAACATCAGAACTCTGACTCAGAATATCAGTAAATTAAACTAAGGTTGGGGGGGCTTTGTTTTGTTTTTGTCTTCTTTTTTTTTCCTCTTCTTCTTTTGTTTCAAAATTCAGCCCTTCGGATGCAATACTTGTTAACTTAAGATGAGCTTTGTGTACTTAGTGCTGTGTGCCCGTCTCCTTCTATGACTAAGGTGTTTTAATAGGTCTCCAGCATGAAGACTAATGACCCAAAGAATAAATCCCAAAAGAAACAGGATTGAGTATAAAACATCTGGACAGAAACATTGTTGTCTTGATGAAGAGCAAATATGCAGAGGAGATGGTCACATTTTATTGGTAGCAAAGTCATCTTGACTTAGCTTGAGCACATGGTCAGTGAATTCTCTCTTGTTTTGTTGCTGTTGGGTTTTTGTTTGTTTTGTTTTGTTTGTTTTTTAGTATTTTACTCTGTGCAGTTCTGTGCATTTTGACGAGTGGTAGGATGTTTGTCCTGTTGAGGAAATTAGAAAACTGATGCTTCCTCAAGATCTGATCATCTACATTTAGATTTTCTTGTAATGATATTTTGGATGAAGGTATTCTCTGTTAAATGGAAAACATCAAGGTGCCAATTGATATTCTGATAGTGACAAGCCATGATGCTATACAAGAACCCCAGAAAATGCAGAAATGTGACAACTTCAGAAGCTGCGGCTTTAAATTGAAATGTTTAGTGTAAGTTCTCTCTTTTGCTGTGCTCTTGACTTGCACGGAATTTTCTTAATTCAAAAAAAAAAAAAAGGATCAATAAAACCTCACCAGTACTTACAGCCTTTCTTTCTAAAGTTCAGGCTTATCGGTATGTCCCACTACCCTTCTCCAAAACACAACACTTAGTTGTACTTATGGAAATAAATCAAGAAGTATCCATAACCTTACTCTGAATAGAAAGAGATAACTACCAAACAAGTCAGACCAGTGTACTGTGGTGAGCTGAGCTTCTGCTAAGTATAATTCCTGCTGAGTTTTGATTTCATTTCCAGAGGATGTGATTGAAGAAGTGTATCACCACCACACTTCCAGATTCAAGGCAACTGAATGAATTATAACTGGTCATGAGGTCTTTTATGCTAGCCATTTTTTTTCTTCCAAATAACATTTCAATATCAGTTGCAGAAAAGTCTGAATAAAAATGCATTTATTTTATACATATATTTATATAACTATAGGTATGTATATGCAAATACATCTGGAAAAAGTTATTTTTTTTACTTGGGAGCATGTCAGAGTTCAATGAGCTTGTTTAAGGACTGGAAGAAGTACAGGTGAATCAGTGCAGGGCTATGCTTGTCCTACTTGTACCTGCTGAGAACTCCCTCCATTGTGCATTACTTAGTCCAATAGTAAGTTATTATCCCTGTATGGTGTAGGACTATGGTGTGTGGCCATGCCAAGGCTACCCAGGGCCAGGCTCTATTCTTCTTACAGGAATTGCAGTGAGCCAAGTAGGTGCATCTCAGTTAACTCATGACTGTAAAGTTTTGCCTCCTCAGTGGATGTCAAGAAGAATGATATCCTGAACTGTCCTGCCATGTGTTCATGCCTTAGAATACAGTTATGGAAAGTAACTGTTCTCAGTTGATAACAACAGTCCATGCTATATATTACACTGCCACTTCCAGTAAAAGTTATACTTCATGCCACTGGTGGGAGTTTATTTTTTGCTTATCTATTAAAAATTAATTAAGTTAGTATTAAGTGTATGGAATAGCTCACTGGTATTTTTATACAAATATTGTTAGGTTTCAAGGTATTCCCCCCCCAAATTCCTACATGTGATGCACATATTTTGAAGAAATATAGCATAATACTCACTTAAGATTTCTAATGATAATGAATTTTGTGGAAAATGAAGAATCATAGAATCACAAATTGACTTATTAAGGAAAATATTGCAATAACTAGTCTTGTAAAATCTCCAACAACCCCTTCTCAATCTGGACCATAATATTAATGTGCTGCTTTAGGACTATGAGAATAAAAACTCAGTCAAAGGATCTATATTTTTAGAAAAGTTCTCAAATCAAGGATTTTGCTTTTAGATCTGTAGCTCACTAAAGTCAATGGCATTTTTTTTTCTGAAAAAAAAAGAGCTTAGTATTGTAAAACTTTCTTGATAAAATTTTATAACTTAATCTTGCATCCATACTTCTTCAATATCATTTCTCTTAGAAACTCAAATACCCATATGACACATATTTTTTTCCAACAATATTCTGAGTGGAGGAGTTAACTGTTATTTATAGAAGTTCATTAAGGTAGAGCTAGGACTACAAGATATCATTTATATTAATTCTGTGAGTTAAAATATTGATGTTCTTCCTTAATTCCGATAGCACTGATAGAAACCAATCAATCAGAGAGCATAACCTAAACAACTTATCTTACACCTGTTTTTTCAGCACTAAACTCGAACAGTGTTGGTGAAATCAGTGCAACAGAATCAAATGCAGTGGCAGAGTATCTGGTACATCAATTTTAGGATACTTTGCAACCCTTTACACTCGTGGTACGCCCTTTGACCTCAAAGAGAATTTCAGCTTCACTGGGATATGAATCAGACATTCAGATTTATGTATCTTGGAAGCAGTTGAAACTTTTGGAGGATGAGGATTAGGATCTTGGGGAGTTTGCTAATGAGGTACACTCTCCTTATCCTGTGAGCTGGCAAGTGTTGAGAGATCACCACATATCTTCTACTGTTTGCTATCTTTTATTATTAGAGTGATGGGTAGCAAGCCCCAGACAGGACAGGAGGAAAGAAATTATTCCTCCTTAGATCTGAGCATTAACTTTCCACTACAGATGCCTTCAAAAGTATTCTGACGTTACAACAGAACACAACAAACTCCCAGGTACTGCATGAGATTCACCTCAAAAGTAAAGTTCCTAGAAACAAACCTGGGAATAATATTGTTGCAGAAAGGGAAAAAAAGAATTCATACAAAACAGAGAATGAAAGGATCAAATAAAGGGAAAAGGGGAAGCAAGGGAGAAGGAAAGTTCAGTCATGTTAAGAATTAGACAGCAATCTTAATTACTTTTCTGAAATTGCTCCTGCACTGAACTCATGGGAGTCCACATGGCACATATTTATTTATATCTCAGAATATCGCATGCAATTACGTGTAGCTAAATGATCTGGTAATCTTAGAGGGATAGAGCTAGTTAATATATATTCTTTTATCATGAAAGTGCTCTAAAATGTCTCCAACATTGTATGAGGCAAAAGGTATATAAGGCAGCTAGGGAGCATTTTTTGGGAAGTTGAGTGTCGTGACTATGGAGAGAGTTTGAACTAGCAGCTATAATCTCCTAAATCCCAGCCTTCTGCCCATTTTTAAGACAAATATTTAAATGTCAAAGTCCATGAAGTTTCCATGATCATAAATTTGTATGTAACCTTTATTTCCATTATTTTCTTCCCTTTGATTCAACTCCTTAGTGCTGTAAGAAACTTAGGGAATTCATCTTTATTAACCAATGAGGTTGTTTGAAAAATATTTATTGTCTCTCACTTCAAACAGCCCTCTTTAGTAATAAATGAGTATAAAGGAAGCATGACAAGCAATTTGCTGCATGGTAGATGATATTAATGACCTGCCACACTCACGTCTCCTTGTGTGTTATGTGGCTATTATTTTTTTTTATGAGTGACAGATTGCAACAGAGAATGTCTGGTGTCAGTTGTGTCCTGTTATCTAGGCCCTGTTAGTAAGAAATGAGGAAAATAGCTTTATTTGATGTCAAACCTAGACACCACCAGCACTACCAGTGTTCCTCTCCCAGGACCAGTAGCAAATGTTAAGGAAAAGAACATAAGGAACTGGAAAATCACTGTGTCCTCTTATTAAGCTGGTGCATCCCTTTTTGCTGATAGAAGTAGATGTTCAACCTGTTAATTACGGACATTCCATTCATCATATGTAGCTCTCTCATCACTCTGTGAATTCCCTCTAAAACATGCATAACAGCCTTCTGTAATCACTCAAGAGTCCTAACATATGAAGCACTTCAAATCCTTGTCATAGAGATTGATCCACAAGTCCTGGAGTCCTGAGAGGCCTGAAGGCATTGGAGGCCAGGCTGAAGGGCTGGATGACAATGGCTGGAGCTGCTGCTACAGTGCCCAGATCTGCAGATTAGTGTTTGGATTCTCAAGCCAAGCCCATGAAAGCCTGTGAGAGCTGGCCATACTACCAATGCACAGGCCAGTGGGATTTGCTGGGCTCACTGTGTATCTGGTCTGCATCTCTCTGCCCACTTCGGAGAGCATCCAGCTTGACAGAGATGCTTATCTTCCTCATCCCACTCCATTACAATATGGAGATACATCAGATTTATCCATCAAGGCTGTTGTAATGTTGCATATATAAGACTTGAACTCTACTTCCAGTTGGGCATAGTGATTTTTCACATTTTCCACACTGGCCTTCAGGCACTGGGTGCTCATAAAACCATGATTCCCTATTCTCCTGGATGATTTTTTTTAACCAAGTTTACTTTGTGTAAACAGAACTACTTACTGCCACAAAAAGACAATTTTTCAAATCGGATGGAGTTCAAACTGGTTCCTTAAAATACCACCAATTGAGAGACTCTTTTGTGTCTTGAACTATCTGCTGCTTGATAACTTTAACAAGAACTGAAACTCTTAGTGTTGTCAACAATAGTGAAGGATTATTAAAGAAAGTCTCCATTTGCAGCTCACCAGTACTGCATACAAGAGGAATAAACACTTGGTAGTCAAGCTCTGTAGCTGCTTTTGGACAATTACGGGGCATGAGGTTGGGTTTGGTTTGGTTTTTTTTTTCCTTTCTTGGCCCACAGCTTAGTAATTCTAATCACTCTTCTAATCAGTCCCATTGAGATGTTCAGTGTGATATGTTTTAACACTGCAGGTGTTGTGGGACTGTTAATGAAACCAGCAGAAGCAATTTGAGATTTTGTTGGAGGGAGTATGATTCCAATTCAGGGAACATGCCAATACCAATAATTCAATAAATTTATAATGTTTCACCAATAAGCCACAAAACCATCATGTTACCAGGTTAATGGAATTTAATAAACCCTTACAAAACACGGGAAAAAGGAATCTGCAGAAGGGGCAGGCCATCCGGTTGTGAGTGCTGACATAAAAGCTCCAGCACTTACAACTTGCAGGCTGTCACCTTACACCACCCGGTCACACCACCTACTACAGAAATGACCTGCTGTGACATGATGCCATTGCAGTCACACTCAACTGTGCTGATCCCACATTCACCTCCAGCTAGTAATTTGACACTACTCTTTATGGTGGCAGCACCCTGAGCTCTCTGGAGTGGTAACTTGGAGTTGAAAGAGTACAGTTCCATACCACAGGAAAAAGACAATATTAAACTGGTGAAAACTGGAAAAATGCAGCCAAGATACTGTTTCATTTTACATGAGAATTCGTACTGTGCCCTTTTAATTGATACCACCCTAGGTGATTAACTAAATGTTTGTAATTGGTAAAGATGCCACAAAAATTGTGTATAAATGAGATTTGGAAAGAGCTATATCCATGTGGAGACTGTAATCTGCAAGACAAAAAGTTTTGAGCTCTGCTATAGGAAGTTGGATATTTTGAGTTTATGATATATTTGTTGAGAAGTTACTTATTCTCTTCGGAGAGCAGATTTATGAAAAAAAAAAAGCCTAGTTGTATACAGATATGCAGCAAATAAAAGCACATCGTTAATCATTATGAATGCACCTACAGGGCTCAGCCCATGAGACATCTGCATAAAATTGCCCAGATTCTTTCAGCTGAGCGATGGGCACAAAGCGGGGGATACATCTATGAAGTATATTAAGTTAGACTGTTATATATGGAAGGGTCTTACAGTTCAGCTAATGTTACACTTGAGGATATTCTGCAAAATATGCCAGCACAATTAATGTCAACACCAGATAACCAGTCACTGTAAATACCCTTGGAGGATTTCTTATATCTTTTAGTAGAAATCCCATTTAAGAAGTAAAGTTTCCAAATGTATCCCAGAAAATCAGAGGTCAATTCAATAACCTACAAACCAGCAGGCAAATTTCATCTCCCGTTAAAGGCAAGTGTTATCTCCTTTGACAGGAATAGGCTAGTGGGAAATGAATAAATGGACGTCCTTTTTTCCTGGAACAGAGTCTATAGTAAGCACTCAGACTGTCCTTTATGCTTGTGTTATGTTTGGCCACAGCTAGCCTGTGCCATAGTATAAACAGTAAAACAAGTCCATTTTATATCACAGAATTTCACTTGTCTCCTCCAGGTTTCACATCATCCTTGTAAACCTACTGACTCCGTTGCCTTGCTAATACTTCTGTCTGTGCAGGACTGCATTTGTACTGCTTTAGGTAGATTAGTTCTTGTCATTAATGAATCAAATGTTGTATAGTAGAATTCAGAGGACTAGATGAAGAGAGAGAATTCTATAATGTACATTATGATATAGCGTGAAAACGCACCAGAAATCATGTTTACTGTTTTGAAAGGTGATGGAGAAGGGGAACAGCAGAAGTGAGGACTTAGCTCATGGAATCCCTCCTCTCTGGAACATTTACTTTACAGTCCCACTTATTTAAGTGCACTTCCCCCAACCCCACACTAGATGTTCAAGAAAGATATCTGCTGTAGAAAGGGAAAAAAAGGAACCCTATATAAACCCATTAAAGTTATCAAAATGTTGTTTTTTTCCCTATTTCTTTTCAATATCCAAGATTCTCTTTCAAGTAGCTGTGATTGAACCAGCTTTTGCTTACCATGTAGTAACTGCAAGATAATGGTGATTACAACCCAATCTCCAAAAACAATGAAGTGTCTAGAAAGAGAGTGTCTTTGTATTTTTTCTTTTATTATTTGTTCCT
Organism: Myiotriccus ornatus; assembly: GCA_036023395.1. NCBI lineage: Eukaryota > Metazoa > Chordata > Aves > Passeriformes > Tyrannidae > Myiotriccus > Myiotriccus ornatus. The sequence goes on along the minus strand of JAYRBT010000181.1, from coordinate 13,978,082 downwards.
ATAAGCCCCATTTCAGTGCAAGATAGAGGCAATTCTGTTTTTCACAAAGACATGCAAACTGAATCTAAGAAACTCAGATATACATGGACTATAAAAATTATCTCTGTTCTTGGTTTATGAAAAGGCAGTTGAGAATTCAGCAAATTTTGGATTATCAGTAATTGTGAAGGTTTTGGAGAAAAGTGATTTTTTTTTTTTCCAAATAGAACAGCACCTAAAAGAAAAATTGCCATTCAGAAAAGCTGAAGTTTCTTTTAGAGCTTTCTTTCCCTAATAATAAAATAATATTTTATGATCTGTGTTAGAAACTTAGACAATGGCCTTAAATTTAGAAGCAAAAATATGTCTAAACCATGTAGGAAACTATGTTGAAGGTGTGCATCCCTTAATTGTCTCATAAAGCATTTTCATTTTTCATGGTTTAAAAGACAATTTTGGAACTGTCTTTGGGTATAATTAATAATTAAGTGCTTTGTTAATGCTTAAGTCTCTAATGCAATGTGTCTCCTGACCTCTAACAGACATTCAGAGGATTTAAGCTCTGAAAGAATATCTTAAAATGCATGCTACCTACTTTTCCAGTCAGATCAGTAATTTTCTAAACAGTAACTTTCATTTTACAGCAACAGTGCGAGATGTGTAAATTATTTAAAGGAATTAAAAAAAGAAAAAGAAAAAGAAAAAGAAAAAGAAAAAGAAAAAGAAAAAGAAAAAGAAAAAGAAAAAGAAAAAGAAA
>JAYRBT010000181.1:13954597-13977246 GCA_036023395.1 Myiotriccus ornatus | reverse complement strand
GAAAAAGAAAAAGAAAAAGAAAAAGAAAAAGAAAAAGAAAAAGAAAAAGAAAAAGAAAAAGAAAAAGAAAAAAAGAAGAAGAAAAAGAAAAAAGAAGAAAAAGAAAAAAGAAGAAGAAAAAGAAAAAGAAAAAAGCGAAAATGAAAAAGAAAAAGAAAAAAACAAAACAAACCCCTGCAAGTGGCTTTTTAAAAAATTCTAATGTTTTGAAATAGTATAGATATAATTTAAACTACCTTTGACAGATTCAGCAACATGTCCCTTTTCACTGAGGAATCACTTCAGCTCCCACATAACTGGAGGTTGTGAGGAGCAGGGCTGGCACAGACGTGACTGGGTCCATTTTGTGGTAAACTTTCACATTTGTTCTTATTCTGGCATGGAACAGGCATGTTTTGTTGTTTTGTGAAGTTGTGTCAGAAGACGCCAGCGTGAATCTTCAGCCTGCATCTCCCTCCCACTCACCTGAAGTCGTCATCATGCTCACCCGCAATATAATTCCCTCCTGTGCAAACCTGCCACCCGTGGACGCGGCGCAGCAGAAGTCAATATTTCAGAGAGGCACAGAACTTCCTGGGATCAGCTCACAGGAAAATAAAGTCTTGCACCTGTGTGTAGTACAGTAGAGTGCTATCGTATGTCTGGAAATACTGATCAAGTGAGGAACAGGTCAAAGCTAGCTAATGGCATAAGATCCTCCTTGGGTATTTTAGAATTGGATGATCAGACAGTGGTACCACCAAGTTAAGTTACACCAGGCTGGAAATATTACTTTTAGTTTATCATTTCTTGAGCCAGCTTCACAGCCTTCAGAAACTGAGAAGACAGAGAAAACTCTGTCAAGTTTAAGAAAATGCCAAAATTGTCCCCCAAAGCTGATTAACAGTGGCATGAAAAGTATTAGTCTGTTTCCTGGATTTTGTACTCTTTCACTTGTCGTGTGTCCTCTACATCTGTTCTTATCATTTAGATAAAACTTGATTGGATATAATTTAGAAAGTGCCATTGAACTGTAGGTAAGTCAATGGTTTATTACTCAATGGAAAACCCACTGAAAAAGAAATGAAAATGTGGTAAATAAAAGACCTCTCTTTATACCACTGAAGTGAATATAAAGACAAAACACCTGTTTACCAGTTGATTCTGCAGTGTTATTATCTTGGAACTAGATCAAGCGTATGAAACATTTGTTTATTTAGGGTTTATGCAGCAGTTATTTTACTTTATTATATTTTTGCCTTATGAGCCACATCAGGTTTATTTTCATAACTGAATGTGTGTTCTAGGTGGTGCCTTTACAGCCTTTGCACTGCTCATGATTAGTGAATGATGGGAGCATTTTATCCATCCTTTCATGAGGTGATGATAAGGGTAATTGATATTCCAGATTTCTGGGCAGTTAAGAAGAAAGCCAGTGATGGAAAACAGCTCTTTGATGCATCACAGCTTGCCATTCACCTCCCAAAAGGACTTCTGTAAATTTTAACTGACAAACTTGAATATTTCCAATTAACATATTTTCGTATTTAAAATCAAATTATGTTCTTTTCTCTGATTTTCTTTTGACTTATTCTGCCATACATATAATTTACAGTCCTCCCAGCTGTAAATCAAAACAGCTCACTCTACTTTGGCAGGGTTTTACTGATTTGTATTCACAGTGGACCTGTTACAAGATCTTTCTTTTTCATTTGCCTTTCTCATTCCTCAATTTAAAAAAAGCACCCAAGGACTGCAGCCAAGACTCCAGTCCATGGATCTAGGCCATGTAGGATCAAGTCCATGAAAGGAAACTGCTTGTCATGTTTTCCATAATGTTTCTGATGGAATTGTTGATATTCTTTTACAGTTAGTTAAGACAAATATCACTGATGATCAATATAATAGGTATCACAACTCTGATAGTTTTGTGAATCTTATATTCACTCTATTTTCAATTATATGTTTCTTCAGTATTAGGTCACAGTGGGATGAAAGTAGATTTCCTTTGACTACATTAGAGACAATCTTAAATCTAATGTTAATTTGGATTGTATTTCCTGATCAATTATAATTCTTTTGTTTTATTTTACAGAGTTACCCCCAGAGAAAAAAATAATTAAAGTAATTTGAATAATTTAAATTGTAATTTATTAATATTAAACCTTCAGCAGAAGGCTGTATCACCACTGAGAATGGCAGGAACTGTAGGAAAATACCTCAGAGCCTTTAAGATTTTTTTTTTTTCTGAGTCTTTATAATAAAGAATTGACATGAGAGGCAGAACAAGACCAAGGTGAAAGAAGGTAAAAACATGGTTTTTAAGCCATTGTATGGACTTTGCCTTCTTGTTCTTTTCATCCCTGAAACAGGTCGGGTAGAGTAAAGAATAAAGCTGTTCTGAAAGTGGTTATGAATCTGTTAGATATGTGTGCATATTTATTTTAAACATAGAGCTGCTTTCATAGACCTCAGCCAAAAGTAGAGATAATTACGGCTGGCAAGAAAGGAGGTTAAAAAAACCCTTAAACATAACTTCGTATTTTAAAAATCTCTCCTTTTTTTTCTTCCTAAGGTTTTCTTTACTTCATAATTTAACTGAAGTTTTTTATGGAATTTACAGAAATAATTATTTAATAAATAGTTGCTTAATAGATATTTTTGAATTGGTTCAAATGCTGTTTATGATATAGAATAATATTTCTGTAAACTCTGAATTTAACATATAAATGTATTTATTGATACATTTCCCCTAATGGGAAAAGAGAAATGCAAAGTGAGCCATTTAAAAAAGTTCCCCACATTCTCTTTCTAATATTTTTCTAAGTAGAATGTTTAAATTCAATATTCTGAAAGGGCATTTTAAAAATACAAGCCTTTTTTTTTTTTTTTTTAATATCCTATCTTTGGTGCTAGAAAGCTATTTTAATTATTCCATTATCTGGAACTTGGGGATAAACTTTTCAGCTGTTTATATTTTGGAGAGAGCATGCAAATTTCTTGTTCTTTTATGATTGTGTTCATCTGTGGGCTAATCTGCTTCAGTTCATTTGGGTTTTTCTCACTGTGCTTTGACCAGGATCATACTCCTTCACTGAAAAATAAAATACATCAAAGATCTTTTTTTAAAAATATCTGATTTGCTAGTAAAAACCTCTGAGATTGTCCAGTTGTACACAAATCTCCGAGTTCCTCCTTGGCATTCTGAAAGCTGTACTCTCCTTTGATAAACAAAAGCCCTGCTTTCATTCACTGCATTGCTGTGCCCCATCACCTTTTTAGTGACCGCAGCAGGGCAGCAAATTTCTGGAAAGTCACTGAGACTCTGAGATTTGGCCTTGGTGCAAAGAGGAGGGTTAGAAGAGGAAAGCATAAAGCACAAAGACATTGAAAAGGCCAAAAGCTGGTAAGACAGGGGGGAAAGAGGTGGTGTTTGGGCACATATACGTCTGCATGAATGGTTGCTGAAGCTGGACTATGTGACGAGGAAGAGCAGGACATGATGACTATCAGCATATACCTTTCAGACCAGAAATGGGTTTGTTATTTTTACCTAGTTGTTCACTGTATGAGTTTTTGAGCTAGAATTAATGATATGACCATGGGATTTGTACTCAGGGAGTAGGTGTGGGATCTGCTGGGAGACCAGGAGACTGGAGTGTAATAATGACCAGACTGCTACAATGGGAACCTCCATGAGGAATGAACATTATTCATATTTAGCTCAGACACTGATTCTTCCAGTCCTCAGCTAGTCCTTCCTATAATCACCAGTTAACAACACACTTCATAGGAGGTTGATGAGGACTGAGTTTCTGGCAGGCTGGCAATTGGACTTGGGCTCAGGAGCTAATAACTGTGATATTCAGAGCAGAACTGATGCCTCATGCTTGGAGCAGGCACTTTTCCCTGAAATTTGATAACCCAGGAATCTTGGGATAATATTTCTCTCAGGGCAAGTATTTAAACAAGCCAGAAAACCCCTGGAAAGACTCCTGTACACAAACCAATACTGTTAATCACAGAATATGCCAACTGGCTTATTTCAATTTTTGAAGTATTCCCAAAGCAACAATCTGGTGGGTTGTTTTTTCTTCTTTTCTTTTCTCTGCAAGTGATTCTACAAATATCATCTCAACCTCAGCATAAACTCTGCTTTTTATAGGTTACAGTGTCTAGATTTTTATTCATGAGTTTGAATTAAGTACATGAGCAACTTCTATAAAGTTTGCAGAGTGACATTAACCATATGTTTAATTAGATTATTGAATCTGGGCTCTCGCTTCATCACCACTGAAGTAAATAATATCTACATAGAATCATAGCTGACCAGATCCTTATGACAAGAGTTCTTTTTCAAGGCAAAAGTTAGACCACTGGCACTCCCAAGGTCATCCCCAGCCAACACCGTGGTTCTGTGAAGTAGTAGGTGAGAGTATCCACACAGAAGGTTTGATGGAACTTATGATTCATACAGCTGACCCTGGAAGCCACAACCATTCATGATATGTCATACACCCTCTTGAATGAGATGGCACAAATAGTAAGTTAATTTATATTATTGAAATACACTCAGCATATGTGATTGACACTCATTTCGGATAAACTTGGGAGATGCTAAGGTATGATTATGTGACAGAAGAAAATTATGATAGCACAGTTTACGTTACCTCTCATGTCTGGAACTTTGATAACTGACTCCAGCACAAGACCATTGATTTGTAATAGAAATGCCCTTGATTAAACCAGCAAGGCCAGTCAGTGGATGAACATCTGGTTAGCTTGAACGAGGGTGCTAAAGGAGATCCCAAGTTGGTATAAACCAGGACTGAAAATTGTCCCTGTTTCCTGCCCCTTCAAAACACTGGTACAGTGTGAATCTGCTATAAAGACATGTGAATTATAAATGGAGAAAGAAAGGTACAACTCAGAATATTTCTTTCTAGAGCTGCCCGAATACTGCCAAAGTTCTTTGCGTGATAGTGTGAATGTTGAGACGCCAGCTTTAACACTGTGCTCTGTTTTAAGGACAGTGATTTGGCAAATGTATGGACCATTTAAAGAATATCCAAAGTTCTTCAAGAATGATGTAAGACCCTAGAAGCAGGACATGTAAGAAAGGTCTGAGAACATAACTTATGAATACAATGTGAATATATTTTATTTGCTTGACCGAGAGCACCAGCATGCGAGAGAGATGGATAAGGAACATGATAGTGGTCTTCAATATATAAAAAGTTGTTGCAAAAGACAAGTGAATAATCTTTCGTTCATGTCCACTGTGGATAGTACAGAAAGTAATGGCCTTTTTAATAGTGGCAAGGGAAATTTAACTTAGACATTTAAAAAAGCAACTTTGTAACTGTAAGGATAATTAGGTACTGGAATAGATTGCCTGGGGAGGCTGTGGAAACTCTATCATCATTAAAGCCTTTAAAGAGCAAGCTGGACAAAAGCTCTTCTGGAATAACAAAGATCTAGTTGATCTATGGAGGGCAAAAGATGAACAATATGATTGACTGAAGGCCTTTGTAGATCTATTTTCTACTATGAAGTGATAATTTCTAGGCAGTATGAAGGAAAATATGTACTTGTCAAACTCAAATAGAATAGCCCTAATGAAGTAAAAAATACAACATATCATTTTTTAATAGAAAAACATGAAAATAAATCACATGGTGTGGAAAATCAGTCACATTTGAGTCACAAATTTTCCAAATGTAACTTCAAAAGTTCTTATACTGTTATAGATACACTGGAAGATTACATTAAAAAACAACTGGACAATCGCAAGGTTAGGAAAAAGCATGTCAATTTCTTTGGTACTTTTAAACATAATTTTAAACATGTTGGCAACAGTGAGAGGAATTAATCAGATTAGATGATCTCTTTATGTTGAGGATTGTAGAGGCAAAAAATGAAAGTCTGTTTCTTCCTACAATATTTCATTTGCAGCATTATTCCAGATTTCCAGAGCTATAACTGAGATCAGACATAATTTCCTGATCCTTTATCCACACCATACTCAAGTTCAATTAAATCTTTTTCAAGAGGTTTGTGAGTACATCAACCCAGGGGTAGGAAATAGTCTTCTAGCTCAGTGACTTACATGGAACGGGAGATAAATAAAGACATACAATTATTTCTTTGGTCTCGCCTGGGTAGCTGTCTCACAACTCTTGAAGTACAAGCCTGCTGTAATCATCAGGGCATAGTTAATGAAAACAGCTCATTACTGTCTTGGAGATACTGTCCTCTAATGATGCCCTTTAGATTGAAATGTATGCAAATGAAGACTATTTAGTTTAGAAGTTTTACTACATGGACCTTGTAAATATGAAAATTTAATTACTAAGTGTAATATTTATCATGAGGAGCTCCAGCTCTTCTCTTTACGCTACCAAGAAAATAAGAACATAGTCCTCTTGAAGTAGATGATTATTTAACAGATGATTCTGTCCAGTGTTTTCACAAACCTGTACAGACACACACCAGACCAAATATGCATAGATTTATCCCCTTATCCTGGAGAGCATTATATTAACATCCTTCACATTTCGATAAGGGTCCAGCGTTTTTCAGCCCCTGTAAGAGAATTTACACATCAATCCAGAAGGAAGTAAATTGCTGGGAGAAAAAATATGGTGTAACAAAACTGCTGTCTGACAGCTTGAGAATAATGAAGTGCTTTCACAAGTAAATGGTGCATATCTCATGATATGTTCTCGGGAGGGGATCATCTGATCTGGCCTGTGTACAGAAGAAATTTTCAGACACAAATATTATCCTACCCATATGGAGGAGATTTTGAGCTGTTGGAATAATCGATCACTTATTGCTTCTGCAGCTCTGATAAATAAATGCAGAAATCCAGAAACTGATTTAGGGGTATGGAAGTTTTTTGTGTGTAGGAAAATCTCGGAACAGAACAGTTTAAAAAAAAAATCAAATAATGAACTATATTTTTATTTTTAGACACTTACTTTTGCAAAATAAAAAGACCTCTTGACACAGGAAGTCACTTTAATCCTGAAAAATCTCCAAGTTTGATTCCTAAAATAATTTAGTCCACAATTTTTTGACATTTCAGAACTTCTGCTTTTGTTTTTATCTTGAAAAATCAGCATAAATTAAGAAGAAATTTTAGTGTCACCAGTTTTTTAGCTACCTCGTCAATGTGATCTCTATCACTCCTGAGCATAGAATATAAATAGATAGGAAAAGCCAAGAAACATTTATATTATCACAATAAGATTTGTTGGCAAATGCAATATATGTTATTAGATCAGTTGATGGAAATGAGAGAAAAATACAGACAGATAAGATTTCAAGCATACAAGCACTTCAGATCTGAAACAGAGTCAATAGAAAATAAAGTGCTATTATTGCGATTATTGCATGTTAGTAATATATGTTCCTCTTCCTTCAAAATTTTCCTTGCTTATATCCTTGGATTTTCATGACCACAGTGTGACTGTTACTACAGACATGATATTTTCAGTTGGAAAATACAGGAGTCCTTGGGATTCTCAGTTAGAGAAAGATCCTGAAATGTCTGGAAAAACTCATGTTGACTTTAAGCTGGTTTGAATTGTCTCCCTATTAAAAGTCAGGATGTTTCGTTCAACCTCCTGTACCTGATCCCTAGCCAAAAAACAGCCAAACAGCCAAGATTTCTCCCACCTTCAGACACTTTCCCAAGGCTTTCCTCTTTCTGTGTCACCTTTTCAGTGAGATGAGTTCATATCACTGCTTTGTTAAACAAAACTTCTGTTAATAATACAGAAGTCTACAGGGTGAAAGCCTCACTTGATGAAAATTTTGGTTGGATGCTCTCTAGGAAGGAGCTGTCTTTCAGTGTTTGTTCTGTGCTTGGACAGAAGCTGGCACAATCTTGTGCGTGACTGAGTTTGTAGGAGCTGCAAAATAGAAGTGCTAAAGATGGTAATCTTCCCTCCATCCCTCCCTTGGTCACTTTTGTATGGTGCCTTTCCCCATAAGCAGAGTATCTGTAGTCAGGATATTACTGAGTTTAAGAGTAAAATTGATTATTTGCTAGTGCTCAGGAGGTGGATTAGACTTGTGCTATGAATCTCTGCATTAATGAGCTCATCACCCCTGTTGAATCACCTGGGCTGTCTTTTCTGGCCAGGAAAACATGAGAAACATGAGAAAATGCAGATAACCATCACTCCTAGGAATGGGTTGTTTGTCAATCAAACATTTTGTGATTCTTACCTTTCTGGTTTTTTGGTTTTGGTTTATTTCTTTCTGCCCCCCGCCCCCCTCTTCCCCCACCTTAGGAGTTTCAGCTTTTTCAGTCAGTATTTTTCCTCTTGAATCCTTGAGCCCTTCATTATCACCGCCTCAACAAGTACAAGTTTGTCTGTGTTTGCTTTTCTTATCTTGCATGACTGTTTCTCATGAACTTCCTTGCACGTTAGCAGCAATCTTCTCGGGAAACTTAGCCAAGGTCACGCAGCTGTGCTGAATTGAAGTAGGCTTTGGGTTAAAGACAGCTGGCCCCCAGGGCTGAACATTGCAAGGTGACAGTGGCCACCTTGCAACACGAGAAAAGGAATATATTCCACTCTGTGTGCATTGCTCTGAACTCAAAAGACAAGAATGTTTTTGTTTGTCTCTTCAGATCCTCTTTGCTTAGATGTTGAAACAGTCAGGAAAAAAACAAGGACTTTTCATAAAAGATTCCAAACATCATCTCTTTCCCTTATTTCTCAAGATCACTGAAAAAAAATTTTTAAAGAGGAAAACACAAAGATAACCATCTAATGACTCATATTTATCTAGTGATTTTAATCTCTCAAAGCATTTAAAGAAATGTCATAACCACACATATACATTGTGGGTTGTCCTTCAATTTATATTGCAAAGGTCAGACATTATCCCAGTATTAATCAATATAATTACTACATTTAATTACTATTCCATGCTCAGCCTCACCATACATTTAAATCTGAAAAATAATAACTTTTATATGTGGCAATATATTTTTTTCCTTTTTTTCCTGCTATCTGAGGATTACCTTTGCTAGGAGAAATCCCATCTAGTATCTGGATTATATAAGAGGTCTGAGGGTCTTTCCCCTGCAATTCTTGTGTTTCATTACTAACAACAGAAGGAGAATGACCCTTGCACAGACTATTTTGGGTTCATATACTACTGTTTATTCTGCTTAAATCAGCCAGTCAATATTCTGGCATTTGAGGAAGAGACAACTGGAGCAATCCTACTCATTTACCATCCAGGGAGTGCTGTCTTCAGGAGCAAACATCAGTGTGACCTTCAAGTTATGAACTGGTGCCTCTGTAAGAGATTTACAGTCTGCAAAAGAGTGCTGTCTGGATTCTTCACAGATGGATCCTTCAGGAACTACCTTCAGCTCTCTGAAGCTTCTCTTAGAATCTACCTTATTGTTGCTCTTTCCTTGAGATCTGGCATGAGAGGATGTATTTTATTTCCCCACACTGACCCATAAATGCTGAACTGTTTTGAAGTGAAAGCATTGTACAGTCCAATTGTCACTTTAGCCCTATAACAGACGTTTTATACACAATCATCATTCTCCTGAAATCCCTCTGTTTCTTTCATATCCCACAACCGAATATCTCTTGGGAGTTCCCAGCTGTTATCCCTGGGTGTGAGTGGACGCACCATAACCTGCTGCTACGAAACCCCCAACTTTCAGTTGCATGTGGATTGAAGACTTCCTTTCTCTGATTCTGACCCATATGTAGTACTACTGGTATAATGGCACATATAAAAAACATAAATGTAAACCTCATTACTGATACAAAGGTCCAGGATGCTTCATGAGGACATTTTCACTACTCTGTTAGGTCTAGCAGAAAATTGAGTCACTAAGCTTGTTTTTACCCATGCTTGTTCTGAGAGGTCCAGTCACACTGCTGTGACACAACGTGCAGCTCACAGGCTCAGTACACAAGGGTGAAACACTTTTGTCAGACCTCTGCTGAACATCTGTGTGACTGGAAAAATACTACGTAACTCAGCTCACACACGAGCAATTTTTTGCTACACTACTAAGGATACCGGGAAATAACACGTGAATGATGTGCCTCACTTAGGACAAGAAAATTCTTTTTCTGTTAGCCTTTTAGATCTGCTGGAGTTTTATTTCTTGGTTATAATTTTGCCCTTTACGTGCTAAAGATATAGGCTGGTACACATGTGTTATTTACCAGCAGAATGAGAGTACATTTGGCAAAGACCAAGGCATCTCCTTGTTTAGAATGAAACCTTACACAGGAATTACACTATTCAATTAAAATTTATATTATGAAAACTGCATAAAGAGTCTTGCTTTGGAAACAATCAAGAGATAAAATAATTCAATTCCCAAGAATGTTCTGAGGAACTGAATGATGACCAATAATAGACCAAATACTTGAATGTCAGCTTGCCTGCTTTCCTTTGAAGAAGTGCTGCACTTTGCAATCCATTCATTTCACAGAATGGTACTTGATAATTTGTTCAGAGAACATTTTTGAAGGAGTGTATCCAACATTTCCAATTACATCTTGAAGGCTTGGCACAGAGACATGAGAAAGATCTTAAAAATGAAGAAATGAATAAATAATTCAGGCTGCTCTTTCTTCCCCCCCCCCCCCCCCGCCATTTAACTTGTGAACAATCTGATCTGCTGAAGTTATTAGGAGGTCTTATTTAGTAGCTGTGATGCTAAGACAACAGGTTCTGAAAACAAAAAAAATATAAGGAAAAAAAAACAACCCAGGAATGAGAATCCAGCATTTGGTACCTAATATCTAAATGAGCTCTCAGATGTATGTATATCTCAGCTGAACAGAATAGTTCTAAGCAAGCGATAACACTGAGCAGGAAAGGCATTCACTGCTATCATAATCAAGCACTTCATAAAGTAATTAATAAGATAAAGCCATAATGCACCATAGGCGAACACTGATGTTAAATAAGTATTCACATGCTGTTAATTCAGACACAATGCTGGGTATTGTACTCTGTTATGCTGTCATTCAAGACCCTTGTAATCTGTGTAATTGATTCCTGGATTTCATTAGCCAATGCAATATACTGTGAAAGGGCAAATGTATTTATGGGTTATCTAATCTAGGAGAGGAGAAGAAGAGGGAAGACATGAGAGAAATTTTCAAATATGTAAGAAACAGCTGCCAGAGAGCAAGAAATAATTTTTTTTTTTCCTTTAGCTCCCACTTAAAAAAGACGTACTGAGTTTAAATTCCAGCAGAGGAGATTTGGTTTAGATATCTGGGAAACAACTTTTTAAGAGAAAGGAGACTGACTTTAGGGAATTGTTTAGTCTATGATACTCTGGAGTCTCCATCTGTGTAACTAGTCTTTGCCAGGAATGGTTTAAGATTAGCCCATCCTGCCTTAGGACAAGATGAAGGTACAGCATTCCTGAAGGAGTCTGCCAATGTAATTTTCTCCTCTAAATTTTCTCTGGTGAAACATTATTACACTTCCCCTGTAGTCTCTGTCTCCTGATTCCAGTAGAAATTAGAGAAAATGTTCAATGAAAGCAAAAGAATGTGTCTTCTCCCCTCAGCTCACCTCTGGGTGAATAGCATGTTCAAATTTGAGGTGAGCCTCAGTCTCCATGTGTGATTTGCTGTTATAGCGACCACATGATGACTGCAGTGGAGGAAAGAGTCTCTCAGTCTCTGCTACCCATAAGAACTGAACCTCACACTTACCTTTCAGTGGCATGTTGCTCAAATGATAAGCTATACAAAGTTCTAAAAGAATATTATTTTTAACAAGTACTCTAAAAGCTCTTTTTTGAAGCATGCATTAAACAAAGCTCTCAGCAAGAAGGTGTATCTGAATGGGCACTGTGAAACCTGCAATCTGAAGAAGACTCAATAACAAATCAAATCCTTTCTGGCATGGTTTTCTGCACTGGCATGTGTTTATTCTCTCTGGGAGGTCTCCTCTTTAGCACTCCGACTCTGGAATGTAAAAGTGGAAAGAATTTCCTTTTCTGAAGTGAAGGAAGTTTTGCTTGAAAGTTTTCTCTGGAATATTTTTTTTAAGTCCTTAAAAGCTGCTCTTTTTTTTTTTCTTTTATTTCTTTTTTTCTTTTTTTTTTTTCCCCTCTTAGAAGCCTCTGTTTTCTTGAAAGTCTCAGTCTTAAAGAATTGTGACAGTACTTTGTGGAACTTTGAGTATCTTGCATTTTCCTTTCATCGCTGTTGCCAGGGCTTCCCACTTGGATCATTTCTTCTGTGTTGTTAGTTATGCCAGGATTCCCACAGCACATATGGTAAACAAGCAACAGAGAAAATGGGGGTGAATCATGGGAAATACAAACCCACACAGAAGACTGGGAGGATGAGAGCTCAAAGCAACGAGATATTGCTGCACGCTGTGTGCTTTCGGGTGAAGGAGATGTCATGTGTATCTGAAAATGCTGGGTCTGTATCAGTGCAACACTCCTCCCAAACAATTTAAGACCTGGCTAATACATCTTCTTGGTGCATAAAGACCAAGTTAGTTCATCCTCAAGGAATTTTTCTGTGCAATTTTAACAGCAAATTGAGTTGGTGTTTGCCTAGGGGTGCTGTCCAACCTACAAAGCTGCCTATATTTTCTCAACATCATGGTAGAAAAAGGACAAAACCCACAAATTTTGAAATAACATGTTGGGAATGAAACAAGGGAAGCTAAGAATTTATTTTTTTTAATAGAGCATGTTGACAAAAATGATTCCCATAATGTTTTCTCATGAGCATAGGCGCAGTTTTGCCAAACTTATTGACTGTCATCAAAACCTGACGAGAACTACAAGGAAACCATTTCTGTAGTACCATGCCAGCACTGGCTGTGCTCAGAGCTATTTCATACAGGTCTCACAGGGAGTGTAATAATTTCATAATCAGAAAGCATTTGCACTAGGCCAGGTATTTCCTGCAGGCAGCCTCTCAGTCCCTTTCAATTGAGTCAGACATGCAGATTCCAGGCAATTTTAGGAAAGGCACTAGTTATTCAGAACTAATTCCAAAAATAACAAAAATAAACACATGTACAATAGTTCTCACCTGGGATTCTCTGTCAGTTTGGATTTTTCATGCTCCTAAAACATGACTATTAAATAGTAATAAACATGCCCCTGTCTAGAACTTCTGCCTTCTATATAAACATTGCTGTATAAATCTCAGGTCAATAATTTCCTTTTTTATTCTGTCTTCAATTAAGAGTGTTATAAAATCAGTATTTAGTTACTTCTGCAAAGGCTATGCTGGCTACTGACTTGGTAAAACAGTGTGGTTTTCCAGGGGCTGATAAGGCTGAACCTCTCTCTGTATCAGTTATGTACATCTACACTCTTGGCAACAGTCTTTTGTTCTGCCACATTTCATTTGCCCCAGCACTGGTCCAGATGACACTAATGATGTTGAAAGTCAGGAGGATGCTGTTAATAAATGTGGTCCAGAGACTGGGTATGTATGTGACCTTTATCTTTCAAATGACCTGTGTAAATTCAGTCCAGTCAATACCCCTAGATAGATTGCTGTGTTTCCAGGGCTATGAAATCAGGTTAGAAAATTCCAGGACAAGAGGAATTGACGGGATTGCCTGTCTGAAACTGGCCATTTCTGCAATTTTTTCTGTAGAAACTCACTGATGTGATACATGGATCCATCACACCTAAACATGAATGGATGGGGATGTAGCTGTCTGTTGAAGGTTATTAAAAATTTGAGGCGTGTATTATTCCCTGTGTGTCCTGGGCTTTATCTTACAGTGGTTACTCAGAGTTTCATTAAAACAGAATATAGACATAAGCCTAGGAAATCTCTGTCCTATTGAAGTTGCAGGTGGATGCCAGGCATGATGTCTAAAGACATCTACAGCCATACCATGAGATTACATGAGTTTCAGCTGAATCCCATTTGAAACATCTTCCAACAGCTCAAGCCACTACAGAGAAACATTTTGTCTTGAGAAAGCTTAGAAAGAAGCATACACATTTACCCTTCTGAAACATGTTAAAGACAAAGCCATAAAACCCATCCACCCCATGGTCATATTTGCCCGAAAGACATAGATGCGTTTCACAGGTGTTCAAACCTGTTGTCTGAAGATGACTCCCACTTTCCTACGCTTTATGCTGGACTCCAGAAAAACAAATAGAGTCGATTTTGTTAAAAAACATCTGTCTTCCAGTGGTTCTGATTCAGAAACAATATTGATTAGCTTCCTTGAATAAGCATAAGAAAATGAGAACAGAAGACTGACTGTTCTCAAACCAAGAGTACCAGTAGCCTAATACATAGCCCTCAAAATGATCAATTTTGAATGCTAAAGGAAAAAACTAGTACAAGCTAGGTACTGTAGTTGATTTTTCCCTGTTTATGTATCCTCTCTCTTTTATCCTGCTCCACATCTTCTGAACAGTCGTTTAGAGATTTTCTAAGTTTTATTACATTTAAAGTTTGATAGCTGCTCATAGATGTGATTTAATTGTTGGTAACTTAAGGCAACAACTAAATAACAAGAAAAATTAAACCTAATATTAATGTATGCGTGAATTTATAATATCATCAGCTCTTCTGATAAGATAGGTTGATGATGTCATTTTTCATGTTCATGTTAAAATGGTGCCACATTTACTTTCTGGAAACACTTGGGCAGCAGAGCATAGCTGGAGAAAAATACTCATGAATAGCAAATATTAAGCTCAAAGGCTTAAATATTCCCTTAAGACAGGTTCCAGGTTGTCTATTCCATTTTGTCATTTGCAGTTCCTTCTCTAGTTGTACCCTGTATAAATCAGCCAAAAAGGGAAGGAGTCAGCAGTAAGAAAATTAAAATAAGCCTACATCAAAATTCACACTGCAACACATCTTTCACTAAACGATAAAAATATGAGAACAGTGTCTGGAATGAAAATATACACAAAACAAGAAACTCATTTACAAATACAGTGTATATACAACAAAACAAAGAGCTATTTTTACTTTTATAATCATTTGGATCTGAGCAAAATGTTAGCTTCCATTTTATTACTTTCTTGGTAAGACAGTAAAATTAAATACTAGTACTAATCAAACTTTAAGAGTTAATTTGTCAAAATCACCCTGACTAGTGTCAAAACTCCACATCCTTTTCAAAGGGCATTTAGCTCCAACCAGTTCATCAGGTACATTCTTACCTGAGCAGTGAGTCTGCACATACTAACTTGTGTGTTCAAATTAATGTGTACACACCATGACTCTTTTTTTGAAAATATATTTTCTGTGTTCTGCTTTGCAAAAGTGTTTTTTAGATTTCCTGAGACAAAAGACTAGTGCAAATAACTATTTCTGATCACAAAACACACCACACAATTGGATGACTGTTACTCAGTAATGATCTTACAGTGAAAAAAGTGATGGAAATGATTGATCCATAGGCAAAGATTGATGCAGAAACAGTTAAGAAGTCTGATTTAACTTTTCATGTTTCAATCTCATCCGAAACATGAGGTCTGCCCTCTCAAGACAGTCTCTGGAAAGCCTCATGTGCAACATCAGTCACATAAGAATTTTAAGTTGTCCTTTACATGCTAGTAAACTTCACTCCAGTTGACAAAAAATGTTATAAATAACATAAAATTTTTCAGAATATTTTTGATTTGTTAACCACCAGGATGGTAAACATTAACAATACATGAGAAATTAAATAGCATTTGCATAAAAATTACCTATCGCATCTCTTTTTATAATGTTAAATTTTTACATCTTAATGCTACCCTCTTACTGCAGAAAATATATGTGCTTTTAGAGGACAAGCCCTCTCCCTCCTTTTCAAAAATCCTTTGATTCACACATGCAGTCAGTTATGATTTAGGTTATTGTCTTTCTTCAGGTGCAGATTATTAGGTGAAGAACAAAGTCAAGGACCTACAACAATTAGTATTTTCTCATCCCTCCTCTAGTAATAAGCTGACCCTGCCAGAGAATATCCACTAAAAGGAAAGCAGCAGACAAGAAGTGAATGAGATTTCACTATATTAGGTTAATCAAGTTCTAAAGTGCAACTAACTGATTCTAGGACGATGTTAAAGACACAATATTTTCCTGATGAGTTCAAGTGGTAAAGTTTGTTTTGCTTTAATAAGATAGCAGTAAATGGTAGGCAAACAGCACTGATCATTTAAAATGTGACTCAGGATATCAGGATACCAAAAAATGTTTTAAAGAACAGATTATAACAGTATTAAGGCCATAGTGGCAAAAATAATTAGAAGGAATTACAGAAAAAATATAATTTAAGGACATATGAAGAAATATTATTTTATTTATTTAAACAATTTGGCTATATAAACAAACAGTTTTTCAGTTCCAGAAATATTATAATTTTTATCATCAAATTCATCCAAGTTACTGCATTCTGCCACTGGAATGAAATATTAATCAATAGAATCAACAATAGAATCAACATTCCAGTTAGTGTCCATTCAAGCCCAAACTTAAATGGAAATAACCTGTCAGATTTGACTGAGTATGACATCGTTAGAGAAGCCTTGAATTTAAACTGGCTGGATAAAGAAAATTGCATGGTTTGTGAAGGCAGTTTTGAATAAAATGGAAATTTTGCTTCTGTCCAATTTAGCTGTCAAAAGGCCACTTCTAATACTTTCATAAAGCTATTTGCCTACAGAGTAAAGATAAAGACCTGGAAAAAGACCCCAACATAATTCCAAAGCAAATAGTCAAAAGATAGCAACAAGAAAAATCATCCTGATTTTCTAATTTCCTTTGTTTTGAGTTTAATTTGCATGTATGTGTTTTTTCTTGATAGGGCTTCAAATTGTTAAAAAATACTGATGAAGATTTATTCCAATTGATTATTAGACTCCAGCAAGGTTATTGAACTCATTCATTTTAGTTAAGATTTTTAAGTGGGAAACAGTAGAGAAATACAAAAACAGAGGGATATGTAAATTAATGATAAGCAAATTAAAAAAATCTACTGTTGAAGTAGCAGAGAAACATCAAAATAGATTAAAAAAATATGATCAGAAGCTCTAGGCAAAGCTGAAACAAAGTTTGGAATTTTTACAAGATGAGGGAAGATTTAATGTCTCCTTCCTAGCAAAAATGCTGCTTCTTGGATTCATACTTGCAGAACATAATGATCATATACACCGTTCCCCCCTACATTGCCTGCTCAGTCACCATCCACTTGCTGTTCCTGAAAATGAATTTAATATTTGTGATAGATACAAAAAGGCAATCAGTAGTTATATCATTAGAGAATAATTTCACATTAAAGACATAGATAATATTAGCTTAGCGACTAGAAGAACTGAGGAAATCTTTATTTTTTTCTTTTTCTTTTTTTTTTTTTCTCTGCAGCCCTAAATAGGATGCAATCTGTCTGCACTTCATCCGATCAAAGTATGGAAAGGATGAGCACCCAATACACACTTCTGAAGACTTTAAGCCCAGAATGCACTACACTCTTCATCTGACCTCATGCATAATACACAGTGGGGTGTTGACACAGGTTTCTGAATGAGAGGGCCTATTTTTCCTCATTATAATGCTGCCTTTTTGCCCACGATGATCCTATACCATGCACTACAGAGACTGTAACACAGACACACACATGCATAGAAACGTAGGAAAAGATGTCGATACTCACTCAAAATATGAGAAGTTTCTGAATGTCTGACATTGACCCAGCTCGTTTCCCCACTACATGTGTTCCCTGAGGAGATTTCCTGTTTCTTCCATCTTGCTGGAGAGTGGGTGTTGGAGAAGATGGAAGTGCTGTAATCTCTCTGTACCTTTGTGTTAGCTCAGGATCACAGAATGGTTGGATAAAAATGTTCAGTACACTGATACAAATCATTCAGATCTTGGCTTGTGCCCCTTTTCCAAGCAGTTTGTCTACACCTCCACTGAACAACAATCATGAATGGCAGATATGCTTGTCTGGAACACATTATGTCCATAGTTTTAGACTTTTGGAATCCTCCTCTTGTGCTCTGGGTTTCAAGAAAAAAGTTCTTCAGGATAAGAGAGCAAAAGAAAGAACCTCAGTGAAAGAAAAGAAAGGATTTCCTTCCATAAGGGAAAGGTCCTGGTTTTGTAAGAACACAGATAGAAATCCGCACTCTGGAAGGCAGGAGTTTTGTGTTCAGGATCAGGGGTTCAATACTGGAGTTGTGAGGAAAACAGATCAGAAACATCCTAGTTCCTAATTTGCTAAGCTGCAGAATGATGAGAGCCACAAGACATGTAAATAGAAAAGGGGAGCTGCCTGCTGCTTCATGGGAAAAGTGCTGGCATGGCTGCATAGGAAAATGGAGTAAAGGAACCCTCAGTGCCTTTGGATTTAGTCCCTTGGTCTAGCAGAGAGGGATTTTAATTATTCAGCCACTGTTGGTGATGAAACCAGGCGTAGAGCTGTATTTGGACTGAACAGGGGAAACAAGCGAGTAGCTACCTAGTAGCCGTGTCAGCTGTATGCCTTGGGCTTCAAGGGCTTTAGAGGGAGTCAAACGTTTTGGAGGCATGACTTCTGAAAAATTTCTTCCCTTCCTAGGCAATGACATTCAGTCAGAGCTGTTTCGGTGTGTGCACGTTCTCACAGGGGAGTCTCGGGATGTGGGTTCACTCTTGCAGCCAGTTCCTGACTTGTCCTTTGCCAGGGACATGTTTTAGCTTTTGTTTCTTTTACTGCTGGGAGAAGGTAGCTACTGAAGGAATTGCCTATTAGCCTGGCTTGGGTACACTGCTTACAGGTTCCTGGAAATGGTAGGTTTGCAGTAGGTTTGCTATTATTATGGGGTGGCAGCATGTCCTCATCTATAGTGAATATGACATCTCACAGTAACAAGAGAAGTAAATGTGGTGGGATTTCGTCAGCGAGCCTGGTATGGATATGAGCTGTGTACAAATTGTGTAAAAAATATGCTAAACTGAAATAGAATATTTCATTTAGAGAGGGAGACTGATTTACTTGCACAGATTATTGTCTCTTTCATCAGGTAAAGACAAGAATGTCCACGTGAATTAATTCATTACTTCTGTTTCACTACAACAGACACACTAGCAACTCAAAGATGAAGAACTGTTATCATCAGAAAAGAAACAGCTGGAAACAGTGGGACACATTTGGACACATTATAAGCAACATTAAAGACTAAGAAAAAGTAGTTTAACCCTTTTTCAGCAACATTCTTAATTTTTTGCATCTCTAGAGGTGTGTGAACAATCCTGTTGACATCAGTGAAGTCAATCCTGGTCTTAGTTTTATTGTTCTGCTGAATGTGGAAAAGGACAGCAGGCAACAAAGCGTGGCTCATGATATTTTGGAGGGAAGATAACAGTGGCTCTAAACCTTATAATAATTAACATTAACAACAGATTTCTCTTTCCATAGAAACGATTGTTCCTAACCCAGCAAGAGATTAAAAATATCATTATTTTGCTGTCACCTTTCTCCTAGGTCCTTTTCCTTCTAGTTGATGACTGAGATAACAGACAAGGAGACTATCCACATGATATACAGTTTTTCTTTCCTTTAGAATGACCTGTGACAGTTTCCACTTGTGACAGGCAGGTTGGGTTAAAGAAGCTTTTGCTTCTCAAATTCAGCCTCAAAATAGACAGGCTTCTATTTCCTTGACCTGCATTATTTTAGAGAACACTTGTGCGACTTAGGAGAAAAGAAAAACTCAGCTCACCTCCCAGACTATAAAGGAGAGAAACTACTGAGAAGTATCAGGCTGAGAAGTAAACAAACAAAAACCTCAAGTAAAAAAAGCAGCAGCTTCAGCAGGTCACTAAGGGGAGGTTTGCTTGCTTGCTTGAAGTAGTCAAGTCCTAGAGCAGTTCTCACTGTCCCAATTAAATTGCAGACAGCTGGTTTCTTACCTAAGGAGTGAGAGGAGGCAGTTGCTGTAAAAAACTGCTACAAAAGTAGCAGTGTGCTCATTCGGGGGTCACCTGCATGGTGGGCAGCAGACACAGGAAAAGTTCCACAGGGATTTACTGTCTTTTTGATCAGGGCACTTCAATACTGAGGTTTCTGAATACTTAATGGATATGGGAGAAAATACCCCTGGAAGGAGTTGTGAAAGAGGTTGTAGTGTTAGGGAATCCTAATTACACTTCAACAAAATTTACACTTTGTTAGGACTGGTTGAGGTCAGCACATTCCTCCTCTTTGCTAGGAAGGACTGCAGGGACTCCACAATGTAGAATAATACTTGCTTGAGTCAAGAGACCTCAGGCATAACTAACGCTATCCTTTGCTTTGGTATGTACTCTGCTGGGCCTTTGCCCCTGCTGCTTTGAGTCCTAGGATGAGTTCATTTCTCATGGGGAGCTGCTGACAGAAAATGTCTAGTACAAATTGACCTAGAGTTTCACAATATTACTTACATTTTAATCTGTCCCAGATTTAAGGGCCAAGAGTGAGGCTTGATTTCATTCTTCTGCATGGGGTTTTGATTCATGGCCCATATTTTTTTCTGACTAAGAGTCCCTGTAGTGGAAGACCATAGCCCCTAACACCTATAGAGTCCGTGAGAAGAAACCAAAAATCATTTTCCCATCTAAAATTTATATTTCTTTCTAAAGAGCACTTTTTTTTTTCCTAATACATGATAGACCTACACTGATTCTGTTTTCATTCTCTGCTTACTCTACTAAGTATCTTATTTTTTTTAATCACTGTCAGAGCAGATGACAGAAGTTTTTGCACTAGTGGCTTTATACCAGGCAGGCTACAAAATAGATTATCATGGAAGTAGATCTACCAATTTTCAGAGACATAGAGAAATCAGTCTTCTAAACTCTAAAAGTTTATCTATAGAGCTTGGAGTCAAGTATAGTATATGACCACCTAAAGGACTGCATGGGGCTATCTCAGGGTATGGAAAGTGATGATGAAAGTAAAAACTATTAGCTTAGAGTCCTAAGTAAGCCACAAAAGTGCAAGCTAACTGGACTGTACCTCTTAATTATCCACAGACCACTTTCGAGAATGGGTTCATAGTAATGCGGTTTGAGTTTAGAAGATTTGAAGCAGATCCTTAAACCTGTGTTGCCCACTTGCTCAGCAGACTGTCTGAACAGCCAGGTTATCACGCATGCTGCGGGCAAGCTCTCCTCATCTCGTCTCTTGCATATGCTTCAGTTTACCTCAGTAATTAAACATTCATTGGACAAGAAAGAGGTTAGGGAAGTCAAGCATGAGAGAGGAAAGCCAGGTTATTGCTCTAGTGGTTATTTAATTAGTTAAACAACGTTGGACAGTTTCAAAGGACACAGCTGAGGAGATCTAATAGGATTGTTGACTCAGATACTGTGCTGAAGAGACAGAAAACTTGTTTTGAAGTCTCTTGTCCATATTATACAGCCTGAGGACAGAGAGTGGGTCCTTTGCAAATGGATATCCTAACCAGTGTTACTTATGAAGACGTAACCCCGAGAAAAGGATTTCACTGGATTTGTGAAATCAAATCTACTTGGAGAACTGGATGGGAAGTGAAAGGTATATCACATGCAATTGCCAATAACTACATTGTGTATTCTCTTGTTAGGCTGAAATCCTCACGTGGATTAAAATGGAGACTATCAGCAACATTTCCCTTCAAAAGCTCATTTATAACTTATACTGAAATTCAACACAAGTGTTGTTTGGCATGTGTTGATAAAATTCCTTGGGAAGACTGTATAGGAGTAATCTGATGAGAACTATTTTAGAAGGGGATGGAAAGGACATCTTGTTGTTCTTTATAGTGCATAATATTGGGGTTTTTTAATGGATTTAAAATCTCCTAATGGCTTTTTTCTCCAAGGGATTCATCACCTGTTCAATCATTTACACTCTGGTTGACAGTGCTGCAGTATCATCTAAATGCTATAAAAATTGCTCTAGTTTAGTGGAGTATCTCGCACTTTGATTTATCTTTGAAAGTCTCTTCTTACAGATATTTCTCCAGCCTACCAAGGAGGCATGCAGAGAGGTTCCCAGAGTTGTTCCCAGGCACTAAATCAGCAGCACTGGATATTCTGAGGGAATAGGTAAAAAATCTGTCACATTTAGATTGTGGAATTTGTGCGTTCATGAAAGGAAATGACATACAGAAGTGAGAAATTGTATTTTCTGCTGATGCAAAGATGAGGCATCGTACCATAAGAGGAAATAGGACTGTTGTTACTATAGGGGCAGTAACCTCATGAAAGCCTAGTTATATTTTACCCACTGCAAGAGAAAAAATTGTTTAAAGTAGGTGACCTATTGCTGCAAAAATGTCCTAGACTCCCATCAGCCAGAACATTGTATTTCTTTAGCAATCAGCAGTTTTATTATAAGAATTTTTCTGACTTCTCTGTTCCTAAATATCTATCAGATCCTGAAGGATGTTGGAAACTGAATGACCAAAGTGAGGAGAGAATAAGGCAGTGAAGGAGGGCTGAAAAATAGTAATGGTTTTTTGAGCTTTCTCCTTCTAGATCATTGATTTTGTTGTAAGTTGGAAGAGACAAAAATTTGTTACAGAACATTTAGTTGCATTTGAGAGATATCTTGAACATTTTCAGTTTTTTTACTATCTATTAGAAATGAGATGCTCCTTTGTCAAAACCAACATTTCAGCTTGCACCATCTGCAGAAAACCCTGA
>JAYRBT010000181.1:13832262-13954497 GCA_036023395.1 Myiotriccus ornatus | reverse complement strand
TTTACTATCTATTAGAAATGAGATGCTCCTTTGTCAAAACCAACATTTCAGCTTGCACCATCTGCAGAAAACCCTGATGCATCAAAAGTGGATTCCCACCCTAGGAGACCAGGCTTTTACAAGGCTGGGAAAGTGGGGGCATCAATTCTGTTAAAATGGGCAGTCTAATTCTGTGCTTTATCTATGAACTATTGGAAGAAAAATAAAAATCAAATGCATCCTTAAAAAATGGTGTAAACCAAATCATCATTATTTGCATTAAAATGATCATGAAGATCTAAGGAGTGGTTTGAATTATTCAGCTATATTCTTCACATGTTTCTGTTTCTTAATGTGCTTGCTTAAGGATAACTTTTTTTTTTTTAGATTTGTTTTAATGAGGCCACTAGGGACAAAAGGTGGTTGACATAGGAGAGTACATACTGTGACAGAGAAAATTCCTCATATAGTGCAGACAGTGAGTTCTTGAGGTAAAGATCAAACTGTGTAGTGATGAATATGAACGCTTACACTGTTCTGCTGACATAATACAATTTCAGTGATACATCTACCAGCCATGTTAGAGTATTACACAAGTGGGAAGGTGAGTTTTGATTGAAGGAACTCTGGACAAGGAGTTTTCATTCCAAGAGGTTTGCTTCTCCACCTCCACCATTATGCATTAATGCCTAAATATGTACAGCCTGTGAGACTGGTGTTGGACATGTCTGATCCCATTTCATCCTGCTGCTTGACAGCACAAACCTGTGCCCTCTGCCCTTGGATGCATCCAGCCACTGTGAGCTGCTGACAGCTCCTTGGGCCCTCCATGGGCTCTGCAGGGTGGCTGGGGGACACTGGAAAAACACTGAAATGAGGCATTGAGAAAACACTATCACAAATAGCTGAGCTCCTCACATTTCCAGAAAGGTCACTAGATGTTTTAGTGGTCATCTCCCCATTGCTGTTGCTTTCATCTGCTGATTCATTCATCCCTCTCTACCCTTGGAAATCCACTTACTTTTAAAATTAATTGTTTTTCCCTACTTCACTCT
The DNA here is from genome assembly GCA_036023395.1 of Myiotriccus ornatus. Classification (NCBI taxonomy): domain Eukaryota; kingdom Metazoa; phylum Chordata; class Aves; order Passeriformes; family Tyrannidae; genus Myiotriccus; species Myiotriccus ornatus. The sequence goes on along the minus strand of JAYRBT010000181.1, from coordinate 13,953,463 downwards.
TCACTCAGAGGACTTATCTCCTATGATTGTTGTTCTTCAGGAAATGACCATTTGTTTTCTTTTTCCCTTCGGTTCACATTTTTCAGGTTCATGGACATATTTTGTTGTCAGTCTTTCTTAAAATAATTAATATACTTATTGATTCATCATCATCTTCAGGATCATTATTATTGCTATTATTACTGTTGTCAGATAATTCTGACCAATTTTGATAAGTAATAACAACAAGCCTCATGCTTTTTCGTCCTCTTATTTTTGTTTGAAGGAAAAAATCTGTATCTGGTATTTATTATTTCTCTATACTGAAGACACAACTGTAAGATATTTTATTTTTCTTCTCCCTTTTTTTCCTGAGATGAAAACTTAGCAAAGTCAGCATCTGTGAACTGTGTTTCAGACTTTGAAGGGCCTTCAGGACCAGGCACCCTAAGGAAATAGAAGAAATTCTGCAGTTTAGGTCTGTTTTAAAATGCCTTCATCTCCACATGATGCTCCCTTCCTAAGTCCAGAGAAAGGAAGCTGTTTATTATTGCTCCTTGCTAACAGGAATACAAGTAGAATTTAAAAGGACTTCAAGGCCCATGTTTGTCTTTCACAAATTTAGGAAGCTGACTGCAATAACTGTGTCAGAGATGAAATCCACTTGTAGTCCTTTGCAGTACTCAGGAAGAGAGGGGTCAGCCAGGGGGATCCTGGTCAGTGCTGGGCTTTAGCATCTCATCAGCTCACAGCCCTCCCCAACCCAGCCACACACAGGCAAAATCAGAGGTTCCACACAGTTACTTTGGAATGGAGTGTTTAAGAGAAAACACGGTATGTTACAGAGTTAAGGAGCTCTGCTATACTGTGGGGGAGTCATATTTAAGTATGGTTTTAATTTGATTTCGAGCTGATTCTAGAGATAATTTCTGTATCCCAGCAAGAGTCTTAATTATAGACTTTATAGAGTTTCTCCCTTATAAAGCTTGTGCAAGCACCTACAAAAAGGGCCCAGATTTTTAGCTGGATACTCAATAGAACCCTGCTCTATTGACTCAACTGAAGGCTTTCTTCTGAAAATACAAGCCTAGTATCCCTCTAAATGCTCTGGCAAGTTAGTCTGCTGCAAAGTTTGCAGGCATAGGAAAGCCAAAATTTTCTGCCTGTGCAAAGCAGGAAAAACCCCCTAAAACCTCTTGTTCCAAACTTTAGCTTAATATTGATTTTATTTTTGGTTTTTGCATTATTAGACAAAGAAAGGACATTTTCCAGCCAGCACCATGATTATTTTGTGAGTTTTCTCTTTCAGTGCTTTTCATGCAGATACTCAGTCATCAACTGTGTTATGAAAACAGAGTTTCATAAGAAAAAAAATGGGGAAGGATGAACCTGCAACTGAAAAGAGGGGAGTACCCCAGGGATTTAGCTGCAGGCATGATGAAAAATAGATACTGGTAAAGCTGTGAAATGTACCCAATTAACCGGTCTGTAAGAAAGCCTCTTCTCTTGCCTTTTAAAGGAGAAGCACTTGCATCTGTGGCAAAAAATCTATTTCCCCTTAATGCAGGTGTGGCTTTTGAATTCTCCTCCCATGATTCATATCCCTTAACTCAGACTTTTGGGTAATGCTACTGAAAAAGACTTTGTGTATCTTGTGAACTTAAACTAAAAAAAAAAAAAAAAAAAAATTTCTTCTTAATTCTAAGTGCCATTTACAGAAGAAGCTAAATAGATTATTATCACAGGTGGTTTAGCTTCATGCTTGCCTAGCTGTCCAAGGAGGAAATATAGAGTATTCAAGTGAAATTACATTGCAAAGCAGTTTTGTTCCATGCAAGGTAGTGGTATAGGAATTTGGAAATGTTAGGGCTGAAGTACAGGGTAGAAAGGTAAAGAAGTTAAATAGTGGGGTAAAAGTTGGTAAATAGAATTTTGGAGGTGTTGGTTGATGTAAAAATGACTTGCTAACTGGGAAAACTTCAAACTTAAAAATCTTTAATCCTGTGAAAAGTTTTCAAGAAGCTATGAAGCTTAAAGGAAAGAAGGAATAGATCCTAGAAGCATTAAAAATCACTTTCACAGACTACAAGAGTAGAAAATAAATGGTAACTTTTCAAAGAGAGCAATTCTGGAAAGTCACCCTGAGAGCAAGAAGATTTTGAAATGAAATCTACATTCATAGACTTTTAGCTATTATCCTGTAAATGTAAAGATGACTCTCAACTGAGTTGCTATTGCAAAGTCTCCAAAGCTTTTGTGCCTTGTTAATTACCTTGGCATCTTTGTATGCATTTGGAATACAGGACTTAATGAGCAGATCATATGAGCAGCTGCCTTTTACTTAAGGCATGTGGTTGCAGATCAGATCTTAATTATGTTCTTGTATGAAAGAACAAACTACAAACAAGGTTATGCTTAACTAGCTTCCACAGGGCACAAAATGAGGGGTGGGGTGGAATTCCACAGCCTTTCTTAGTGGAATTTCAGGTGATGGAGCTAAGTCCTTTTATTACAGTTTTCAGAATATGCACATGTTTTCCTAAGGCCCAAGATCCTGGAGTGAGGTGAGATTATTTGCTTCTTCATTTCTAAGTATAGAAGGTGGATCATATTCGGCTTGATTTGGGAGGTGCAGTTCCTGTTTGCTGGGAAAGGTCTGTCTTCTTTTTATTACATTTCCTAAGTGAAAGTTCAATCTTAACTGGTTTGTAGGAGATTGATAAAGTATATTGGAGTGCTTTGAATATAAGCACAATGTGCTGAATGGTTATAATCAGGCTGTTTATCAGCAACAATTTATACTAGCTGCTGAAATATGTACTCATTGTTCAGCTTCCCTCACTAATCAATGACATAGGCAAAAGTGTGACTCTTTTAATGGTTATTTGTTTTTTAATATTTGATCTGTTTTTTTTTCAGTAACTTTTTAAAGCTGACATTTAGAAATATAAACCTTGAGAGGACTGTATCAAAAAAGGAGAGAAAAATGGATGAGTGAAAATCAGTTGGCACATGATTATTCCTCATCTCCAGGGAATCTGTGATCTATATGAAAGTCTTTGACTCTCAAATGCCAAATAACAATTAAATTTAAGTAAATAACCCCAAGCTAATGAAAAATGATTGAAATACTCTCCTTTACAAAACTTGATGTTCCTCAGGCATTTTGTAGTTGTTGTTCAAATCAAATGACAGACAATGTGGTTTTAACAGAGGATTTAACTCTCACACCATATTACTGCAGATAGATTTTTATTTTTTGTTATGTCTCCTATTTTTATTGTGCTGCCTCTTGAGATGTCACATTTTTAGGACAGAAATTCCCACATAGAGGGACTATACTGAGACCGGAAAGTGAAGGTGCAGTAGGTCCTATGGTAAGTTCTCTTCCTAGTTTAGAAAAATGTTTCTTCGTCCCACTCAGAAAATGCACTTTTTCTTATTATGTGCTTTTCTGTGAGGCAGATCACAGCTGTTCTCTTCAAACTGGGAGATCTCTGCCAAATTTCATCAGCTGAGGATCTGGCTGATATTCTATCAGTGTCTTTGTTGAGAGAAGACACCCTTATGCTCTCTCTGTAAGGTGGGAGGTATTGCTGGAAGCAGCTCTCAGAGTTGCAATGTCAAATTCTCAAAATGTCAGATTTATTTGTGCATGTGATGGTGTAATTTGGCTTCCCGCTGTGCAAATGAGAGGATTAATTTCCATAATATAGAAATTACCAGCACAGTTGATATTCCTCTATCTCTCAGTACAAATTAGCAGCTGGGGATGACAGCAGCCAGTTTTGCCTCCTTTTCATGCTCCTTCCAAACAGCCACTGGTGAAGACACTTGCTCCAATTAAATAGCGCTGGATGCCAAATTGGTGTTATCTCCTCCTGCTCCATTTTGCTCTTTCCTTGTCTGTCTTTGAGGCTTCCAGTGTTTTCTATAAGTCATGGCTTTGACTGCCCTTCCCTGAGCAAAAGTAGAGAGGCTGCAAGGTCATTTCACCTTAAGCTGTGAATCTTGTGTGTTATACACAGGACAATGAACCCGGTGCTGAAGGAGAGGTGGAGATATTATTTCCTCTCTGAGGAAAAGAGCCAGATTTTGAGGCAGTCACATTTTAAGCCACACAAAAAAAGTACTGCAAAGGCCATCTGTTAGAGCCCTTGCAATTATTTTGGTAGATTTACAGGTGATTCAACTATATGATGGACTTAACTGAAGACACATTGAGCTCCCATAGGCTGTGAGGTAAAATCATCTTGTTATTGTGCAGCAGATCCTAGAATCACATCTGGAAACCCTTGAGCAATTCCACTGCTGGGTCTTTCAGAAAAGCCTGAAATGTTGTCTGTAAGCTGTTAGATATGAAGAGAATTGTACTTAGCATTGCACTAAGAATATCTAGTCCACTTTGGAACTTCAAGCACATTAGGAAGACTGTGCAAAGAAGGGAGATTTCTGCTCTCCCACCTTTATTCCTTAAGCCAGGTCAGCTGTGGAATTTCACTCAACTGAGAAACTTAAGGTTGCTGCTGAACTTAATTGAAGTAACTCATATAAAGCAAATTACAGGACTTGGGTTATGCTTTTTAAAATGCCAGAAGTACATAAATGTACAGAAACTTGTACATGACAACAATTCTTCAAGGACATGGATAATCAATAACACATTTTTAGAACATAGAGGTATATTGGGACATTTATCTCAACACACTGGGATGAGTTTAGGTTTCTCCACTGAACTAGGGGCATTTTTCCCAGAAGTTTCATAAAGTGCAAGAAACATTTGAATTCGGTTTTTTAGCTCTTAATTGTTCCATAAAACATCTTAAGCTCTGCATTATGCCTGTCTATAAACAGTCAAATCCAAAAGAGGGGTGAGAATTAAAGTGCTAATATAAGTTAGCATCCCCTATCCTGATAGTGCAACCACCTGGGATTCCATCCTGTTTGATGAAATAATAACTGAATGCACCAGATTAACAAAAATGCCCTTGTGATTTTTGATTTCTTTCTTGGCTGAGCATATCTACAATTATATATAAATAAAAAGGATAGTGTGATTTTAAGCTCAACTAGGAAGTAGAATAACATAATTACAGCAAGCTCTTATGTTGATCTCTGACCGGTTTTTCTTTTCCAAGTAGAAATAAAATGAGGTATTATAAACTTGGTAGAAGGAGGAAATCAGTGGTTCTTAGGAGTGACAAAGATCCCAGCCCCTTCTAAATTCATAGCACAGTGGAGACAGGAAAGTGGACCCTCAAGCTTTTGCAGATTCTTTCTTACCCCAAATTATGACTCCCAGCTTCCATCTGACCTCACCAACGATAAAAATCTGCACAAGTCCAGCTGAATGCAGTAGTCCCATAAACTTCCCTTTTCTGCAATTAAAAAAAAAAGAAAAAAAATCAAATTCTGAAGACATGAGTTCTCAGTATACACAGTTCACTAGCAGAACTCACTGTTAGTAACACTACTTGATGCCAAGTAAAATACCAGTTGCTTTTTAAAATGGCATTGAAGAATCAAAATAGTGCAAAGACTACTCCATAGTGGATTATATGTTTCTAGACTTTCTATACTTTTTTGAGCAGAAAGGTGTTCCCCAGTAGGAGCAGATACATTAAGCAGTCCTTTAACAGTGTTTTAAAGGGCTTCTTGTATAACTTCCCATAAAGCCACCAGTGCTGGGAAAAGCTGAAAGGATATGCTGACCATGGGTCAGACTCAGGTGGGAGATGGCAGCTTTTTTGAAATCACAGTATTTAGCAGTGCTACTAGTGACTAATTGCTAACAACTCCAGGCTTACTACAGTTAGGAATGTTAGCGAGTGATGCTGCACACTTAGAACCTGGAGTTCCCTCTTTCCTCCTGCTGGACTCACTAAGTGTACTAATTTCTTCAGTACATACATTTTCCCCTGAATTCTTTTCATGGGCTGTTCTAACTCATGTGGTTCAAGGTCATAATGAGTTTGATTTTTCCAGATGACTTTCAAAAATAAGCAAATGTTAAGAATAATTTGTTAACTACAGAAAATGTAAATTTTTCGTGCTTGATATAATGACATTGCATGCAATTTCCATCTTTTAATGAAATAATTTCTGAACTTGTTACAAGGAATAAAAACAGTGTTTATATCTGCCTTAATATATGTGTGTGACATTTCTACAGTAATGTGTCCAAGAGTAATCTGTCACTATGCTTAGGACTGCTATTACTAAATTCTTTACTATACAGTGATTCTCGATGGATGGAACTTGTGGAATGATTCAGAAATACTTTTATGAATGAAATGGATAGATTTACTGCTATAGAGTGGTGTCATATTATTCCTTGGGCAAACACCAATTTCTTGGTGAAAATAATTTCACTTTGAGAAGTTAAGTGCCTCAAATGGTTATGCTGAAGTTGTGATATCTATTAATAGTGTTATTTTTCTTAAATCTATTTTTAAAATGCATGAATCATCTGCATAAGAACTATCTTAAACCAATAAATTTGTGTGCCATTAGTGGAAACAAGGAAGAAGAGTCAGTCCATCCTTAGATGTCTTTATCATGAATCAGTCTCTAGAGGCTCCTATCTCTTTTCATTGATTGTGAACTATTAAATTGCTATGCTTTCTGTAGACAGCTAAACTTAACTGAGACAAATCTGCTGGTGAAGAAGCAGAAGTACTAACAAGTGACTTTGATAGAGATGGGAAAAATGAGCGTTGTTATTCATTGCTATTCATTGCACTTCAAAAGTATTGTGAATCGGTTACAAAGAACCAATTCGAGGAAAATAATACATCAGACTAAGGTGGGCAGCACTTCTGAAAGAGGGTTTATTGAACCCAGAATGCCCTGTACCCCAAAGTGAGTTCATAAACAATGTATACCATGACTGTGCCCACTGGGATACCTGCAGAGTGATTATTGTGTGCATTGTCACTCTGTGTTAGTGTCTGGCCATGACTTTGTGCAGCAACAGGGAAATGCTGTGTGTAGCTTGGAAACAGCATAACCACATTAGCAAATGAGCAGGGGCAGGCCTGCTGTATAAATATTAATGATTCAGTGTCTCTGCACTCTAAATTGCAAAGAGCTCTTCCATCTACACTTCTGGGTGGTTTGGGATGAAGCATACTCTGACTTTTGCTTTCTGCTCCAAGGGTGGTATTAAGGAAAAGAAGTAATTTTCTGAAAGAACTGTTTCAGCTAGCTTTCTTTTCCTTTGGCTTCTTCACAGCAATGTAGACAAGATTCCAAGAAACACACATCTGCTGCACTTCTATTTGCTTCAGAGGCAGTGGTGACTTATGGCAGTACTAATGACACTGAAGAAAAAACTAGGATGGTTGATGAAATGAGACATTTGTGTTTTGCATCCCCCACAGACAAATTTTGGGGAAAAAAAAGTGACTTTAGCTACTTGGTTTAAGCTCACTATTGAGCTTTATGACTAGATTTTGCTCCGGTTCTAACATTTTGAAATAGGCACAATACAAGTTGGGGGTCTATCCTAGACCTCTTTGTGCTGATATGCCCAGACACTCCTTGCTGTAAAAAGAAAATGCATTTCAGGTAAATACAGAAATGGTTTTACCACCTGAGGAACAAGACAGTCATATATAAAATGAGGAGATGACACGGACTTGTTTAGTGCTCCAATAAAAATTAACCAGCCTTTGACCAGCCTCCTTAAGAAGCACATGACACATGAAATATTTTTGAAGTTCCTATAGCAAGTCAAATGAGATTTGGATTGGTTGTTACGGAGTTTGGGGAGTTTTTTGGGTGCTTTTTTTTTCTTTTCTTTTTTTTTTCTTTTTTGTTCTTTTCTTTTTTCCTTTTATTTTTTCTTTTTCTTTCTTTTATTGTTTTATTTTTTCTTTTTTGTTATTTTCTTTTTTCATTTTCTTTTTTCTTTTTTAAATTTTTCTCTTTTTTTCTTTTTTCTTCTCCCTTTTTTCTTTTTTCTTTTTCTTTTTTCTCTTTTTTTTGTTATTTTTCTTTTTATTTTTTCTTTTTCTTTCTTTTCTTTTTTCTTTTTTGTTATTTTCTTTTCTCTTTTTATTTTTTCTTTTTTTCTTTTTTCTTTTTTGTTCTTTTCTTTTTTAATTTTTTTCTTTTTTTCAAAATTTTTTCTTTTTTATTCTTTTTTCTTTTTATTTTTCTTTCTTTTACTTTTTTTCTTTTTTGTTCCTTTCTCTTTTTCTTTTTTTTTTTAATTTTTTTCTTTTGTGTTATTTTCTTTTCTTTTTCTTTTTTCTTTTTTTTTAATTTTTTCTTTTTTGTTCTTTTCTTTTTATTTTTTCTTTCTTTCTTTTTTTTATTTTTTCATTTTTGTTCTTTTCTTTTTGTCTTTTTTTCTTTTTTTAAATTTTTTCTTTTTTATTCTTTTCTTTTTTCTTTTTCTGTTCTTTCTTTTTTTTTATTTTTTCTTTTTTTATTTTTTAAAAATTTTTTCCTTTTCTTTTTTGTTGTACCTGGAACTATATGAAAAAACAACCCTCTGAAGCAGCAGGACCTTACTCCAGGCTGATGTCATGCACTTCACGTAGGTAAATCCAGAGCAAGACAACTGGATTTTTCCACTCACATGGCCACAGAACTGAGCAGGACCTCCTTGTGTAACTTTATGAAGTTCTGCCCCTTTCTTTCCCAACGCACAGTTCTGTAGCATTTGCATTAAATGAAATATATTTTAGCTGTCAGTAGGAGTAGTTCTCTTTCTTTTAAAAGGGGTGGCCCTGGTAGGTACACTGACCACCACTCAAGGCTAACATAAAAGAGGTGAGCAAAACTTCAGTTACAGGGTGAAACAAGCTGTTGTTTAGCTCGTCTCAGTACAGATAGAGTATTTATCCAGAGACCTTTTACTACAATTATTTACATTTTCATTTCTGTACCAGTGCTCTCTTAAGTATGATCTAGTTGGTAAAAGATATCTGAGATTTTTTTCACATGTCAGATGATTTTTCTGCTCAAAAAAGCCTTCTTCTGACATTTTTTTGCAAATCTTTGTTTTCATAACATTTAAGATTTTTTTTTCATAAAAAACAGGAAAAATATTGTCTGAATTGAAGGAAATATTTTGAAAACCCTGTGTCAATTCAAGTGCTTTTTACTTTTATTGTGTTTATTTTATGAGATGCTCATAGCTAAGATTTTTTTTCTATGCTTTTCCAAGGCTTGTTATAATTGCTGATAAGATTGTGACAGTGTTGCTTACCAGTAGGCTGAGAATTCTCACCAGCAAAAACTGAAAGAAATGAAGCCTCAAATATATATATGTCAATGTTCACATGCAAACAATTTTTGCCTGGAAACCTAGAAATTGACAATATACTGTAGAGAATTGCATCTGTCCTTTTCAAATTTTCTGCCTTCAGAAGATCTGTGAAAGCTCTGGAAAACTTTTAGATTGTAATATCATGTGAGAAGCAAAAAACCTAGCTTAGTACCTCTCCTCTTGGTCTGAAAGGCATGAAAAATGTTTTTGTCACAGCTATAGATAACAATACACTCCCTTTCAATCCTCAGTAGTCTGTGGTGATGGTACAAAAATCAATTTCCTCTGGAGGACCAGCTAGGGCAGTCCTTGGAATCAGTGTTTAAACATGGAGGGGTTTTGGTCTATTTGCTTCTAAGCTTTTCATTTTGAGTGTCGTCTGCACTGTTATTATCTGTTTCCAGAAAAGGGAGAATGAGTTGTGAAAGAGGTGGTGATGCTTTTTATATTAATATAATAATTTAGAGTTATAAATTATTTTTAAAAGTGTTTGACAATCTTCTGTGGTACATACATAGTTCCTACTATCATAGAAAACCCTTTATATATTCTGGAGACAGAAGGGGTGCTACTTTCCAATTTATACATGCTTTAGTTTGAAATACAATCTACAGGTTAAGCCAAATAAAGGCTAGCATCAGAGTTTAGAGGCTACAGGATCAGAACTATGCTGCTTATGTTACAGATTAGGCCTTTAGTTTGCATAAAATCTATGCTTCTCTGTTTCTCATAAGAGACAGCTTTAAACCTGACAATATCATGTTGAGAATCACCAGGTGGAGTTATTGCACACATTTTAGAGATTATTTTTCTGACTACATAAGCATTGTTAAAGACAGTTACATCAGTTTTCATTTTGTGAATTAATTTCTGACTGTAGGGTGCATCATAAATCATGGGGGATGCTATTTTCCATTCTTATGCTCCCTGTCTAGAGACTTTCCTCTTAGTCCCTGTGAAGCAAACTCTTATATTTGGTCTCAGTGTCTTAAGAAAACTGTCTGCATGTTGTTTATCTTCTCCATTTTAGGACTGTGTATACAGCATAAGCAAACACTTTGCACAATATATAAACCTGATCTTTGCATGACATAACTTTGTAAAGGTGAGGAAACAATGCAGGTAAAGGATGAGATGTGTTACTGTTGGGTGAGTTTGAGTCATTCCTGTTAAGCGTGGAAGAGGAGTCAGAATGATCAGGTATCAAGGGAAGTTGCCTCTTTAGAAAGTGCTGCAGGTGGAGACATGAGTAGTATTGTGCAGAGATAAGGAAACAGAAGGCATGCTGGTTGTATGTAATGCAGGTGAGAAACAGGCTGAGGTCCCTGGGGTATAGGACAGACAGGTAGGTAAAAAATACATTTGCAGGGAGAGTTCTGACCTGGCTAGGGTTCCTTCTGCTCACCAGAGAGCAACACAGGGTGAGTGAGAATGACAGGTATCTGTCACCATCAGGCTCCCTGCTAGGGGGAAACAGTAGCTGTATGTATCTTAATCTAATGAAGGCATATTGATTAACTGGGAATCTGCATGCACAGCTATAGCTATTCAGTCTGATTGTCAGTAAGATGATGTGAATGCCTACTTTAAATGTTAAAATATTCTTTAGATTTGAATCACATGTTTCCTTTGCTCTTTGGAGTCAATCCACTGAGATCTCCTACTCATAGGCAGAGTGATCTTTCAAAGTCAAGTTGGCATTTGAACAGCACTTAATATCTGTCTCCCTAAAAATCTAGACTAAATATCCATTAAATGAAGGCACCCAACATCACTCTCTAAGCTGGTGTAACAGCTACAAATACATAAGTATTAATTTAAGAATTAAGGAAGAATTAATAGGAATTAACTGATGGCTTACTGCGGTATTGTGGGGGAATTATGATGTCTATCTACTTCGCAAACAAAAACAAAAAATTAACAAATTAATAATCAAGAAGAAGATAAAGCTAAGTAACTCTCTGAAGAGCTTAGCACTGGATGTGCTTTCTCTGCCACCTTAAATCACTATAGAGGACAGGATGGTTAGGTATTAGCATAGATTTGCTGAGAGAAACTGCTGTATGATATGCAAGAGGTCAGTCTTGAGGATCACACTAATCTTCTCTTTCAGCTTATAAATCCACTAAATGGCCTATTGGAGAGAAACAAATCCACCACTTCTATAAAGGAAAACCTCTCAAGGAAGGGTGGTTCAAGCACCAGTACTATTCTGTATTAAGATACTGAGCTCTACAGAAAACTGCATCGAAGTCCTAAATACAGACATCCTGGAGACACATGGAGGTGCATATCCTGTGTAACATGCAATTTTATAGACCACAGAAAGTTGAATTTTACGGGGTGAGCAGTAGAGACTGAAACCAAACAGTGGGTCAGATCATAACACTCCATATATTCACCCAATCACTTATTAATAGGCAGGCAGTTCGGGAAATGCTGGCCCCTAATGTTCATGTGTGCATTATGTATTCCGGACAGAATGCCCCATATCTCACTGAGATAAAATAAGAGGGGCTTATATTCCTTATAGCATATTGAGTTAGAGACATGTTGGATGTTGTCGCTTTTGAAACACAAGCTCATTACTGAGCTTTAAAGTGTACAACCTGACAGGGAATGATTCCATATGGCACTCGCCAGACTGGGCTGATAGACACAAAAAAAAAAGAGAAAGTGTCCTAAGAAACACTTGAGGATTTGATTCCCACTGTGCCTTTCTAACACTGATGTTTGTGCATCTTTCTTCCCTTCTCTTTGTGCTTTTCTCAGATGATGTTTTATTGTCCTTCTGTTGTTAAAATGATATTGCAAGAGATTACCTATTATGAAGCTGGAGGAAGAGATATTGCCAATGGCTTCTGTCACTTACCTTTCTAGGAGTTAAGGCTACTGAAATAAAGATTAAGGGCAGGGGGAGAAGAGGGTAACAGGGTAGAGAAAACAGCTAACTGGAAAAAATGACAGACCTCTGTCTAGGAGGATTCTCTGAGAATCCAAGGAAGATGCTAGTCAAATAAGTGATTATTGTCCCTTTTGAAACATGTATGTTTGTATATAATTAGGTGTGCAAGCTGGCAAATGTCTTACAAGATATGCTGTGTGATCTGAATCATCACTAATGATATTTTATATTATTACTATGAATGCAAGGAATGTTAATATCTCTGCCTATTTACCTTCCAATATATTTTCTAGCAGCAACTTCTCATAGATGTATGTGGAAAGGAGAAGGAACTTCTGCTAATTCCGCTGAAGAATGCTCTATGATGATATAATTTCACTAGGAAATTCTTTGATTTCTTGCTGGGATGTAGATATGCAATAGAATGTCTTTGGTCTCCCTGCATTTTATTAGAGGTTTTTGCTGTAATTATTTTTCACTTCTAAGGGAGAAAAAAGTTGCACTATAACCATCAGACTGGTTAATGTGCATGCCTATATTCTGCTTTTGGAAATTCCTTGTGCATGAGAGGTGTTTTTACAGAATCACAGAATATTCTGAGTTTGAAGGGACCTGTAAGTTCAAGTAAGATGACACAAGCAGGTCCTTCTGTGTACTCCTAATGTATGTACTCCTAAGAGGCACGTGGAATATCATCAGCAGGTCTGTTCTTGGATTTTTTTCTGCTTTTGAAGGATGACAAATTAGTGAAATTTAAATTTCTGGTTTAAGATTATGATTTCTACTGACATTAGCCATGCCTAACAATTAACTCTAATCTCTAAATGATTTGGGGCTCTGCGGTTGCTTTCGAAGCTTGAAGGGTTCATCTGTGATACCAGCTTGTGTGTACCATGTAAGAATGAGTAATTGTAGGAGTTTGATACAATGAGCACAACCAATGATTTGTGAGGTCAGAATGATGTCAGAAAAGTATCACCAGCCGGCACAAATCTCACTAAGAATTAGTGTCATACCTGACCCTTCTTACCTGAAGTCAGGCATCAAACATTGGGCCAACTGAATGTTGCTTTTGCTTTACTGGGAACAAGATGATGTAACCTATTTCCCTCCACAACCTCTCAAACTCCTGTGTTTGCAGCTAGGCTTTAATTTCACACTTAGTATTATGAAAAATACAGTGTTGTTGTGAGGCACTGTTTTCTATCTGGGACCCAATGGCTTGTTCTAGGGGTCTGTGAATGTAAGCCTGTTGCAAATAAAGCTAAATTAGCAATGTGATATTCTCCACAGAAGCTGTAAATTAAAAAATGTGGAAAACTACTTCAGTCTAGTAAACTACTGTTAGTGAGTTCCCCATCTGCCTTTTGTGATGTGAAAGCAATCTTCCCACAGAAACTACTTATAGTTTCTCCAAATAGTTTGAAGAGATTTTCGTTTGTTGTCTTGTTATAATTGTACAGTGAAACAACCTTGGGAAACTGTAGGGGGAATGTCAAAATATAGTGAAATGCCTTTATTTTTGTGAAAAGAAAGAAAATGAATATCAGTAGATTATTAAACCCAAGGCCAAAATGAATAATCTGTGAATTTGGGTTGCCATTTCATATGCATTAGCACGGTAACAGGGAGCAACAAATGGCAGCCTTGAGTCTCGAATTGTGTGGAAGGGAATCTTTCTACTTTTCAGAGGATTAATAGGACAGTATAAAAGGCAATAACAGTGGAAACTCTCTTTAAGGCTTTTTGTCATTAGGAGGAAACATTTTTTTCTTCTGAGAAGGAAAGGTTGGTACCTTAACAAAAAGTTAATGACCCCAAATGACTACAGCAGAAATTACGTAAAGAAAGTGAGCTGTTTGTGACATTCAGGAGTAGGTGTATCAGTGATGTTTAGAGAGCAATAAAATAGTTTTTGGAATCAGAATGCAGTAAGATGAAACAAATTCATTCTGCTCTCTTCTGTTAAGAAGGAAAATCATGCATCTGGTTTCTCAAATGTTAAGAAAGGTTGACATTCCCTATATGCAGTGGAGTGGGTAGCAGAGCAGATATGGGAGTACTCTGGAGAGTGCAGACCTTCTCTGCACCTCTTTCCATAATGTGTCTTCTCTTCTCCACTTGGCCTGCAAAAGTACTTTTACAAAGCAAGCTGAATCATCTGGATCAGCAAATGGAAAACAACAACTAAGAAACAGTGGGACATAGTGTGGGGAATCTGCTGTGATCTTAAAAACCTCCACTCTGAAAAGGGACTGCAGCTCATGACAGTAATCCATGCCCTTAAACTGGCAGGAATGTATTGCCTATAATGACAGTGACATTCACTGGTCTCTGACACAGCCAACGCTATTTATGAGACATTTGTCAATACAAGCAATGCAGACTTTATGCTGAGAAGCAGGTGGCTGATGTTATGCAAACAATTATATAGTTTTACATGCTTGAGTTGTCCATTATGTCAATGAATCCTCTGTTTACCTAAGAATCTGAAGGGTCTGGCCCATGAAATGTGAATTCTGATTTAGGATATCTTGCATCACCTTACCTAAACTGATAGACCCCAGACACATGGTGAGCTAGTGCCCCTCTGGACAGGGAAAATGATACATGTTCATTTGAGCTCCATTCTTATAACATGGATGTATCTGATTTGGGTCCCTTGACTCTGTGAATTCAGTCCTGAATGCCTGGAATTTATCACAGTGGTGGGGAAAGACACTAGCAGAAACTGTAATGGCAATGAAAATGTGTTCAAGAGAAAGCTTAAATGCCCGCCTTCTAAATTAATATTTTGTCACTAAATAAAAAACAAATGCCAAACCAGCTGGACCCATTTGAAAACACCCCTCCCCAGCTAGAATCAGTAAGGCATATGGCTGATAGAGTGCCAAGCTAATCGCTTCTGATTCTGTTCAGATTCTGGCATGTCCCATTCATGTATTGGTTGCCTCAAGCTATTTAGCCCTAGGCCAAATTGCCCTAGACCTATCTGATCAATCTTCAAATTCATCTGGACTTTGTAGTAGACTCAAGGTTCATGGGGTTGGACCTGTCTGTATGACACACCATTGCAGAGATGGATATCTGCACCATGGTCCAGTACCTTTGCTCTCTGGTATCCAGTTCATGTCTTGAGCAACCCCACTGATGAGTCTGGGTCTCCGGGGACAGCTAGTCATGGATGCAGTGACAATGGCCTCAGCATGCAAACTATATTGCAAACACATTAGAAATTATGTGGCCTCCAAAAGCCACTGTCCGAAACCCTGGGAGGAAGTGAGTAAATGTTCCCTGCAGATTCATTCCATTAGTTACTAGGAGAAGACAAAGCTGTCAACAATGATATCTCCTTCCCAATTAAGCTCGGTATTACAGTCCATAAATCACAGCATGCCTTCCCTGTGGGGAAAGAAAACCTGTACAATTTCTGAAAATGCTCATAAACACACTGTGTAGGAAATAGCTATGTTTCTTTTAATAAAGCACATTCCATCATATTGCCTTAATATTGAATCATGACTAAGTCTATTAAAGAGACCAAGCAATTGTGTTACACTTTAATACCAGGTAAAGGTCAGCTAAAATGGTTTTTTTCTCTCACAGGAGACTGCTGATCATTTTGATTAGTATTGTCTTCTATCCCTTTCCCACCAAATCACAGAGAATAGGACTACAGGGACATCTATTCCCTTGTTCCAATGCAGAATCAACTCTACTTGTGTCTGTCTTCATAAAAACATTCAGTGACAGAGCTGTCTACACCTTTCCCTGGGAACTGATTCCAATGCTTTGCTACTTTAATTCAAGGAGTTTCTATTTCTGACCATCTTGATTCCCCCATGCTACAATATGAGCTTTTTGGTTCTTATTTTGGACTCTTTCAGTTAGACTCTGAATTCATCACAGAAGGCTGGTTTTTTTTTAGTTTTGTTTTATTGATTTTTTTGGGTACAGCACTCCCCCCAGCCATTAGCTGCAGTCCTAATAACTACACACACAGCTCACTGTGTGTATTGCTTACTTAGAAATGGGATATTTCAGAGTACAATAATGCAATGATGAAGAAAGATATTAGAAGGGTTTGGGAAAAAGGATATAGGACTTGGTATGCCAGATGGAGCAATTGTGATGGGTCCACAGTGCTACTGAAGGGTGCCCTATGAGTCCTAGCTTCTATAGGGATGGAGAAGAACAACTCATACAGGACAAGCTCCTACCTCTGCTCTCTGACAAGATCCAGTGTAGATGCCCCCCTCATGCAGAGGGTTTTGTATAGGAGACCCCTGTCAGTCTTGTCTTAGAAGAGTCAAATGTTCTCCCATACCCAGAATCCTTCTGCGTGCTGTTACTCAGCAGTTTACTAAATGCAGAAATGAAAATTCTGCCCTGCTTAGTGTGATAATATCAACTTCTTCATAGACTCAGGTACAGGTAGCTGTACCAACACTGATCAAAACAAACCTTCAAGTTCTCTCCCTAACTGATGAATATAGAAATAAATTAACTATGATGACATTCATTCAAACACAGGAATAAAGACAGAAGTATTTAAAATTCTTGCACCAAATAGAACTAAAGCACTGAGGAATTGGAAATGTCTAGAAAGTAAACTAGAAGCATGAAATCTTGAAACCTCTTGAGGTATTGCACATTCTATTTAAACTAGTAAAGGAGATATCCCTTATCTCAGAGGAATATATGATTAAAACATATTTCCTGTATGATCAAATTCAATCTTTTCTTACTATACACAGTGCTGTTGATAAACAGATCAAACTCTGTATTAAAAGTAAGAGGATGACAAAGGGTGCCTTTTCTTCACTGCTTGGAGACTTTTTCCAGAATTTCAGTGCTGTGAGTGTTGTAATTTTTTCCCTGCTTTGCAGTATGGATGTATTTATGGCAAATTTGCTGCCCTGTAGGATGCTTTACTTGTATGACCTTTACATGCTTACTGTTCCTGATAACATTACAGGCTGTCCTTGCTTGGGTAACTGAATCTTAAGATCAGGGTGGTTGCAGATACTAAAGAGGCAAGATCACACTTATTAGACCTAAGAACATAAATGCATATAAATAAATCCTTTAAATTTGTTCCAGCTGACATTTTTGAACACCTCTTTTGTCCCTGCAGTTTTGAATCACCTAAATTGCTTAAAGTAGCATACCAGGTGTAATGGGAGGGCTGTGTGTATCACCAGGTGAGATGGAGGTCTCTAGTCTCTGAACTTGCTGGAGCATTTCCATCCAAATTAAAACAACTGGTTTGAGAACCTGAGATCCCATGGTATTTGTTAATTGGCAAACAGATAGTATATATTTCATTGTTTATACTGCAGCTCTACTTTGAGTTTTCAAACCTAAACTGAAAACAAAATGACCAAATAAATGTTTCTGAAAAAAGATATTTCTGAAAGAAACTGCTGTCCTTAGGCCTCTTCTGAAGGAAAAGTACACATTATGGAGTTAGACACATAATAGTAGCAATAGAGTAAGGATATTAATCGAGCAGAAACAGTGACTCAGGTTGCTTGAGGTGAAACATTTTTCTTGCATTATAAACATATTCTGTGTTATTTCTGAACAGGAAAATGGAGAGACCCTGGAAAAACAGAGAGATCATTCTGTGCAAGGTGCTGTATAGTCATTTGTTTTATTTTAGCCAGTATCTTGTGTCCACTAGCATTCCCAATAACACTGAACTTATTTCCCTCCATGAAAACCCACACTACTAGTTTTCATTTTAAAGGATGTATTTAACGTGCTATCGACAAATGCTAAGAAACCTTTGAAAGAATCTGATCTAGTTGTGGATGAACTGAAACCCATGGGCTGTCCCACACTGCAAGAGTGATTGAAAATGATAGATAGCAGTGCTTATATTTTCTGTACACCTATGTATTTTTGCACACAAATTCCAATAGCTCTCCTTACGTGCTCCAACAGAGGCTCCCTTTACACAAAAGGTAGGACCAGATTATCCTTGAAATCCTTTCCCACCCGGGCTATTCCAGGAGGACTGACACTTGCTCAGTGTCTTCAGTGCAGTTTCAATGTCAGAGCAAGCATCCCTGGATTGAGTGTGGAATGCAGGGAGTCCAGGTTTGCTTTACTGTGTATGTGGAAAGGAAAGAGGAATCCGGTGTTTATTAACAGCTCAAGATTGCTTCCCAGAGACTCAGCAGTAGAAAATAAGCAACATTATTGTCTCCAGGAGTGGTCTGTTTATGAGGTCTCCTTCCCTTTCAAGCTGTTTAAGCACAAATGAAAGAGCAGAACCTGGCCTGTAGTGAACATTGAAATCCTCTGCAGGCTCCACAAGAGTAGATAGAGCACACTGGCATTACGGGGACGTGATATACCGAGTCAAAGGAGAATAAAGATATTCTTATTTGAAACACAGGCCTGTTTAGAAATGATTCCACAAAACCCTTTAAAAGAAAGAATCCTTTATGAAGCAGTCACCCTTCAACTAATCAATGCTCAGAGGTCAGAGCCACCAGTCTCTAAAAATGCTCTCTAAAGAATTAAACTGGAGACTGTGATGGTAGAATTTTATCTTGTGCTCTGTATGTGTGTTAAATTGTTTTGCTTAGGTACACAAGCTTTAAAAATCTAATTAAATGCTACAGTCACCAAAGACTTAGGAGAGGGATGGGTGTTGACCCTTCTTTAAAAGAAATGTTAAGACAGGAATTCTTCACTAGTGGGGAGTTTTGAAGACATTAGATCAATCTCTTTATGTTATTCTCATAATCTAACATTTGTCAAGGAAGCAGGTCTGAAATGTGATGTAACAGCTGAGATTGTTTTCCAGAAAGTTGTTATATCTTTTCTGTATAAGTGCTAGATTTCTGACATATTTTATTAGGGTTTTTTTGTTTGTTTTTTTTTAGTATTTTACCCTTTTGAAAATTAATTTTGAGTACTAACTATGCAAATAGCCTGACACAATTGAGAAATCTGTGAGGAACAAGAAAATGTGGTTCAAGTCAAGATTTGTAAACTGATTCTGTTGCAATGAAGAATTATGATCTGATTAATGAGTATGTATCTATTCAGGAGGAATTCTGGGAATCATCAATATTTAAGTTTGAATGTATCCAACCCCGGTTGTCGCATATGAGATGGACCTGTATCAGAGACATATTGCTTACTTTGATCACTCTTTTTCCTTTTATGACTGTTCTTTCTTCCTTTCAATGATAGGCTTGTACACTGTTTCTTTGCTAGCCCCAAAGCATGCTGTTTGTAGCTTGACTCCCTCCCTTCCAGTGTGTTGAGATGGTGTTTTCCAATTTTTCCAGACTTTTCTCTGGACTGTTTCTGTTGTTATTTCTTGTCTTCAAGTATTATGGCAGCTTTTGCATATCCCAAACTTTTGGGACTCTACTGTTCTAGGCACTATACAGGCAAGCAGACCGGGAAGGAGAGGGATTTTGCCATGGTTAGTTCAAATGAAATACTGAAGGAAAGCATGGAAAAGAGTATATTGGCATAAATTTCAAACAATAATGCTATGACAACACAAGGAAGAACAGTAGTGATGGTTACTGAATGTCTCAGGCGATTCAGAACCATCCTTACTGATCATGATTTTGTTCTGATTGCTTCATAACACTGATGAAGATCCAGGTTTCACTCCTATTTTGTTGCAGCCCTAATCAAGTCCTGTTGCTTTGTGGGGAACATGGCTGATAGCTACTAATTGCTGCAGTTGTCTTGGATCAGCTGGGGAGCTTAAAGTAGTAGTGTGCTCCTGGAGGTGATTTAAAACCAACAAAGTGAAACAATTAACCAAATCAAACACAACAAAGTAAAAAACAGTGGTGGAGTGAGAGGCTGTTCAGTAGGGCATCTTGACTTGTATGTGTGTTACTAGTAAGTATCTTAATTACTTATGCCCTTAACTTTGTCCTTAACTTGAGAAAATGAAAATAGCTGCTAGAAGATTTACTAGCAACAAAGAAAGTTCACATTTCCGCCTGAGACCCTCCAAAATGTTGCTTTTAAAAAGAGAAGGCGGGAAACAAACAAACAAGAAAAAAACCCCAACATATTCAAGGCAAAAAGGATGAGAACAGTCTCTTTCTCCAGCTGTAAAAGAGAATATATATACATATAACTATAATTTGCAGCTCCTAACTAGATCAGAGCAGAACATAGAAGACATTTTAGCAAGAAAGCCAAGCAGTCTGATGTGGCTTATAAAGCAAATCTTTGTGGTGCTGCACAAAGGATTTTGACATATTTGCATGTGTAAGGGTTCATTTTTTTTTAAGTGATGTCAGTAGCAGATTGTCTATGAAGGTAAAAGGAATTTTGGGGGAACAAAGTAAGATGAAAAAAGAGAGAGGATGAGACAGCAGAGAGGGAACTTAGCTCTTTCAGTAAAGGATTATTTAGCAAAGCCCCTTGGCTTTGCTATCAGTGGCCAAAACATCACTCCTTTTCAAATTTTAATGAGAGAAGCAAAATTTGAAGCTTTTCCTTTCCTCATCCTGAAACTGCAACTGAATGTGACTGTTGGTACTAAAAATATCTTGAGGTGCTGAAATGAGTTCTACCAAGTATTGTTGTATGTCTGGTAATACTCACCAGAAGTGGACTGACTTTCAGTGCATTTTCAGAGGAATTGTTGATCATTTTGCTTTAACACTGCCTCCAGAATCTGATGTTAGATCAGTGCAAATATGGGCTGGAGGATGTTATAGCAGATGCAAAGAGATGATCAGGTTTTTAATTCTGAATCTAGTCTTTAGTATCATTCATAAGCCACCTAAGCTAGGGACTTAAACTTCTGAGAAGGTATTTAGGATGATATTAAGAATATTTTCTTCTGTACTATTAGGAAAGGTATTGGGGGTAGGGGAAGGAAATTTTTTAACATAATTGAGTTAAATGTTAAACTGAATAGATTTAATATGTGCCTTGAGGAATAAAGCTTTTGTGTTTTCAAGGATGGAAAGAGGGTTTTTTTGTTGTGGTGTTCTGTTTCTTTTTTTTTGTTTGTTTGTTTGTTTTGTTGGGTTTTTTTTGTTTGTTTGGGTTTTTTTGTTTGTTTGTTTTTTTGTTTTTTTTTTTTTGTAAAGGAACAAATTCTGCCTAGATTCCATCACTGAAAGAAAATTCAGTTGAGTGGTTCTGATCTCTGAGAAGCAAAAAGAAACCTTAAGAATTCGGCAAACAAGCAGAACACTTTGGATGTAACCTTGAAAACAATGTTGAAAACTATGAATGACATTATTTGCACTGAAAAAAGTTCATGATCTGTAAATGCATGAAGAATCCTGTATTTTAATACAAAAATGTGTAGTTTAAAGTCATGTTTTTCTTGTAGGTTTTTAAATCTAGGAGAGCATGAAACACAGGTGTCTTTCAGAAGAGAAACTGTAGCTGACAAAAAAATTGGTGTCCAATTCAACATTCAAGCCATTTTCTCGGGGCATATTGCATGTAACCTCATCAAGCCTGCTGAGTATCATTTACACACACTGTGTAAATCCCTGGGTAATACAAAGGACCTGAATCACATTTCTAGAATTAGGGGCTGAACAAGGAGAGAACTTGGACAGGGTCCCGGTAGAATGGGGAGAACCTCATAAAACCAGTTTAAGTTGGGGGTCTCTCTGCCTTGGAGGAGGAGGAATGATGCTGAACCTGAAATGTATTCATAGAAGCTGTTCAGAAAAAAAGGCCTCCAGTAACAAATTAATTTCTAGCCATCAGGATTTTATTGAAAACTGGGACACATTTTCCATAAATACCATAAACTACAAATATTCTGATCAGCTCTCAGTAATTAAAAAAATAAGATCCCAATTTATCTTTTATTAGACATTAAAGATGATGCCATATGTTGGGACCTAAGTAATTTCTCCAAGATTTGCAGTGAAGGCATTTGATCAGTGATTTGGAGATGGCCTCTTGTGGTGTATGTCTTCCTCAATTACCTGAAGCAGTACATAACTTTTGATGCAGTACATGCCTGCTAAATGACTAGCCAGACTGTTAATTGCTCTTACTTATTACCAAAGGCTGATGGCTCTGTGCTATGTTAGGAAGATAATAAATATGTGGAACCTGTCTATTGCCTTTTTTCATCAGCCCAAAGAAACCATAAAATGTAACCATTCTAAGGTGTAACAGTTTTCTGCCATGAAGGGACAAAGGATCCAACATGACACAACAGAAATGCATGCTGAGGGGAAGCACAGGGCCCAGTTTAGCAGCCCAAAGGGTCAGGTTGGCCAGAGAATCCAACGTTTCCTAGAGGTAAGGAAAAGGGTGTTTCTCTCTTCCCGGACTCTGTAAGGCTGTGCTCTGACCTGGTATCTATACTCAAAAAAAAGTTGTAGAAATACAATGCACTATATAAACAAATTCATCTATGTGAATTTTGAATGTATCCAATTTTGAGGCTTTCTTACTTCATCAGTAAGGTTTCCCAACCTGCTTGCTGTAGGAACCGATGCTCTCCGCAGCAGTGCTATAACATACTGCTTTTCGGCAAGAGAAGGAAAAATCTCGGATGGGATCAATTTTGCAAATGACAGACTTCTAAAAAATGCTATAGAGTGTAGTATAGAAACAAAATAACAGTGAAAAGTCAAACACAAGAACAGAGTCCTAGAAGCTCTGATGTGTCATTGATGCAAATGACTAGAAGCTCCAAGGCTTAAGGAAATTAAAATGTCATGCTTCAGTTCAGTTGTAATGCTTAAAGGTACGTTTATTTCCCACTATTTATTCATGCAATCTTTAATATGCTCGCAAATGTCAAGGTAAGTGCTATTCTTGTTCATTAAAACATTTTTTGGATCAATGCTTTCATGATGTGCAAGGAGAAAACAATCTTCTCTATTATTTTCTGTTTTGACAGACAAATTATCTTACCTATACCTTGAAAGAGATTTGGTGATAACAGAAATATCTCTTTTACCACATACTAAATATTCATTAGCAGATCTGAGCAGTCAGTGTTTTCTCATGAGACAAACCCTTATTAGAGCAATAATTACAGTGGGAAATATGAGATATGCAGTCACTTCTTAGTTTACTTCATCTGTCTTTTCAAACTGTTATGCTCAGATCCTGATAGTTGTATGGCAGACCCTCTTTATTATTTCCATTTTCTTTAAGCTGAGTGAAGACCAGGTCTTTCACAAGAAAAATCACTGCTTTGATCTCTTATTTCCAAGTTATGAAGTCCACACAAAAATTATTTTTTACAGTTAGGTCTCAATTTAGCTAGCAAAAGTTGTATTTTGGCAAAAATACCAGACAAACCATTCCAAGCTTCCCAAGATAATAATCAATATTATTTGCACACATAAAGCTTTTGGTATCAATTAAAGAGCGTGACGACTTGGTTCATTTCGTAGCCCTGGTTAATAGCCCTTGTATCAACTTTTGAAGATTTCTGCAGAAAGTTTTCTTGAACTAAAGTGTTTGGGTGCAATTAACTGCGATTTTTTCATCATTCTGCCAGTAGTAAATTGAGCCACCTAAGGAATATTTACTTACATCTTATTATATATCACCTTTACTGGGAAGAATTATCAGAACTGTTCTGACAAAGCTTTTGCTTGTATAATACCTACATCATTACATAATGCCAATCAACATTAATGAATGAATCCTCACAGCAGCCTTGGTAGAGACTTCTAATGCAGCTGGGGAAGTTGAGGTGCAGAGCTATTGTTTTGCTCAATGCCAGAAAAGTAACTGTTGCATACTAGGGTAGATTTTTTTCTCTGTAGTGCTTCCCAAAGCTGATTTACCCACAAGAGGATCCTTTGTCTCATGCACATCCAAGAGTGCAATCAAATAATGCTCTGAGCAACTAGTTCTATGATGCACAAATATGGTGTACAAGGGTCAGGAAAATAGCCAGAGAGATGTTAATTCTAGAAGACTTATCTCTTCAGGAAAAATATCCTCTTAGAACAATTATGATTTGTCAAAGTCAAAGCAGTTACTCTACTAAAAATGAGTGAAGGAATGAGGTCTCTGATTCACTGAATGATTATTTGTTTCTGGGGAAAAAAAAAAATCTGTGACTGACTGATGACTGATAAACCTAAGTTGGATTCCTAAAGGCTGAAACATTCCCTTTTTTATTTTTATTTTCTTAAGGCCATGCTAGAAAATAAGAAAAAAAGTAAATATGCAAAGGGGGTTACTTTTTAATTAAATTAGGGTTAATATTTGAGCCTTCTCTAAATGCTACTAAATTTCACAGGAGTTATTGGTGGACCTCCATGGGGGGATGGCCTGCCTCACCGTTGTCTGCACCACAGGCCTCAGGGGAATTTCGCACATTGTCACTCCTCTCTGGCTACAGTGCCCGTTGTGCATGGTGCATGAAAATTTATTAAAAAAAAATGATAGCAACATCTATTTTTAAAACTCCTCTCAAGAAAACCATTTGGAGGGAAAGAAGGCTAAGGATAGCAATTTGAGTTCAGCTGTACTTTGGAAACTAGAAATTTTGCTCAATAAATCACAAAGGTTTCAAGTGGCCATCTCAAACTACTCCTCATTTCTTTAAGTCAGACTCATCTTTTGTATTTTAGTTAACTATTTACCATAACAACATGTACGTCCCACTCTCTTTAATGAATTAGCCATTTTCCCCTCTAATTTTCAACTGACTTAATGTATGATGCTTCATTTTTAATCTTCTTGCCAGCTCTGTCTTTAATTCACCTCTCTCTTCTCTGGATCCAGTGAGGTATCTTTTTCTTTTTTTTCAGTGCTGGAGTTTTGAAAATTATTCCATGCATATGAATATTGAGCTCTATTGAGATATAGTAGTTATTCTGAGCAGCTGATTGTGAAACTTTAGCTCTGATCTATGGCACTATGAGTATTATTGTATTATAATACGGACAAACCTTTTTTTAGATATATTGAATTCGTTGCGTAAAATTCACTGTAAACCTCAGCTCAGATCTCAAAAGCTAATGAATTGTAAGATGAAATATTGTAAGTTATTATTGAAGGATTAGATAACAAAGCACAGAACATCATTGTGCCATTGTCTAAGGCTGTGTTATGTCTTGAATACTGAACACACTTCTGGCCATCTCATCTTAAAGGATTTAACAGTGTGAGGAAAAGTACAGAGAAGGGCAAAAAGGCAGATCAAAAAAATGGAATAGCTTACATAGACCAAGCGTTGAGTAGAATAAATAGAAAAGAATTTCAGAGTATATGGTAGGAATCCATGAAGTATAATAGGAAAAATATACACAGAATGTGTATTCACCTTCCTACAACACAATAACTAGGAACCACTACAATCATAAGGTAACCAGATTAAGCAAACAAGGATTACCTTTTCACCACAGAGACTGACTGAATTGGAGAATATATTGGTGAAGCATGTCCAGAGGACAATGGAAAAAAATGGATTTGAAAGGGGAGAAAAGGAACTCATGGAAAAAATCTCTTCAGAATGCATTTTTACTTAACTGTTGTGACACAGGCCAGGTTTGGCTCCTAAAAAGTGCTCTGTTTCTAGTAGGAAATACTTCCTGCAGTATACTGAGTTGTTGTTCCTGTTCCTCAGTGTTGGGATGAAATGAAGGCAAACATGGAACTCAATTAAGGTCAATAGCAAAGTTATTAAGGCTGCAGTGATAAGAGGAAACAAAAGTAGAAATGGCTTTTCAAAGACCCTTTTATTTAGTTTTTAATACAAGCCAACTTTAAAAAAACCTCAGACCATGAAGCATCAGCTCACTTTGTCTTCAAAATGCAACCTGACACCGACGTTTTTAACATGACTTTGGCCTCTTTCTCAGATCACCAAGCTTTCCAGCATTTTTCAGTACTGCAATCCATATTGATTTCCTTCTGGTTTTTATAAGGTCACTAAAAGAGAGTATCACAATATCATAGCCCCCATGCATAATTCAGCATTTGTTGACACAGAAGGCAGCTAAATAAAGGCAATTTGATTGCTTTTAGAAGAAATTCATAGAGACCTTATTTATAAAACTAGTGGATAAAATTCCCCTTCTATTTGTCTTAGATAAGAATAAATAAAAGGAAAATTATTTTAAACCAGTTCATCTATTTGAACTATTACACTTGCACCGTAGTATTTTTTTTCTGTCTTTTCCCAAAGTCTTTCTTGAAGATGATTATAAATTTGTTACAATATTTTTTTAACTTGAGGAGAGATCTTTCATATTTATCAGTCTAGCACAAAAAGAACAATATGATCCATAATATTTTATGGAGGTTTGAATAATGAGGGGGTTTCTTCCTTAGATAGCTATTAAGAATGACAAAATCCTGGAAAAAAAATCTCTTTCAAAACAAAACAACAACCTGAGAATCTGCTCATTGACTGGAGAAATTCCTCCATGCTGTAAATAAAATAATGAAATGGTTCTACTCTAAATCCTTGAGAAATTTGGTCCTCTTTCAGCTGCATCTCTACTGCTAATTAAGCTGTTTCAGTTGGACTGAAGGCCTCTAGTTCCAAAAATTTGAGTCTCAGAAGCTGAATCTTCATATGGAATTGCCTGTTTAAGGCACCAAAAAACCTGAGTCGCCAGACTGCTCTGAGGAACTGCATGCAGCATGACTTAATTACAGCAACCCAAACACACAAGCATATTCTCACCTTTTAGTACCACAGACAGTCAGGTTCCAGCAGCCAGGAGCTTTCTAGATTATGTTTGCATTTACCATTTATTACAGAAACAGCTTATGCTTTGACAGAGGCAGGTATGGTAACAGAAACATACTGCAGTTAAAAATGTTTCATTAGAGACTCATTAAGTCTTCTGAATTAATACCACAAATAGTTATAAAAGGTCTACCATTTGGATGATTATCAAATTTGGGCAGGAGGCCCGAATCAGAAATCAACTATAGGTTGGTCCTGTTCTAGTATGGGAAAGAATCCCTGTAAAATGGCAGTAAAAGTGCAAAATATGAAGATATGCTGGGAAGGCACTGATATCCCATGCTCCCTCCCACAGGAATCTTGACTCTTGTTTTACTTTATGATACCAAGCCTTTAGTAGAGTAGAACTGCGTTGTTTTCCTTCACATCTGTGTTTTCAGCTCTTACCTTGAACTCTGGCTAAAAGAAATTTGAATTCACAGTATGCTGCAACAAAGGTACAAGAAAACAGCTGCTTGTATTTTCCTGGAACCTGTGAAATAAGGCAATTTCTAGTGCATTTGGAAGGGAAGCTCAGAACTCCGTTCCTCAATACTTATCTTTTTCTTCCTTCCTAGTTCTTTCCAAACAGTTTTATTAATTAGTTATTACATGGGCCCCTTGGGAATTCCGATTAAGCCAACCACTTATGCAAAAATCAATCTTTGAATGGCAGGCTTTGTTAATCTTCCAAATCCAATTTCCATTTCTCACATTCCAGGTTTATTGATTAAACTTCAAAATTCTAGAATCATCTGTCAAGCTTACTGAATTAGTCTGTGTCTAATAACTTAATTGCTTTCAAAAACAGATGTGCTACTTCCACTGAACACTAAAATTTTGTTAGAGACATCTAAGAAAATGGCAGAACACACACACACAGAGATATTCAGAAACATTTCACTACCTAAACTTTCACACAGAACTGCAGTGAGACTGTGAGTATGAAGGGATGAAAGGGTAGGCAGACTGCATGGTGTAAGTGAGCCAAGTAAGGTCCTGTTTCTGTGTTTTGCCACAGGAAAGTTTCAGTCAGACTTTGAGGTGAGCAACAGATACTTTCTTATGAAGAAACTTTACCATAGCCCTAAATGAAGTAGGTTGCTGTCATACTTGGCATTGGGGAGCCATAACAAAATCTAATTTCTCCTCTGGAAAAAAAAAAAAGGTGTTTAAATGGATAAAAGTGGCAGAAATACACAAAAAATGACAGGGGAAAATGGCTTGTCTGTAATTATATAAACAAAAAATATTGAAATACAAATCCTTTTCTACTTATTAGGAAGGGATGAAAAAACTCGTGAGCTGTCTATTGGATTTCAAAATTACCTATAAATTAATCAAGTACCTGAAATCCATTATACATTACCAAAAGCATTAGTTAATTAGATTAGTTAAACTGAGACTTATTGGAATAACTGAAGTCACTGGCATAGTTAATATTAGTGAGAAGAGTTTATTCAGGAGGAAGAAAGAGGGAGAGTGTGAACCTGTGTGTGTCAAGCAATTCCGTGAAGATATTTAGTCTACAGTCATCTTCCTAGCACAAGGTAGACCTGATGAAAAAGTCTGGGTGATAAGGAACCACAAAAGCCCTACTAGCACTGTTATGGTGGGCATTTACTTTGAACCATCAAAACAAAATCAGGTAAAAGGTATCTTTGTGAACAGCTGAAAGGTAAAGCAGAATTCCGGACTTCCTGTTAACAAGAATTTGTGACTACCTAGACATCTGCAGGGAAAGAAGACAATTTTCGTACAGAAGGTAGACGAACTGTTAAAAGAAGACTTTGTAGGTTTCATTCTGATCAAGTGATGATAACTCATTAAGGTTATTAGGGAAGAAGATAATTTGATGGAGAGGAACCAGAGAGAATGCACAGAGTTCACCCTGGTGGAAATAGGGAAGACGAATGACAAGGCCCAGTGCTGTTATCCTCAGTTACTCAGTAGGTAAGATTTCCCTAGCAGCTTCTGCCTGAAAAAAATACATGTCGTCATTTATTTTGACAATAGAAAAACTTCTGATATTTTCTCATGAACCCTTTCTCAAGAGCAAGTGGGGGTTTTCTGCTGAAAGTACTACAAGGTGGATGCAGAGGTGACTGATAAAAACTTTCTCTTTGAACAGCTATCAAGGACTCTGCTGTTCTTTAAAAAGGGTAGAAATTTAATGGCAGGAAAGGAAGCTGAAATTTCAGTCTAGAAAAATATGTGGCAGTAAGTGAAGCACTAGAAAAGCTTACAAAGAGAAGGGATGGAGTGTTGTCTACTTAAAAGTCCTTAAAATCTGTGCAGAAAAGCATGTCAGAAATTATTTGAGCAGGTGTAATCTCACTGTGGTTTACCAGAAGAGACAGAGTGAGCACTTGAGGTGTTTTCCAAGCCTATAGTTGCATGATCCACTGACTTTTCAGAGGCATGCAATAGTCTGTTATTAGGTGCTTTTCTCATGTTTCCTCACCATAAAATTTGGGGTTTTACAGTTGAGAGCATTTTCACACATTCACAATGCAAATTGTTCTAAATGTTAATGTTACATTCCTGTTTCTAGGTATCTTTTGAATGACTGAGTGCAAAGAGGAGCACGAGACCAAAAAGTACAAAATACTAAATAGTAAACAGAGTATGCAATCGATTCTTCCAGTCAGAAAGGGTTCAGAATTCATAACCCTGTTCAATAATTCACAAATCAATTAAAATAACATTATTATTCTCTCTTTCCACTTAGCAGTAACAATGTGTAAAGGTCACTTGCCATCTAGTTAGGGAAAAGGCAGCAATTAACATCAGAGTAAAACCAGAATATTCATTTTCTGTTGCACAATGTAAGCGTGACATGATTTTCTACTTAGATGGAGCCTTCAGTAATAGCAGGGCTGAATTTTCACCTCACAGAGAAACTAAGAAAGAATTTGCAAAATGTTGCACTGACCCTGGAAATCTTGTAATATCCTGTATAAACAGTGGGAACCAAAGATGTCAGAGGTGATTGGAAGCCTGATTTCTGTTACCTTAAATGTCAGCAAAAATAATTCTGAAATATGAAAGGAGAGACTTTTTTTCTGCTTGGTTCACTTAGGCACCTGCAAGCTGGCATTCATGTCAGTACCCTCCTAGGATTTCAAGGACTAATGCTTTGCCTGCACGATGGGGATTCTCTCTTCCTATTACTTTTTCCTTTTATTTTCTTTTGTTTTTTTATTTTTTTTTCCCCAATAAGGATCTCTCAGTGAAATCTCTCCTACTCTTTTCTTGCTGGCCTTACAACCAGGAGGCTGTGGAGAAGGCTGAATGCACTAAGTACAAGCCACCTCTTGCTGTGTCAATCTAACTTTAAATTGATGAATCCTAGCAGCAGTCTTGAGACAACCTTGGGCTGGCATGACTGCTGCATTCTGATGAGAGCAAGTAAGTCAGGGAAGTGTTGAGATGCACCTTTTGTGCTTGCTGGCTTGGATTCCTGACACCTCTATGTTATGCTGCCTCTCTGTTACTGTGCTCTGTTACTGTGCTCCATTTCCTAGTGTTCATTTGAAGATTTTCAGCCGTTTCTGACAAGTTTATGC
Source organism: Myiotriccus ornatus (assembly GCA_036023395.1). NCBI lineage: Eukaryota > Metazoa > Chordata > Aves > Passeriformes > Tyrannidae > Myiotriccus > Myiotriccus ornatus. The sequence continues at coordinate 13,923,041 of JAYRBT010000181.1, read as the reverse complement.
CGTGTTCAATGGCTTTCTGGGGCTCCAGATAAATCTCAAAAAATAATGAGAGGAACAGTTGGTTTTTTTCCAATTATAAATGTCCTTTTCAACAAGTCATAATATTAATGTTTATGCTTTGAAATATAATAAAGCTGTTAAGGCTGCATCAAGGGCTAAATTAGATCATTGTCTGCTAAAATTATGTTGTTTAGGTAGCTGTCACTTCCAGTCTTCATCTTTCTGGTTTCAATTTACTACCACAAAATATCTTGAAAGGTGTTAACCAGTTTGTATTGACACATTTGGCCTCAAAGATACTAAGTTCCTTCTTAATTTAGGGAAATAAGGGAGGAAGAATATTTGTTAGTAATATTTATTAGTGCTGTCTGCAAGATAGAAACACTGAGACATGACCTTAGCTTTATTAACTGGTGCCAAGGAATACACATGGGTAAATTAATACAAAAAGACCACCAAAAACTTGGTTTTGTGTTCTATTAGAAAGTTTTAGAAAAATTGCAGTCCCTGTGGAACTGCAAAATGTTGGTTTTTTTCAATCCTTATTGTTTGTGTCCTGGGCATAAACTGTAATTTAGGCTTCCCCCACCCCCTCACTGTGAGAAAGCAAACTTTCAAAAAATCAGGTGTCAAACAAGACTTTCCTCCTTAATCTTCGACAAGATTTCTTTCAAAAGCAAATCAGCATGTGCTTTCTCTATGAACTCCACAATTTTCCAAATAAAGAGCTCTGAGACACTAAACTCTTCTGAAAACCTAATGTCACATTTGTCTTTTTTTTTTTCAACTGACAGATTTAACAAATGTCAAGCATTTCTGTTATTCTCATGTTAGCATACGAAGTGTGAAAATTAATTTTACTTGCTAATCGAAAGGTAATTGGTGTGGGGATAGCAACTGTCACTCCATCAGGGAGGAAAAAAAAAAAGTCTAGGTCTGCTGTGATCCTGAGAGAAGAGGTAGCATAGATGTTGTCTAGAAAAATACATCTGCAAATTAGTGGAAAAGGATATGTAAGATGAATCATATGAACCCACCAGTTGAAGTCAATGAAGGTGCAACATATATTTTCTTCTAAAAATATTCCTCTTCTAGAAAGAGATTAATGACTCTACTAACTTACATGGCGAGTGCAGAAAATAACCTAGTAACTATCCCATAGTGGATAGAATATCCACAGAGAGTGAACAGTGTTGCTAAACCAATATCTGTCCTTCCCTTACCTACTGCTGAATGAATCTCTGCATAAAATGTCAGGAAGTGTGCAATGCATCAAGAATAGTATAAAGTTTTTCTGCAATCTTTCCCTAACATATCATACTTTGCTCATTACTGAGATGTCAGTTCTTTTGATTAGTTCATGAAATTGATCTCAGTTGTGCACTATTAACTTCCTGGAAAATAAAATGGCTTTTTGCCATATAGCTTCACCCACTGAGATGGGGAGAGCTACCTTGCTTTTTGTCTCCAGACAAATTTTAATAACCCTCCTCTCCTGCAATTCTTGCAAAAATATTATCATCAGGGTTGTAGGTGGGTGCAACTATTTTCTACTACAATGCCTTGATATTTTTTACTGTATATGTGCTCCTTCTTCATCTTATATTTACACTGTAAATTATGTGGGTTAGAGATCACCTTTCTATTCTGCATTTTCATAGCACCCAGTAGCAGTCAGGACCAAAAGTAGGAGTAGTACAAAATGTTGTAATAGATCATTTAATATATGTGCACTCTTTTAAGTTATTGGAAGGTCCATCTCTTAGTAGATTTTATGGGAGAGAACAAAGTGACAAGGATGAAAGATGTAAAGAGGAAGCTGTAAAAAATTAATATAACAAGTTTTTACAAAAATATTCTCTGAGCTTTAAACAGTGTATAAATGCACAGGACAGGACATATATAGCTAGGTCTTTTAAAGTGATTAACATCTTGTGATGAATGGCTCAGACCACATTTCACTAAAGCCACAAGGGCATCTCTGCTATCTTTGTTTGGCTCTTGGTCTAACCTTATTAGTTCTAACAAAGAATAACAAAGTATACTTAACCATATATATTCAGATAAACTGAGTGTCTGTGACTAAAGGTTGTATTATTTCCCTGAACCAAAATCCTGAGGAGGACAGATCCCATCCTCATGATAGTCCATGGTGGTTTTATTGTTTAGCTCATTTGGGCCCATATTTTACCACTACTATCTTTATAACTCCCTAAATCTTATTTGGTTTATCTTTCGGGGCCATCAGCACCCAACATTACTACACAAGGGAAGTTCCTCTCCTGCATTTTTTTTTTGTTGAAATGGTCTGTTTATTTCACAGTGACTGCAGCTTAGACTGGTCTTAGTGTCAATCCTACCTGCTCAGTAGTTCTGAAAGTCAGCCCAGTGGCTTTTATCTCCTTCTTCTATCTAAACAAATAAATGTTAAGTATTTTTTTATTATTAACAACATGATATTAAGAATAAAAACTTTATTGGTTATTGTAAGAAAATTAAAAAGGCTTTGCAGAGTCACTAAGTTCAGTTATAATCTCCAGAACTAAATAGAAATTAAGATCTTTGAACTAAACTTTAAGAGCATTACTGAAATACAGAGCTATTTGGTTAGTTAGCTATATCTGATCTTGAAAAGCAGAGGCCAACAGCAGGCAGAGGTAACAAAGTGATTACAAAGAAAAAGCATATAAATACTCATATATATTATATATAATATTAAATAAAAGCTAATGGACCTAGACTAAAAATGCTCAAAATCAATTTATTTAGAAAATAATATATTGGACTGTACAATATACAATATGTTGTATATATTTATACAATTCCCTGGTACCATTAACAACATTTTAGATGAAATACTGGTTCATGTGTCTATGTTTTAAGAGGGAAACTTTCTCCTGAAAAAAAAAAAATACAAAAAATATATTACCTGAAAGGCAGTAATCAGCACAATAAATTCAACATTTCTAACCTTCCTCTTTACATGCAAATTCTTACTGTTTCCATGATATTTACTACAGAACATATTAAAAGAATATTTTTCCATTCTTATCAATGTAATTAAATTGTTGTATTACTTACAGAATAAAAAACAGAAGAAACTACAGCTGAAATAGGCACAGGAAATATAAGGTAAGAGGGCATTTAGAGAGTAAAGGACATAAAGGACTTCGTGAGAGAAGAACAGAATCCAAAATTCTTGATTGTGCCTGCCAAATTTTTGTCCATTAAATTGCACTAGTATAATTGCACAGTTTTCAGGTCTTTAACTTTGTTATTTCAGTTCTATGTCCAGTACACCAGATACAGCCTTCTGTGAAGTACTTGTAGACAAAAATGCAGTCTTGGGGGGCTTTTTGTAGAGTGAGAGGTTGTTATTTAAAAGAAAGAGGAAAAAGAAAAAAATGGTCTAGTTCAGTAAGTAGCAGGAGACATCAGAATGACCAAATGGGTACTTTTTTCCAATCTCAGAGAATGTGCTCATCTTTTGCAAGCAGGAGAGGTTTTTTTGACTAACAATGAAGATGTGATCTTGAATTTAAGCAGCTATTATGAGGTGTATGCAAGGGGCAGTATGGTTGTCATGTAGCAAGCCACTAATGCATGTGGAAATCTCAAGACAAATTTCAACACAGAGAAGTTTGTTTGAGGACACTGGGAATAATCTAATCTACTATTTCAGATTTAATTTAGTTTTAAGAAGGGTTCCTTTTACACTTGTGCTGTGTCTCTGCTGCAGTTACATGCTGAGAGTATTGCACATCACATTAGATTAAGGTCAGTTAACAGTGTTATAAGGGCTTTTTTTCCTTCTTCTGTCTCTTAGTCTCTCTTGTAAAATGACGCATCACTGCAATTTCGTGATTAAAACGCTGTGTCTTGAAGCATGATGAGAGACCTTGGTTGGCCTCCAGCTGTGATTAAGGCTATGAGTTTTGGCCTAAAGGGTCATGAGGAATCATAACTTCACTGACCCTTTAATCAGAACTGATTAAGAAGTGGTAGCTTGCTGGCTGTTTGGTACTCCATTACCTATCATGTGGAGCTTATAAGAGAGAGATATTGCTCTGTCAGCAGCTCTAGGAAAATTCAACCTTTGAAAGACTTTGTGAACAAGATTGTTCACACTGACAGGATATTCTGAGTATTTTATCTTTCAGTTAAGCAATTTGAGAGGAGGTTGTGTTTTAGAAAGTTCTTAGAATCCTATTGATGGAAAGGTGATTATTTCCAAGACATCTTTTAGACACAAGGACCTGAGATTTTGGAAAATTCTTCAGATGTTTCGTGTGGCTCACACAACTCTCTCCTTAAAGTCCTGTATAGGCAGAAGAGGAGATGGGAGCAATGGCAACAGTTTAGAATTAACTGTTCTACAAGTAGATTTAAGGGGCAATGCATATAATGGAAAAATGGGAAAATAAGTGATGGCAAATATCAGATTCATCAATTGGTGTCTCACATACCTTCATATGTCTGCTGCCTCTTGGATGAAAGTCTACTAAAATGTCAGCTGGAGAGCCCTTATTTAAATGGGGAGTAGATTTATGAAGAAGCTTGATAGTTCAACCAGGAAGTCAATTGTCAGAATGAGTGTAGAACTCACAGGAAGAGTTTCAAGTTATCTGTAGTGAAAATGATTACACTGAAATAGGAAAATAACTCCCTATCATTTTTTTGAGTTTCATAGGACAAGCTATGTCTTCTAGTTACTGAAGACTTCTTAGAGTCTTCCTCTGGTACCTAACTGGAAAACGAACATGAAGGTTTCTTTCTGGAACACTTCTGCCTCTGAGAAACGTTTTTCTTACTTCTCTTCATCACTGGTTGGGCACTGGGAGAGCGTAGATTTTGGCAAGAAAACGTTTGTCCATGTTAAGTGTGTGTGTGTGTGTGCGTGTTTGAGTGCATGCATGTATGTGCACATAGATATATATTTTATATATATGTATATATGCATATATATTTATCTAAGTGATTTAAGTCTGGCTCTGACCTTGAATATGACAGCCCAGAACACCAGAGGGGAAAGTGAAGGGATTTTGTCTATTCCTGTGGTCAAATTGGTGACCATTTTTACTCAAATGAACTGAGTAGAAAAATTCCCAACTGCTTTATTAGGGTAGGCCAATGGTAATCTGGTGGTGCATCAAAAGAAACAAAGAAATATGCGCTTTTAATGGACTTTATAATCTTCTATTGGACAGTCATTAGACGACAATTTTCGTAATATACATAGTCCAGGGCTATCTCATTTTGCTTAAAATGTCATACAGTCTTGGGTGTGTATTCTTATGCTTAATAATATATATTATAGCCTGGGAAGTTAACAGTCTTAATGTACTGGGCAATGTTTCTACAGGTTAGTGACTCCACGCCTTAAGATCTTTCAGTTCAAAAAGAAAAGAAAATGAGCCAGAAATAAGTAAATATTATATGAAAACATTAAGACTAATAAGACCACCAAATAATTACTTCGCTGGTTATTCTTGGTAGCAGTGTATTGGCAATCCCAGGAAGGGTTGGAAAATAGGAAATCTGATTATGGTAGCCATGCAGCTGGAATAATGTAAAGCTGGTGACTATGCCCACAGTGTGGCAAGACAGTAAATTAACAAGTGGGATGTCTGTTTACAACTAATGAGAGTCTACACAAGGCATTTTTGGTTTTAAAGGGGGTAACATACAGATTAGGAAATTATAACATTTGATGAATTAAAAGAGAACTACAAGAAAATGGCTGGGTAACTTAGAAGCGAACAATAAGGCTTGCGGTAGAAGATGATAGCAAAGTATATATAGATTGCACATTGTATAAGGAAGTTATCTTAGAAAAGAAAAAAAAAAAGCACAGCTTGTTGTCTGTTTTCATATTGATGGCCAGTTTAACTCCGCTACGACCTTCCTCACCCCTGTGTGATCACCTCCTTATGATGTTGGGTGTGCTATCCATTGTGCAGTCCTGAACTGAGAAATAGGGATGGCAAATCCAGCAGTGGAAAGAGGTGTGTGTCAGGACAAGACTGAGTGTGTCGTACTGCTGGAAGAAGGGCTCAAGACCAACAATAGCCAGCGGATGAGCAACTGTTCCTTGCGTCTCCAATAGTAAGATAAGGATCACTAGAGTTTCTAGGGAATAAGCAGTCCTCAGAAAGTTGAGAGTAGTTAATATGGTAATGCAGTAGAAAGACCCGGGAAAGAACAAATGGTACACAAACTTTTGATCAGTTAAACCCAGAAAGGAAATATATTAAAACCTTTCTTGTCTTTCTGAGAATGTTGGTTATGACCTGAAAGCTAACAGAGGCAGCATAGATGACAAATTCTGCAGGTCACTAAGTTAAAGTTACAGATTGATCACATAGGTTGGATGTTTTCAAGCAGTCTGGCCTTTTAAATTTAATTATAAGATATATATATTGTATTTGTCTTTAAAAGCAAAACCAAAAAAAAGTGGAGACAGAATTTTATAGATCTCCAGTTTAAACTTGATTATGAAAAAAAATGATAACCACGACGCCCCCCCAAACATACATTCAAACAAATGTATATTCAGAAAAGCCATTCTTAGCCATATAAAACTTAACAAGCAGATAAGCTGCAGTCAGCAAGGATGTATCATGAACAAAGCATAAACATATGATAATATGTGAACAGCATATGATAATATGATAAACATAGTTTTATTCTATGACATGCCTTGTGAATAGAGTGGCAAATGGCAGGTTTTTACTGCAGTAAGGTTTCTGAGTGTGTTAGATGATATTCTGAGATTCAAAACAGAGAAACATTGTCTAAATAAAATTGCTCTTAGGTGGGTAGTTATTATACAGTTGCGATATCATATGTGAAGAGTAGATATCCATTGTTAACTCTCAACAGCTATTATTTGGTATTTTATTTTCAGATTATGTCCAACAGAAAGAACATTCAAATATGTTGGTAGAAAAACATTCAGAAAACTTAAATGTATTTTGGAGTTTTTAACCTGATCAAGTGTATTGGATTAGACCACCAAATGGATTGTATAATTTCTAGTGCATTTCTTTCCTACTATTTCCTAAAAAAAGAGGAAATAATAGGAGACACACGCACAGCTAATGGGGCTCACACTACTGAAATCAGTGGGAGCCTTATTGCTGAATGTCCAGCCCTGAGAGACTTCACATGGTCTATATATAAAGTCAGGTTCAAAGCTAAAAGTCAAGCCAGCACCTTTGAATTAAGATTCCATATCTTACTTATATGTCCATGTACCTTTTCTTATATCCAGCATGATTTTTATTCCTTGGACAAATTTCCATACCTTGCTAACTCTCTTTGTCAAGAAATTTCTCATTAGAGTAGTCTTAGTTTATTCACTTTTTGCTCATTCTGCCTCCTTATCAGGGTTAACTGAACACTAAGGCTGATTTCCCACAAAGGTTCATGACAGTCACGGGATCTTCCTGGGAGAGTAGGAAGGTAAGAGAGTTTCTATGCTGCTGTTAATCCTTCTCTAGGCAATGTCAGGAGGAGTATTTGTAAGGCTTAGTGATAACATCAGAATATTTCAAAAGATTCAGCTTTTCTCCAAAATTATTTTTGCTATAGCATAATAAAGTATTTTATGCTGAAGGGAACTTAACCAGAAAGCCTACATATGAAGGAAGTGAAACCTAATTTGAAAAAAAGCAAATTATAAAACTGTCCTTATGTTTAAAAGCTGGAAATTAACTCCATGAAATAACTCCAATCATATGCAGAATGTAGACCATCTGTAATGATACTTTTTTTTTTTCTTAGATGCTATTAGGAGTAAAGACAAGTATGCAGTGTCTGGTAAGTTCTTCAAAATAATTCTCAGATAATGGTGTTGAGTCTTTCCTTATTTACAGGTACTTTTATCTCTGTGTAATTCCATAGACTTCATATGATATGAAGGTGATGAGACATCAAGTATTTTTCACCTTTCTCAGGGTGAATATTTTCACACATATTCTCTTCCTTCTCATGCAGAAGACCACTGTGGTTTCTTGTACTTAGGTGCTGAAGGAGGATATTCTAGCTGCAAACAGATATTACTTGAGCTTATTGTTCTGAAGACTAACACGAATGAATGGATACCATAAATTCTAGAGACTGTATGAAATACTCTGATATGTCTTCATCAAAATCACTTTGTTCACTGAAGGAATAGTGGAATTCTGGAAAAATGTATGCTGCTGTATTCTGTTGGTGTTCTCAGAACATTTTCTGTATCCCATGTCTTGTAGTTATTACCTAATCTTTGTCATGGATTCAATACATTGGAATGGAAGGTGGAAATAATACACATGGAGAAATGTAAGGCGAATGAAAGTAAGAAGTCCTTGAGAATTGACCTTTTCGTGATTGGCTTTGGGTTTTAGTCTCTCTTCTCTTTTTTATATTTTTATTTTTAAATTTTTTTATAATTATCAAGCCGTTAGGAGTCACGGATGCAACAAAACATTTTTTTTTTTTTTTGCTTCTGTGTGCAGTTTTATGGGTACTTTGTTTAATAACAGACTCTCACTGTGAAGATTTGTAACTAGTTCAACAGGAGCCATTTTCTGTGTTTTTTTTTTATTGTATTATCTCTATAACGTTTTCAGGCACATTTCAAGTTGACAAAACAGTATTCAGCTGACCATCAGATATTTATCTTCAGTGGAAGTGCAGAGCTTTCTTATTTTTAAGCACATTCAAGAAATAATCCTATGCTGTGATGGGGACTGTGTTCTAACTAAGATATTTTAAATGGATACTCATACTTCTATAAATTAACTTCAATGGCATTAGAGTAAATGATGCTGTTTAAGTGTGACTCAATTGATTTCTAAATGATAAATGTTAATTTTAGTTTCAAAAATTGTCCAGAGAATGTTCATTCATTTCTGCAGACATTCAGCCTGAGAAGAGAATCAACTGTATTGAGGTAAAGATAAAATTAATAAGAGATTTACAAAAAGTGCCTAAGAGCTTCAAGGACTGTGTAATTCTAAAATCATAGAAGAGATATGAAAGAACTTCCCAATCACAAAAGAAGCAGAAGTATTTATCACAACCCAGGACAATCCAGTACATTTTCAAAGGTTAAACAAAGTATCAGAAAGTCTGAGGCTACATCTGAGTAGATAAATGATTTTTTTGCATTGTTGTTTGCAATGCGAAATAGTTTGTTCAAGGAGTTACTATTTAAAGTTAAAAAAAGTTGGAGGACTTTTAATAAAACTTATTTGTCATCTGAAGATGTTTTACAACAGTTAGACACTAAGGATTGCAAAGATAAGGTTCTTTTCTCTTGTGGCATTTATGAACTTACCTATGATTTGTAAGCACTCATTAAAATGACCTAAAAGTAATGGGAAATGGAAAGTGGTGTCTACATTTAAAAATGGCTCCAGGAAGTTACCACCAAACAAATGTGACTCTAATTCTGCATTAAGTGCTAGAAACTGTAGCAAACTATAAATTTATTAGAGATGTTGATTAGCATAATGAAAGTAGTAAAGATTAAGGTGTAAGAGCAATTGGCAGAAGTTTTTCTGGGAAATGCTCAAAACTTACTGAAGTTTTTCAAAGAGAGCAAATGAATAATACATATGAGTCCAAAGGGTTAAAATTAATTTAATTTTTAGCAAAAGAAAATTAATAAATATGGAATAAAAAGGAGTAAAAAATGTTGCCATACCTTAATAACTGATTAAAATATAAGGAAGAATGAAGGCATAAAAAAGTAAGTTTTCACACTGAGTAGGTGATCTCATGGATTGCCACAAAGATCCATACTAATATCTCAAGTTTGCCATTTTCTTAGGTTGTACAGAAAAGAGATGAATAAAGATAGATCAAAAATGGCACAAATTTATTCATGAAAATCCATTTTAATGAAAAGGTAACAAGGAAGATTGCAGATATATCTCACTTAGTGACTGGGCAACAAAAGGTACTGTTGGAATTCAGTATAGATAAATGAAAAACCCTATATCTACAAAGTGAATTACTATAGCTACATATACATTAAAGGGCTATAAATGTCCTTTTACATTTCAGAAAGGAGATCTTGAAATTGTTATGAGTATTTTTCTGAAAACATCAACATGTTAAATTGGGATCCAAAAGCAAAAAATACAGTTATAATATTGAATGATTCCACCTTGTGAGCATTATTTGATAATTATTTGAGGCTGTATCTACACAAGCATTTTATTTCCTATTGTCAGGGCACTTCTGATCCTCCCAATTCTTCTCACTAACTGTACTTTGATTTATCCCATAGGGCAGTCTCAAAGAATCACAGAAACTTACTTCCTATTGGATGAAACTAAGCCTGAGCAATCTGATCTTGTTGGTGGCACCCCTGGTCATGGCAAGGGGGCTGGAACTACATTATCTTTAAAATCCCTTCCAAGCCAAGCCATTCTATGACTCTATTTCTATGATTTAGCATCCAGCTGCAGATGGTGTTAAGCCACAGGATAAGAGCAGGCCTAGTCTGCAGTAACTCCCACCTCTTCCATCATATGTATAATATGCATTCTGGTTCTTCAGTTGTACTTGACTTCTGCTGCTGTAGGACTGCACCACTGGCAAGTGTAGACATAGCATTTTTCATCCTATCTCTGAGAGGATACAACAAAGCCAGCCACTGTATAGAGAAAGATTGTGCAGAAGAGCAAGTTGGGAAAGGCTTAGCAGCTTCTGTATGAAGGTATTGAAAATATTCTACATTATAGAGAGGAATGTAGAAGACATGAAGAAGAAAGACTGAATTAGACCTGAAAAGCTGGTAGAAACTCAAAAGGGAGTCATCTAGAGAAACTTAGTTAAAACCTGCAGCTGATATTGGTAATACTCAGAGAAACCTCTCTCTCTTTGAGAACATAATGATGAAGTACATTTCAAGTCATTTGGCAAGTGACCTGTCATTATCACTATTTTCTGCAAGGAAAATTGAAATATGAAAAGGGAAAGGTGCTTGACCAAGGTCACATAGGAGGAATACAGCTACAACACAAAACCCGTCTCCTAAACTCCCTCTGTGTGCTTGCCCTGACACTCCTGGGAGTCAAAGTTTGGGCTGCACATAGTGGTGGATGAATCAGGACTTCCATTCCCCCCCTTAGCAAAGGTGTCTGAGAGATATATGACTGAGAGCCTGGTAATTGCATGGCTAATATTGAAAGGTATCAGACAGAGTAGAAGACAGGAAAAAGCCTTCATTATTTCAATTAGGAGAGTAGATCATGTATAATGAATTCAGTCAGGAAAGCTGTTCCAGTCAGAGTCAGTTTAGGTTCAGAGGAGGGTGAATAGGTACCCTTTCTGAGGGCTTATCCTGAGAGGAGATGAAATATATAATGCAGCATAGGTAAAAGAACTGCACAGATGGTGATGCACTGTTATCTATTAAGTACTGAAACTGGCATAGTTTTTTGCCAATCTCCTATTTGGAAGGGAAAGGTTGGACTCTTTTTTTTTTTTTTTAATAGGAATGAGTAATGATTTAACAATTATCCTGAGAATATTAAACTATGATGTACTAGAACTGACTGATACTGAAGAGTATGATAGGTGTGTGTCTTCCATGAGCTTTAATCCTAACTGGTGGACATCTGTACCGACACTGGAAGGTTCTTTGATTTAGCAGATAATGATGAAGTAACTGAATGCTGGAGCATAAAAAAAGTCAAGTAAGATCAAATAAAATGGACCACTTCTCTTTTCCTCATGACAGTCCAAGTAAAGGACAGGCAAAACAGAGTTAAATCTCTGGGGAGTATCAAAGGATGCAAGTTATCACAGGTCTTTCTGAAAACTGTGGCCTAATTTGATTGTGAACTATGGGGCTCTATAAAAGGTTTCTGCCAAAGCAGAGTAAGTTTCTGCTGTGACTTAAGTGTTTTTTATTGTGCTCATGCATGAGTTCTTGACTCTTCTTGTGTATATTTCTACAAAGGAAATGTATTTTTCAGGAATGGTAATAGTTTTAGAAGGTAATGCTGATGAAAAGAAGCATATTGAGGACCTATTTTCTGTAGGATTTTTTTTCCCCACACAATTTTTGTGTAGCTCTAGACACTCTCTGTGAAGCACTTTTCTTCTCACATCTTTTATGGAGTTACTGGTCTGTTTGGATTTCAATCATTTTAGAATCCTTGTCTGAGAATGTTCTTACTGAAAGATGTTGAAAAATTTGAACTCATTTGGGATCCCTTGGTTGTAGCCAGACAAAAGTCCCCTCAGGGGCACCTGACACTAACATCCAGAGACCCCACAAAGGAGCTGGATCATATCTGAGCAGCAGGACAAAGTGTCGAGTGGCCAGATATGTCTGTCCCATCTAAGCAGTCTGTCTTCTTGTTCTACAACACTCTGCATAAATATAGTTCTTTGTTTTAAAGAAATGACAAACTGATGACAGTCCATCTGAGCACAGCTGCTTTCCTCTAGCACATGTCAGTCATCACTGTACTGTATAACCAGTTCCACTAAAAAGTGTGGGAATACTCCAGAAAAAGAACTTTACCACATTATGCTAGCTTTATCTTCCCAAATTTTTTCCCCTATTTGGTAGTTTTTAAACACTAAAACAGTTATATAATAAACATGTTCATTAATAGGTTCTTAAAACAGTGATTAGACACACATTTCAAAAGAGGTACTGATGTGTAAGTTATCTCATTCTGAAACCTTCCTTCTTTAATTAAGTCTTCAGACTTTTCTTTAACACCCTAACATCCAGACTCTCACAGTCATTTGAAGCTGACAAGACTGTATGCATTTAAAATTTTTAAACTGTCTTAAAATATTGAAAGCACCAGAGGTTTCTAAGCATCCATCTATATTACCTTATGAGTGCATCATGCAAATGAAAGTCCAGAATTTTACAGATTTGTCACAGCATTCCATGAGGTGTTTTGAGGAAAGCAAATTTTTAAAAGACCCATAGTGAAAAAAAATGGATTCAGTAATGCTGGCTGATTAAACAAGTAAACAGAGCATAATTTGTTATTTTCAGACTAGCTAAAGAGGGGGTTTCCAAGGGATGTTTTAAGTGTTGTCTTCTCTCATGTGCTCTTTCCTTGTGAGTGAGACAGCTAATTAAATCCATGTTTAACAAGTAGATATTTTTTTCCCCATCTAGACACCTTGTAATTTTAGCATTAATGGAACTAACAGTGTGCCAACTGCTGCCTTTTCTACCCACTCTGTTCTTACTCCAGCTGTCCCCGTTTTGGCTGTGGGTCCTGCTAGAAAACCATTCAGCCTCTTGCACTTTCCTCAGCCCCAGAGCTGAGATTTGAATGCCCCTTGCTAACCCAGCAAGGTTTATCTATTTTCCCTGACTCTGCCAGGCAACCAGGGTAAGAGCTTGTCATGCTCCATCCTTCATTAGTAAATAGTTATTTATTTGCCTCAAGTCTTCACACTAATCACTGTGGCTGTCCTTTAAAACTTCCCATAATGTTGTTTCGGTTTGCTGGCTCTCAGCCCGTCACGCATTAGGGACAGCTGGCTGGCAATCCATCACGTTGCTTTACACACTGACACACAGCTTGACTGACGTGAGCTGACATGATCCCACACTAGGTAGCACAACATGACAGCTTAAAATATGGGAGTGGGTCACACCAGCCCTCTTAAAACTCCTTATTCAGACCCATGTTCACCTCTTTTCCTCTGTGAAGTAAAACCACCCTTGCTTCAAAAAGAGAAAAAGAAAAGAAAAATAAACCTTTGGTGCATTACAACCATTTCTGTGCTTTAGCAATGTGGAATCCAGAAGTCTGGATACTTACATGAAAATTTGGTATTACTAATCCTTCAAAAAAAAAAAAAATGCTTCTACTCTTTGTTTGATATTGGAGTTCTGGGAGGTTAAAAGCTTTCAGAACCAAGTCGGGCCACCTGGCTTAAGTTTTTGTCTTGGTACTGTCTCTGTATGACCCAAGGCTGATCACTTAGGCAAGATTTTTAAAGACATTTGGAAGCCAAGCACTAATTTGAATAATTCCTAATACCTTTAAATAATTGTAGCCTCCAAATATGTTTAGTGTTCCTTTGTTTGAATCACCTTTTTTCAAACTTCACTATCTTCTCCCCACTGCATGGGAAAAACAAACAAACAAACAAAAAAAGATTCAGTAGTATTACAGGAATAACTGAGGAAGATGGATAGAAAGTAGCACTTTTATTTTTCCCTATTCCAGTTAGGAATCCAGACTTACAATGTACTAGGAACATTCAACAGCCTTCAAAGCTTCCATACTTTTCTAAGGGTAGCATTTTGGGATTCTGGTACCATAGTTTTGGCATCTGTCATTTACTGCAGTAGTGGAGATGCTTTTACTTACAGTGTATCATGTAGCTACCAAGGCCTCTGTATTTTAGGTTCATTTCAGTCTATTCATTGAAACTTGAATTGCATGGTATTCTGCAGGTGTTTTTCTCTTTTTTGTTTTTTGTTTGTTTGCTTGTTTCTTTTGTTGGTTTGGGTTTTTTGGTGTGGTTTTTTTTGTGCCTTTTTTCCCTGTTGTTTTGTTTTGTTTTGGTTTTGTTTTAAAGAGTCTGGTAGTGTTACCTAATGATAGGAAAGTCTCTTTCTTTTACAGATAGTCTCTCTATTCCTCTTCTTCACTTCTAGCCAACATAAACTTCAGTTTTTTAAGTATCATCCTCTCTTTCAAAGCCAAGAAAGGTCATTCAGTCCTTCTTATCTCTAATCACACACCCACTGAGTTTTCCCTCAGTTTTCTACCTCCCATTTAAACACAGTCCTGAATATGCAAGAAAAGAAAAAATATTTCCCTGGTGACAACTGTGATAAATGTTCACTCATTACTTTCATGTATAATTAAACTATTTTCTTAATTGTATCCAACTAATTTTTTTTTTTCATTTAATGTAAGACACTTTCAACAAGAGAAGTTTCTCAGAATTATGAAGGACTGAAATCACACTTCTTCTGTTTCACACTGAAACTAGAAGGGAAAGTTCAGAAGGGTATACCTGAAACAAAACTAAGGTGAATCCAGAAGGAAAATACCCTTTGGTATTCAAAGCTCACTTACAGCCTAGGTCCTACCACTTTTTAAATTTGTGCATAAACAGACACTTTGACAAAGCTACTGATAAGAGGAGTATAAATCATACCTAATAATTGAATGCAGCTTTCATGCATCTAGAATTTGGGGTCACATCTGTCTGCCTTGCTACATCTGGCAGAGTGCAATAATTAGGTTCTCTCATGAAAATGAGAAATACAAAAAAATGTGTTTGCAGAGTTTGTTATCCGTTCAAGAAATTTCAGATCTATTTTTAATTGATGTAAATAACAGCTCTGCTGAAGCCAGATGAACTCTGCTGGTAGATGCCTGCAGGGAGCTTGTCCTTGCATTCCCAGGTCAGGTTTGTCAAGAGTTTTGTGACTCACTGTTTTTTTGCTTTGATAATCTCCAAAACATTTGTTACAATTTGTCTTGGTGGGAAGGTTTCTTCACTCTAATTTGATTTCAAGTTTTTTAAAATAAAAGGTAGTTAAAGCTGAAAGAAAATTTAAAACACATTTGTTTACACAAATAATGATATTTTTCACTGAAAACATCAAAATTATTTAGTTCTAGTCTAAAACATTCCCTCACAATTAGCACTGTCTAATTCTGTTCAAAGACAAAAAACCTCTGTCTGCATCTAATATATTTATAGAGAGTGGGAGAGTATGTTTTCAACTTATAAAAACCCACAGAGCTTCTTCGCTCTGAGTAAGCCAAATACTAAAAGAAGCAGCAACAAACGTATCTTTTTCCGGCTTTTTGCACATAGTTGCATTTCTTGAATACAAAGTTAAATGCAGTGCAGCTGCTGTTTGTCCCTTACCTTTCCACACCCTGTGGAACTGTGTCAGATGACTTGATGGTCTGTGGAGAAAGCAGCTACACTAGATTGACCAATGGAAGGATTTTGCCCTCATTCATCTGTTTTTAAAGAATGGTGTCCAAGGTTGAGGATGAGCGTTTCCTAATGTAAGGGAGGAGGTCAAGACAAGGTTTTTATTTGCTTTCATAGAATCAAGCCTAGAAATTCTTTTGTACAAATCTGTTGTGCCAAATCTACCACTATAATGCTAGGATTGATCAGGGAAAAGAAAAAAAAAAACCACAAAAAACCACCAATGGGAACTGAATTTGCAATGTTATCACGTGGGAAGGAATGCCTTCTTGACCCCAAGTTTATGTCCTGAAGAATAAAACCTGATAGAAGATGTCAGTTTTATCTTAAGCTGCAGAGCTATACGGATTATTTCAGCTGAGGATCTTAATATTGGTCTCTGCCTTCACACAAGAAATGACACTTATGTAAGGAGATAGCAAGAGCTTTAAGAATTAAAATGAGCTTAAACTGCCAGCTCTGTAAAGTATGGATGCACTTTCCATCTGGATTCACACAGACACTGCTGAATTTTCCATTGTTTCTGTAACTTTTTCAAAGACCAAATGAAAACCCGAAGGCTGGATGCACCAGCTGGGTGTTTGCTGCTGTCTCTGGTGGGAGAGGGTAGCAAGGATGGGACAATTGTGGCTTCAAAGTAAAAATCCCCATTCCCAATAAGAGAGTTTGTTGCTCTGTACCCCCAGTGTCTCTGACACCTATGAGAGCTCTGTGCTTTTTCAAGGCTCTGGTGCAGATAAAGGTGGTGTCAGGGTTGTGGCAATTTCCATCTTGGAGGTCTTCCTCTTGCGTGCAGCCAAAGGTTGATCTCCAGAAATCCTTGGCAGATTTATATCCTCTCTCAGTTGGTGGAAGTGGACAAGGGGACAGACTAGGGTGAGTGTGAGTGGAGCTGTAATTTGGGTTAGTTTTCTTCCCTCTGCCGAACTGGAACTAAGTGGTGGGTTTCTGATTTATTGGTGAGATAGCTGGATAGGCATGGCATGTATGCAGGGTTTTTTTCTGTGGGTAGTGGTGGATAAAACAACAACAAAAAAAAAGAAGATGAAGACAGAAAGCTATGAGCTTCCTGTTCCTCTCAGTGCAATAAAATGTTTTTGTGTAAGCGATATATGTAAGTGATATCTGGATATGGATATAACCATGACAGAGGTTAAATGCAGGAAGCCCCATCTGCCACTCATGTCAGAGTACTGAAAATGTCATGCATTGACTTTATCCTGGCATTTAGTGAGCAGGATGAGGATGAGGGAAGAAGATGATTTATTTACCTAAGAATTGTTTTGCTTAATGCACTAATTAGTCCACTGTGGTCATTCAAGTCACCTGGGAGCAATTCCTCCACTTCCTCTGTGATGGCTGTCCAGGGAGTGAGCACCATTTCTTGCCAGGTACTTGTGGGCCTGTGGGTCTCTCATTTGGGAGGAAACAAAAGAAGAAATTAATGATTTGGAGTCTGCAAAGGACATGGGGAGCAGTGGGTGGCCATGTGGTCCCAAACAAACAACCATGGGATTTATTTTACCCAGAATGATGATAGCAGAGTCCTTTTTCTTAATTAAAACATGTGTGTTAAATCTGGAGATGCTCATAGCATGCAACTAGAGACACAGAAAAGAAGCCCAGATGGTGGGTGGCAAGGAGGGACACAGAAATGATGTTGGATGAGAAGGTGAAACCTTCAGATCAGTTGCATGGTCAGGGTATGAGCTGGCCAGGACTTTTTGACTGATTCCTAAAAGGGCTTTAGCAAGGTCTCTGAAAAGGGAAGGCTTTCCTTTACAAGGTAGTGTTGGGAGACACTAAATCTAGGAGACAACAAAAAGAGAAGTGTAAAGGTGTTACCTTGAGAAATGGTGGTCAGAGCCTGAAGTCTGGCACTATGCCTCTACCTCAGCATGTTTCAGGAAGGACCAGCCAGGAGAAGGAAATCTGCAGCAAACTGCGGGTGGTGTTTGATGGGACAAAGAAAACTTTGAAGAACATTTCCCATTAGCTTGCTGTTGGAGACCTAGGCATTGACTCTTAGTTATACGAAAGATTTTGGGGGACACTGAACACTATCCTGGATAGGAGATAATAGAGGAAATTAAGAACTGATTAAGTAACTCTCAGTTTCACATGTTCTTGTGTATTTTCTGCTGGAAATTAGGAAATATGAGAGATTTTTTAAGGAAAATGTCTGAATGTCCCAAGAAAAGAAGAAAAAAAAAAAAAACCCCACCCCCCCCCCCCCCCCCCCCCCCCCAAAAAAAAAAAAAGGAGAAAAAAAAAATGTTGGCAATCATGGCTTTTTCTAGGCAGTTTTAGGTACCTGCAGTAAAATACTTTCTCAATGATAATCACAGTTGGTTGCTTGACTAGGTGGAACTTTTTTTATCAGTCCAAAATTCCAGCTTTAGCAACTTTTTCAGTTTGTTATGACCGTGAAAGTCTTTTCTAATATAATTTTAGCAACCTTAGAGATTACTGTCTTTCCAAAACTAGGCTTTTGAAATGAAAAAAATTATCTGTGTTCAATCCTAGGAAGTCATCCATAAGATATCCAGCATAAGTTATCCTACAGTGGTATGTTGTTCAGTTATAATATGCACACTTAAAATTTCATAATGAAAGGTCTAGAAAATCTGTATATTTAGCCCATAATCTCCTAATGTTAGCATAGAATACATGTGCAGGTCAAACTGCAGTGCTCACAATTCTTTTTTTCTATTATCAAGATCTTTAAAGCTCAGTCCAAGTGTCTCTAGGAATTTAGGAATGTTGTCTTGCAATAAGTACAAACTCACCATTAAATATTGGCCTAAATTTCTTAACCTTCCCTTTTAAGTTTAAATTAGTGGTATTCATCCTCACAGTATCTTCTCAAAGATTTAAATTGTATATATTGAGAAATGTATTTTATGATAACAAAATATCACCTGAACAATAGAATTTCATAATGCAGGAATCATTTAATAGTAATTGTGGTTTAATTAGTTTAAAATTATGTAAACAGTTCATGTGTAATTATTCTTCTTTTAAATGGATTCATTCTGCATGGAATATTAAAACACTGAGCTGTCATGCACTATAGAAAAATAACATGGCTAAACACACAATGAAGCACAGTTCTTTGTAAACATTCATTAGAATATTTTAAAATGATCCAACATTTAAAAATATTAGTTACAGGAATATTCAGAAGTTATGAATTGTAAACAAACATATTTAGTAAGCTGTTGACACCTTAGATACAAAAATTCGTATCGACTGTAGATCCTAGAATAGCAGCAGAATTTTGCTTATGTTGTAGTATCTAGATGGAATCTTAGAAAGTTGGAAAGATTATAGAAACACTCCAGTGTATAATAAGAAAATTTAACAGAGAAATACATATTATAGATTAAAAAATCACCCTGTTTGTACACTTAAGACAAGTCTGTCAGTATGTCATTTATGGAATACAGATAAAACATAAAAATATATTTCATCATTACTCCTTCTCCCCTGTCAAAAAACCTCCAGAGCAAACTGCACAAATAGTGACCCCAATAGAAAGAGAAAAACTCATGTATATAAAGGGGTTTGGTTTTTTTTCAGCAGGTTAAACTCTGCTCATAGAACCAAGTTAGAATAATAAACTCTTGGGAATTACAAATAAATGAAGAAGCATTTTGAAATATGTCTTATCCCTAATTAATCATGTAATACTTAGAACAAAGAACAAATTTCTTCAAAGTTCCCAGATTTCCCTTTCATGCAAAACAAAATATTTTCTGGGTTCACTGATTCAAATACCATCCAATTTACAATTAGATTTTTCTCTTCCCATCCCACCATGCCAAATTATCAACAGCTTTGGCCTTCGGTCTATCTTTTTGGAAGGTTCTTATGAGAGTTTTTTTCTGCTTTATTTTTTTTTTTTTTTTTTCCTTTTTTTTTTTTTTTAAAAACTACTGCACTGTAGGATTTCTACACTAGTCAGGGTTTCATCTTTTGGGCTCATAGTCACCCAAACTGTCATATATTATTTGGAACTGCTGCTGGACAGCTATAGGAAAGCAATTTGTTATCCAGATGTGTCTGAGTAGAGACTTAGTAGGAGTCCTGCCAGCTTTTGGACTTGCAGTGAAAACGAAACTATGGGAGTCAATAGAAATAGTCTTATCGTCAGAGCTGAAGCAGCAACATTCCTGCCTTGCTCCACTGCTGCTCTCTGTCTGGTGATGGTATTGCTTTTCTCTCTGCCTTCTTTAACAGAGGATGCAGCTTGTTTGTTCCAAAAAGGAATACCTAAATTTCAGAGTCTGGATGGTAGCTGAGGAGATCCATCAGGTTGTTGTGGGTAGCCAGCCCAGCCACTGAGCTGCAACAGTGTTAAAATCTGATTAGTGAGAGATGCCTCTACCTGAATTAAGGGGCAATTGAGCCCTTATGATGAAGTCAACAATACAGATTTTATTTAACCATAAATGTGAGGTAGAGAGAGAGAAAGAAATAGAAAAGAGGAAAGTGGGGTGGGGGTGGAGGGGTAGGGGAGGGAGACAGATCAAGCAGAAGATAGCCACCACCTCTAAAATCAGTGACATCCTTCTTCCCCCTGGGCTTCTTGGTGATGAGAGTCCTGGAGTCATTCTTCCCGAGGTACCACCTTTACACACTCTAAATTCTGGATATCCACGGGGTGGTCTCAGATGCCCTTCCAGTAACTTGGGAATATGAGTGATGTAGGAGCAGTTGCTTCCTTTCCCACCGTTTACCACAGCGAGAATTTTTGTCCAGATGTGTTAAACAGAATGTGTTAACCAGATCTTACCTTGCCAGCCCTGGAATTAGCACCTTCCTGTCTCAAAGTCCTTCCTTCTGTGCTTATCTCAAGTTGCCACCGTGGTGGCTCATCTTATGGAAAGTTCCTTCTGTGTCTTTGACAGGCAATGGTGCTCTTTAAGTCCTTACAAATAACCATTCTTGGAAATGTTGTTACAAGTGGCAAATAAAATTTAAGAAAACTTCTTTCAGATTTCGCTAAGGGTAAATTAAGGTCAGTGAAACTATTTCTAGACTAAGCATATGATATGCACGTGTTAGCTACCACAGCTTGCTTAGTGCTGGGATATCAAATCACGCCATGTAACTTCATTACAGTTCTGGCATTACAGGTCTTTGTTAAAAGAAAAGAGCCTTTTCACTTTTGCAACATGAGAGTATTTTTATTAAATCCTTTGTGAACATTCAGGCAAATGAATGAGACTGCAAATGGAGCAGGGTAGTATTATTATTGGAGCCATATATAGAGAATTGATTTCTTAAGAATGCTCCAATTCTGTAGAAGACAGATAAAAATTAGGACCTGTTTAGCAGTCTTAGTTAAACAGGGTATTTCTTATATTTGGCATTACATTCCCTTATTTTATGGACATGTGATGTACTGTCTGGTATATATATCAGAGAGCTTCCTCAGCTGATGCAGAAAGTGACTATGATGGTTGTTTTTATTGCCAATCTCTCCTGCAGTGTCCCCTCTGCTATAAAATCAGGAAACAAATGAGGGAAATTGATGAATAGCAGATTCAGTTTATTGGCAGTTACATTTATTTTTCCATCATTTATATAAAACATGAAGTATCAATATATCAATCTTTATGTATGTGATTGTAACCATATTTTTCCAGCCTGTGCACAGTGCTTGTACTGCAGGCTCATAAGCTGTGTGGGAAAAGGCCCTCTGAGTGTTTGAATAACTCTTAGCACAATAGAGCTTAAAGGATGATTTGTGCCTTTGGGCACTACCGCCATGTAAGTACAGAACGTCTGAAATATGTTCTGAAATATGGATCTGAAAATTAGATGGGAAATACTTGTTATGTTGCACGTGTTATGATCAGCCTAATTTGTAAGTACTGATGTGGTTTGTCTTCAGGGGGACATTAGCAAATATCTGGCCTAACCAAAAATAGCTTTGGCTCAGATCTGCAGTGTTATTCAGGCACTTCCCTCCCTCTGATTTTCAAAGGCAATGGGGAGAGACTGACTAGACTGAAGTGACTACCACCATTTATACTTTTTATCAAGGGGATGATTTGGAGCATATAGGTTGCACAGTATATGCCTGCTGTAGCGGGGCTCCTCGTTGTGGCATGTAGTAAAGTAACTCAGAGAGAGGAGCTTAGCTGCAGCTGGATCCAATTGCTTACCATCAACAGATGACAAACAACTAGGAGTTTAGTCCAATTGAAATCGGTACCTGGACACTGGCTGCAGACTTAAGGGCTGAGAAACCACTGACACTCTTCTCAATTCGATTCAAATCTTAAGATTTAAATCTTAATATAAGGGAAATTTATCTTGAGTGGATGGAAGAGGGTATGGAAGGTGAGGAACAGTGACAGCTGGGTTAGGTATAACTGCCCCAAGCAGATCTGGAAAGCAGGAAGCAGCAGGACCTTGATGCTTGTTGGAGACTTTTTCAATAGCCTAGTTTAATCATGCAACTGAACTGCCTCTATAAAACTAAGCATATAATTAATTATGTGGGTCTTCTACATATCTTCTGAACACTAAAGACATCTTTGCATGCCATAAATAATTATTGATATTTCACATAAGACACACTAACCATACTCCAGGACTGAGGTGTTATTGATTTAGCCATTAGTTTTCACATTTCTTCTTTACCATTAGAAGATTTGCTGCTCACTGCATTTTATAATTATTGCACTCTTGATTTTTAAATGTTCTCAGAAACACCCCTGCCTTTCAGCTAGTAAAACAAGAGACTAGTGTGTTAGATAGGCTCTTTGGTTTTGCTTTTAATCTCATGCTTATGTTTTACTTTATCATATCTAGATATACAACATAAAGAATCATAATATATAAATATGGTTTATATAAATATATAAAATTGGCCGTATGTCTCTATGGAGGAAGATGCTATCTTTATCAGAACCTTGTGCTAGGTTCTATTTTACAACAGTGGCCTGAGAAGCTGTATAGAAATAGTGTAGCATCAGCTGTGATAAAAAAAAATCACCACCTTTCTTCTGCCATTCCCCCATTCACTTCGAATTTCAGTACTGTCTCTTTATATTACCAGGGAACAGTTCCTGTCTGCAGTTGCACACACCACACCACTGAGTGTCCAAGGAAGCATAACTGCAAGCACTTAATATAAACAGAACCTTAAATCATTGAAAAATAACAAGCTTCAGGTAGGGTTTCTGAAGAACAGGAAGTAGTTCTTCAATTCTTAAGAAATAAGCATGTATGTATTTTCACATGTGCAAATGTAGCTATGTATAGGTTTCTCAATATACCTACAATATACGTGCCATGTGTTTACTACAAAGATGAAGAAAGAGTGAACAGTAGACTACTGCTTTTTCATTCCATTCTACACATTCACTTTGTTATCCTACCTAAACAATTTACTTTCAACTCATCCCATTTTTAAACCTATATGTTGGGAATAATAATATTTGCTGGTGCATGGTGTTTATTTGGAGATACATATAGTCAGTAAAAAATCAGCTGGAAATAATATAAATAGGACAGGATATGGGGTGTGTGGATGTTGCTTTATGCTCCTTGGTTGTGTATGGCCAATCAGACTGTGCTCCCACATGGCAAGGTTGTAGAGTGAAAAAAACAAATGATGGACTTGGAGTGCTGTGTGACCTTGTTCTTTCCATCTCTGTTCTTCAATTTCTCTGCCTTTCAGAAAGAGTGTCTGGCATTTTCCCCAAATTTTAAGTGAATTTTGAGATCCTAGAAGAAAGGCACAGTCTTACAAAAGAACTCACACTGGTTGGAAAGTATACCTTGAAGCTAATCTTGGGGACATTTGAGATCAGCTTCCTTTGTGTTCTTTTAATGAATAAGAATACTGGATCGGTTTTGGAGCCATAAATTGTCATACAACTCATGGGGTTTTACCAGCTCAAATTTGTGACTTCATAAAATACTGTATCTAATAATATCCTCCATATGTAACAAAGAATAGTTGATAGGCGGACAATAGAATTGCCCCTATGCTTTATTTTCTCCCACTTTGCTCTTTTATTCTTTGGTTTTGTGTTTAGTTTTGAGCAATTTGTGGGACCTCTGATTTGACACGGGCAGAAAAAAGTAATTGGATGGTTTTTTCTCACTAGTCACCAAGACAGTGTCCAGGTGCTGCAAGGAAATATAAAAATATAAATCTCATTTAACAATAAGCATTGTTCTCCCCTTCTTACTATCTGAATGATGGTACTCCAGAGGAAGTTTGCTTCTAAAAAGTACTCAGTTCTGATTTAACTGGGTCACAGTATGACCTGTACTGCACAGATGTTACCTTGTAATGGCTTTTATGGCTCCTGGCATTTACTGCTTTAGCAGGTTGGGAGGAGGAGGGTAGGAAACATATATGCAGTAATTATCTGGCTTATTTGCATCAAGAGTGTCTTTTTAAACAAAAAGATAATCTGGTGTCTTTTTAAACAGAAAGACCACTTAAAGACAAAAAGACTTTTCCTTTAACAAAATATTAACAGAGTACTTGCAAGCCAAAAAAAAAAGTCGAGTATCTTTTCAGTTCCCAAAACAGAGACCTGAACTTATTTTCCCGCAGGTTTCTGGCAGAAATACTAGAAATTCTCGGAAGGATATCACTACTAATAGATTTTTAACATTAATATGAAATTCATTTAACAAACAGTTCTAATTATTATCTGCTTCCTCATGAGGGGAAGTGAAGGGGCAGGCACTGATCTCTTCGCTCTGATGATCACCTATCGGACATGACTGAATGGCATGAAGATGTGTCAGGAGAGGTTTGAGCTGGATATTTGGAAAATATTCTTCAACCAGAGAGTGGTCTGGCAATGGAACAGGCTTCCCAGGGAAGTGGCCGCAGCAGCAAGCCTGACAGAGTTCAAGAAGCTATTGGACAACACTCCCAGGCACGTGGTGAGACTTGGGGATGGTTCTCTGTGGGGCCAGGAGTTGGACTTGATGATCCTTGTGGGTCCCTGCCAGCTCAGGAGATTCTATGATTCTAAATATGTATTCACAAGCAGGGCGAATAAGCGTGTCAACACTGAAATCAGGGAAACTGTGATGATTGTCAGCAGCCAAAATCTTACCTTGGAAAATATGGGTACAAGATATTTAAGCAAATTAATTGTTTGCCTTATTTTTTCCCTTCACTGATACAGTCTCTTCTTAGAGTAGTCCATTTATTCAAGCTGGGATCAGCAGATAATTCCTCCTGAGCTGCTAAAGATAACTTCCTGTTATACAGCTCACATTAGTAGTATTATTTTAATAACCTAATGATTAGTTCATTCCAGTTCCTAATCTGTTCCATATGCAACAGGTTAGTCTACATTGCCTTTAAGTAAAATAATTTGAATTCCGGTCTCCAAATTTTAGTTTCAGTTATCTCTAATCAATATCAGTTACAATATTTCCTGTTTCTGAAGAGTATCAGTCATGTTTTCTGTCCAGATTTGATGTCTTTTACTAAGTGGTATGTTTTCTATGTTTATAACTATTTAAACAAGTACTTAGATTTTGTACACGATAGTATAGTGTAACCTCAAATTCACATACTAGCCCATTAATTTTGATAATTATCTACATTTCTAAAACTCAGCCATTCAGTTACTCTTATTTGTAACACAGGCAGTCTGGGGAAGAGCTGAGATATGAATATGAACCCACAGTTTTCAGTTAGGTCCTTAACTATGAAAATATCTTTTTCAAAGAAATATACCTGGAAATCTAAGTACATATGCATAAAACTATGAGAAAGAATATTTTTTCACCTTCTAGGAAAATAGGTTACAAGAGCTTTCTCAGTGTCCCCTAACCATCACAAATGTATTTCGCTGGTTTGAGAGCAAGAAGCATGAGATAAGACAAATGTGTAATTACTTCTTGACCCACTCTTCTGGGTTATACATTTTCATGAGGTGCCACGATTCATTATTTGCATTGATATGTACAGAAGGATGGGGCTGCTTAGTTGATATTCATTTATTCAACAGTCTGTAATCTATATTTAATGGAGTACCAGACTGTGGCATAATAAACCGTTTAAAAAGATAGCTGCTGCTTACACAGGGGTTATTGCTTGCATAACCTGTACTTATTTTTCATTACAAAACTAAAAGAGCAAAGCATAATTCACACAAGAAAATGAAGTTAACATTTAATGGCTTGAAAAATGATAGTGTACCATAATGCTGTGCAGTACTCTGAACACTTATAAAACAAAACAAGGGAGCAAAAAAAAAAAAAAAACAAATAAAAAGGCATTAACAGTGCACTGTGAAATATGGGAACCAAAGCAAAACAATGCATTCTAGTTTGCCAACTGCTTAGCAGGACCACTCAAAGATTGCTAATTAATCCGAAGCAAGTTACTGAGCACACACAAAGACCTTCAGTGTCACAAATGCTCAAAGTGGTTTTTTACATTTTTTCTTACATTTGTTATGTTTCCATTCTTTACATTTTTCTCCAAGGAAATAGAAGCTTTCGTGTCATGCACAGAAGTGCTGTTTGGATATCTCTGCATATAACTGTGGAAGCTATTGACAAACATGATTGCCTTAACCGAGACATCTTGCTGTAGGTCAGATACCATCCAGACCTTATTAGGATGAAAAGTCTGATTCCCAAGCTGATAGCAGAATGAGAGAGGAGTGCCCTGCTAATGAGCATCAGTGAGGCAAGCTCCAAAGCAGTTGATGGGACAATGGTGGGAAGCCCTAACTTCTGTGTTGTTTACAAGCCTAACACCTTTGACTGTCTCTGTAATAACAGCGGTTTCCAAGTTATCTCTTGGACTTCTAGAGCAGCTTAGCTTCTAAAAACAAATGGTGTTTCAGTCAGTATCTGTTAGCTCTGCAGAATTTTTAAGTGCTTCAAATTGGGAAAAATGACTTTTGTTCTTGGTGGAAGCTTGGCAGGGGCATCTCCTTGCATAAACGAGGTAACAGGAGCAGCACAGTGTGAGTTTAGGATGTTCAACTATTCCTTCTTTGGGAAGTTGCAGAGTATCCAGCACCGCCCTTCGCTAAGAAACCACTGAAGGACCTAAAACTCAAACCAACAGATGGAAATCTGTGACCATCTCTTGCTGGCATTAATAGATGAGTTCACCTACAGTGATGTGAGAGGAAAATTTCTCCTTCCAGGAAGCAGAAAATTGTTTTCTGTAAAGTGTGGTGACTTCTGCTTCAGACAAAAAACCCCCACATAGTCTTCTTAGATGAATGTCAAGAGAGAAAAAAAAAAAAATAAAATAAATACATAAAACAAAACACCCTCAAGACCATTATAAATATAATGAAATTGATGGCTAAAGGATTTCAAGTTCCAATTAGGGGTCATTGTAGGGTTGAAGAAATTGGAGAAGTTTTTTTTAATCCTTACATTTAAGAAGCTTTTTCTGCTTGTAATGCTATCACATTGTATAATTCAGTGAGTAAACGTGATATACATAGAAAATTAATGATCATGCCTTGTTGCTTTTTTAAGCTTCCTTTTTCTGTATATGTCTGCTGAAGAACTTTTCTATTTTAGTATCTTTCTTACTCTCTTCTGGGAGTTGCATAAACACCACAGAAAGCTGACACCTGGGAATCCTTACTGTTGCCTTAAGGGCAATTAGCTATAAAAGATAGGGCTAAAAGCTAATTGCTCTGGTTTAGTTCTCAAAGTGCAGGTGAAGCTTGCTGAGAAGTGAAAGTCAAACAGTAGAAAGGCCAGTTAAAAATGTCTCTCTAGAGTTTAACTGGAGCTTTTAGGACTGAAAACTTCTGCCAGTTCAGCAGTAAGTCTCACAGCCTGGTGTCTGCCGGGATGAGTTTTCACTTTTTGACTTAATTTTTGGGAATATCTTGTGCCTTTGATTCCTTTTTTTGGGGGCCAGGCATGGGGAAGGGGGAGAATCAGCATCAAAAATGTGATGGGACTGGAAAGAAGAAGAGATCTAGACTGCCAGTTCTTTTAGAGTCTGTGTGGCTGCAAAGAGTACTGTGATTTAAGCTGGGTGTACGAAGACAACCAGAGGACCTCAGTTAAAGGCATTGGTGATGTTCTTTATTCGGCTTGATAAGTAAAGTCAATACACCATTTTCCCAAATACTTTTTATGTTAGATATGTAGTACAAAATGAATGTTTAAGGAAGATTTGAAGCTGGGTCTATGTATCTGAGTTTGGGTGTGGGAGGAGTGCAATGGAAAAGTATGAAATAGCTGCTGTATTCTGAACAATTGACTTTCTGGAACTAGGAGGAGAAATTGCTTTCCCATTTCAAAATCTCTGAGTCCTCAAATAATTTTCCTGTCATGACTAAAGATTTTTCAAATGTTCAGTTTGAAGAAAACAGATAAAATGCTTGTTTAAATGTCTCTAAAACATCCTGTTTCTACCATTTTATGGTCTTTTTTTTTGACTCTACTATTTGAAAACAAAATTGAGATAAAAAGTTTTCTCCTATTCATTTTGAAATGTCAAGAAATGTTGTATGAATAATGAGTGAGGGAAAGAAATCACAAAGTTTGGATTTAAAAATCTGCCTGAATAACCCAGTTCTACAAAGAGCAGTGAAAATGCAACACATGTCTTCAAAAAGCTCCCAGCTGGTTCTATTTCCATGGATTAGACATAGATATACTGACAGATATTTACTGACAATGTTGAAGAAACTGTAGTTTGCTCCCTCATACTTAAAAACTTGTCTTGGTGTAATGCATATATTCCAGAAATGGCAGAATACCTGTCTGACGTATTCCTCCCCACCCACTTGATAACTGTGTTTTGTTCTCTGATATTTACCCAGCTGCAGCAGGCTGGCCAAAAAGACCCCATTCTGTGCACATTTTTCTGTCCCTTAGTTTCTTTTTGACTGAGAGAAGCTGTTTGACCTCTCTTGCTACCATGTCCTTTGAGGTTGATGTGAAATTGTGCTTAGCAGTCTGGAGAAGAGGGGAAAACTAGGAAGAGAAGAGGCAAGGCACGGTCCCATGACCTAACCAGATCTGTTACATTTTTTTTTTTGCTAGGACTGAGGTGATCTAGATGTCAGAGACCCTATAACTTTTACATTTGCTAAATTTATATCCCGGCTGTAATGAAAGATAGGACAGAGTTTAGCAGTAAGGTTACCTAAGAATGGTTAATAATTTGGGAGGTTTGGACCCAGGTACAGCAAATTGGCTTGATGAGTGCCTGCAAACCATGTCCTACTGAAAAATTGAGAGAGGTCATGTCTTCACATGCTCTGGAGAAGGATGCTCTGAGACAGGTAGATATATGACTCACTCGAAAAAGAAATTTGTGGATTTGTGATATGTACTAGAAAAGGATATAGTATAAATTTTCTATGTTCAAATGCATATGTGGATGAGTATAATCAAGAGAAAGTTGTCACACAGATTGAATGGAAATCCAGACATAGTCTGTCCAGATTTCAGAGCTCACTGTTGAGACTAGAAAATTGCTGGTGCCAACCTTGCCAAAACAGTCAAGTGAAATTCAAGGCTGAAGTATTGGTTTTTTTCTTCAGTTTAATGTAAAAAAAACCCCACTTCTTTCTACTCATTAATGTCTTCTTATTTTCAATCAAATCAAGATTACTTGGATGCATGTGGGCAAGAAAATTCTCAGCTGAACTATGTTTTAGGCTAGTAGTTAGAGCATGCATTCAGGGAGTGGGGTTCAAACTTAGACAGGTGAAGGACAAGTTATATTCTAGGGTTCCCCTGCTCTACAAGGCAACAGGACTAATGGCTGGGGAGTGGGGAGGCACTATCACCATCTCCTCTCTCTTTCATGCTGACCAGAACAGCTCATTGTTACCTGAGAACTGAGACTGCATTGATTTCCAAAGGCCAGTTAGTTGAGTGAGAAGGGAAGATGGCAGCTAGTGTTTCAGATATAGGCTTAACTTTGTGGTTCCTCATCTTAAATACTCTGGCAATTCCTGGCAATGTTAAAAATGGGCACAGAAGTCACCAGAGACATTTAAAATATATGAAAATAAGTGCCTCAAGGGTCAGAAGTGGCAGATGTTTCATAGATCTACCTTTCAGATTGGGTTGTTTTGCTGTTTTTTCATGTATTTGAGTGTATTTTCTTGGTAAGTTCACTTTTCTAAGGTAAAGCTAAAGACCTCCTTATATTCAGCCCTGGGGAAGACCAATTGCCTGCTGAGGCAGCCAGCTGCAGCAGGGAAAGGACCTAGGTTTCCTGTCTTTCCAGGCTGACCCTGAAGTCTTTATGGACTAGGTCTATCTCCTGCTTCAGTAGCAGGTGTGGGCTGAAAATCAACCAAAGAAACAAATAGCAGGGGAGAAACATCGGGGCATGAAAAGGCTTGCTATTTTGAAAATGCCATTTCACTAAATAATTGGGTTTCCCCTCCATGCATGCTTATTCCATATGCTCAAAGTTTAAGCTAAGTGTTTGCTTCTTTTTATTACTTCTCTGTTATCAGTACAAACGTGTAATCTTGGGCTTACTGCTAAGTGTGTATCTGTCTTCAGGTTTTACACTCTGTAATTCCTGAGGAAATCAGTTCCGGATATCTTGCATTGAAAAACTATGCTCACTCAGCAGGCTAGAGGAGTTTTAAAACTGTAGGCAATGATGGTAATCCTTTGCATAGTTACACTGGTGTAAAGCCTGAGTAATTTTATTGTAGCAAAGAGAAGAATTAAGGTTGCTATTCTCAGGAGGATGTTCGCTAATTATTTCTAGATAAGGTGGTGGGAGTAATTAGTGCTAGATATTGGAATCAGCACTCAATGTAATTTGTGTCCACATAATAATACCAACATCTACTTCTGTTCAACTTCTATTATCACCTTCTTTTTTTCCTTTTAAATTGAGAAGGTACAAGAAAGGCTACTAAAAATACATGAAATGAACCTTTACGTGTGTCTTTTTGAACACTGCAGATCTATATCAGGCAATGAGGTTTATAATATGAATGGATTTGTGTGGCAGACAACGCTGGTAATTGGATCACAGTGTAGTTAATGTAGCAGAGTGGATGGTGCTGTGTTTGAACTGAACTCAGCTTCGGCCTCAGCTGCTCAGGTAGAGGCTGCACAGAACAGGCTGACCCACTCACTGCTCTTCAAGGGAAACAGGGAAGGCAACACAGTTTGAGCTGATGGAGAGATGCAGGCTTTCCCATGTCATTGTGAAGCTATATTTTAGTTCTGATCAGTTAAGAATTGTTCCTAGTACTCTTTAGAAGTCAAGACTCTGCTCCAAATGAAACCACTGTGTTTCCAGGTTGGTTCTGTTCCCACAAGGAACCTAGTGAAGTCCAGAATATTTCACCCTTTTTTTGGAGCATAGCATGCTGAGATAATTTGTGGCTGGAGGCATCAGGAATATATTTTGCATAACATCTACAAAAAGATATGGAGGATAAAGTTGCCCTAAGTATAAATATCTTATTCTGAGTATTCTTCTAAAATTATTAGGATTTTTTTTTAAGCTTTTTTCTTTGAGTTTAAGGAATCCTGTTCTCTTCCTGGAAACTGCTGATTTCCAACAGTGCCTCGTACACTAACACTTTTTTTTTTTAAGAATTATTTTGCTTGATCAGTTCTCTACTGTAGCAGCACACCCTGGCAGGGTGTCTATTTTGTGCTTTTTCCTCTTCAAACCAGGTTTCCAGAACAGATTTGGGCTTTGCCAACCCGACCCACACCCAATAGGCTGTTTCACCTGGCATTATTATATACTTTTAAAGGTAGCTGGGTGCTGATGCTGAGGAGCACTCTGATATCAGAGCGTATTAGGACCCAGTTTTGTTGTCACGACAGCAGTGACCTCACGGTATTTCACCTGTGATTTCTTTTACAGAATCCCTGACACCTTCAAGTGTAAGCATTGTTTACTTTTATCAAGCCTTCAGGTGTCGCTCCCACTGAACCATCAGGGATCATCTGGAGACCTTCCTTTTCATTCCCTGCAGTCACCATGAGATGGCAGTTGTCAGTTGCTGGACTTGCTTCACCCTGTTTGAACCACAGCGACTCAAAGCTTATTGATCCTTGGAGACACTGAGCTTTCCAGCTCTGCTGTTCGCAGCATGCAAGTGTGAAATTTTACAAGTGACTTTTAAAGGCAGCCAAGGAATGTGTGAGACAGATTGTTAGGGGAAAAAAACCACCAACAACCTAACATTATTTAATTTGATGGCACGGAGCTTTATGCCAAAGTAAGGCATGTGTTTGCTGTTAGCAGTCAAAGCGGCTGAGTGAATGAAAAGTGACATTTTGTTTATGGGATTTTACAAGCAGGGGATCCCTAGGGAAATTAATTTGGCCCTCTGGAACGTTGCCCTCCTCCATGTCACTTTCCCTGCAATCCCAACATCTTTATACCACAAAGTTTGGTATTAGTTCTTGGATAGATGGAACCACGAGGGAGGGATGTGGGTGCAGCAGGTAGCTCCACTGGTTCCACTTTCCATTGTAAACCCATGGCAGGTCTCCAGCATTTTCATAGTGCTCCCTAATAAATCAGCAGGCCGAGATCCTGGACCACAACTAATAAGCTACCAACTAGAGAATTGGGTTTTATTTTGTCCTTTCAATAAAATCCCAGAGCACAAACCCAAGGTTTTTAAAATAGTGCTCCCCAAACATAGCCTGGAGGCAGTCTAAATAATTTATATTCTTCTTCATCTCTGTTATTCTTTGGGAAAAAAAGAAGCCTGAAAATTCTCAACTTATTTCTTAATAACAGATTGCTCCAATTTGTGTCTCCATTCTCTCTAGCTGTATTCCCACTCCATTTTCAGCTGGATGAATTGTTCTTATTTTTTCATGAACTGAGTGTTTTATAATTGTTTTCAATGTCTGTTTTTAAACAGACATTGCTCGCCTCCACCACATAGCTGGTCAAATGATGTAAATGCATAAGTACATCACTTCTTAATGATTTTCTTCTGTGAAAATCAGTAGTACCTTATATTTATAGCTTTCAAATGTTGCCATCTAATTATCAATGTAGATTTGTGTCTAAAACCGTGAGAAGATACTATAGTTATATCACATTATCACTATGAATAATTTAAAAATAATCAATAAATGACACCTTGGTTGATTACATCCTGAGGGTTCAAGAAATGAAAGTGATAAACACGAGTAAAATTGCTGTGTTTTCAGCTGATTTCTTGCAATGCCAAGACCTTGAGCAATGGAAGTGATCTTTACAATGTCAGCCATCCTGATCTACAGGATTGATAAAGGAGGATGAAATTGCGTTTTCCAGTGCTTAGTTTACTCCTTTTTGAAACGAGTCCCAGATTTGTCTAGGCTAGAAGGGACTGAGATGTATATGTCTGGGCTCTTCTATAGCAGGATATTAAATTTCATCCCTGTAACAGACAATTTCAGAGCATAAAGTAAGATTTGGTTAAGGAAAAACATCGAATCATGGCTTTGAAGAGCTGATGAAGGTTCTACACTTTCCTCAAGAGTTTCTCAGTCAATCTCTTTGTCAAGCATTCATGTAGCAAATTTCTCACTCTTACTTATGTGATTCAGTTTCCAGGCTGTGGTCATGCCTTTCACCAAAAGATTAAAGGGTTCTTTATGCACCATACTTCCTCTCTTTGAACATACATATTTCAACCAAGTTGACTCTCACTCTTCTTTTATGATCAGTTAAGCAGATTGAGCTCTCTGAATTCCACAGTCAGACTTTTTTTTTAGCCTTAGGAGAAACTACTGCGAGTCACTTTCTACCTTTCTAGTATTGTGCTACTCCTCAGCACCCTCAAAAAAAAAAAAAAAAAAAAAAAAAGGCAACAAACAGCAAAAAAGAAGCAGTATTGTGTAAATTCCTTGTATCTGGAAATCTAATAAGCCATAAAAATTTGAAGCTCAAAATAAATGTAAGAGGTCCTTTAGTGACCAAAATTCCTCTCATTCTCCCTTGGAGTTCTTGAAGGAAGAGGATGGTAAAGTTCATGAACCAGCAAAATCAGTCATCTTAGAAAGACTAAATTTTTTTCCCCTTTCCAATTGAAATTATGGCATGGGCTTACATAAAGAAGAATAATTTTAATGGGAAAAGAAAAATCCATTGCAGAATAACCAGGGTCTCATGTTTGTGTCTGCCTGTGTCCAGTGAGTACCCAACTCTCAGTAGGACTGGGTAACATATATTTTTCTAATGTCTACTAATGATTGCCCGTGACTGTGATGCTGCCATCCCAATAAGGATATCACGTGTCTGTTTCTCTCTTTCTGGGGCAGAATCTGACCTTCTCAAGGTTATAATCCTTCATGAGATCCCCTGGTGTCTGGCCCACTGGTGTTTTCCTTTCCAATTCAGAAAAGGGTAGAAGGAGAATTACAGACAAGGACAAGACTGGTAGATTGATCACTTTAGGGCATTACAGACCAATTGCCAAAATGAATATTAGAGAAGCACTGTGAACTGTTCAAGAACTTGTAAGAGTTTGTATGCAAAAAACAAAGAAGAAAAATGAAAATAAGTAAACGTTGTGGCTGGGAAGGATGATATCCTGTCTCTTATGAATATTTCCTTCAAGTGAGTCCCTTCCCTCACTGGGAATTAGAAATTGGAATCCTGTGAGGAAAATACAGGTGAATAAAGAACTACGGAAGAAAAGAAACAACAAATCCAAAAAATCAAAAAGATCTTCACTCTGGCAAATTTCCTAGAATATCTCTGTGGCAACCTGATGAAATAGCAGCATAGGATGGAATATCAGAATTTGTTTTCTGCTAAGAGGAGAAGGATATTTTACTAAAAAGTTTATTTTTCTAAATCTGCATTTAGCAACACAAAACTTTGTTACAGCCAAGAGCATTACATGTTTATATGTATGTACTGACTCTTTATATAGTTTTCACAATATTGAAAGTCACTTTAGTCTTTTCCTCCCCCCCTTCTCTCTTTCCAGCTCTTTCCCACCTGTTTAGTTTAGCAGTTCTGTTTCACTTCCAGCAATTATGTATTACGCATGCACACTTCAGTAAAGCTAACAAGAGTTCTGTAGCACACTATTTTTGTACATAAGTACTCCTCCTGAAAGCGTAAAATCAAATTGTAATTGTTTAATAACAACTGCTTTTGTCATAACAAAAGAAATTAGGCTCTCAGAGACATATTTTTTATGGGAACATAAACCCTGTAGATACTTTGTTGCTTTTTATTAATCTCATGATTCTTTAGTTATATGCAGAAAAATATTTAAAGAAGTTACTTGTTTTGCCTGGAAATTGTCCTTTATTTTGTGTTCAGTGCTCAGTTTAAGTGCCCAGTTTGGTTAATGTTGCACTTGCTTGATTTATCCTGCTGGGGCTGCTTATATAGGTAGGCATATTTCTTAACAACTTACAAACCAAAGTCTTAAAATACTAGGATTTGCTAACATTTTTAATGCAATGAAAATGTCTTGGTTTTAGAGAGGATATTTTTCAGAACTTGGAGCAGAAATTAGAGTATTGTTTGTAACTCCCAAATCTCTAACTTTGTTGTTCTAAATATTCTGGAAATGCAATTGTTCCATTAAATTCAGAATTCTGGAGATGTGTGACTGCTAAACGTGAAATAGTTTAATATGAAAATAATAAAGAGAAAATCTCAACTATGATGACCAGTTAGCTACCAATAAAACATTTACAGGAAAATATCAGTGTTAGTGGTCAGTAGCTCAGAATTTCATTGACAGATGGAAAAGAGGATACACGTTTTGTCTGTCTTCAGGGTATGCAAGCTTAAGCCTCCTGACTTCCAGGAGGCATTTCTGACTTACGCGACAATTCTTGGTTTTGGGGGAAAAAATTGAGAAAGAACCCTTCTCCCATAATCTCCAAAAAAAAACCAAATCAAACCAACCAACAAAAAAAAAAAAAAAAAATCAAACCAAACCACTTCAGCAATCTCTCCCTTTTTTTTTTTTTTTTTTTTTTTTTTTTTGGATCAGTTTGAGCTTTAAGGGTGGAAGGGAAGAGAAGTGCATCTGGACAGGCAATAGCAATAAGGAGTCAGAAAACTGCGACCACAGCCCTACATGAAATAGAAGCCTACCAGTGAGACATGAGAAGAATAATTAAGGTGAGAATATAATTCTGTATCTGTTAGCAGTCATTCCCGCAATACAGACAAGACATAAAAACATTTACAAAATCTTATAGTGTAATTTTTCATTTCTACAGATTTTTTCTTTTTTAAAACCTGAGCAACTTATTAAAAATAAAGTAATTCACTCGATATCTTCAAGTTGCAGAATCTGCACTTTGAGGTTTTTTTCTTCCTTTTCTTAAGTAAAAATATTTTTCATCTGAAGCCGAATTCTTACAACATCAGCAAAGCAAGGGGAAAAGCCCAGGATCCTACTTTGACAGTGTGTCTGTTTCTTCATCCTTGTATTTGAAACAGCTCTGATCTACGAATAGGCTTTGACTTTCTGAGGAGTGGAGATGGGACCTGGGGTAACACATGCTCTATTTCTGTGCTGGCTGATGACAGAATAGCTCGGTAAATGACAGAACTGGAGCCGGGAGGGTATCAAACACACGGCAGCAGCTGTCACTGGCTCCTCGCTGCGAGTGCATGCAAGTGACTTCAAAAGCTGGAGTTCTCCAGGGACTCCTTGAACTTGTCTTTGTTTTTCCTTTTGTTGTTATCGTTGCTCTTTCCCCATTCTTGACTCTCTGCTTGGCTTTCCTCTATTGCCACATATTCTTCTCATCCATTCTGAGTCAAATTGGGAAGCTGCGAATATCTCCTGGTCTCATGTCTTTGAAGGACATGAATCTTTAATCATTACTATCATCCATAATCATCATTATTTTATTGTATTTATGTAGTGCTGCTGGTCTGGCTAATGTTGTTACTAAACAATAGAAAAGAAGGCCCTAACAGAACGGATTTTACCAGCCTGTGAGGTGAGCAAAATCACAGTCGGAACAGTATGGGAGCTAATGGAGAGTACTAGGATAATGGAGCCAGAGGAAAAGAAAGTATCATTTAGAGCATATTTTCCTCTTGACTTGTCTGTTTTTTGACTTACCTTACCTTGCAACAAAAAAAATTTCTGTGGGTTTGTCTGGTCAGGCGTGAAATTGGCAACAGAAATGTAGAAAGATAAACAAACACAAAAGCCAAAAAAATCCCCCAGACACATTTTATGAACTTAAACTCAACTCAGGCTGACACAGTCAGGGCCACGAGCCTTTTGTTGGAGCTATTCTCCTTTGGATTTGTAAACTTAAGGAAGCAGAAATTACCAACCAGGTGTGGAAGTGAGTCCATCTCAGCCAGAGATGGCTTGGTTTAGAAATGAGGACCTCTTAAGTTGACAGATTTGAGGTTATCTGTCCCAAGAATAGGTCTAATCTATAACATCTTCAGACACACAAGTCACTGCAAAATTTTAAATTGCATGGCATATATTTTCCCCCATCCCCATATATGGATGTTATCCATCCATACCTTCCCTCTTGTAACACAAGCAGGTGTAGGAAAGGGAATTAAATGAGTTAGAAAGGCTATCATTTGCTCAGCTTGACATCCTGGGGTTGATGTCAGCAGTTGTGCTGCTGACATATGTAGTCTAGTTAACATTAGGGTAACAAAATTTGTATGGTGAAATGAAAGAGTCATTGAAATAAATGCAGGCACCCAGGGATTGCTGTAAAACAGCTGGAATGGAAACAAACAATATATTTGCACTGGACATTACATGGGAACCTCCTGGTTTTAGCAAAGGGACAGCCTGATCCAGACAGGGACAACAGCTGCAGAAACATAATGCAAGCCAAGAACAAGAGAGTGTCTTTACTTTTGTGTTGATCAGCAAATTGAGGAAAGGTGATTTTTGGGTGTTGTCTAAAGACTACTAGCAAAGAAGATGATGGCTCTGACTGCTTAGTGGAGCTGGGTGCAGTGGACAGATTAAACATGCTTTCATCTGTGTCTGGGTCTGATTCACTGTAATTTAAGGTGGAGAATGATCAGCTCTCTCATTCCCCCTTCCCCACCACCCACATGCATACTAAGATCAACTGAGATTAGCAAAGGTTTTGATTTGTTAGAATTTGTGATGGGAATTGGACATTCTTCCAAACAATAACTTATTTAACCCCCACTTCAGAGTTGGAAAAGGTTAAAATTATAAAATACTGAGCCTTTAAAGAAGTGATTATTCTGAAGATCTTTTTTTTCTTTACAGAGAAGGCAAAACCCTCGTACAGCAAGGCAAAACAGCTTCCAGAGCATTTGTTCAAAATTTATTCCAACTTTTTTTTTCCACCAAAGCTTTGAAGGATGTTCTATTTTAAAAGGATGTTAGGAAAAAAGTTTGCGTATTTGCTGAGTTATCGAGATGCCCTCTATGTTCATGTTCTCATTCTTTAAATTATATTTCTCCTGACAAACTCATTTTCAGTCACAGTAATGAGCAGATAAACAAGGGATAGCAGTGGATAGCTGCAGACTGAATAGAATAATTCAGAGGGGGAACTTTCTTCCCTGA
Organism: Myiotriccus ornatus; assembly: GCA_036023395.1. Taxonomy (NCBI): domain Eukaryota; kingdom Metazoa; phylum Chordata; class Aves; order Passeriformes; family Tyrannidae; genus Myiotriccus; species Myiotriccus ornatus. Next base: position 13,884,573 of record JAYRBT010000181.1, on the reverse strand, counting down.
AGAGCATGTCAGCTCCTAAAAATTTATGCATCTAGCCTTGAGATATGCAAGCCATATGCATAAATAAATAAGCTTTTGAATGCACACCATAGGTTTTGGCAGTGCTGGAGTTATCAGGGGGTGGAAAACAGGAAAAAAATTCAATTGTTCCTGCCTATTGAAGATGTGCAATTATTGGGTGTAGTAATTAGACAATGAAGCTGTCCATAATAAATCTATCTTATGGCTTTTGGAACTTTGGTAACCATGAACATGAAGTTTTTACTGGATGCTTTACTATCTTTTGCTGAGCATGTTATTGGCTTATGAAATTTTGAAGTTTTGAGGGAGAAACATGTCTATACCATAATTTCATCATCAGAGGCAGAAGAGACAGAGGCTAAAGATGAGACGTATCTATTAAGATACACTGTTTTGGCAACAAGCTAGGTAAAACCCCCACTCAAATATTCAAGCAGTGATGCTGTCAATAAGATGATAGCCTCATGCCTTAAGCAACAAAGCTCAGAAGTCTCTTAGCCATCTCGTTCTTAGTTCTGGGTCAAGATGGGAAGAATATCTTTGTGAGCTTTTCTATGGTGAAATCCTATTGTACTTTCCAAATTCAGTGTAATTTCTGTTTTGTAGATGAGTGTGTATGGAACACTGATAGCTGAGCTAGTGTGGTGGTATTACCAAAAAATGGCAGAAAAGTAAACTCTCTAAGATTATTTTAGTATGGGAAAGCAGGAACTCTTTATTGTGATGTGCAATGCAAGGGGGATGCTCCACCTTTCTTGAATGAGGAGCACAGTAGAAGCTCTTATTTATATGCTATAGTTTACATACACAGTCAGTGATTTTCCCAATAATAAACATAGTTATGCCAGAAGAAACATGCATATGAAAGCCTCTTCCCTGAAATCATTAAAATACTTTCCCTCCCATTTGTGCATACGTTCTTCTGTCCTGGAGGCCTTTCTGGTGGTTGTAGACCCCAAAGGTATAGCTGAGCACTTGATGAATTGGTGCTACTTCCCAAATATGGAGCTGAGTTAGCATATCTGGGCTGGTTACTGTCACAGTTCTCTTCTTCCTTACTGTGTATCATGATCCTACAAAATAAGCATTGTGTGGTTTCATAGGCTTGTGATTTTTAAGAGTAAGCATTGCATTTCCCCTATCAGATGAGGAAATTGTTCTTCATCTGGCAACAGTGGTGTTGGGCTTCTCACAATTATATGACAGTACCCTCATTTTGCTACCATTAGTAGTTTTTTTGCGTGTAGGCATGTTCTTTAGGATTTATTGGTTGGCTGTCAAGTTTGGCACTGACTGAGGAGAGCAATGAACTCTCCTGCTCTGTTTACTCTACTTGATGTCCAAACCTTATGGAATAATACTCTTGAGGCTGTTTTTAATTTTTAACTGCAGGATGTCAGGGCTTGGCAGGTAGCTCTGGTGGGAATACAGAGTTACCCATTAATGACAGTGGCCCTCAGGGTCTCTTGAAGCTGTGTTTTGGAGAAATCCATGGAAGGAACTATCTGTCTTTCTGAAATACTGTATTATTAACTAGAATACAATATTTTTCTATTAAAATTAGAAATAACAGAAGGGAGAGTGTCAGGAAAAGGGCACCCAGATCTTCAGAGGTGGCCTAATCATTTTCTGCTGTACTACTAGTACAGTCTCATCCTTAAAGCCAGTTCATGGTAACACTAGAAATAAGATTTGCAGTGTGGTTTTTATTTCCCTTGAAAATGCAATCTGTAGGAACACAACGACTTTAACTGAATTTTTCAGTCACTGATGAGACATGAAGCAGCATGTTATTTTCATAGCTCCTTTAATATTGCAAAGCTTTCAAGAGCTGAATGGAAAACACTTCTCTTCCTGGGAGAATCACATACTGTTTGACTTTTTTTGTTCCATTTTCTGAGTTTTCACTAAAACTGAAAGCATTTTGCCACTTACAAATGAAGCAGACAAGGTTTATCATTTAGGATTCTGTTGTCAGCATCAGTTTTTTAAGGTAAAATGATTTTATTTAATTCAAAGTTCCATTTAGTGAAATAAAATTAACTTATAAACCCATCATTTCTAATCATTACCTCTTATAAAATATTTCATTCATGGTTTACTGAATGTGTAGCTTGCAAGTTAGATTTCAGAGCTTAGAAAACCTAAATGCAACCTACACATTGCAAGTAAGGAACCTCATAACTCTGCCAACAACTTGAGCTTTGGTGGTCTGTGTCTCAATTTGAGCATATCACTTCCTTCTCTACCCTGAAATGCATGAAAAACGCCATTTTTTATAAATTAGGTTGCCCAGTAGATTGCTGGAAGCCATTATTTTTATATAGACATCAGGTTGTCATTTATAATTGTCAAAATCTACATGTCTAATATCATATTGTTTTAAGCTTTCTTTTTAGAATAGTATTTTAGAACGATAACTGATTAATTTGTGTCATCTTTGGTGAAAATATTTTTATATGAAAAATATATGAAAAATCTGATATTTAGCAGTTGAAAAGTTTCTTTTTGAACATATTCCAAATGCAATATTCCATTTCACTTTGCTTTGAAATACTGAAATTAATTTGATGGCTTTATTTCTTTACTGAAGGCAATTACTGCTTTTTTTGTTTTAGTTTGGTTTTCATTTTACAAATCTAGAGAGAAAATAATTATTTTCATTTTTTAATAGACTAAAATTTTAATTCCTTCCCTTACTCCCATCTCGTGGCTTCGTCATCTGTTTGGTTGTTTTGTTTTTTTCTTTCTCTTTTATTAGGAAGAGAAAACACTTGTTTAGTCATCCAGGTCTTGTAGGTAAGGGATGGTATGTGATGGCTCTTTGATAATGGATTATTCTAATATGCCTTGTTGCAAAACAGCCAGTACTTTTTGCTGGCCTGAATTCTATCACTTGTTACATTTTACCTTTTGACCTGGAACTCTGCAGAACTGTGTGCTTACATGCTTGATGCTGCATTATATTCCTGATTTGTCTGAGACTCCTAAGACATGACTCTTAACTGAGGCCTTAAACTAGCTTAATTTCCTGATCTATTATCAGCTTATTAATTTCTTCTCATGGCAACTGTACACTATTATGTGATATATTTACCCTTGAAAAAGTAGCATCTCTTCAGTCTCTTCATTCCATGGTGCTTCTCATTTGAAAGGATTTGGAGTTTTCAGTCTCACTGAAATCTCCTCTGACTTGGACTTGAGAGTTTATAGGATTGCCCACACATACTTTATATAATTCAGAATAGGCATTTTCACACATTATTCATGATCTTCCTAATGCTATGCCTCCCACCTCTGCACATCTGATATCAGCTTTAAGCAAAGGTCCATATTTTTTATTTATAAGCTGGAAACTATCTCTCAATATCCTTGTTATGTTTTCCTTATCTTCTTATTACCTTCACATCCTAACTCCTAAGATTACTGGTCTTTTTGAAAGTGTTTCTTCTTACCTGGTACATTTAAGATATTTTTTTCTGCATGAGGAATTATTATCTTTTCTATTTATTTTTAATTTGCACATAGTTCCTTGGTTATTCTTACGTCTTGAAATTAATTTTACTTGCGTCACACCGATAACATCACTGTCACACGGGCCACTGGCACTAGAAAGGAATGGAAAAATAATCATACATTCTCCTACTCAGTCTCCTGGTTTTCATCTTTGTTTCGGACACATCACTGATGCTGTTTTATCCCTGAAGACCTGGGGCACTATTTCAGCTAGCAGGGTGATGAGTGCATGCTGAATGCACTCAGAATAAAGTTGGAATTTCTTTTCTACCAACCTGTAGAACCCTGAACGTTACGCTCAGGTAGTGAGAGTGGAAAAGAAATGGGAAATGGATGGGTCATGTAATTACAGAAAGCCAAACACCACCATTTAAAGCTGTGACTGAGGAGTGTGCTGCTTTAAAGAGCTCGGCAGAGCAAGAGCTCTTGGTGCCATCTGGCATAACACCTGTTCTGCGTGTTTGTTGCCTGAGACATCATGCAGAGGGACTGGATGTGTTGTGTGACACAAAGCTTGTGATGTCCCATGCTTATACCTGCTTGGAGTCTAATGCTTTGTGGAAAGGATGCAAAAGAACCTGGTTGTCAATTTTAATGTAGTGAACATGGTGATTTGTAACTACTGAGATCTGGTTCAGCAGCACTGAATTTTCCACTGTGGGGTGGTGAAGGTGTTTGGGCATCTGTTTTGGTAGAGAACTCAATCACCTCCATTGCTTTTATTGGGAAAACTTCCATTCCTACAAGCTTGTTGCATGAACATTTATATTTGAAAAGAAAACTAATTTCACCCTTAATCTGGACTGAATTTGCTTAGCAGCTTTTGAGGGTGATTTCTGAAGGATTTAGATGTGACAGGATTGAAATGAAAACAGTGAAAAATAAAAAAGGATAAATGCATGATCTTATAACTCTTCTGAATCTCAGCAAGTAAGAGCACATAAACTGTAAAATGCTAAAGTAGGGATTTTAAAATCAATGGAGTGTTTAATAGAATTCCATACAATGCATGCAAAATTGGAGAAATGTGGTAAGAGGCGAATTTGGAATGAGTGAAACCTTGAATGTGGCTTGGTTACATAATTAAAACTAGACAAGAGAAGAAAAATGTCAATAATCCAACCAAGAAGTCACACAAATATAGATTAGTGTCTCACTATCAGGAAAAAAAATAAACTAAGTAATCAAAGCAAATCCACAGCTTGGAAAGCAGATGGCATTATGGGAACGAGTAAGAAAAAAAAGGATTTTAAAACAAGAGTAACATCTGAGTTGCTGAAATTATGCACTGAACTCCCCAGGGCTTCATTCAGCTGATGGAGCACCTGGGATGACTGCCTCTGATGCACACGTCGTATGTCTGTCCAGCACTAAGAGACCTCGATTTAAAAAAACCCCACACAACCAAAACCAAACACAAAACATTGAGATGTTGCCTAAGCAAGTAGAGGAATTATTTTTTGGATGACCTTGTCTATGACCCAACCTGCAGGTTTGAGGATGAGGGTTTGGCAAAGTTGTCTTAAAGGCAAGATATTTACATGTTGGCAAACAGATACAAATCTCAGCAACAGCCATGCTGACAACAGACCGATCCTTCCCATCGTGCAACTTATCTCCCTACAGAAAGAGACATTCTTCACCTTTTCCAGTACCTCATGCCCTGATGTGTCTTTTCTAGATGCCCAAACATTCTGGTTTTCCTCTGTGTTCCACCTGGCCCCTTTGACAACAACAGCCAGGAAACTGGAATTTATCTTGGACAATAAGGTCCAGCCGATGGCCCATCTTGTCATGCAGACACTGACTCAGTTCGTGATTCAGCTCCTCTTGTTTTGGTATCACAACTGATTTTCCCATTTTTTTCCACTCTCCTCTTGTCCATGATGTGGCAGAGATTCATTCTCTCTACGATTCAGCAACACCCTCACCCAGACTGGGCCATCTCACTGGAGTAGCAGCTATATTCCAAGCCTGCTCTATGATTACAGGGACAGAAACATGGATAATCTTAAGGGGTTTAGGAATTAAAATGTACTCTGCAAATAAAAGGTTTGAAGAATAGCTATTTTCACAGATAATGGGGTACTTAAAAAAGAAGTACTTGGATTAAAGAAGTCTTGGTTTTATTTTAGAAGTCAAAGACATGTCATACCTTTTTAGCAAAACGTGATTAATACTAAATTTTGCGGTCACTTCCTAACATTAATATGAGAAAGAACCCTGGCAGAATTAGATAGAAATCCCTTCAGCTGTTCACTTCATCATCCATTAATCCTCTCTGAATGAGAGGAATCAGATACAATTTTCAGGTGACATCACATGAGTTAGTGCCCACCAGCTCCCTTTTTTGGCTAAATGGCAGTAGGTCTTCTAAGATTTGGTTCAATGATTTTATTTCACCAGAAGAGTCTTGGCTTTAGCAGCTGGCCCAGGAATAGGATTAGTCAGAGGATGCTGGTTTTGTCTGAATTCAGGTCTTAAAGTGTATCTTAAATGTGAATTTTTTGATGTCATATGAAGGCTGAACTTGCATTGTGACATTCTACTCTGCAAGGCCACCAAGTGCATCCATGTGGCCCTGGCTGTTTTCATGGTCCTTTCAAAAAGGTGTTATTGTGAGATTTTTAGTATCTGACGTGTTTGTGGAAAACTGCCCAACAAATCCCCAGAAAAAGATTTGGAAGGGCTGGCACCCCATCCCTACCCCAGCCCACTCCAAACACTTGCAATTAGTCACATCACTTCCTTAAACCAAGTCAAAGATCTTTACACTGAATATTCATATTCATAAATTTATTTCAAATAAGCAGTTTAAACTCCTAAACCAAACCAATTTTCTCTCCTGTCTAAAAATAACATTGTTATACATCATGGCCACTTTTTTTCCTCAAACTGAAATATAATTAAAAGCTTCATTCTTTCCCTCTGTCTCCCTGCTCAGCTCTACAGTATCTCCACTCATTTTTACATTGCTCTTACCAATTTTAATCCATCCATATTAATCCTGCAGTGACCTTCAATGATTTCAGTGCAGTGAGGCCATGAGATGTGCCTGTAAATCTCAGAAGATTTGTAGGATTGGTTCTTTTTTCCCTTGCAGATGATTTTAAAGAAAAATAGTATTTTGACCAAAGAAAGATGAAAATGCATTTTCCTGCCAGCCAGAGAGGGAACATATTTGTTATAGTTGGAAAAAAAAAAAAAAATCTCAAAAGTTGTGAGGATAAAAAATGATGAGATTGGGATGCAAAAATACTGAGAGGAGCTTGGATATACTCACTGCACAAGCAAAATGCCTATACTCTTGGTCTGTTTCTGCCGGCATGGATATTTAACAGGAATTTTGCATGGTATATGTTTCCGAACTCAGTCCCATACATATTGTAGCATTAACACATCAAAGCTTATCCTTTAAGGCCCTCGAATCACCCTGCTATGATTACACTGCACTTAAGAACAGAGATGAATGCTCATATGAGGGACTTTCTGTAGCTTAGGGAGTTCACTGCTGGCAGTTTAGGGTAAGGCTCTGAGTGAGAATCCAAAGGATGAAATAACACAGCTTTTATCAGTGAAAAGGGGCCAACACTCAGTGTGGTTGCTGAGGGTTGAAAGCATCATAGAACCTCTATGATGCCTCTAGATGAAGCCCCAAATTAAAAAGTTTTTTCTCTACATACACACACAAAATTACCCCATAATTTATCTCCTAATCTGGGAATGAACTAGGAGCATCCAAAGGGTAAGTAAACACGTATATTTATACTGACTTGGGAAAACACCCTCTTTGCTTTGGGTGAAGAGCAAGGACCCAGCAGAGCACCCATCCAACATTGCCACTGATGAAGTGCTGCAGGTGTCCTCAGTCAATTCCAGCTGACTGACAGACCTGGGCCTTCTGTTCAGAGCTGGGAGAGGCAGAAGGATGGAAACAGACCTGTGGAGAAGAGGTCTTAATTTTCTTTGCATTGCCCTTTTGTAGCTGCTGTGCTGGGATGCTCCAGTGAAGGAATTTTGGCTGCACACAAGGTTGTACTGTCCTTAAGGACAAAGTCCTTTAGCATTGGTCATTTGTACATATATATTCTACGTGTACTGTCACTGACTGCAGCCGTTTACTCTCATATCTGAGTCCTGTTTAACCAGCAGGGATGGCAAAATCTGTCTGCTCATTTCTGACTTTCAATTCATGTTTGATCAAAGCCCCACTGATACATCTATCAAACTCACTGTTAACTTAATCCCTACTGCTCTCATTTTAAGTGACTGATTCGTTCCCCCCCGATATGTTTAGCCTGCTGTAAACACCAGCACTTTCTGCAAGTCTCTTTTTTCACCCTGCTGTTTAATAATCTCCCCAGCCTTTTTCCATGAAAAATGTGTTCATATTTCTGAAAGTTTCATGCTTATTGCTTTTGTCACTTAAGCCCTCCTAGCACTGTTGCCCTCAGTTACCATCTCCGTTTTGCAGTTGTGCCCCAACAACATGAAATGCTCAAATCTGGATTTTCATGCTTCCTTTACATGTGTGTTTCTAATTACATCCCACAATTTCCAAACTGGCAGTGGTAACAAATTATTAAATATAATTACTATCTGTGATGAATTTGTCCACTTTTTGGGTTAAAAACCATCTTTATCACATAAACATTTATTCTCTTTTATTCTCAGTGTACTAAATAGTAAGACTGATTGAATGTTTAATGTATGGATTCAGTGAAGCTATTATGTCCATGGGCAAACTTTGAGGTAAAACTTGGCTAATTCTTTCCAGAGGTGTGTGATGCATCTTCAGGCATAAAATCTGCTCACATATTTTCAAACTCTTGAGCCTTCCTGCAAAGTATGAGCACAGTCTCTAAATCCTCCTCATTTTACATTTTATTTATTTGTTGTGGTACAATAGCTGTTATGTCATAAGACTGACTAGGAGTAGGCAAAATTATATATATATATATACACACTATATATATAAAATATTTAATTATATCATTGTATTATTTTTGTTATATTTTATTAAAATCATTTTAAGGAATCAAGTATGAAATCAACATAAATAGTATTTGGAATATATGTCGCCTCTCCATAAATAATGATTGAGATTAAAACCAATTTAAAAATCCAGGAAATGTAAATTCATATTATTACAATTGGATTTTGAGAGAAATCATGTGGCTTCTTTTTTTTTCTTTTTACATTTACAATGGCCAGAATGAAAGTCCTCATGATTGATGCTAGCTTTCAATTCTATGACTTGTTCCAGTTTGTGTCACAATATTTGACTGATGTAAGAGTGTATTGTTCTTTGTTTGGATTTTTTTTTTTTTACTCAGTGGTGTGTGGCAGCATCACTTTGAAATCAGTACAAAAGCAGGGCAACATGTCAACTTGATTTATTTAGTTGTTTTTCCATTAACACTCCTCATCATGGAGGTAGAATGATCAGGTAGCTGGCACTAATGTCATTATGCAAGGGGCATTTTAATCATTCAATGAATACATATAATATTGCAAAAACCCCCTGGTTTCTCCATATTTGGGGAAGCATATTGCAGCAAGTTATCCAAGACATGCCATGAGTTTGCAGGAGTGTTGATAAGACCAGTTGGATGAGCTTTTCTGTCTGATGCAATATTTAACTGGGTGTTTTGCAAGCTGCTGAGTCACAAGGAAATAATGATTTCAATAGTACCCTTTTACACAAAGTGAGCCTTCATTAGTTTTTTTTCAGCAGACAGACTCCCAGTACATGTAGACTAATAAATTGTACCATATTCGTGGCAAATGTATTTCCCTGGCCATTATTGTATCTGGATTAGAAATTAATTATTTATATTAGTCAATACTTTAAGTTGTGCTAATAAAGGAGCACATAAAGATCTTGTCCCTGGTTTGAGTTTTTGTTATTAATTGTCATTGTACTGGGGTCTAGTTTATATTGGCAGGTTATATTGCCACTGGTGGGCAATATATCCCTGAATCTTCTGCACCAGAAATCACAGTATTAATTTTCAAAATTTTCAAGATGATTTGAAATCTTACAGTTCTTTTAATCCTGAAAAGTAAACTGCCTCCAGTCTTATGGAAGAGTTCAGCAACCTTACTGCATCCAAACAAGTGTAGATAGGATGATCTATACTTTTCGTTTGAAAGAAGGGACAAGCTCCCTGCTGATTGCACTGGGAATATCTCAAAAGTGTCAACTAAGTTTTCATTGAGTGTAAATTAAACATCAGTCTTTCTGATTAATTTACATAGGTGTCACATGCTTGTTCAGGTTTTCAATTAATTCCTCCCACCACCTCCCACACCAATTCCGAACGGCTGGAATTAGAAAGCAGACTTTCATTCTGAGCTGCAAGTGCACAGCTCTTCGTTTGCAGCGCCAGAGAGGGCGGGTAGAGGTGTCCATTGCAGAGTGTGCACCAAACAGCTTGACTTGCTGACAAGAGTGTCCCACTGTTTTTTTCACTGCACTATTCTCTATTACTTTTTTTTTTTTATCCCCCTAATGCTTCTGAATGTTTATTAATGTTATACTGGGGTAACTTGAAGGAGCAGTATTTTTTCTCTCTTTTTATAGAGACATCACCATCTGGTAGAGTACATTACCATCACTGTATTGATTAAGTATTTCTTTAAAAATCCTGTAGTCTAAACTTTCCTTTTCTTCCAACAGTGTACCTGCTTTTATTAATTTTTTTTTTAGTTCTTGATGGTGAAGAGTCTTTCCTGTGCGATATGAGAAAAATTTTGAGAAAAACATGAGAAGAATCTGACTTCACCTGTTTATTTTGATCATTTCATCAATCCTGTGGTGCCCTTGAGTTAAACATTTTCTTTGAAGTGTTTCATTGCTATTATTCTTCGCATTCTCTGCAATATGAGTTTTTCAGCTCTCTCATGTAACCTTCATATATATTCATCTTAAAGACGCTCACACTGCACATTGATCCTTGCTTTGCTCTCACCTATAATTCTTTTACGCTTAATAGATTTTTTCCTTGGACAAGTATTGTTTTAGGCTTTTTGCCAGTGTCTAGTCCTGTGAGCCAATTTTCTACACAAGGCAGTTACAGCAGCTCTCTGTGAAGAATGCTCTGGCCTTCACTTATAGTGAGAGATCTAAATTAGCAGACCTGCATAGAGTAATACGTAGTGTTAAGAAGACACAAATCATTCTTGGCCTCAAACCACAACTGAAATGTTTTAAGTTTTGTAAAGTAGTATTCAAACTAGAAACTGCTGAGTTCTTACTTTGCTTTACGCAAACACTTTGAGAATGAGGGAAAGAGTCAACATTTCTCAGGCTACTTCATCTCTCTGGTTGATGCAGCATGGACTTGGACATGTCTGTTACATATCTCCTTCTTGGTTCCTCATTATAAGAACAAGAGAGACTTGAGTCAAATCTGGAGTTTAGTTAACAATTTGGACAAAGGGATACTGGGAACTAGATACTCTGAAAACCTATGAGAAGCCAGACAGAATTCCATGTTTTTTCATACATTTATTGTGGGGAAAGATGAGGGGAGTTGGTTTTTTTTGATTCGTTGGTTGGTCAGTTTGGGGGTTTTGTTTGGGTTTTTAGTTGTTTTGTTTGGTTGGGTTTTTTTTGGCATGTTTGTATGTATGTGTGTTTCTGGTCACTTCTTATAGTGTAACCAAAAAGGTAGAGATTGATATTTGACTGTTGGCTTCAGTTCCTGGCCAGTAGGAAATACTCAATGGAATCCAATTTTTTCTGATACTAAGGTGCAGTGATCTGCTAAATTCAACAGAATTATATAACTTAAGACTGCCAATGATTTTGTAGAAGTCTTACTGGTTGGCATCTTGTTCTTAGTTTGGAAAGCCCTCCCAAGTCAACAGCATGCCCTTAGTGGATGGAATTGGTCTTGCTGAGTACACAACCATTTGTCAAGGCTGATTTTTTTAAAAAATGAAGATCTGAAGCTCTCCTGGAGTGAGATGTGGATCCTGTTGTACCTTAGTCTTCAAAAGTAGGGTCCAGCAGATCAGCTGCCATCAATTTTCTTATGTGGGGTGTAGAAATATGACAACAAGATGCCAGAAGCATATTTAAAGAAAGAAAAATAGTCTCTGTTTGAGTCTCTATAAAGCTAAATGGAAGTAGCTTCACGATTAAAGACACCTTTCCATTGACTCTGATAGATACCAGATGAAGCCCAATGTATAAACACTCTATCCATTTGCACTGTATTCTATTTATTTTCTGTAGGAATCTCCTATCTGTCATATGTACAGTTATCCTGAAAAACAGGAATATGTTATTCTAAAGTGTTCATCGCCTCCCACATAAATTTAAGAGACCTTCCAAAAACACTTGGTATAGTAGGAAAATAATCTAATTCCTGGGATAATCGGAACAACATTTTAATAGACACCATAATTAACAAAGTTTTGCAAAATATTTGCAAAAGCAAAGCTGCAAGTCAAAAGAGCATTCATTTCAGAAACAGAGGTGATCAATGTCTGTCTGTCTGGAGGGGAGGGTGATAAAATCAGTCCTTGTTACTTGATCAGCACTGCTTATCAGAGACAAAACAAATATGGCAGGACAAGGGAGAAAAGAGTCACTGACTAGAACTCAAAGGATCTGATATAAATGAAAAGAATTTTTTCTGTGGCCTGCTGATGCAAAGAAGAGATGTCTGCAAAACTTTTAGACTCTAAAATACTTCAAGAAATAATGCCCAAAGTTTTTTTTTATTTCTAGCAATTCTCTTTCACATTAAGTACTTCATCAAATCACATACAAATGACTCATCAGGGAGCTTTATCACTGTCAAGTAAATAGTTTCCTCTGAAGAACTTAAAAGCCCCAGCAAAGTCTTAGAGACCACAATGGTGAGGTAATATCCAACCCTAATCTAAGCAGAGAACCTCTGATGCTGCTCAGTCTCCCCCTCTCCCCTGCTTTATGGAGTAAGTTGATGTCAGACAATGCTGATATCCCTTTTCCTCTTTTTCACCCTGAAAAACATTTATTTTGATTACACTGTGCTCACTATTTCTAGTCCTCCAGTCTGTAGAGATATCACATAAAAGTCCACAGAGCTTTCTTCTATTATTTGTAAAACTTCTCTCAACATAGCCCTTTCACTTTTGTTCTTTGAAGACAAAGTGCTAATCTAGTTTAAGAAGGGAAAAAATGAATGTATTATAAAGAGTTGACTGATATTTCTGTGAGTACACAGACACTGCTAATGACTTTGAAAAGGGAAAGCTTCCTCATGGTAAAAGAAGACCAAAAAAAGGCCTGTATTGCATGTGTTCTTTCCTCGTTAAGTTCTTGTGTGAGCTGTTACATCTCTGGATCTGTTTTCCCAGCTATAAAATGTCACAGATGTCCTCTGTAAAATACACTGGGAGGAAATACATCAACAAATGCAAGCTATTGAAACTTTTATATTTTTACTGAGCTTTACAAATATTACATGGGTGTTCGTTTCACCTGTTTTCAGGCTGAGTATGTGGAGTCTCATTAACTGGACAGGGAATATTAAAAACATGTGATGTTTGAATAGCAAATATAGAACCAGCAGGTGTTTTTCTGAAGTTTTATTCTTTCCCCTCTAAAATAGTCTTTTTGAGACAGACAGAAGTTCTATATATTTGTTTATGTTTGTGCATAAGAATACTCTGAATCATATCAATTATGAAAAATAAATTAAATGTACTGCTGCCAAATCGATTTATGTCAAGTATTATTGATTTCAGTGAAGTTTCAGCTCAAGACTTTTGTGTGGTTTATTTGTTCATTATTTTTACTTGTGACATTTCTAAAATCTCATAGAAAAAAAGGATTAATCTTCATGTCAAATAAAATGTTTTTATTTTAAGCATTTTTAGACTTAAAAATATGAGTGGAAGGCACTAATTGTGAATAAAATATATGAATTATTTTTCTAATGTTTCATTTCAACAAAATGAAAATAAGTATTTCAATTGTATAGAAATTTTTTTTATATAAAAGTGTTGAAAACAGCCCTATGTTACAAAATTTCATTATATTTTCTTTTCTTGTCAAAAAAGAGGCAAAAGTGAAAAACAGGTGGAAAATGTTGTTTCCTACTTTTCAAGAAACATGGTCTTTTAGTCTGGTCATGCTGTTCAGATTCCCAGAATCACGATGAATAGCAGTTAATTTCCACTCTACATACCATAAGATATTCACTCCATATAACCCTTCATAATGCAAGAGATTGTATTAAAGCCCTGGCCAAAGTCACAACACGGTTGGTAAGTAAGTGGTTTTCTCTGTTTTTGACTGGAGGTGCTAATTGATAAATAGAGGGGGAAGACTGGCTGATATTCATAAACAAGAATCAGCAGGAATTTAAGAAAGTCAGTAATTGCGTTTTTTTCAGAGTAAGTGCCTCCAGCTGGTGTAGTTACAAACAAAGCATCAGACAAAGCAATGATTTTGGAAGATGAGTAGCAGAGACAAAATTCTTTGCACCTTCAAGAGTCTGCTACAATCTCAGGATTTTTTTGGATCCTGATATTTCTTACTGAAGAATTCTTGAACCAATGAGGTGAGCATTAAGGACCAGTCAGGGGCTTCAGTGCATCAGAAAAAATGCATGGGCAGCATGCATGGGACCGACCAGTTTCTTTGGTGATCAAACCAAAAGTGATAGACTGTGCAGGTGGGAATTCAGCAAGACTGGTGACAGGATTGGCAGCCAGACTGAAATGGGACATGCATGAGGGGTGGAAAAATTTTGAAATCTCAGTTTAGTTTTTTTTAATCATTCTCTGTCTTTTTCCCCCCAGCCTCCCCCTCAACCCCCTGCCTTGATATCAAGGATTATTTTTTGCTTTAATTGCAGGCCAAAACGAACTATTATAGCTTCAGTAGGATAGTAGGATTTGAGTAAAACTCTTCAGAACTAGAAAAAAATAGACTTTTTTTCCCCCTCCCCCTACCGTGTCCCCTCTGCCCCTTATTGTGTAGCAGGTAGTGAAAGAAATGGGATGAGCATTTTGCTTCTTGCTTCCAACCAGCTGGATTGTTTCTAGTTGGCTGCTCATGTCTCCTACACCTAGTGATATAAATGATGGGCTTAGTTACAATGGCACTTGCTTTTTAATTTATTTTTCTTTTTTATTTAGACAATCCAGAATATTGCTTTATTTTTCTTAACTACAGCAGAAAGAGCATGAGTTAACATGCCTGCATTCCTGGTCCCTAGAGAGAAATTACACATTTATGCAGATGTGCTCCTTGGCCCTATACTAAAAGGCTAATCCCAGAAAAACAGGGCAATGAAGTCTATCATTTGCCTGTGTGTTGCCTGTGTTTTCTGTAGTGCTGAGTTCTCCTTTACCAGGCTTGTGGTGGTGTGTTGCTGTTTTCTTTTCCATACAGTCAGGCTGCTTCCTCATGAATCTAAATCCTTTATATAAAGGCACATATTAGCTCCCTTGGTATTAGTGTATTTTAAATTAATATTTTAGATTAATAGCTCCCTACTACCTTTTATCAACAACTTTGTTAAGCTGAAGTAGGATATGGACCCTGAATGGATATTCTGCATGTCTTTCCATAACAAGATCTGTTGCAGAGGGACTGGATTTCTGCCGTGCTTGGGGTGGCCAGGCATCACAGGTTCTGGAGTCTATGATCCAGCTGAAATTTATCCTACGTTCAAAATTCCAGAGGGGTTTGATTAATAAAAAGTATTTCCCTTTTCGTCCTCCATTTCTAGTTCCTTCAATCTTCTCCCTCCTACTTGACTCTATCTCCCAAAACTTGTGTAAAATGGGAAACAAAAATAATACTGGCAAAGCAGTAGGAGAGCTCTTAAATAATGTGTTGGATAAAAGTCATAAACTGAAGAAAAGTTGCTATAATGTTGTAGTCTAGAGATAAAGGCTTTTTGGCTGAGAATAGGAAAGCTAAATGGGTAAAAATATCAGGACTATTGTCATCTCTCATTTGTGTGGGTTTTTTATCTGTGAGGTTTGTGGTTGAGAGTGTTGTGCTTTTTGAGGGACAGGGTTGTTTGTATGTTTCTGGGTTTGGATATTTTGTTTTATTTGTGTTTTGGTTTTTTTCTGTGGTTTTTGGGTTTTTTTTGTTTGTTTTTTTGTTTATTTGGTTTGGGGTTTTTTTGTTTGTTTTGTTTTTTAATGAAGCCAATCACTGAATAAAACCATGGAGGAGAGGAATGAATGCTTCCCTGAAGAGAAAAGCTAGAGAGGTGAACTCAGCTCTGATCTTACACACCAGAGAATCCCTGCTTGTCAAACTCAGACTTTTCTGTGTCCCAGGAGCATTTAAATGCTGGGATAACTGAGCCACCTTGCTGCCCTTTTGGGTTGCTGTGGAACACAACTCTACAAATTACTGTTTTGTCAGTTAATTGGCTATTCAAGAGCAAGTTGCCCAAATTCTACAACGTGATGTGATTTAAAATTTAAAAATACATTTATATTTAAAAAAAACCCTAACCCTTAAAAATGTCTGTTACCAATTAATGAAACATAAACTGAAAGATAATGAAAGATATATTAGTGTTCTGAAATAATGAACATGAAAGATATATTAGAATATTCTGAGATAGTTCTCGAAAAAGCATCAGAACAATATCTTCAGATAAAAATATTGCTGTATGAAAAGAATTGCTTGTTCTTAAAGAAAGTAGTAGTGCCAGTCTTCGAGACTGGTTTAATAAAAATAAAAGCACTTCTGATTATTTGTTCTCCCCACCCTCCATGATTAATTTGATTTTGGAAGCCAGTAAGGGAAAGTTCAGCCTTGTCCCTCAGCAGGCTACATAGACTTGCACTAGGAATGGACTCAGTTTCTTAGCCAATTCTTAGCCAATTTCTTGGCTAAGAAATTGGTCCTTCTTGAAGGAACTAATTTCTTGCTTCCTTCACCACTCATGCACTGCAGTGAAAGAGCTCAAGGTTACTTGAAATACTATTTAAAGATCAGTAACCAGTGAGGTTTGGGAGTTAGGGGTGTTTGAGGCATCAGACTATCACCAGACTATGTGCAAGCAATTTATGGGGCTGATTTCTGTGGAAGGAATGCAGCAGGTGACCTGTCACCATTGATTCCAGAGTGAATCTAGAGAGATGAAAGGGTTAACATGCCTGGCCAGTGTAATTGTTTATAGAGAAGTGTGTACATGGCCCTTGGTATATTAAGTGTGACAGGCTAATTCAAGGGCTTTTTCCTTGTGGCTCTACACACTCTTCAGAGAACAGACTCTGAAAAGGCCCTTTAATAGGACTTGCTTTGCTGCCTTACACTGCCCAGTTTACCTCTGCTCTGGGGCATGTTGGGATGTCCTTTCTGGCATGGCTTACTGAGGAGGAGTCAGCAAGCTCTGGTGCTGGGAATGAGAGGGGCTTTATGCCTGCTCTCCCTGTTGGCATGCTGCCTGCTTTTGACAATCAGCAAAGCAGGGACATCTTCCCCAGCAGCTCAGATCTAAATCCCAGATATGGAGGTTGATTTCCAGCACAGCCTGTGCTGCTTATAAGTCCTGGATCAAACAGGCTAATCACTGTTAATCACTGCTAATCAGCCTGATGGTGCCTGTAGACCTTTGCAGCCCTGCTTACTGGCTTGGGGGGACAAACTGCCAGTAGATGTTAAATCATTAATAGTTGCAGTTGAATTTAAGTAGCTGGAGGTGTTGAATTTAAGTGACTAGTGCTACTCTCATACACTGCCAAGAAATGAAATATTCCAGAGCTACAACATTACTGTGCATTTTTCCCAGCACGATTATGATTCAGACTGAAGAAGCACTCATCTACCTTAGCACATGAGTTAACTTAGTTGAACGACTCCTCCCAAATAAAGTGCTGATTATTTTTTAATAATTATGTGGGGTTTTTTTCCATAACTCCATTATAGCTTATGTTATTGCACTCTGCTATCTACAGTCTAGCATTTACACTCAGCATTTTGACTGAAAGGAAAGTTAGCAATGGGTCTCAAACCTATCTATCTGTCTTTGGTGTTTACCGTATGTTTTATTCTTGAATAGCTGTGGAATTTGGGAAACTTTCCAGGAGGCTGCTCTGATTTTCATGCTTTTATTCACAAGAACACAGGTTTGATTGTCTTCTTTTTCCCCCATTTCTTTCTTTTAATTTACAAATTACATTTCAAAATAGCAAAGAAATGTGGCAAGTTGCAGAGTTGGAGAGAATTATGACCCCTTTCTGGTAGTTAATGTACCCTGAGCTTTTGGCTTAGGTGCCTCATAATGACACATGAGGCATGTGGAAACTGCTCCGAAACACATTTGTTAGCTGTCATGTCACTGCTTAATTATATCTTACTTCTGTTTCAGTGCATCATGCATAAGTCTGCTAAATGTTCTGTGTGAATCCAAACCTGATTTATGGGCTCAAAAGTACCTCAGAGAATACCAGTGGAATAAAAGAGCTCCCTTTAATGTGCTTTGCTATCTGCAGAGCTCAAATTTAGTGTAACTTTGTTAATCTTTGAATCGGTAAACAATATTACATACAGCGTGTAGTTTTAATTTAAGCAGATTGCTTACTTATGAGCTTACTCTCAGGTATGCTGTGAAAATTAGATTTTCTTTCTTTGCTGGATCATATGCAGAGTTGAAAATATGTGTATGTGTTGCTGGATCCTCCTCCACTGTAATTCAGGGCAGTTTCAAAGCCGTGACAATGTTGTTGATTTATACCAGCTAGTGTTCAGATTTTGGTGTTATTGGTGATGGAAAACTATTAAAACACCATTTGGAGGCTGCAACTTTCTCCCTGTAAGTCCCTGCACTAAGGGAATAGAGAGGGCAGGAGGGAGGAGACGGTGCTTAGGTGAGGAAGTGAGGTCTTGCTGCTGTGTGCTGGGGGTGTTGCTTACTGCAGTCTTCTCAATAAATTATTTTGTTTTTCGCTGTTGCTGGCAGCAGCTTCAAGACACAATAAGTGCCTTTGCTCTGAAATGAAATTTACTGAGTGATCATGAGACTGGAGCCTGTGATCTTTCGGCAGCTGCTGAGTGGTTGCTTTCTGCATGAATGGACTAAGGGCAAAGTAGTATCACAACATTTGGAGCGTGACTTTCTCCCATGTCCTATGATGCCAAAAAAAAAAGTTTGTTTGTTTGCCAGTGAAGATTATGCAATATCCCAAAGACTACCCAAATGAAGGCATCAATCTTTTTCTCTTTGAAAATTGTGTTGAGCCTCACGAAGGATTTTGGAGTGAGTTTATTGCATAGCCTGCAATACTGAGAGGTTTCTTGTGTTGTTGGTAGCTGAAACCAACCAGATAGTTTGTATCTATTTACCTTCCTGCTTGTCTGATCTAACACAGGTAAATGAGGCCTGGTGCTTCCCAAAGACCTGGGAGCCCTAAAAGAAAAAAGCAGGGTGAGGGGGGAACCCAAACAACCCACCCTATAAATTTCTTGGTAAAAGGAAGACAATACATTTAATAAAAACCAGGGACAATTGTGGAGGCAGGTTAGCAATTTGTGTGGAGATTATCATCTACAAAGTTCTTCATTAGCGTTCTGATTAGGAAATACTTAAGAACTAGTTGGCAGGTGGAGGGGAACAGGTTGGGATAGGATAGGGGACTAACAGCAGAACTGAGAATTAATTTTTTTTAATTACTTGCAGCATAAATGCAATAATCATGGAGATTCTGTCCTGTTCTTGTAAGAGCATTAGTATCTTAGAGAGTAGCAAGGGCAGATGGGGAAATAGTCTCATCTGTTTACACTAGATTTGCTGCTTCCTAAGTGTCAATATATCCTTCAAGATTTTTTTAAGGAGACTACAAAATATTAAGCACCAAAGAGAAAATGCCGTGACCTTTTTGGTTTGTGCATTCCTACACAGGCTTTCTGGTAACTGTACCTGCTTCATGAAGCTCAAAGCCTGTGAGATGGCATTTGTAACCAAGTCAGCCAGAATGGGGATTGTTTCGCCTGTGAAACTGGTTGGCCATGAAAACCTGTTAGGGTTAGTGTGGAAGAAACCAGGCGTCAGTGGTTCCTCTTGGACTGATGTTTGGGTGAGCGAGGATATGAGGCCAGGTCAAGTCTGAAAGCCAGGCAGTGGAAATGCACATCCTTGAAGATGAGAGCAAGATTCCTTTCACAGTACGAAAGTGAAGTTAGCAGTGAAATTCAGCAATGATACCAAGAAGTTAATTCCACAAATGAAACTTTTCTTTATTTAAATCAATAGACTTTTCACAATAGCTCAACTGACCTGGATTTTTATCCTACATCTCTTACAGCTGTCAACAGGTCTAACAGGAGTGAGTGGAAATAACTCCGTCTGAAATGGGATTTCAGTATCAGCTTCAAATGGGAGAAAACTGGAGAAGCCAGATATTGCAGTTTCTTACTTTTAAACTTTCTTAAGTTTGTAAACTTGAGATTATGATTGCACAGGCTCTTTTTTGAAGAGAGATGAAATGACTTTAAAATGCTTTTATGCACATAAGGTTATAAAGCTCTTTTCCTTTTTTCTCCTTTCATCATGGTTGCTTACAACAGGCATTTTCCCGTTTTATACTTCATAGTATAAAACCTGGTGCAGCTGCATTGTTGTTAACCTTAGCAAAAGATAAACCAGGGAAGATTTGCATAGCTACAGTTGCTTATCTTTTTGCTGTTTTCTCACCATGCCCAGCAGGCATGGTAGGAATTCATCATTTATAGTGACTTTATATAATCCATGAAACCCTGAAATTTCACTAGGAGAAGAAGCAGCTGAAATCAATCATTCTGTACTGCTTGCAACTCAGTTCTTTAAAGTTAATACTTGCAAGACTACTTAATGAAGATGCTTAGGTTTGTTTATATAAATACACACACTCGTAAAAATTTGGATGGTGCCCTTTATCTTGTTAGATTATCATATTCAATTTCAGTCTTTGAAGTAAGGAGTGAAACACCACTTAAAAACTGAAGGATATGTTGTCTCTGCAAATTAGCTCCCTTTAAAATTTAGGACAGCTGAGTACTTACACAGGGGTCTTGAAATCATAATCTTCAGGGCTTTAAAATCTGCTAGGAGTACACTCAGGTAATTAGGAAGTGGAAATCCAAAATTATTGCTGCCGTGCACCAGCTAATGAAGTCATCTGTGTCTGAAGCAGACCTTTGCTGCTGAATCCCATGTGCTTGATTTCTGCATAGGCACTTAGAGGATCCAGCTATTTTAGTGGAGATTCACTTTAAAGAACCAAGATTTGTTCCTATGGACTCAGGTTCATGAAAGTCTTGTTCTGAGTGCTCTGATCATAGCACAGTTTTGATGACCTACTGTGAACACATAGGACAAGGTATATAAATTAAGGCTACCAAGCTATATCCTAGGGTTTGAGCATCTTGAAATGAAGACCTTTGATTCATGTGTTTCAGATGAGTTCTACTAAATAATCAACATGGTGTTGTCAAGATAGATTAACTCCTCTTAAGGCAGTAGAGTTATTTTGGTGGCAAAAAAAAAGTTTATTGGATGCATAAAGACTAATGATGAGAATAAATGATGCCCATGTAATTAAGGAATGCTGGGACTTAATTTCATGATTAAAATAAATCATGCCTTAAAAATACTATTTTAAGATCAGCACTGAAAAGAGAGATTAGATTAGTCTTTAACCTTATATTCATTTCTTTGATGTTACGTAGCTGAGCACTTTGAGCTAAGGTAGAATTTGAATCTGACCTCACCAAAAGAGGTGATCCACCATCTTTTTTGCTTTTTGTTTATCTTTAACAGAAATTGTCTCTTTGTTTTAAAGTTCAAGTCCAAAAAACAGCATCAGATTATTTTCTTAACAGGCAATAATACATCCTGGGCTATTAAACATACCTGGCCAGACTTCTGAATGACAAGGTTTTCAGCTGTAGATCCTACATTTTGATTTCAGAGTGTGTGTAGAAGAGGAGATAAAGTTTTGCTGCAGACAGTATACTTCAGTGAAGGAAGATATGGTAAGAACGGTAGACTCTTGTTCAGGAAGTCCCTCATCCTACAGCCTGCACCCTCTGTCTAGCTCTGGTCAGTCTGCTTAGAGACAATCAGTTTAGACCCTTTCTGTAAAGTTTATGGGAGCTTTATGCTCTCAGGCACATGGTGTGATTCTCGTGGTGTCCTGTGCAGGACAGGAGTTGGACTCTATGATCCTGATGGGTCCCTTCCAAGTCAGCATATTCTATGATTCTATATTTCTAAGACACTATATATTTTTGATGATTAAAGAGAGGCAAGAAGTATCTTTAACTGCCTATGTTTTCTACTTTTTGAAGGACTCTGCCTGGACATATTTTCTTCATGATTTTCACATAGCCTGTATGAGAATTCACCACTAGATACATAAATCCGAAGTCAAAGCTCACTTGAGGAAGATGCAATGAATTCACCCATCTAATAAAAGGGAACAAGATGTTCTCCAGATAGGATACTCTAGTGTCAGATTCTCAGGTGGAGGAGATATAAACTGACCTTTAGGGCATGGTCAGCCCTTGCTGATTGGTGAAAGAAAAGGACTAAGAGTAGACTTCAGAAATATGTTTTGTTCCCTTCTCCCCTCACAGGAGACAGGTTGGTCTTTTTTGTTTGGTTTTGTGTTTTTCAAATGTGGTAGATGAAAGAGAAGAATGAATGGACTTAATTGGCAACAAAACTTACTTTAATTTGAAGATCTAAAATAGACTTATGAGCTATTTACATGCTCTCTTGAGTTAGGATATTAAAAAAATATAGATGTCTCTGGTACTCCACACAGGAATATATTAAACACTTCCTGCTTGTAGGTCATACTATTATTTATTGACTGTCTCTTTAGAGTGTGTTGGATTTTTTTTTTAATTGTAAAAAATTTTTGAGAGATAATTTTAGCTTTAAGAATTTTTTTAATTCTTTATTTTCTCCGCATACAAACAAAGCTAAAACTGCCTCAGCTCACTGAGTCTCTGAGTTTCAATGGGTGCTTTGTGACATTACAATGTAAAGAAATTTTCCAGTGAAGAGTTGGATTAATCCTGTCCTGTAAGAGACCTGTGCAAAAAGTCTAGCCATGGGAGCAAATTTTAAATAAATGTGTACATTTGCCATTCTCTGAATGCAGGATTAATTTTTATGCCCAGTTGATTCATGTGGGATCTAAACAACCATAAGCTTAAAGTCTTTGAAATGTATAGGAAAATTGCCCTTAGATCATAATTCACCTTGACATGAGTGATGGGGAATTCATAGGAATAAGTGAAGCCTTTGAGGGCATGGGCCATAGTTATCAAATCAAGCTTTTCTACAAATACAAGATTTCATGAGGTTGCACTTGCAACACACAGCCTTTGTATTCAGGCAATCTGTGGGGAAGGAGTTGCTAATGTTTCTGTGAATGCTCGTTTGCATCTGACATGGCTTGTTCATTTAGTCAGACTTGTTTATGGCTTCTCACTTGCCCTGTAGAAAGTATGCAGGTAAACTGAATTTTATTTGCTGGTATTCAAACAAGGTTTTCTCTCCTTGCTTTCCAGAATGTCTCCTAAACACAGATGTACAGCTGTGCTAATATCAGAACAGTAACATTGTCACTGGTGTCCTTTCTCTATTACATTGCTGTTCCCCTTCAGTAATAAAAGAATCTAAGCAGAAACTGTGACCTGCTGCATATTTGATATACAGAAAATCATTAGAATGAACCTGCCTACAAAAACAAAGGGTGATTATTATTCATGTAGAGAAAAGTTCTGGATAAAGGCGATGTTTACAGAGATTAGCATAGGTTTGCACAAGATTGCATGGGAGACTTGCTCCTTTCTGAGTGCAGAATCTTGATTGTGCAGGAACTTACTCTGTGACCCAATCGTCTATTTAATTATATCTTGGATAAATTTGTTTTACAGTCTCATGCCCAAAATCTTTAATTGCTTTAAGTGATAGAAATGGGATCAGTTAGCTGCAGCTCAGGTTTCCATGTGTTAGCATTTTTACCGTGAAATTTATTGCTGTAGCAAGGTTGTTCTATCTATTCTGCATACTTCTACAATTGATTTAAATGCTTGCTTGCTCTCTCTTTAACATATGTTATCATTGCAATGTACAATATTCCCCTTTTTCTAGTTCTGAATCATATACAAAGAATGATGTTTTCTCAAATTTCTGTCCATACCCAAATTTTCTCAATGTACAATAAAGTATTTGTCCATTCCAGTACGTATTTTTTTTCCCCATGTGATGGTAATGGATAACATGAAAGGGATACTGGAAGTTGGTCAATTCCATTACTGGAAAAAAATCATACAAAACTTATCCTGCTGAAAGTTAGGCATCCAACCTAAATAACTGCATAACCTTGTCTATAGTCCTTGAAGAGCAATTGGCCCACTTGGAAGCTGAATTGTGTTTCTGCTACTAGTCTCTAACAGTAAAGGATATCCAGATGCTTAATTTAAGTAGACACCTAAATTTTAGACCACTGAAGTGAAGTAAGTTTTCAGAAGGAAATTTTTTAATTGGGTCCACCCACTCGTAATCATCTAGTCTAAACTCCCAGGTCAGTGTCTTTTTACAGTCTGTGTTCGATCAGCTTTCCTGCTCCATTACACCTGATTGTCTTTCTTTTCCCTTGGAATAAAACTGGCTACCAGTTGGAGTGTTACTAGAGACTTTACTCAGCTTAGTTCACTATGATTGACACAAACAGTCTTCTGATGTACTTTGCAGCTCCAGTGACTGTGTTGATTTATATCAGCTGCAAGTCTGGCCCAGTGGCTGTGACCCAACTAGTGATAAAATCTAGAAGTTCAACTAATGCAGAGAAATGGATTTTTTAATATACATTTCTATTTGAAGGGTGGTCCTTGGAGTCGTTCTTTGACTCTGAGTTGTAATCATATTCGTGTTGTTCAGATGATATACTATGCCTGGGGTTGCAATGCGTCATGAAAACCGCATTGTGTTGGATAAAAATACAATCTGCAGCTGAATAGGACTTTTTTTCACAGTTGTCTGTCAAAATTTCTATTACTAGCTCAGTCATTCATTAGCAAAAATACAAAGCACATGTTGTGAGTTCTGTGCAGGAACATCTATTATGCAAGTCTTGTAAAGCAGTACTGGCATTGATTTTGAACTGGACGGAAGATTTTTTTTTCTCTTGTTTTCTAGAGGCTATTTTTATTCTTTCTATAGTGGAGACAAGTATCCTGGCTCATCTTCCAGGGTATGTCCATGACACAGAACATAGAAGGACTTATTTACACAAAAGCGAAGTTGTACTTGAATCTAACATTTGCCAATTTTCCTTTTTAAACTCTCCTGAATTAACATCCCTTGAGAGAAGTAGTAAGACTTTTGTACTTTCTCCAAATAGCACGGAAATTTGCATAGAAGAGTTCCTCTGTCTGCTGGAGAACTGCAACTTCACTTTTTCTGGGTAAATGTCCCTTCTTATCTGTGACTATTTTTGGCTGACCAGGATGCTTTAGGATATTCTAGGAAAAATATTTTACTTACGTGTGTGTGGTTGTACCTTATTTCTAGAGAGGTCTATTGTTATTGCAAATTATTATTATATTATAAATTACTATTATCATTGAAGTAGATTATCTGAATCATCATTTTTCGGAAACTTAATCAAGACCTTTGTCAACAAAGACTGGTTAGCACCTAAATTATTAAATATGTGGAAATGTTGCTCCTTAAATCATGAAGAGAAGATGAAGCACCCAGTCATAGCGCAGAAAGATGGAAAAGAAAGCACGTTATGCTACTTAATTTTCTGCTTGTCTTACATATTTACTAAGTTTTTGTTAGGCATGCATCTGTACCAGTTTGTGCCATCTCTACAATGTACTATTGTAGAGATTCAGCATGACCATGCTGATAGTCAAACATAAACAACCTCCATGCTTCAAAGTTAAGGGGATTAATTAGAAAAGAACACACTTTTTTGAAGGTGAAACCCCTCAGAACTTTAGATATATGTTTACATGATGGAGTGGAAAGAAATGTGTCAGATATTTTTTGTTCATCAGAGCCTTGGAGGGGATTCTTTCTCCACTTTGCAAAATACTCTGTTTTGGAAAAGGCAGTCCTCCTAATATTGGTGAGAGATCTGGAAAACTCATTTTGATTTGGCTGTGAAACTTGAAATTGAGTCTCTTCCATAAGTAGCATTCATGGATTTGGCAGAGATTGTCCTGTCTCTGAAATAAAAATGGAAAGTTTGGTAATCTTGTGGGAAAGGAATTTTTGCCTATCTAAGGAATAAGAGCATAAGTTAGTTATAAAAACTATACCATAGGTCTCTTATTTTATTGTTCAAAAATATTTTTGATGTGTAAATTGGAGCTTTAACAAAGGAGATTGGTTTGAGGGTGGAGGGAGGTAGAGTGTTTTGTTAAAATTCACAGTTTTCGGTCCAAAATCATAGCCTTAATGAAAGAAAATATTTTTCTGGAGGAAGTTTGATTTTAAAAAAATAACAAACAAACAACACTCTAACCAGGAATTTGAAAAACTAGGGAGAATGGAATAGTCCACAGACAGACAATAATTCATAGGCAGGTAGATTGAGAGGAAAAATATTAGGTTAATATGAAAACACATTTCCTAGGATTTAGCATTTTTCTATTAAAAATGACAATGCACCATTATGAATAGAATCTATTCCAGGCTCTCTGAGAGAAGCCTCTAATGGTGCATTAAAAAGAATGTATGGTGATTCCAAATAAGCTACACAATTCTCTGCTTCACATGCTTGACCCAAATGTCACACAACGTGACAGAATGTGTATACTTACTAGCTGTTAGCAACACCATCCCTTGTATTTGTGTCTGTACACAGCTTGGTGAGCCTCACTGTTTGTTTATGATCCCTGCTCTGCATTGCTGTCACATAATTCTTCCCATCAATAATAACCACAAACGTGTTTACTTAGATAGGGAATGAATATGCTTTACTTCAACCTAAGGGAATCTTCATAAATCAGCATCTGTGAGGGGAATAATGAACCTGCTGATAAAAATATGTATTTTTTTCTAACGATTATTAAGCATTTATTGGTAAGTCTTTTGAAACAAGCTGAAGAAGCCCAAGTTCATGGTAATTCTTATTTGACAGTGACTAGGATAGCACATACCGTGCACTCTCTTTTTTTGTTTGTTTGCTTTCTCCTAAGTGCCTTCCTATAAATAATGAGCCCAAACTGAATTTAGTATGGCAGGTATAGGTTATTTTGTTTACTGTGTAGCATAATTTAGGATTTGTGGTCAGTCAAACACCTTGATCTCTCATTTTCTTGCTCTTACAATGCAGCTGGGGAGAAACAACCTATTGCACTTCATTAATCCTTTTAGTACCTGTTGTCTGCATTATTTGCTCTTTAGTTTGTGATTACAATTAATATTTAACTTCCATTATGCAAAGTCCACTTAGCTATATTAAATTCTATTTACTAGGCTTCTGTGTCAAAGTGCTGCTGGGACACCATTTGAAACCTGATGTCTCTTCTTATGCTAATACTTAGGCAAAGCTGTGAATTTTTTTTTTTCAATTTCTTGATTTTATTGAAGGAATTCCTTATTCCTTCATCTGCATAACTGGTAGAGATGGAGAACAAGAAATATAATTTATCCCCTGTTTGCCTCTTTCATAAACAACTACCTGTTACAACTTGATTTCCAATTTCTAGACAGTTTTCTACTCGGCTTGCTTATTTTTTATGCTTAAGTTTGTTGGTACAATTGATTACAGGCACTTGTGTTTGGGTTTTTTTGTTGTTGTTTTTTGGGGGGGTTGTTTGTTTGGTTTGGTTTTTTGTTTTTTTTTCCCCTCATATATGTTTAGTTGTAACTATTTCAAGTGGAGTATTTCTAAACCTTAACACAGTTTTGAAGACCTAGATTGGTAAGTTATTTGTGTTCTCTCTTTTATATGTATATTAATGGCAATATTAATGGGGCATTTTTAATTTTTACTGTAAGCATGTGTCTTACAATGATGTGAACTCTCCAGTTACATGTTGAGTAGAAGATTTAGCTAAGGACAGTACAGCTTAGTCAGGGATCTCATCTTGGGTACCAGGAACTCTGCAGGATAATAATGGTCAAACAACACTGTTTCCTGTGTTGCACATGCATCACTGGAAAAACCA
Organism: Myiotriccus ornatus; assembly: GCA_036023395.1. Classification (NCBI taxonomy): domain Eukaryota; kingdom Metazoa; phylum Chordata; class Aves; order Passeriformes; family Tyrannidae; genus Myiotriccus; species Myiotriccus ornatus. The sequence continues at coordinate 13,856,873 of JAYRBT010000181.1, read as the reverse complement.
GGCTGCCATGAAGAGTCTTCCTGTTCACTTCGGAGAGAACATTGGATCAATGACAGTTTCAATTCTTTTAATTACTCACAGACTAGTTGTCAACAGGCTTTATAGATGGGACTAATATAGCTGAGCAAAGACTTTCAAATTTGCTTTCACTCTTTTCCCTGGAAATAAAACACAGACTCTGGATGAATGAAGACATTTTTTTTAAACTACCCAAGTTCTGCTAAAGTGCTTCAATATTAAGTTCAGTGTTTTCCAAATTAATTATTTGACCTTTTTGTATGTATCCATACTAGAAGCCTGGTCCTGGTTCTTGTTTTGAAACTAAGCAAAAAGACTCCTGAGAGGTCTGAACAGGACATACCTCTGTTGTTTTCCATGAAGCTATTTTTTATTGGGTCATGCTTTTTTCCTAGAAGTGTATGATTTTTAAGAAAGGCTGGATTTGTTGTTTTTTTTATGCCAGGAAAAAAAGGGTTCTGAATGTATTTGGAAACCACTGAATGGGATGATAATGTTACTTCTGCTTCAGCATGGAAAAATATGGAAAAAATAAAGACTATGGAAAAAAAAGATTTGTTAACAAATTAATCAAGATGAGAAATCTGAACAATTTGGAGAAAAAGTCTTGGAACTTGAATGTAATGAAATCAGTAACCATTTCAAAAATATAAGAAAATACAAGAAAAACAAACTTGGGAGTAGACTGACTTTTGGGAAACTGTTTGGGAGCAAAAAGAGGGGGTCTGCTGCACTGAATATACTGGGGAAATAAATCCTTTTAGTTGTCTGAAATGTGACCATCAAAAAGATAGTGATCAATGAACACTTCGGGGAAAAAAGGACAGCAGTGAGCAAAGACAGCAAAACAGAGCCACTGTTATCAGGCAGAAATCCAGCACTGGTGCTGCCTGGAGTTCTGAGACTGTCCCAGAATGCTTACTCCCCTGAGAAAACTCAAGCCTGTCTTCGAAATTAAAGAGAAGAAGAAACAGTTATAAAAAAGCCAAGCTTTGCAAAGTCAGCTTCAGCCTGGCTGTCTTCAGTTTCCCCTTTGTCAGCAGAAGCTGTTGAGAGGCAGCTTGGCAGCCCACCTGTGTTTGTTTTTCCAGATTATTAAAAATCAAACCTAAGCCAAACAGAGTGGAAGTTGGAAAATATGTTAAAAATGATGAAAGAAAACTTAAAGGATCAATTCCCACAAGTGTCACAAGACACATACGGGGAGCAGGATCAGTTAAATAATGCTGAGGAATATTGGTGGCATTCCTGTGGCTGGTCAGGGTGTTGTTAAGTTTGTGGTTTTCTAATATTGTCTTGACACTGCTCTAGTTACTGGCTTACAGATAGGCATGCTTTTACCAGTGGTAGGAAGCCACTTTTACAAGAATCTCATTTTTCTTTAAATACAAGAGAATAAGCTAAGCTGGAAATCTCTTCCTCCAGAGCTATGTAAACACATCTGCATTTTTGCTTTAGTTTCTTGCTCAAATTGTCAGTCTTTCTGTCCTGTGAATAGATCTTCAGCTAGTGTAAATTAGGAAATTATACTGTTCTTCTCACTCACCTTCTTTTTTTTTTTTTTTTTTCTGGACAACGTGCCTCTGTTCTGAACTCAGTCTATATTTGAATAGTCTCTGACTTGAGAGCACTAGGTTTGAGACAGTGCCAGCTCCTCAGTAGGTTCCCCAATGTGAAGTTTTGAGCTTTATTTCCATCTATAAGAATTTGTTTCTTAAGTGGTATTCATAATGGCACTACATGATAAACAAAGACTTAAAAATCATGGCACTTCATTAAAAGTGATATGAACTGTCCTGTACTGGAGAATGTGGAGGATGGAGGCATATGGAATGCAGCCTTCACCAGTGGCAATGAACCAAGATAGATGTAAAAACCTTGCAGTTTGGCCCATTAGATCTTTTTAACAGGGACTGTTTCTGGTCTTTCTTTTAGTGTCTGGCTCATGGTGAAATAGGAATACCTGTGGGAACACTGCAGACAAGTACAATAAAACCCCAATATGTAAAACTTAACCAGTCTCCTTTCCAATTTGGGCAGCTGCAGTCACCTTAACTGAATTCTTTAGGTCAAGATGTCTGAAAATCATGCAAGTCACTGACCTCTCTGAGCATTTGGTGATGAAATTTGAGATTCAATCCACCGGAGAGTTTTAACTATTTAAGCACTTTTTTTAATCAGTGGGGAAAAAAACCATTGCAAGATTGTGAGTCAGAAAATACCGAAGTTCTGAGTTTACCTGAGAAAATTCATGTCTGTTTTCACCCAGTCTTTATCAGTGGGGCAATTAATTTAGTTTTTCTCTTGTTTGTTTTGGTTTTTCCAGGCGATGCTTTTTTTGGTGATTTCTATTTTTGGTTTGTGGGTTTGTTTCTTTTTTTTCAGTGTAGGATCCCTAAATATTTTTGGTGGCACAGACCACATATTGTGAATATCCTTTCTATGGACAATAGCTTTTTCTTCTTGATTTGTTTCAAATGTATTGCAGGTAATTCTGTTTCTTACCTTTATTAAATCACAGGCTGAAAACCATCACTACAAAGGAAATGGAAGGCTGTGTTTTTTCCTGGGGCTCAAACAGCTGAGTGAAGTCAAACTGGACTTGAGTCATTTATTTCTCAGAGGCAAAAACTTCCTTTCTTAGTAAAGTATCAGATAATGCAGATTTCACTCTTGTGTGTTTTGGAAACTGATATTTTAATCAGAGGTGTAAAATTTCTTGGGAATATTTGCTGTGCTTAAAAGAAAAAAGGGTGGCCCCTTCCAGCACTCACTGCTCCTCCATCTCCTTTGTGTAATGTTACCATGTATAAATTGCACGTTAAATTAGCATAAATTGTTACGTATATGGAACAAGAGGATAGCTTGAGTTGTACAGCTTGAACAACTCTCCTGGTCCGTGTTCAAGCTGACAAACAAACAAGATGAGCAGGCTGAATAGGTTTTCCTAAGTGATTTGCACAATGGATTTTTGAACCTTGGCATCCTGGCCTACAAACTGAGTGCTTCTTCTTTTGCTTCCCCAGTGTGGAAACCAGAACTCTTTTTTTCCATGTATTTGGGACATGGAGTCTTGCTTGTGATTCAAGCTCATCAGGATGCAAATTGGGTCCTATGGTCCAGTAATCTCAGCTCACCTATACATGAACAATGATTCTGACAGAAATAATGATATTAAACCAAAGTCCTGCTCTCCTGTGGGCGAGTGAAAAATCCAGGAGGCAATGGATTTATTCTTGCTCTCTAAGAATAGTTTGTCTTGGTCTCATTGCTGCATTTCTCTGTTTAATTAGTGTTTCAGGCAGCGCTATAGAAATGTTCTTGCACTCAAAATACAAGCTGATTCAGAGTTTGTCACGTTTTCTGATATGTTGGGGTTTCCAGTGGGTATCTTTAACAGGAAGTTGTAAGAAATCTCAGCATGTGAGGATTGTTCTTACATAGCTAGTCCATGGGAGATATTCCAAGACAGCGCAGTCAGATGAATAAAGTGTACTGGGGGGAAGCTAGGCACCCTTGAAGCCTTTTACTTTTCTAATGCTGAAAACATCATCGTGCCAGGGCTCTGAAAATCGAAAAAGGAAAGAGATCAAATCAAGAATATTTTAGCTACTGGCCTTTTCGTACCAGTTGTGGTCCTGCTCCTCTTGTCCTTGTGACCTTGCATTTGACAGTGCTTCAGCACTGAGCCAGCACTACGAGGGAAGCACTGTATGCAGTGGCCAGCCAGCCACTCCTGCAATGCAATTCATACTCACCTTAGAGACTGCAAATAGTAAAGGTGTGTCTGGCTGCCTTAGTTGCAGTCAGACCCCTTTGAAGAGTTCTCTGCTTAGACTTAACCTGCTTTCTTTTGCTGCACCCCAGGAGCCTGTCAATGGAAAGCAGAAAGCACAGCTGTACACATCTCTTCCTCTGATGCCTTTAGTCCTTGAGAAATCAGAGGCCACTTTGCAGAAAACATTCAAAAATCATCCTGTGGGTTTCCTTGCAGCCCTACCTTAATTGCCTCCTTCAGCTCCAAGTGTCTTTCCTTCTCTTGCCTTGCTGTGTGGCAGAATCTCCTCTTATGCTGCATTATTTAGTATCTCAAGAGTGGGCACTGTGACTTCAAACGCTCTAAAGCCTCCAAGCCAACTTCTTGGATTATTTAAAGAAATAGGGTATTTTACAGGTCATAAGAATTTTCTTTTTTTTTCTTTAACATATTGGACTCATAGATAACAAATTTTATGTCTGGGTAAAATGGGGATGTTCAGCTTAATGAACAACTAAAAGAAATCTCTTCTTTTCACCTTGGCTGTGACTTCTGCCTCCACACCATCCTGGGTAGTTCAAGTGGGCCCATGTAAGCAGCTCCTCTTTGGCTATTCTGTTCTTATCTTAATCTATGGGCATTAACATTTAACATATGAATTAGTCCCAGTGTTGTTACATGGAAGGTAGAAGCCACGAAAATAATTTGTGAGTGTGCTAGCAGTGTGTTAGGGCAGGGATATAAGGGAGTTATTTGATTAAACCTTAAGTGTGGGGGAGCCCAGCTGGCTCTGGGCTCTCTGTAAGCTGAGATATTTAAGATGGAACTTTACACCTGGCAGAGGGTTAACCACGGAGAGTAAGGACTGTGGCACAGGGTGGACTTCCTGCCAGGCATGTCTGACCTATGATATTCGGACATGTGGCTGTGTGTCCAATCATGAGTTGTTATGTTTATGTCAGACCAATGGTGCATGTACATGTGTGTCACCCAGAACTGTATAAAGTAGAGGCACTATGGCAATAAATGGGCTGGTATCCCTGAACATCGTGTCGTCTCCCGCTCCAACCGATGACTCTTAAGCACTGAAATTCAAACAACAAAATCCTACTCCCTACTCAAGTAGCTTCATACCTACAGAATATCAGATTTTTTTGGGGGGTAGATTACAGTTCAGATATTGAGACTTGTCCAGATCTCTTTCCTGGAAAGACTTTGCTGGGGATGTAACATCTTTTTTTTTTTTATTATTTTTTTTTTTTAGTTTCATTGGTTTCTTTGCACATGGGCTAGTATTTAATGAGAAGAGCCTTTCCTATGATATTTGTGTGTACATCATCAAATAGGATGATCAGAATAGTGCTTGGAGAGAATTTTAAATCAACTCAATTTAACTTCAATTTTAACAACAATAATTTCTCTTTGTTCTTATAGTGCAGGCACGTACGATAGTCTGTCTTTTTTTGATACCAAATCAGAAAGTGTGCCTTTCTATTATTGATTCCTGAAAGTTATTAGAGGTGTCATGAGCTATGTATGGTTTTTCTTGGAGTGCACATGACTTGTTCTTGACTTTTGGTATGAAGAAAGGCCAGTCTAGACTGGGACCTCTCAGAAACAAAAATTTGGTAGGATATAAACACTGTTAGTCTTCATAGAATTAAAGACTAATGATATTTAGTTTTCATTTTCTCTGCAGATAGGATAAACCTCTCATTTAAATTTAACCAAGTAAGAGAACCTTTTTGGCACTTGATACGAATGTGTCACTGAAGAAAATAAGTAATGTAATTTATTGATTAAACTTGTGAATGTTTTGTGTTTTACTGTACTTAAAGGAATTTTTATGGGGATGTACCTTCCAGTGAACCAGTAATTCAAAGGATACGAAAATGAAAGCTCAGAGTTTGGGATGAGTTCAGGACGATACAGACAGTAAAGAATCTTCAAACAAAATGTGTCCAAAATAATGTGTTTATCTCTACCATCTGAAATAGCCAGCAAAACCAGTAGCTCTTAAGGCTGGTTAGAACACACCAAACCTCTAGTTTATTACTCTTTGACCTTTTCTTTTATATAAAATAGATCTTGTTTCCATGGGGAAACAAGTTTTTTATTGGACACCATGTAAAAGATTATTTTTACCCCATGCTAACGTTTTTCCATGTCACATATCAGTGATCTAGGCAAGTCTAATAATCACATACAAATAAAGGCTGGTTCACCCACGGTAACTATGCAGGAAACTCTTGTAAACCTGGTGCCTTCTTACATTATTACTTGAAAGGCAGTAACTGTGTCAGCTGTGAGTTGTCGACTGAGTGCAGCAGTAGGCTTTGCTTTCGGGAAGAATAGTCAAGTTGTGTCAGGACTCTGTGACCTTGGATGATGAAGGTTTGAGTGGTGCTGCTTTGGGTAAGGTATGAGAAATGTCAGGAGGCTGGATATAGAGCAAGCTCATTGTCTTCAAGGTCCTCTGGTTTAGGAGTGCACTGACACTGCTGTGTCAGCCAGGATTGTTATGCCGGAAGGAATGCTGTAGGTGATTATCTTATTTTAGATATTTGTTGATTATTATTTTGTTTTGGAAAGGAGGGATTGTGCATCACAAAGACAAAATTTCGTGTTTACTGGTCATAGCCTAAAGCCTTAGACTGCCTGTATTGAAGTGTCCATCCTTCCCTTCTGCAGTTTGGGCAGCCTGCCTCTCTTGTCCCCAGGAGAGCAGAACCAGGGTATGCTCTAAGAAAAGTGTACAGATGCTGTTGTCTCAGAACTGTGAACTGATCAGGGTTCCTCTCTTGTATTTTTAATCTTCTGTTTAAAACATGGTGATACTGTGAGAGGACCTCACCACAGCCCATTTTAGAGTGGAGGTCTAGCTGTACCTCCACAGGTTCTGTAGATTCACAGGGTTCTTATTAATTCAGGAAAGGTTTAAGATACATTCTGTTTTCAAGGGGCAAAGATGAAACTGATTGAAGTACTGATTAAAAGAAATGAAAAGGAAGTCCCAAGTATTTTCATCAGGTTTCTGTTTTGCCTGGCTGTTCACTGGTGTAGAAACTAATTGTTAGAGGTGTGATTCTGGGGATATTTCTGAAGTACTGTACCAAAATGTCTACAGTTCTTGATGCAAAAGCCTTACGGTTTTTCTTTGCTTGATGGCTTTCAAGTGTTTGCTGCTTTGAAGTTAGTGGCATTGCCCTTTTCTTCCCTCTACCATTTTTCAGGCTTAAAAGCATGTTCACAATGCATATAGATGAAGGTTTCATGCAGTCTTCTGCATGGTGAAAAAAGTGAAAGAGAAATTTGCAAAGTGATCAGGTTATCAGCTTCACTATGAATCATTTGGTAGTCTTTAAAAGACTTGAAATATCAGTAATTTGCTGCATTTATATATAAACAAAAACAAAACAAATAAACAAAAAAAACCCACAAAAACAACAACAACAAAAAACAAACAACCCCCCCCAAAAAAAACACACAAAAAAAAAAAAGAAAACCCTGTAAATTTTAACTCTTTGCAGATTATCTTGGGAAAGAAAGACCTTCACTGCAAGGTGCTTATGCCAAACCTCTGAGAACACGCTCTTAAATAGAAATACAGCTTGTGACTTTGGTCTGCTTGCAGGCTGAAAGTGCCAAAGACATGCAGAGATTCTTCTGCTTAGAAATGTGTGATAGCAATGCCAAGACAAAATGTATTTAAAAAAAAAAGTTTACAGTTTAGTTAAATTAAATAGTTTTTTCTTCTTTTATGTGAACAATTATGCGAATTTTCCTGAAGTTCATTGGAGTGTACAATGTAGCTCCTACCCCACTAGAGGTAATTTTAAATCATAATTAATGTATTACTGAGGTATTACTGAATTTAAATACAAAAATCAACAACTATAATCAACAGAGCCGGTAAAATGTCTGTCCTGATATCAGAAGCCATTATCCAAACTTATCTGTGAGCTGTGTTTTATTCTTCAACATGCTCTGAGTATGGCTTTTCAATAGCTAAGAAACTATAAAAAGCAATATTGCCTCAAGAGATACTTCTGAAACCATTTGCAGCATCTCAACCCGTCAGGATTGGATATTTCAGCAATCTCAAAATTTATCATTCTTATCAGTCTGTTTGATCAAATGAAATCTGTAAGTTGGTTGCTGGATATAAATTACCTGGGAGCCTGAAGATTAAAACTAGTTCCTGAACAACAGGAATGAGGAGAAACAATTTAGTCGGGTTACCCCAACTCACTGGATTTTTATAAGTAAACCTATTTCCAGGCAATTGATTTTACATTATTCATTATTTGGTTGAGATTTGAATGGCAGCTAGAATATTATAAAAAATAATGAAACTCCCCAAAGGCAGTGAAAATAAAAACTCAAGACCAGTTACAGGTATAAGGCTCAAAGAATGCTCTTATTCTTGAAAATCAGCTTCATTCATTTTCAACATGCTGAGAAAAAACACTGCATTTGAAAACTCAGTGTATTGTTCATTAGCACTTCGTCTTACATATCTTATTTTAAGCTCCTAAATTCTCACATTGTTATGATTATTTCCCTGATAAGGTGAGATTTCAGCTGAAATTTAGGAGATTGGGAATAGCCAGCCTGGTAATTCATTCTCAAAAAGAACAGGGATCCCAGGTTTGCTTGAAGCTCTGATTCCCATCTTTTTTTTCTGCTCATCACTTGTGAATTTTCGTGTTCAGAAATGACATTTCTTTCCACTATGAAAACTATGAAAAGAAGTTTTCTGTGTATGATTCTGGGACGCTAAGGAAAGGGATTCTACCCCTGGTTTTACCTAATATTTGTAACCCATCACTGCTGACTTCTTTCTGCTGTGCAGCACTCTCTTCCTTGAGGGTAGACTGCGACTTTGCGTTCAGACATGAGTAAGAAGCAGGCACACAAATAGCAGCCCAGGACTCCTGTGGAAACAAGCTCTTAATTCAAGTTGAGACTGTCCCCCCAGTCCTTCACACCTCAGGATAAAAAATGGCCTAGGCTTTTTCTCGCACTAGTTTCTTTCTTCCTCAGCTTAGCTGATATGGCTGATCCCATCATCAAAGGCAGTCTGCATTAAAGACTTTCACCCTACTTTTCCTCTTTGTTGCTTACAGCTACTTTAGAGTACATTGGTCTTTGTACTAGAATGAAATCATAGCTGTACGTGGTTATTAATGGTTAAGATCCAAATAAGCCCATGAAATGATATTCAGGGATGACATCCCAGATTTCCTCTGCTGTGAAACTGAGCGGGGAAAAGAAACTATTAAATCACATCCATGCAGAGAAACATCTGAAGCTAGAGTAAGGAAAGTTCGAACACTGCTGAAATTATCTGTTTTACCTTACAGATAAGGAAAGGCACATCAGTTCCCAAAGTTCTGACACTGAACCCCAGCTGTGGTCTGTATGAATAGTACCCTGAACAGCTATTGCCAGACCATTTCTGCAAAACAAACTATGATCGTTTTAAGACTTTATTCCTTCCTCTCTCTTCTTCCATCAGTAGATTAGCACTGTTCTGCTGTCAGCTACTGCCCGTGTAGCAAATATGAGGAAACAGATAATGGAAGGGCTCCTTGTGCTTGTCTGTGCAAGGTCAGATAAATTGTATGAAACTGCTGCAGCAATCTATGCTAAATGATGTCTGTTAGTGCCTGAGGACTGGCTTTCTGTGAGATGATGTGCAGGTAGGGAAATATCATGCAAAAGGATGACTGCTTGAGACATAGAAGCTGTGTCTGAGAAACTGCTGGGACACTTAGCAGTGGGTCTTAATCCCCCCTGGGCTCTTCCTCCAAATATACACTGACTTTTAAGGAAGGTAGTGGAAGAAGGCTCAGACAATCCATTACACCTGTGTCACCCAGGTCCCCAGGCACAGAAGAATCACGTTGGGGTTACACAGCTTATTTGGCTTCATGAGTGGCCTTGATTTCATGACCTAATCCAAAGTTTTCTGGAATAAATGAATAAATTTCCTTTATCTTTCTTCAAATTTGGACCACAAGCTCAGATACTGGCTGGAAATTATGACAAAGATTTCTCTTGAGGCCAAAAGAGTGGAAGTAGATGTTCTCTGGTGCCATTATCAAAGGGAAATAATTGCACAAACCCCCCCCTCTAGCAGAAATAGAAGCTCTTAAGAAGTTTTGAGGTCGCAAAATAGTCCTAGTTTAAATGGCTGGATAAAGTAAGAGCTTAATCATCTATGTGATCATAACAACCATGAGCAGGGCATGAGAGGGTTCTTGAGCCATGGGACACTGTTCAGCAGCAAACTAAAGACAGGTGACAAAGGATGTGTCTGAGTCTGGGGCAGCTTGTGTTGTGCTGTGGGATCCACTGCTTATGGATCATCAGCCATTCTTCCCCTTTCCTGCTGAATCACTGACTGGCACTGCACGTCCCCAACAGCTCTGTGGCTTCTCTGGATCCAGAGATATGCTGAAGTACAGCACAGAGCGGACAAGTCCTGGTACTATGATGGTATATGAACAGCATATTGCTGCTTCATGGGTGCAGTAAGTCCATGTCTGCTTAATTCCCTTATCTTCTTAACCCCATTATTTCTGGGGCACCCCTTAGGGCTGCTGAGTGCCTGAGGTCTCTCTATATCAAAGCTGTGAACAGCTGAAGCAGACTCAGTGCAGTTACAAGGTGTCAAATCCTCTCCCTAAAGCATGAAGGCACTAAAGTTTCTTGAAGGATCAATGCCAGGTACTTTTGTGTCACTTTAATAAAACCTTATCTCTTTTTATATTGTATGTTTGTTCTTGGAAATTACAGAAATGTCTTCACTGAAGCTTTCTCAATATGTTTTGCCTGGGGTAGAGGCAAAGGCTGGGAAATTGCAGCTCAAGCATTTATGTTTGGCAAACTTAGAAGCAATCACGGATTGTTGTGATGTATAGGCAAAGCCTGGTATTAGGCATTGCTGTCACTTCTGAGGACACGCAAAGTTTAAAAAAAAATAAAATAACCAGAAGTCTAAAAATTTCGTGAGGTTTGCTCATTTTGCCTTTGAACCACAAAAGCAAAGGCTTTCACGTTGAAACTCATTATTGCATTCAACATACATTTTTTGTGTTGTACATTGTAAAATCACTCAGTGGAAGCTTTAAATATCTTAAACATATAATGACTTTTAAAGTGGTGGTTTTGGTTTGGGTTTTTTTAAAGTTCTGTAGAGTTGAGCAAGGAAGATATCTCTTGCAACTTATTTATGCCATTCTTCAAGTGTAAGAGGCTGGCACTGCTTTTAAAAATTTACTGAATCTTATTATTTCTGAAGAATTTTGACTATATTGAAATAAGGTCTTTTAAAAACTAATTAATCCTTAACTCTATCAGTTGCAAGAAACTTTATGGGAGTGCTTGTTCCCTGTACAGCAACACAGACCTTGAGTGGCTGAAGCACCCAATCTTGAACAGGCAAAGGGTCACCAAAGGATGTCTGATCACTTATTCTTTTCACACTTCCTGTTATGAATCTAATATTGATATGATTACCTAGTAAGCTAAATTGAGGGATTGATTCAGCTGAAAACTTAGATTTTTAAAAAAATTTTCTTTTTCTTATCTGTCTGAATAATTTCAGCTGGAAGAAAGTCTTGTTGTCTTAAAAAAAAAGTTTTCTTAAAAAAACCAAAAAAGTTTAAGTGGGAAAGCCCTTCCCAGTTTTAGCTGTAGTGATGGATGAGTTTTTCTACAGGTTTCCTCTCTAGGGCTTTTGGAGCATTAATTTTCATAGGCAAGAATGTTGCATTAGGACTTGAAATTACTCAGACCAAAGGGCTTTTTGTAGTGTTGTTTTTTTTAACTTTGCTCTTCAAAGACATTACTTTGTTCATGATGAATCCATGGAAACTCAGTCTAGATTTGTTTGTTACCCAGAGGTATAGTTTAACCCTGCACTAAACACTGGATGATATAAATGATGTTTATATGATTCCAAAGGAAGGAGAAATTGAAGTCAAGTCTCTTGGACAAATTTTGTCATATAATGAGGGACAGGGATGTAGAATTACCGATGTGTGTAAGAATGCTATGGGAATGATAAGTGCTTGTCAGGTTTGAATATTATTCATTCTCATATCCAGAGCTTATCAGACAACCTGTTTAATCCACACTATAGTTTTGCGCCTCTTGGGTTTAATTAACCTTGATATAAATCTGATGACTTCATTAAAGGTGGACAAGGGTGGTGTTTGAATCATTCACAGGAGTACAAACATGATATTTTGAAAAGAGATCTTACCCCCCCCCAAATCTGTAGTAAGAATCTTAGAGGAAATAACCTTGACTGGATTTCCAAAAAGTACTGAACAATTTTTGCACTTATATCTATGTTAGTGATTGCTTTGGTTTGGATTTCAATGAAGACAGGGATTTGTTACAACTTCATATTTGCCATGACCAAAGAACTAAAATGGTTTAGCTTCTTCAAGAGCAAATCCCAAAACTATCAGATGGGTTAATTAAGTAGGATCATTTTTGACTTGTGTTCAAAGGGCCATTCATTCCTGCAGATTATTGTTTGGGTCATCTCTCAAAGGTACCCTTAAAAAACTCATTTCTCATGCATACCATGGGTTCTTTTACCCACCTTGTCTCCCAAGGGTTTTTCTCTGTCAGTTTGCTGACAGAATAGCACTGCTTCCGCATCTTCTTGTAGTCCCTGGGTGGATTACTGAGAAGAGTGACTGGAGGGATGTGGAAAAATAAGTGAAAGCAGAGACAGAAGCACGACATACGATGTGAATAACCCTCTTCCAGTGAGATTCAGAGAGCTCCCTACATCAGTTCAGTTTTCAGTGTAAGACCAAGTATCAAAGGAAAATATTCACTGGATAATAACCTTTTACTCAGAGACAGTCATCCTAGGCAAATTTTAGTCAAGCACTGGCAAAACTAATCTAGCTTGACACCAATAATAAATTGTGCAAATTCCTGTGACCTTCATCATTCTTATTTTGTATTAAATGTCATCTTGTTAGATGATGCATGAATGAATGGTACAATATGATAGATAGCATGAATTATTGTTCGCTAATAGATTTTGTTTAAACATGTCTCCTCTCTGGGCTGGTCCTTGAGAAATATGCCCAAAATTATTTCTTAGCAGGTCTTAAAAATCAAAGGAATGTAGGACATTCATAGGTGTTTAAAAAATGGCCTCTGGCTTGTTTTGGTGTAATTGTTTGGGTTTTTTGTTTGTTTGTTTTATTTTTTTCTATTTTGTTGTTGTTTTTTTTTTTCCTCTCAACCAAAGGTTTTCTCCCTGCTTTCATTACTGCATGAATGTGGACACTTGGGCTGAGGGACAAAAGTACACATGACTTGGACATGACTCTGTAGGTCATGTTCATCAGGAAACTTCGAGAAAGGAAGGCAGGCAATTTCTGAAATACATAACGAACTCTCCAGACTAAGCAGATTGGTGATTAAACTGAGAGGAGGTGAAAACAGATTTCTGTCTTACAACCTGTTAAGGTTATGACTTCCGACCCAGGCTATTTCCATGCTCCCTGCAAATCCCTGATCCACAGATAGTGTAGGTCATGGAATTAGAGGAAGTTCAGTAGGTTTTCAGCTTTCCTCTGGCAAGTCAACCAGTTCACCAGCAGTCCTTAAACCTCCATTAAAACAAATGAACTAGAAGAAGTGTCTTTGCCTCTGAAATTATAGACTCAGTGTTATTGAATTACATACATATATTTGCTTAATAGCTTATAATAATTAAGATGATATCTAGGCTGACCTGATAATTTTGTCTGTGAAATGCTGTTGTCCCTAACACATCCATCTTCCAGCTATCTGCTGGCATATAACCAAGTTTTTAAGTTTACTCTTCACTAGATGCTATTGATAATAATAATTTTGTATATATTTCCAGAGATTGTCAAATAGGAAAAATTTTAATTGTCAGTGGTTTTCTTAAAAGAAATCTACAGAAACTATCTTTTAGGCTTCAAGATTGTAGAGAATTGAATGTGATACATTTTCAGTTCAGCTTCTTTTTCTGTCCACAGTTATATATATATAAACATATATGTCCACAGCTATATAAATATAGCCAGATGATATTTGAGATACCAAACCAAATTCCACAAGGAAACAAAAACTACTCTCTGGCTCAGATCCAGGGAGTAGTTTTTGTTTTCAAGATGACTGACATTTTGTAACATGGTTGTATGTCTCAGGGTGTAGATTTAGTCTGTGTCACTTTCCTTCGTATACATGTGATTATCTTTGATACACCTAGAGCCAGTCTGAATGGGTATTAAGAAATTAAGAGTGACTATGACAACAAGTTTCCCTGATGCCTCTTTCTCTCCCACATGAGTTTATTATTTTCTTGTCCACCAGCATGGCTTGAAGCAACCTCTAAAGGCTGCTCTAAAATGTTTGTGTTCAGAACTGATATTATATAGTTTAGATTGAAAAAAACCTAACTTAACATTGAAGAACTCTTGACTGGAAAGTAACATTCTCAGCTTTCATAACTGAGTAAAGTCCTTACTAAATGTTTCTGCATATCTGGATTGAATTTCTTTCAATGGAATAAAAAATTCCTGATCATTTTTAGTCCCGAAAAAGCAGCAAATTTTTATTCCAGCAACTACATTTCTGTAAAAGTCTTTTGATGTGTCATTAAGTAGCAACCCATTTTGGACAGGAACTGATGTTTCCTTCTTATCCTATTGCATTATGGAATTGTCTTAGGCACTTTCCACTCAAGTGCACTTTAATTGGGTGTCACAGAAGGTAGGTGGAAGGCATGAGAATGTTCCATTTGAGAAACCTTCAGAAAATTTGTCTGAGTGTAGAAAATAGTAAAGGGAACATAGTGGCAGGCTCCACAGAGGCTGCAGCTTGTCTGGGTTAACAATATAGGATCAGCTAAATCCTGGTACATATGTGTGACCACCCTGGGGAAATGAGCACATAATTTGATATATGGTTTTCCCTGCCTCAGTGTTGCCCTTTGTCTTAATCTTTTTCCCCAACTCCTTCAGTAATTCTATTTTTAAAACACTGAAAATTATTATTTGAGGCACTTCAAGGAAGTCTCAAGATGTTATTTCTGAAGTGTATTTCTTCAGTCATGCATCTCTTGCTTGAAAGCTTGAATATAAATAATCATGAGGACAGATATGTAGAACTGAACAGGTGATTACAACAGGAATCAATTACAATTGGAAGGGATGGGATGCTATGCTGGTACTGTTTGTGTTAAGTTTTGCTTATCAGACTCTACACGGAGTATGTTTTCTGCTCATTTTTGATAGGTATATAGCAGTAGAGTTTGTTTGTGGGGTGCTTTTAGTGCTTTTTTCTCTCCATAAACTTTGTTGTATTTTGACTTTGATATGCTGCCAGTTTGATTTAGGTACATCCAATGCGAGAGTGAAGTCTTTTCTAGTAAAAGTTACCAATGAAATTCTTTTTCTTCTTTTGGGGCTGCCACCACATGGAGTTTGATTTCGAGATTTTCCACCAATCTTTCCGGCTTGCCCTTTTTATTTACATTCTCTCGTCAACAGCACCTGGTGTTTGTCTTTTAGTCAACCGAATTTTCCAGGACCGCGCTAAACCAGTGTCTTGATCCCACAAATTCACCTCACATCGTGTGGTGACTGTGTTCTGCCACGGGTGACAAACACACACTATCATGTAGACTGTGCAAAGTGGTGTTTGCTTTGAGAACACAGAACTCTCTTTATCAAAAATACCATCCAAGGCCAAAACAGTCCTTTTTGATCTTAATTAACTGAATGCAACTGCTGCTGGCTTTATTTGTCCCCACAGTAATACTCTCTTGCTGAGATTTTTCCTATGCAGAACATGAAACTTAAAAAGGTGGGTGCTCAATTTAGTTTGTTTTTTGTAGGAGTAAGATCAAGACTGCAACAGGTGTTTTTTAAGAGAGGCATAGCTGAGATTGGGTGTTGACATGCCAGCAGGAAACTGCAGTGCATTCATTTCCCAATGATTCGAGCACATCTGAGCCAGGCGAATTTAAGTTCATAAACCTAACAGCAGTGTGTGACTTTCCATGAATATCCTGCCTCTGGAACCGGGGTGCTCTCTGATTTTTCAATTTCCAGTGTCTCATTCAGTAAGTGCTTCTTCAAAAATGGAGATATTTGTAAATCGTTACTTTATTGAATCATACAAAATAAGAGCGGACTCTTGCTGAAATCAGTGGGGGTCTAATTCAAACAATGCTTCCAAGGAAAAAAGTCTTAAAATCAAATAAGTGTTTACCTGACACTGAAGCCTAGCACTAATTCTCATCATGTAAACAAGCAGGATTTGGGAAAATATGTCATGTTGATATATGACAATTACACTGCATCCTGACATTTTGCAAAATTTAGGATTTCCTAGCATTAGGAACATTGTTTTAATTGAAACACTGGAGGTATAAAGGTCTATAAGGGAACCCAACCAGTTCCAGACTTTTTACAATCTTCCATAATTAAAGGACATGAGGTCACATGAAGATAATCATGAGTAAATTTCAAGCAAATGAAATTAAATATTTCCTCACAAAGCACTTTGATTATGCTGGAGGTCAAAATCAAACAGTGCCGCTGAACTTTTAAAAAACGCCGGCTAACTTTATGATCATCCATACAATTTTTAGCTTTAACTTCTAGAACAGGTTAGTCTATATTCATACCTCGTGGCTTTAGCTGATTACCAAATGACTAAAAAGAATTTTTCTTTTCCCTATGCCTTTATTTTTTATCAGTGGTTTTTGGTAACAACACAGACTGAAGAAAATATGTATCATTAAAAGAATGATGCATGTAACCAGGTGCAACTTGGATTTTACTTCAAACTATTTTCAGAATATATTTTTAAAGATGCCATAAATATATACCTTCTAATATTTTATTTAGTTGTTTTAATTCAACAGTTGAGCTAATGTCATATACATCTCTTGCCCTGATAAAATTATATCCAAGTGTGTGTTGCTCTAGCTTAGAATAAAATTTTTAGATAATACTTGTGTTTGTTTTCCAGCTTTTTCATTCTATTATTTTAGGTTCTATTACAATACATTTTTTCAGATTTAACAGATTATCAGCACAGTGCTCTGTAGAATGATTTAAGGTCATTCACATTTTAAGAAACTCTGAAACCTTCAGTTCTTCCAAAACTGCTGTTCCTTTGAAAACCAGCTTTAAGTTTTCAACTTACCCTCTCACAATCCTACTATATCTGTAGGACAATGGTACATTTTATTCAAGGATACTTTGTGTCATTCAGGCAGTCCCATAATGCAACTGAAGTCCAGAAATTGTATATCAAATCTGGTTTTGAAATACATAAAGCTGAAATAGACTGTTTCACCTGCAACACATCTTCTGATGTCTTCACAGGTTCCCTAAGATCCAGATTGTTTCACATGTCTGCTAGGGCAAGGTCAAAGAAGATCCTAGGAACTGAAAAAGTGTGGAAACTGGATGTCAGTAAGGCTGTGAAACAGCAGGTGGGTGCCCAAGCCTTGTACTCAGTGTGTGATAGTGAAGAAGAATTACAGAATCAGTTTCCAGAGATATTTATAACAGCACAAAACCTCGTACAAAACCAAAAACAAACAAAAATAAACCATAACCCAAAATCAAAATAAAATCCACACCAAAAAAATCCCATCCAAACCCACCAGACAATCAAAAACACTAAACAAAATCAAACCAATCTTTTAAGTCCTAGAAATAGACTATGGAATCATTGTCAACTCATAGTAGTTGTCAGCAGTGAAAGCACTGGCAACTGCTGGTGAAACTGAAATTATCTTGATGGAAAATGAGTAGTAACATCTAAGAGACCTTCATTGTTATAGGGTTGTAACCAGGAAAAAAAGAAGGATTGTTTTTACTGTTAGGGCACTCAAATTAATCACATTTTACTTAGTTCTGACAATGTTCTGATGTTCAACAACAGTCTGTAACAATTCAAGTGGGACTGTGGCTACTTCCACCAGAGTACTCTCAGAAAGCTTAACTGCTTTCTGTCTGTATCTCAATGTCCACCTGTGAAATAAATGCAATGTCTCTTGACTGAGATGCACTTGCTGCCTGTTTTGAGAATGGCAGCCTTTCCTGCTGCAGTGGTGACTTGCATTTGTTTCTGTAGTATAAGCCAGTGGATGTTAAACAGCAGTGAAAGGAAAGCAGTGAGGAAGGGGGAGACCTTAACATGCAAAACCAAAGCAGAATGTTGAGGAGGGTGGAGAGAATTTTGTTTCACAGCTGCAATTTTCAATTTGCAGGAGTGCTGGGTAAGTATGAGGAAAGGGACCCATGACTTTGAGACACAATGGTTGACTGTTTTGGGGCTGCCATTTAAACACTTGAAGGAAAATATAAAATTGTGAGTTCCTCAGCTGATTCTGCAGTGAGGCAGGAAACCAGGAAAAGAGGATCTTAAACAACATGAAAAGATCCTGATCTTTTTTTTTTTTTTTCTCTAGGCATACTTGATCATGTTGGAGCTTTGAGACCAAATAGCCTGCAAATTGCTTTCTCATTTCAGATGTTTCCATTCCTGCAAAACAAATAGCTTTATTTTACAGCTTTTAAATGATCCTCCCAAGCATTTCTCCTTCTTTTCCTGTTTCTCTTCCTTGCTTCAACATTTTCACTGTTGGTGCCATTCATCTGCATTTCTTTCTTCTTTGATATTTATGAACTCAGCTTCAGCAGCAGAGTTCACAGAAAACATCCCCTCCTTCTCTAAGCAAGACAAGCCATGTAAAAGAAGTTTACTCAAAGGAAGGAAGGAGATTAAAAATTAAGATCATCTTTGTAAATCAGGCCCTCAGGCCAAATTCCACTGTGTTGTGGGTAGTATTACCTAGTCATCTCCCAGAAAGAGAGGTCTGGAACTGACCTACCTTCCTTTTGAGATGTAAAAACCTGTCTAAAATGAATGTAGAAGGAGGAGCAAAGTTCTGTGGGAGCCTCAGGGATGTGGAAGAACAGGACAGACTATGGCAGAGTGATGGTCTTCAGTGGCTGAAGTGTTCTGATGAATGAGAGACCTGCCTGGTGTCTCATGTTCTTCTAAAGATGTTCTGCCAGCTCTGTACCCCCGTGTCTCTTCTCCCACTCATATTACACTAATGTACTTCAACAAACACTTGTAAAAAGGTTTGGGCATAATACTGCCTTATATCTGTTTTGAAGGTAGATGTTAGTTCTGCTGTAACTACTATTACTTTCATTATCAAGAGACACCTTGTGTCCATGTTTGTTTGATGTATGTTTAGAGATACACTTGATGTTTTTTGCTAGTATTCTTTCTTTTGTACTATGGGATAATTTTCCAGTCCCCAGTAAAAACAAGCAAAAAATATCCTGGATTTGCATAGGTAGGCATCCATGTTGGAACTAGATTTATGAGAAGAAAAAGAAGGAAGAGTCAGAAATTGGAGTAGGACAACCTTTCCTAGTTTTGTTATCAACTGGTGTTATGTTGTTTAAATTAACATTCTCAGTAAAAAGGTAGAGCTCCTTGAAGACGTGAGTGTGACAAACATTCCTATCTGCAGGTAATAGGATCATTTCCCCTGTAACACCCTCCCCCAGCTTTGGGCTGGAGGCATCTGAGTCATGAAGGAAAATGCAGCATTTTCTGGTAATCCACTGACTTTGTTGCTTTTTTTCTGAGTTTGTGTGTATGTGTGAATAACGAATCTCAGAACATTTCATTTTGAATAAGATTTTTCTCTTTCTTCCACTGCTAGAACTACTGCAAGAAATCCAGATGAAGGATTCTGTTATATGAGACATCAAAATAAATAGTGTGAACAATCTCTTGCAGCTTTAAACATCTATGAATCAAAATCTATTTGCCCTCTTCATTGTTATGTTCCTGCATCTCGATTAATGAGATCTCTAAACAACAGCCTAGGAGTAAGAGATTTTAATATCGTAGATAAACAAAAAAAATTGAAGGAAAAAAGCCTGCGAGGGAACAAAAAGGGACTGTCTCCATCTCTCGGGCTGTTATAATGCCTTTTCTCTAACTTCTTCTGACAGTCTTCTTGAGATCAGTAAAATTTCACTTTAAAGTTAATATTTCCTCACATTTTGTTTTTCTTTCTGGTTAACATGTCATATTTTCTGAGTTAGTTATGTCCTGAGCATCCTGAGTGTCCTTCTCTTATTAGTCATACTGCTATGAAAAGAACGATGGGGACTGTTTGTCTATAAGATATTAACTTTTTAGGGTACTACAAGATAAAATATGTGGCAAAAATCAGTCGTACCGAGCCATGCAGCGGTAAACTAGAAGGAAAAGAGTGTCCCCATCAACTAGCATTAGACTGGAAAAGAGGGTTGTAGGTGATGCTGGGAACCACAAATAAATGAGCAAGTTGGTAATACATAGGATGGGGCATTCCTAGTGACAGTATTTGAAGGTAGACAGGATTTTTCCATTCTTTTCAGTTTAACCTGATGTTTTGCTTTTGTGTGCAAACATCTTGCAGACACTGACTTTTTCCTCAATCTCTACAATGAAGGACTCCAATTGCCTGAGTGTTTTATAAATTTCTGTTACTCTGTGTAAGGGAAGGTCTCTCCCTGTTCAAAAACACCAACATGGTTATTACTGTGCTAGAGTTTATTAATCCAAGCTGAGAGAAATTTGGAACTTAATTCTGTTAATGTAACATATTTTCTTTCTTTCTTTGGAAAATTCACAAGCTGCATGTGGTGTATTAATTGAAGTAATTTTATGTATTTCAGAGTGTGATGGAAATGGGGAAGCCTGTCGTCTTAAGGAAAGAAGCTTTTTATGACCAAACTGTAGGGCTGGAAGTTCCCTGGGCCCTTTAATAACTTTGAAATTTATTACCCAATTTCAATAAAATACAGCAGCTCTAAAAGACTGTAACTTCCTACAAGTTTTATGAAAATCAGATGCTAGAAAGACAAGGGACACCTTCAGAGAGAAGAGTACACACAGGTCAACTCTTAGTGGTTATTGCCTCGTTTGCTTAGTGGGAACAGCCAATGCGTGAGTCAAAATGCAAAATTTCAAGGGAAGCCACAGCATACTGAGTTTATTTCTCAGCTAAGGATGTGGGGTAGAGATGAAGATATGGAAGGGGTGGGCTCCAGAGATGCTAATCTGGGGTATTGTCAGGAGTACTTCAGTGACAGAGGCATGAGGAGAAGACTGCAGAGTTCAGAAGAACTTGATAACAGATTAGTGGGTGTAAACCACCAAATTTTAGGAAAAAAACAGTTTCTCTGTGACCAATGTAGTAAGTTATATTTCTGGTTAATCATTGTTTCTTGTTTAGTGTTTTCACTTCAAACCGTGAGGTTCAGCTCTTACAGGTAAAGGTGAATCACAGAGCTTTTACTTCCAGGATTGTTTTCAGTAGACAATTAGAGGCAGTAAGAGAAAATAACAATAAAAAATGCAGAAAACTGTGGCCACAGAAAAATTTGGGAGATTGGGTATGTAATTCATGTGGATGTATTTTTAGGACCATTGTTTATGGTTTTTAAACATTTTCTGATGCTCTTTGGGGTATGATGGGGCAAACTTTTATTTAAGATTTCTATCTATAATATTTTTACTGTAAACTCCCTTAGTTTGCAGCTTTTGTGCATTGTGTTATTAAATTTCAGAAACAATGTTATAAATTGATGTAACCACCATTTCTAGGACTGAAATAATGAGAGGTAGTATATGAAATTCTATGACATTTTAAAATTTGCTAGAAATGTGCTGAAAATGAAAAACATACATGTCAAAGCTTTTTTTTTTCTTTTTCCCCACTGCATTTCCAAGAGCTATAATTTCATATTGTTACAGTATATCTGGGAGAAAGGAGACATGACTTCAGATTTTAGCACCACCCAAAACAAGGACAGGATAATTGTTATTATAGCTTAGCCAGTGTTCAATCCGTACCAAAAATGTCATGATGAATGGCCATTTTTGAAGTGGTCTGTGTTCTTCAACTACTTACCTTTGCACACAGTTGTTTCCATTTCTTCACCCAATGGTCTTGCATTTTTCTTCCTGTGTGACAATTTCTTTATGTGGTTCATACCTTCCTTAGGTTTCATCTTACCTCTGTCTGTCTTTCCCTTTTTTTGACTTCTTTCATCTGATAAAAATTATAGTCAACAAATCAAGTTTAAAAAAAGTGTATTAAAAACTCACCCAAGTAAAGCAAAAAAATAGTCTGTAAATTGTTGTTTCGTTGGTTTGAATAGGTTTTGTTATAGCATGCTGAATTCTATGAAATTTTTCTCAGCATTTCTGAAGCACAGGATGGAACTTATAAAAAACAGAGCGAGTGCATATGCTGTGCAAATTGTTTGTCCACTCACCTGGTTTGAGAAGGAAGGTAATTCTGTGTATAGTCACAAGTAAGCACATGGCTGAGCTCTTGGCATTTGTAGAGGTTTCTTTTTGTTTCTTTGTTATCTCTGAAAAAAATAATTTTTGGGTTTGTGAAAATCTGTTGAAAATAAGGGTAAAAGCATTAAAACTTCTTCGTAAGATGGAATTGGTTTTCAAGCAAAGCTAACTGGAACCAGGTACTGCTTTAACTTAAAAGGAAAATTTGTTTTTACCTACATAGTGGTATCTTGCTGTTACACATAATACTGGTAGCTATAAAAGTAATCACAGATTTTTCACCCAAGAAATCAATAAAAAGCTTTTTAATCAGCTATTGTGAACTAACAAATAGATAGCCTCAGCAGCCTGTTACCACCCATTGGCCTCTATGTTTCAGAGGAATACGTGCTTTGTGAGTATTTCCCTGGGGATAGTTATGTCTCGATTCTTCCTGAAAGGCATGCAATAAATCCTTCTAATTGGCAGTCTGCAAGCATTTGATTTCTGCATACTCAGCCCAACCCAGCCCACAGAAGGTGAATGCAAAACTATGTGTTAATGAATCAAACACACGTTCAGCTTTTGTAGAAATTTGCATGGGGGTAATGTTGGAATAAGTGATAAATTCAAAATGAGATTCAATGAGACTGAATCAGCCTTTCTGAGATTTATTTATCTATCTTTTTCTCCTTGGAAAACATCCTAGAGCAAAAAGTTTATTTTTTTTTTGTTACAGTTGCTTGAATTTAATGCAAGACTCAGCAGACTGATCAGACTCAAGTTCCACACTGGCCAATATTTTTTCTTCAGCATTGACCAGTGACATAGTCACAGTGACATAGACTTCAGAATAAGGTGAAAGAGGTCTGCATGAGGCTGTCAGGGGGGTCTTTCTCCCTGTTTTATGGTAAGAATTTAGCTCAAGCTGCAGATCACTGAGGTTACTCTGGGTTACATATTCCAGGGTGTTCTTACAGAGGTGTTCTCCACAAGCATAGGAGCTATGGAAAACCCAGCAAAAATGTAGATATTTAGATGCTGGCTTCTAAGCTTGTTCTGTAGTTTCACTTTCTGATTGATAGAAAAGATGGACTCTAGCAAGATACAGTTTAGGATGCTTTAAGAGAGACATCCAAAAGATCTGTCTGATGTCTAGGAGAGGTATTCAGTGTATCTTAGATAAGTCCACTTCTTTCTACTGGTTGCAAAAGGAACCTGGAAACCTACCTCAGAAGTAGACAAGCTCTATAGCTGTGTGAGATCAGTCTCACCCTTGTCAGCTTGAAATACGTAGGCAGGACATGGTGTTGATTAT
The DNA here is from genome assembly GCA_036023395.1 of Myiotriccus ornatus. Lineage (NCBI taxonomy): Eukaryota > Metazoa > Chordata > Aves > Passeriformes > Tyrannidae > Myiotriccus > Myiotriccus ornatus. The sequence goes on along the minus strand of JAYRBT010000181.1, from coordinate 13,833,378 downwards.
TTCAACTCTAAAACATATTTTATCCTTTCAAGTTTTATAAAATGCTGCTAGGTTAGGAGTTCAAGAATCTTTAGAAGCAGCATGGGAAGAACATGGGAGATCTCCAGGGTTGAGGGCAGTGGTGGGATAGCAACAAACACTGATGTGTAAAAAAAGGTCCAACTGTTGATGAGCACAGAAGTGCAACTGTTCTACTGTTAGCTGGTTCAGTGACTGCTGTGTGTGCCATGCCACACTAAGATAGAAACAAAAGAAATAAGAGGCAGAACACAAACCATGAAAGATCACAAAAGGGTGCTGAGGAAAACTTATACCTCCTCCTCCCTGATAGCAACGTATACGTGAAGACAATGGAAAAAACAACAGCTAAATAATTCCTGGAAATGAACACCAAGGAACAAAGCTCAAACATAGCAAATACTTAGGTCTGTGTGGAAAGAAAAGCCTGGTTTCTGATGTGGAGAGAGATATCTCTCTTCTTTATTAGATATATATATTAGCCTTTTATCAAAGCCTTTTGTCCCCTTATTTGGATGGGAATTTTTCAGTGGCAAATTACGAGACTGTAGCTGTCTTAAATGGCTGGAAGAGTCACTATTGCCCTTGCTCAGAATCAGAAAGAAGGTTTTTTCTCCTTTTTCCCATTTCTTCCTCAGTATCAAAGGTTGCATACGTCTCTAAAGAAGGTATTTCTGTGGTTGTTTCAATGCTTTTCTATTTTCACTTAGCAGCTTTATATAAAATCCGTGTTCTGGAAATTTTGAAAGAGAATCTACTTTGTCCAGGGTGATACTTAAGTGTTTAAAACAGTCTTAGTAGCCTCTTTTTCTCCTTTCTTGCACTTGACATTGCATTCAACTTGAAATTATTTCATTCAAGAGAAAGGGGTACTTCAGGCTTTGTATGGAGAAAACCTTGCTGGGTACTTTATGTGAGGCTTCATCACTGCCTATATACACACAGAATTCAACTAACTTTAGGAAGCAGCATTTTGGTATCATTTTTTAACAGGAGATGTCCAAATAAGAAAATAATTTATCTTTTCAATCTTACTCTCATGTATTTTCCACTTTGGTTTAGCTTTCCATTCATCATGTGGCTTTGGTGCATATTGTA
>JAYRBT010000181.1:13774512-13827812 GCA_036023395.1 Myiotriccus ornatus | reverse complement strand
CCCCCCGCCCCCCCCCCCCCCCGCCCCCATTTATTTATTTATTTACTTTGTCTTATTGTTTCTTTAGGTATAAGTGTTGAATTAATCAGAAAACGCTTCACTCTTTTGGGGGATCTTGCATGTGTGAAGGCTTTCTTTGGAATGGCAACGTTTTGCAGTTTGAGGAAATACATATCCATAGGTTCCTTACCAGCAATAGCAGCCAATTAGTTACCAGGGAAAATCATTACTGAGGCTACAGTCCAGCTATTGAACTAAAGCTGTTCTTCTCATTTATTCCATTTAAGAGAGGGCATAGATTTCCTTCCCCATTATCTGCTGCTGACTAGAGCTCTCATTTGTGACTCTAGATGAATGACATGGTGAGATGGATTGCGAGGTTCATTCTTGGATAGTTCAGTGACCTGTTTGAAGAAACAGGGGACTTATTTTGTGGGATAGGGAAGCATGAGGGTATTCAGCCAACAGAAGATGTGTGAGACCCATTGCTCCATGATGCTGAATATCTGTTGCTGTAACTAGGGAACATCCTGAACTGAAATGATAAAGAAAAGAACCAAAGACAGAATTTCCACAACCCCTTCACCACCACCACACCCCCACCCTTCTCATGTGTAAAACTGATCTCAGAGTCACTTCCCTGAGACAGAACTCTGGTATTCTGAGTGCATTTTATCTGTAAAAACTCGTCTCTTACATTATGTATGTGGGGTTTAATTGCAGGCATAGTCTGGAGATGTTCATGAGAGATGACAAAAACAATGTAATTTCCTAATTAGTTACTGTCTCTCACTTCCGTGGAAACACAAAACATCTCTCAACTACTTTTCATTAAAGGAAAGTACAGGTGCTATCTGTGAAATAGAAAAATGGCTTTCCCCTCATGATGTTCTGGCCATTTTTTTAATATCAATCAGTCTGAATAAAAAGTCATCTGGATTAAGCTGGATATTTTATTCAGAGTAGCTCATGCAAAATAAACAGCTCTATCATCTCCCTCTTTGCCTGGAATCCAGCCAGATTTCCTACAGAGTTATCAAATAATATCTACTCTGTCAATTAACATTAGATACAGTGCTTAGGCAAACTAGAACTAAATTGCAAGTCACCCAGCCTGTTCTTTCTAAAATCAGAAGACTGCAATTTAACCTCTCTCTTCAGGCAGAAATTATTTTTATCTGTAAAATTGTATCTGTGTTTTACAGACTGCAAAGATAAACACACATGCTTTTCTTTATTCTGTCTGTGGGTTTCTCAGGATGTTATACAAGCTGAAAGCTAGGTATGGGGCCTGGTAAATAAAGACGACACAGCTGGAACACAAGCTGTCTGGAATGCTATTTATTGTAATACTCTTTCTTTAGTAGACTTGTTATTTGAAGACTAGCTGTAAATCCAAATGTACTGAAACTTAAGAATAACTTGTGGTTGCACCTCTTACTGATAAAGCAGATCAATTTTGTTTATATGTGTTCAGCCTAGGTACTAATCATAAAGCAAACCTACAGTGCATCTGAATTCACAGGTGCAAAATTTGCTTCTTAAATGTGAAACTAAGTGGAGCCTTGTGTAAAATAAAAGGTGTCTCAAAGACCTCAAAAAGAAGAAAAAATGCTAAGGTAACATGAATTTGTTGTTGACTTCTTAGCCAAAACCAGCAGGGAAGTCTGTAGTGATAAGTATATTCACCTAAAAGCTCTGTATGTAAAGGGCAAAGTTGCAGAGATGACAAGCTAGATGTTTTGAGATGAGTTTTGCTGCTGAAAAGCATAAAGAGTGTTAGGACTTATTACATTCTTTCTGAAAAACAGCTGGTGACACACTCTAAGGTCAACATGTAATATCTTTTCTATGCTCTTCTAAAAAGTCAGATTAGTCCTTTCAGCAGTAACCTTTCTCACATTGAGTATATTTGCTTTCCTGTCTTTAAAATTCGTCTTCTCTATTTGTGGTTCTGACAGCTTGTAGGATTACATTGTCCATACATCAATTTGAATGTGCCCTCTTTGTCATATTTTGATTGAAAGCAGCATAGTTTTACTTATACTAAGGTAGGGTGTACAGCTGATATATAACCTTTTAGCAAACCCTTTGTTTTGTTGTTGGTTTTTTTTCTTAAGGATCTTCAGATGCCATTTAACTATTCAAGCTCAATCTAGTAATACTGAAACAGTTGTCTTTAAGGAAAGAGTAAGATGTTGGTGAGTTGCAGAAAAGATTATTGTCTCTTCATCTTTAGGTAGACAGGAAGCCAGGGAAATGTGAAATAGAAAAGTCCTGGAAAAAACTTAAGTAAACATCTATCAAATATTTCCCATATCCATTTCAGAAATGGTCTAATAAAAATGGTCTCATTAAAGTCATTGTCACTTACTTTATAGTAGATAGCACTTTTCAGTTTGAGGGCTTTCACATCACAGCAAAAAAGCCATGTCTGCACACAAAATGTAGCTTTTGTAAAATGAATCTGAAAGAGACCTCCTGTATCTCTAAGTCCAGTATATTTATTGTTTAAGTAACTATATCTTTTACATAATCTGTTTATTTTTCAAGTGATTATCAAAAAGATAGAAGAATAAAAATCCATTTACTCTCCTAATGCAATACATTTTAAAAAGTGTAGTATTATATCATGTATTTAATAATAGAATTACCATGAAACACGGTTTAATTATCATTACTCTGAAGATATTGATTTATCTGATTTTGAACACTTAACACTCTTTTTTTTCTAGCTTTTCCAGAAGAAGGAAACAAGTGTGACTATATGGTGGGAATGACAACAAACCATCCTTTGTTCTAAGATAATTTTATAAAATATGTCCTACTTCCAACATATTAGTGTTTGTCATCCCTTGTACTAGGACTGAATGATATTACTGATGTTATTCTACAAAAAAATATTAAATACACAAAAGAAAAGTAATTTCTCTAATTGTCTCTAACAAGATAAGATACCAAACTGAAACCAGCCACTCTGACTGCCAGTTGTGTTCACTGTCCTTTGAGCAAGCTGCTTTCTTTCTACCTGCTTTGCTCAATGTCTTTTATTGAGTTTTATAGAAAGTTTTTCAGTCACATGAGTAGTTTTTACCATGGTGGGCTAAAGAAACAAGACTTCCTGTGGGTCTGCCCACTCTCCAAATATTTTTGAAGCTATTGGTCAACTATGGCTAAATTTAGAAATGAGTGGTCAGCAGTCTACAAAGCTTTGCAGTAATGTGGGATTGAGCAAGACCTTCATTACCATGATTTCAGTTTTTTAGGATTCCTCTCGCTAAGTGACAATTTTCCATCTTGTAATGAGTGAATTTTACTTGATGCTTTTTTCAAGCAGGCTGTTGCAGAAATTTTCATGCTTACAGGCTTTCTCTCCACTTTTCATTAGGTCCAAACTGCGCTGCTTTATTCACTTACCAGCAGCGACCTTGAGCTTTCAAAATTCTTTTACCTTCCAGTCCTTTGCTGTATCTGAAGAGAACTGTATTACCTCTGCTTTTCTGGATAATCAAGGTGAGATCTTTTAGTCTCTACATTGGTTTTTAAGTTTCCTTGGGTATCCTAGTAGCCAGTCTCTTCATGTGTTACCACTTGAACAAATTTCTCTCCGATATAGGCGGCCAGAATTATGTGCAGTATTCTGGATGGAACCTTGTACAGTGTCGTTAGCAATCCTGTATCACTACCAGAACTACCTCATCTTTTAGATCCTAGCAGTTCATTTGCTTTTTCATGATCACACCAAATTAATTACTTCTCCTAATCCTCTCATTGAAAAATGCACATTGGCTCTTTCCCCTCTGTATTTTCCAACTGATGAGACATCAGCATAGATCAGATAGCCTTGATATCAGTCCCTATGAGTATGACCTTGTACTTTATGATAGCAGAGTCTACACAGAGATTAATAATACCTCTCAGTCTCAGATCATAGGGGCTATCAATTAGCATATGCAGGCCTGGGTTTACTGAGGAAGAGGTAGGAAATGTGTCTGTAGCTTTCATCTCCAGTAGCACCATTTTATCCTGGGTGTGCTTTCACATCGTGCTATGCAGATTGGTCACGAGTCTGCATGATTCCCCCTCACAGACTGATATTGTGTTACCTCTTGTATTCCTACTCACAAGGAAGACCTATATCTCTCCTATTTTCAAGATGACAAGTTTTAGTTTTCTTTTTTCTTTAACCAGTTCCTTTCCCATGTTACAATCAGGATCATGGACCTTGGAGCAAGATTGTTCCCTTGAGTCTCTTCAGACAGGAGATACCCTCCAAAGTGCGAAGATTTTGTCATTACATGAGTAAAGGAAAGGGGTGGGAAGACTGCTGTACCTTTGGAGAAAAGCCAAGGAAAATTAGACATGCCCACACAACCTCCTACGGCCACCAATGAACCTGTCACTTTTTCCTGGTGAAATGTAGACTTCTAATGGGCACCAAAGTGTTTTCAATTTCACTGGATTCTGGCATTTGTTGAGCTTTCCCTGACTGTTCATTAATCTAATTGCAAGGCAAATGCCAACTTCAGACTAAAGGTGACCTAAATGTCGCACCACTTTTAGCATTAAAATAAAGAGTGTTCAGGAATTAATGAGCATAGTGGCCACATTTCTTATGCATAGCCAGCAACTGGTGAGTCTCACCTCATGCCTCTCTGACACAAAATGCTCCTCAGTCATCTGTGTATTGCCTAGGTGAGTTGCTTCTCTTACAATTGTCAGATAGCTGCTTTTTATCAGTTTATAGCAAACCACAGACGCTGAGGATCACAAGAGCTAGGGCTTTTGATTAGATGTATACAATGTGTGAAGCTTCCTTTCCTTCAACAAAGTCTGTTCAGCTTCTCTTTCAGTGTTTTCTTCAAAATTACAGGATACACTTCCGTTTCCCCTCAAACACTTGAGAATAGAAACCTGGCTCCTTTAACTTTTCTTTTCAGATATAGCATTTCTATTTCCTTTCCTCTTTCATCTTGCTTTTCATTCCTTTTGAAATGGCAAAGAACAGCACTCTGACTGATAGGGTGGAAAGAAAAAAAGGAGGAAAAGCCATTTTGAAGGGTGATCTGAATTGTCCAATTAACAGATCACAGATTTAGAAAGGTTTATCTTGGAATAATGATAAGCCTTAACCATTTTTAACTTGTCCATGGTATGTACAAGGACAAGGAATTTGGGCTATGTTGACAATTATAAGAGCATATTTGGCTGGAAAGGGCAGGGACCTTGTCAGTTTAACTGTGTCTGAGAAGCCAGCTGCTACTCAGCTGGTGCTGGGGAGCACCTATACCAGTGTTAGGTGGGAGCAGAGGTGTAGGAGAGCAGTTAATAGGGATCTGACCAGTCATCCCAAAGATCTCACTCCTTAAAGTCTGTTTTATTGGTGGAGTAATCATAAGACCCTTCAGCACTTCCACACAGTCTGCCCTCTTCTTTAACACTGAGTAATTTTTTATCCACAGAAAATTTTGGCATATCTCTGTGTGAACTCCAAGCACTTCAACAGCCTTAGGCACAAGCATAATTTTTAGGTTCTGTGAAATACAGGAATTTATTCCACAGTAGACTTTAGTAATATCTAAGGTATTAAATTAATCACTTAGTGCTTGGGTAATGTACAATGCCCAGTAATAACCAAGAATATGTCCTTCTGACATTAAACTTTGTGAAATTCTAAAGTACACTGAGACCACAAGTCACAATAGTGGGCATCTGAACATATGAACCCTAGTTTCCTATATATTTATTTCGTATGTCCTGTGTCTTTGCATCACAGTCATTCCAGCTTCCAACATCTTCTAAAACCCCCATGGTTAGTGTACTTTTTCTGTTCTCTCATATCTTATGGGCTAAACCAGAGCATTTTTTGGCTGGTTAAGAACTACAGATGTACAGATGGGCAAGCTACTATGCATGCCCAGTTGGTCAAGCTAGTTTATGCCTTTTAAATATGTAAGGACTGAGTTTGATCTGTCTTTTTCTCAACTAATAGAATAAGGCAGAAAAGTTATGTTGATCAACCGTCTAACTGACAGAACTGTAGAAAATTATCTTGGGTATTTCTATTTCTGATTGAAATTCACCCTTAGGAAGAAAAACTATTAAATCCAGATAAATGGACAGCTAGCACAACAGCATAAACTGTGATGGTTTAGGAGGCAAGGTTTGTGCCAGGAAGTGGCATCCTGCTACCATCACTGTTCCCAGGACCTGTTAGGTTAGGAAGTGTATAGGGAAAGTCTAGAAGATACCACATAGTGAGGGTTTGAGGATTTGGAAATTATGGCAAAGACCAAAGGAATTGACTTTTCCCACTCTGGGTGCATGAGTAAGGGTGCAACATCTCACTGTAGAGATTAGGGAAGAATGATTTGGTCCATGAGTGCTTTTGAGCTTGAGAATGTCAGCAGGTCTTGTACTCTTCCTACAATATCTCACAGTTGTAGTGTCCTCATGGGATTTGTCTTTCTTCTCTTGGCCCTCACGCTGCACATGTGACTACAGTTAAACAATTAATATTGCTGATTACTAAAACTCTCATTCTACTGTCCTTCAGGGCAATTCAAACATGCCAACTTCACCATCTGGTGTCCTGTGCCTATGGTTTCCTTAATTCTCCAAAACTCCTTTCACATACTGGAGAGAGTACAGTCAAACTCTTGGTGCTTATTGAGGATATTTTCCCATTGAAATTCTGCATGAAGTGTATCTGGCTGTCTCTGCTTCAGAAGACTCTATGACAGGCAGCCATATTTGACAGCGCCATGGCTTAATGTGCATAATGACTTAATGTGCATGGCTTAATGACTGACTTAAGCCTCAAACTCAAATACTGTTGAGTGATGTCAAATAAGAAAACAATTTTTAATTTTTCATGCTGAATAATTGTTGACATTATACTACCGTTTTCTTCCACTTTCAGCCTGTCAGCAAAGAACTGTAGGGAATTCTAGCCATCTCATTTTAACTTTATTATCAACATAATCCATCTATTTTCCATTTATAATCCATTTATTTTTCTATCAAATGCATATCATAGCATTTTGCAGTTACTGAGGAGTTATAGCATTACAATACACTGAAGCTGCAATTATAATTTAAATAGCTTTTGTTTGATCTTTCTTGAGGGAGAAGAATGTTGACGATGATGAATCACAATGACCCAGAGTTAATCTAAGAAAAACAATTTTTTTCTCAATCTATTAATAATTTTCTCTAAATTTCTAGGATTTCTCTGATAATATATGTGATTACATTATAACATAAAGATTAAAACATCTGATAGAGACATGCTAGTGTATGGATTCTATGCTATTGAGAGATAATAAAAAGTGAGAAATTTCACTAAATATATATACTCACAGATATTAAGAAATACAATCTCATCAGTCTAGAGTAATTTCAAGTAGCATGCTCTAACTTTTAAATTTAGGAGAATCTGACAAGGTCTCATGCTTTCATAAAATTTGGATACTACTTCCTCCCTACCAGTGCTTAGCTTAATAATTACCATATCATTACTGAAATGGCTGCCCTTTCAAGGTCTGCCTTTTTATTAATGTGCTTTTCTAGTAGCTGGCCATTTAAATTTGGCCAGGACGAGCTGTCATGCAGTGCAGTGAGTGGTTATTGCAGTTTTCTCCCTCCCATCTATGCGATACTTTCCAGCTAAAGAGCACGTGAGATAGAAAGGAATTCCTCAGCAATGAAAAATGAAATAATGGTGACAGAAGGATTTTCAATTTATCAGAAAAAGGCATAATGAAATCCAATAGCTGGAAGAGAAGGCAGCGACAGACTTATTAGAAATAGGGTGTGCAGTTTTCACAATGAGGGATAGCTGTCTATTGGAAAAGCATATCTAAAAATGCAGTGAGATCTATGTTATATGAAATCTTTATATATAAAAATGGATGGATTTTTAAAATATACATTCTAACTTCAGGGGAAAATATGAGCTTTTTGTAGATTTTATATTTTTTTAAGTGACATGCACTGGTCTGTTCTGTTCCATAGCTCCAAAAAAAAGTGATCACAGTAGTTGATTTCTCATTTCCAAGCTGATGGATATATCTTCTACTGCTTCTCAAAACTTTGACTTTTGAACAAAATGAAGAGGGAGGGGGGTAAGACCTATCTGCAATGTTTATATTCTTTACGGGTTTTTTTAATCCTATCTCTTTTTGATCCTTTTTACCTGTTGAGGAGATTAAGGATACTTCTTCACTCAGAAGAAAAATTTCTCATTTTGGAAAAAAAAAGCCTTAATGTTTAAAATAAATTTTCATTTAGAAATTAGAAAGAAAAAAGCCCCAAACAAAACACAAAATCTGTGTTTGAATTATTCCTTTATTATATTCTTTTCATGATGAACCAGCACAAGCTAATCCTTACATGTGGTGGGTGGCTGACTGACCTCTTAAGTACCTAGTCCAGCAACTTCAAAGAGAAGTGATAGAAGTTCAATTACATCTACAACATGTCAAAAGAAAGGTGATTGGTAAATATTCAAAGACCATTTGACGAGAGATGGAGGTGGCCTTTCCTATCACTAGTTCAGAATTTTTGTTGAAATAGCATTTTTGGAAGGAGGGGGTGAAAAGGAAACAGGATTGGTTTTATGAGAAATATTTTGCTGAAATTATTTTCATCTTCTCACACGTCATCATTCCAGTTGACTGTGACTGTTTGAAGAATTGCTTTATACGTACAAAATATGTACAACACTGAGTTTGTGTCTCCCTCTTTTGAGTCCAGAGATCTAGTTTTCTCTTTTTTACTTATATTGGTTTCCTATTGTTTCTGGTTCTCAGTCCATGATGGAAGGGAACATCACGGCTCTAATGAAGAATTTTCAGGGCAATCATTTTCATAGTAAACTGAGAGATTGCTTTCTATAAAAAGTGTGTCCACATATGAATGAACCTGTGATCTTAACTCTTAATTTTGATGAATAAATTCATCCACCAGATGGATCAGAGAGACCATTACTGATGACATAGGCCTTTTACACAAGTTCATATTCTGGGCAGACAAGGATTTTTCAACAATTGTCTTTGTTGGAGATATACATAATATCACCATTAATCTGTATGTGCACTTCTATAATAGGAAATTCCTATGTAAAAATTACATTGTATTGATATAATTGCAACAGACTAATAGAGGATCTTTTTTCTTTCATTGAAGTGCTAATGCAAAATTTACAAAATGTTTCTGTAAAAAGAAGTGTATTGGTATTTGGAGTGGTGTTTCATGCCCTTCTTTCTCACAAAGGGACTGCAGATATAAAGCACATCTCTTTAATTGCAGTTTGAGACAACTCTTCAAGTGCTAGGTACAGGGCAGCAGGGCTAACATGGAGCTCATAGCAGGTGGCTGAACCAGCTGGAGTAGAATTGCCACCTGCTGCAGCATCCACCATTAATTAACTAACTCATCATTAATTGCATGGCCTTCTAACTAAGATTGTGTGGAATATCTGTATAGTATCTAATGAAATCTATGCTTCAGAATGATAAATCTGAACTCTCAGGGAGACTGGCTGTGACCTAATCATGAAGATGCTGGATGCATGTTTAGAAAGAAGCCTACATTCCAGAAATACTGAGTTCATAGAGGCAGATCACAAGCTGGTTTTTTTTGGGCACATTACCAAGTCAACTGCCCTGGCAACATTAGTTTTGGCTTGCTGAGAATCCCAATCTGGAGGACTGCTGAGTGCAGCTTCATCCCACCATGGATGATCTACTGCTCTTGAGATAAAAGGTGAGTATCAACCACAGAAGGACCTCCATGCTCTGTAATTCTTTACTGTAAATACTAATCAATAGCAACTCTGTTAGCAAACCAGAAGCTTCTGCTCCTTTGGCTCCTGTCAGCTGGTAAGGGTTTTGTTTTTCACCTGTACCAGATACTTAGGGTTTATCTCCTTCTCTAGTGAGCGTCAGTCATTTTGCAGTGCAACACGAGTCAAAGAAGCAGAGGTTGAAGCACTAGCAACAGGCATGGCTTTGAACCTGCAAAGTAACTATTTTAAATTAATTTAGGAGATTTTACTAATTTCTAATGCAGCTCCTTAAATTCCACCTGAAAAATAAGCTGGCTGTTTCTTAAATATTTGTTGATGGAAGGACAGGAAAGATCTTCAGTAGCTGAATTTCTGAAGCAGCACTGATAGTGCTTGAAGACAGAATGTCTAATGTTTTTATGTTGCCTAAAAGGAAGATTTTTTTGCACTTTAGCTTTGATGAGTAGGTCCAGTCAGTGCTCAGCTACTGTATGAGGAGCAGAGACTTTAGTCAGCATTCATGAAAGAGAAATCCAGGGAAAGGAATTTTTTCCTTTGTGTCTATTTAGGCATTGAATTCTTAACAAATATGGTTGCAGGTGGTAAACAGCTAAAGTAAATTATCAGTGTATCCCAGTATGTTTTAAGATTTTTTTTTTTTTTAACACTGGGTCTGTGTGATGTAAGATCAGAATTTTTGTGTCCAATTCTACTGCCTATGTAAATCAAGTTCAGGTGCAAGTGGGAAGCTAATGGTAGGGGCACTTTATGTATGTTTTCTGCTTGGCACTTTCTATGACCTTGTTTGGCTCACCATCAAAAGTAGACATTGCAGTTTCACTAGAATAAATTATATAACAAGCCTGACAAGCTCTGGGAAATGGCAGGTTTTTGCATCTCCTGTTAATCTAAGGCTAGTAATCCATTCTGATTCCTGACTGCTGTTCTTGCTATGATGCCAAATATTAGTTCTTAAGCTGATATGTTCATATTTCTAATTTTCTGGTGATTAGTGTCCTCCTGAAAATAGGTCCTTTTTTCTTTATTTTCAATCACAATGTTTAATTAAAATTCAGAAGGGAAATGCTGCCTCACGTTTCTGGATTGACGAGTGTATGAGAGACAATTATTATGATTTTAAAATATAGGTTACTTAGAAATAAAAAATTATAGGTGCTCTGAGTTTGAATGATTCATTCTTTGGAATTGAAATGGAAATTATTATAAAGATGCAAGTAATTTGAGATCAAATGAAATTAGTTTTCAATTTTTGGAATTAAAAAATGAGAAGAAAAAAAAGCTCAGTTGCAAAATATAATTATTAAAACAAACAAGCAACACCAAACTACCAAACAATGGGAAAAAAACCCCAAACATTGAACAGGACAGTCTCACAAATCTAGATTAGAGAGAAATCCTGCATGAAAGAAACAAATTTTATTTTTATCTTGGTTTAAATAGTCTTTAAACCTACAGACACAAGACCAGTTTAAAGAGAAAAGAAAAGCAGCTGTTTTGATGTAGAGCATTTTAATATACATTTTAACACCTTTTGGCTCTGATCTCAATTAAGCTGGTAAGCTTTGTCTAGCAAGTTACTGAGGTGATTCAAATTCTTTAGCACAGGGGAAAGAACAAGATAATTATTCTGATTTGCAAATGGAAGAGCTGTTCTAACAAAATAGTGTTTCATAAAAAACTGTCCCTTTTCTTTCTCAACAAAATGAATTTGTGTGTGTTTCTCTTTCAGGAATGTACAGCTTTTTCTGAACAGCAGCAGTTGCAATACAGATAACGTGTTTCCCAGACAAAGAAGCCTGATGACCGATATGGGTCTAGAGTATTTTTGTTTGGTTTAAAATCAGTGCATTTTTCATGCAATGAAAAAACATATAAAAAAAATGGAGTGTATGGAATGGCATTAGGTCGTTTTCCCTGATCATGCTTGAATGGCATAACTTGTTCATCAGTAGGAGGTTAGTGGGGATACTTTAGAAAGAGGAGGTGTTTACTCTTACACTACAATGCCCTGGCAGTGAAATCATAGAAGCACCATATGATTTAAAATATTGATAGAAAAAAAAATATTTTAATCTCAATTTGAATTTTTTTCTGAATGTCAGAATAATTGTAGGGCAGGCAATTTTTTTTGCTAACCAACAATTACGAGTCTGAACTCGCTAAGAAACATCTGTTTAGCTCAGAAAAAAACCCAAAACAAACAAAGAAACAAACCCCAAGCAGAGTAAAAGGGGGCTTCAATTATCTGGTTTTGATATTTGACTTCACATGGTCCCTGATTAGGGTCAAGATTGCCTTTCATTCTCACTGTGGCCAAATCTTGTTATTTTGTTTTGAGGTTTCCATATGTTATGCCATTTTTCAGAGCTGTAATTCATAATCCAGCCTTGGATACCTGCCATGTTATGGCATTCTCATCTTTCACAGGGAAAAAATTTATTTCACTGAAAGATAAGTATTTTCAGCTTTCCCGGTGATGTAACCTTCACTCCGATACTTTTTTAAAACCGAGGAGCAAATATTCCGGGACATGATTTGAGGATCTTTATGGCTGAGGTTTCTCCTATCTAAAAGAAATCTCCTCCTTTTCCTCCCCAAGATCCACATAGCACCTGGGAAGTGGCAGTCTTACAGCACATTATGTTTTATTGTAAAGATATAGCATTACACTGTACCACTTCTATACAATGGGCTTTCTCCTGTCATCATTCAGACTGGTCTAGTCCTTCTCTCCTTTAAAATATTTTTAACTTTTTATTTCTCAGCAATATGATTAAGCATATAATAGTATAAGACAAAATGTTAATAGAAAAATAAAGGTTGTTTAGACAACACAGGACTAATTTATTCCATTAATTAGAGTGAAATTTTATGCAGTTATTCAAAATAAGTAGACATGCAAGTTATTCAATCACTTAATAAATTACCATAAAGTCTACTCTAAATCTAATATCTTTCAATTCCTCTAAGATGAACGTTCAGATATCAGTGACTTAATCCTTTAATAAATTCCATGCAGGCAACTTCACTTTGGCATAAACACAAACAGTAATACAGTTAATAGAAGTGTCTTTCTACACCAATTAAATTTGACCTTGAGGATCAGAAAGTCAACTGATATGATGTGGTGCATACTTTTTGTAGAATATTTCATAGGAGTAAATCCTATGATGATGTAAATGGAGTCCAAGAAGAAATAACTTTTTTTATCTTTCTAAGAACAGGATAATATATGATTAGTTCCATGAACACTTCCTAAAATTAGCTTTAGAATTTTTATTCAGGACTTTTGTTTTGACAGAAAAGGACATTGCAAGGTACCTTGGTTAGATATTTTTTTCAAATTATTTTCCATTAAAAATGAGATTTCCATAATACGTATTTTAAAAAAAATCTCCATTACAAATATTTTTCAGAAAAATATTTTATTTCCGCATGAATCACTTATTTAGATCTCTAGATTAGAAAAAGAAACTTCATTCTGTTCTGTGCAGCAGCTTCCTTTAATAGTTTAATATACAACAATAGAGGGCTTCTACTATTGCATTTATTAAACATCTATTGCTGTATCATGTCTTGAAATTGTGTGTCAGTAATACATAAGTTAAGAAATAAAGGGAAAAGTGAGTCTATGTAGGAGGTATTTTAAAATTAATACCTTTTTGAAGTATTACATTTTAGCAGACAGCTTTTATCGAACTAGGTTTTTCCTAAGGTTCCTGATGTGTTATATGCTTTCCTGACACTTTGACATGAAAATAGAAGTTTGAAACATTAAGATTTTCAGCAGAAGATAGGATTTGGTTATATTTTGGTTTTTTTTCCTCTGATCTTTCTGCAAAGCTTAATAATCTCAAAAATTCAGTTTGGTTGTCAGTGTGAAAAAAAATCATGTAAAGGTTAAATGAAGTGTTTTATGCTGTTTAAATCTTGTGTGTAGGTAGTGGGATGGCTGCTGTTTCTTGTGAGAATAATCCTTATTTATTTTATGTTCAAAGAGCAAGTCTTGGTTAGCACAGAGGCTGGCCTTATTGAACATAGAGTAGCTATGAAAAAGTGAGCCTTTTCAGGTCCTCCTGAGCTCAGGTTTTCTCCGCTTCCACCCTTTCCTGGATGGCTACAAGTACCAGATTGATTTCTGCTGACTGAGTCTGAGAGTTGAGCATCTGGCTCAGAAGGAAATGGAAAAAATCTTTAATATATTACTGAAACATAAATAAATGAACATGTGGCATAACAACACAGTCTGGTGTTAAAAGTTGCCCCACACATTTAGTAATTGAAAGCACTTTAACTCTTGTCATATTATTAGTGTCAGCTGATTGCTTTCTGGATTCAAATACCATAACTATTCAATCATACGAGCAAGGACTGTTGAAACAACTGGATTCAAACTCAAATGCCGCAGACTAGACATTATTTTTGTGCTGCATTCCTTCATAGGAGTATGAACATAGCAATAGTGGTAGTTTAAATTCATGCTTCTCATGGTTTTGAAGTATGTTTTAATAATCAATAACATTTCAATATTTTCACATTATATTTTTTGCAATAACTGTCATATTTTTTCCTTACTTGTCAAACGCAGTTGTCCTTATATGTTTTGTGAATGTGGCATCCTATTTCAGATGAATAATTATTTAGAAATACTCTTATATAGTACTTTCTCCTGTGCTAGTTTAATAAAAAACCAAACTGATTCTGATTAAATCTGAGCTCTTCAGAGAAAATAACATTTCCTGAAAAAATTGGATTCAGGAATTGGTATCACTTGTGTCATTATTAATGTTTCACTGGACTAGCATTATCTGTAAAGTAATAATTGCTTGCATGTGAATCAATACTGAGGATAGGTCTTTGAGAACAAGTAAACCTGTTAATTTGAAAGTGTAACACTAACCTGAATTAAGATTGTGAATAATACTATGAAAAAGGATTAAAGCCATTTTAAATTGGTTTAACATGATTCACTTTGGAAGTCAACAGAATTAAATTTTGTTGAATTCAGACAATTTATTTAACCTGGATAGACCTGTACAGGACAGGTCTCCAGTGATAATGCCTGATTAGATGATCTATATTTTAAATGGACAAAGCAAATAGAAAACAAAATACAGAGGTGGGACAAGCTGCTCTCTGAGTGGTAAAGCCCAGCGTCCTTTTATGTCCTCCCTGCCCAGTCTTCCCAGGATGGAGCCATTTGTCCACATTGGTGTGACATTACCTTCCACTGCGGCACCAGCTACGGAAAAAATGCGGAGGGAGGTGACTTTCCCAGCCTCTGTAAAGCTTTCCTTTTTCTCTGTGCTTGGATGGTAACTGTATGACTAACTCTTCCCATAAATTGCAAGAGCAGTGGATTTAGGTACTCCCTCAAATTCATCTAATAAATCAGTGAAACTGAGACTTGTGCTTCCTGCTCTAAAAACAGGTTGAACACTGTCGAAGTAGTTAAGTGTAGATGTGCCATATGAAAAGGGAGATGGAAACAAAATGTGTGTGATGGGAGATGATGGGAAGTGGGGTCTCAGTCTACTATAAGAGAGATGGAGAAGGGACAGAGACAGATAAGAAGCAGCAGAGCTGTGAGTGTTCTTGCTGGCCAGGATAAATAGCTGTGGAGTTGTGTATTGAGGGCAGCCAGAGGAGATTCAGTGATAAATAGGTGCTGAGTGATATATAGGTGCACCACCAATGCCACTGAAACGGCAGTAGAAATTTCACAGGATTTCATAGTAAAAAAAAAAAAGATTTCTTTTTTTTTTTTTAATCCTGTAAGAAGAAGAATTTTTTGACTCTGTGTGTGTGTATCCCCCACATATTTTCGTCTGGAACTTTGAAGTTGTTTTCAAACAGTGATACCAGAGTTCAAATATTTTTTCCTTTTTTTTTTGTATTTCACCTCTGTGTTCCTTCCCCATATTATTTTGACAGAAAAAAATAAGGGAGAAGGAAGATACTGAGACTATGAGAGGTGAAGGGAGTCCTTCTTTTTCCAAAGTAATTTTTTAAAAGCTAAAAAAATGCTAATACTGTTGAAGTTCAGTATTTATTCGAGGAGGGAAAAGCCTCCAACTAATAAGAACAGCAGGAAATTAATTCCACTCCAATTCAAATAGAAATGGAGAAATAAATAAGTCACAATGACAGAATTTTAGCTATTGGAAGAAATTACCAGAGGAAATTACAGGTTTTGTAGATTTGGAGTCTTTAGACAAGGTTTATTAGCAGGGCTTTTGATGATCTGTTCTGTAAACTTTTATTGTTTTGAAATAATTGAATGTTGCATTGTTCTGAAAGTAGGAAGTTTTGGAAAGGATCCTGTCAGGTGCAATCAAAAACCTCTCACAGTAGCAGTCAGCAACAGGAATGTTGTTTGTGCAACCCCTTCCTTACCAGCCCAGGTGATTTCCCACCCTATGTTCACAATTTTCCTGGACAGAAAATTACTAGAGTGGAGGCAGAAAAGGGTAAACGCCAGAGATGGAGACGGGTGGAAGAGAGGAATAGCAGGCTGGGTTGCTGTAGCAGGAGGGGTTAGGTTGAAGAGTTGGTGTGTTCATCCCTGTAGAAACTGCGCAGGGAAACAGAGCCTGGCAATAATACAGCGGGCTGGAGTATTGTGTGACATGAGTCAAAATTTAATGTTTGATTGTCTGTGTTATTTTTTTGTGTCTTAGTAAAGCCAGCAGCCTTTTTTCAAGTAAAGACTGGATGTCTATTGGTAAAAGATCAGTTTTAGTTAAACATCACAGGTTTTTTTTTTCTTTTTCTTTTTGGTTCACTGAAAGTAACACAGAAAAAGTAACACTCTCTGGCATTCAGATGGGAAGGAAAACTTGATGAACTAATGATCCCTCCTAGCCTCAAATCTATGAATCTATTACCGGTTTGACTTATCAAGATTAAGTGTTTGTTTGCCTTCCTCTTCTCTTGCACAGCAAGAACCGCAAGGGGAATATTCATTGTGTTCAGACTGCTGAGGAAGAAGTGATACTGCAATCTTAAATATCTTTTAATTTCCTTTATCTCAGATTTTTTTGGAGCAGTGTCTTACTAATATTACAATTAATACTCTTCTGTGTAAAAAATGCATAGCTGCAACTAGAGTTCGGGAAACTGTAGCAGCCAAAGCTTGTCAAGTGATTAATGTGTGTGTGGCATTTAGGATGGCACATTTTTATAACCTGTCTAAGAAGCACTGACACTGGTGGATAGCAAGCTCTCAAAGAGCTGTAGAAGACGATTATAGATAGGGTCACCATTGGTTACGATGATGGAAGTACCTGATTAATGACCTGCAACAGTAAAGAAAGCCAGAGATTAAAGTTGGCAAGGCAGTCAGCCTGTGCTAATGGAAGACAGATGTTTTCAAAAGAGGAGATGATTTTTGTAACCTGAAAAAATATGTGAGTGAATAAGTGTAATAGCAAAGCCATACAGAATTAGGTTTTTAGTGTCACTGAATGATCTAGATCACTACTATGGACCTAATGAAATATCAGTGAAGGTAATACAAACAAATGTATCTTATTTAAGAAATTGCACTTTCTGAAAGTTCAGCTGGTACCCTGTATGAATCAAATGCTCACTTGATGGAAATCAGTATAGTTCACTGGGATAATATTAGCTCATAGCTTTTCAGAATCTACGTCCGAAACTTCAGGACTGCTTTTGCATTGGCCTCCTGTTTTGCCACCCTCCACTAGAAATCAGTACCCACTCTGTAAAAGAAGATGCTCTCTGAGGGAACTGTAGAGTACAAATAACATAATACCACAACACCGGTTGCCTAGTTTTTGATTTTATCATCAAAGACTGCAATATTCACCAAATTTACTTAACACCTGCTCTAAGCAAGTGAACTCCTCTCTCCTTGTTGCTCATTCAAGAAGGCTCAAGTTTTGTCTTTATGTAAATAAATGTTTGTGCTTCCCTGACCAAGTCCCAAAAGAGTTTCAAGAACTTCCATGCTCTGAGGAGTTTCTGATCGATCATGAATAACAACTTTCTCAAATCAATCATGTTCACTATTTCCATTATATCCAACTGGAAACATATGCCTATAGAAAGAAAATGTGCAAATCCTGCTCTTCTTCCAGGTTGCTTATGATGTTTTTTCATTTTGCTATGAATTTAGAGTAGGTGATTGGTTAGCTACATTTATTTTTTAAAAAGTAACTTGTATATTTCAGTGCAAGTGCTACAAACCGTGATTGCTTTGTTAGGAAAGTACTGTGTCAGGGACAATCTTGCAAATCATCTTACATTCTTTACTCTTACAATATAAAAATTAAGAAAAAAATTATTGAGGAACTGGTGCAACTTGAACACCCCAGGAGTCCTTTGACTTTCCTAGATTTGATTTTAGCCAAGGTAAATTATCGACCATGTGCCAGACATGTTTTCTGGTAATGATAGAAGATAAAAGTCAAGGCTGTGATTTCTCCTTGTACCTTCAACCCTTAACAGTGGTAACAGAGTCCTCTATGTCAAAGGGAGAGTCCATTTCTTTAAAACTTTGTAAAACAATCCCATTTTATGTATGAATCTTGAAATCCCTGGAAACCCATTTAGTCAGAAAACAAAGATCAGCACTACTAAAAAGTTTTCTGGAATTCAAAATGAGAATTACTTTTGATTTTCTTTTTTTTTTCATTTTTTTTTATTTCTCTTTCTTTTACACTATTTCCACTTGTTCTGTGGTGTCAGTACTACTTTGCTATGCCTAAGGAGTTTGATATATCGACTATAACATTAACTCTGGTTCATCTTCTGCTGAATGTGTACATGCTTAATATCTGTTTGTAACCTCTGGTATTTGAATAAGGGTTATTTGATTTTCCATATGACCTAAGAACTTATTGCTTTTCCAAATACCTTTCACTCATATAGACAGAAATAACAACTAATAAGACATAACTTAGTATTTTAATAATGGCAGTCTTTAGAGGAGGAAAAAATGAAACATAAACCTCATTGTAATAGCAGTGACAACTCTAATATTAAATCCAGGAGATTATATCTGAAGAATGGCATCAAACCATCTGTTTTGCATACAAAACCAGATGTATATTCACCAGTGCATGCATTTTTTCCATTTACCAGACCCATGTACCATCTTGACAGCAAAACTCTGGCTAAAAGTGGGTTAAAATATGGGACAAAAGGTACAACTATGAAAAGTTTCACTTGCTCTAAATGATAGATCAAACATTATGGTAAATACATACCTATGACTTTCTTTTGGGGATCAAGAAAAGTAGGCATTGCAGGAGAGAGTGGCGATAGCAGTACAACTTTTCAGTGTTAAATTATGTGGATTCAGTTGACACAGAGAAGTAGTTCAATTGTGTGGATTCAATTGACACAGGAGAAGAAATGCATTGGCTCATGTTAAAAGAAACAGTTGTGTTCTACTACTGAACATGCATCTATATGCCTGTGCTGTGAAACAAAACCAGGGAAGGGCTTTTAGAACTCTCATGATACTGTTTCACGTATGTTCCATAATTCCCTGGATTTTTAACAAATAAATCCCACAAAGACACCGTATTCTAGTCCAAGAAGTGCAAGCACTTCAGCCCTCAGGGATGCTGAGACTGTGGTGTGGGCATGGGCTTGGGCACAATGAACGAAGTCTCTGCAGTACTCTGTAGTGCACAGTGTAGAGAGTGACAAAACGGGCAGGAGGATTTTGGTGCAGAGGAAGAGAGTGGTGAGAACAGGATTTGAAATTTACTGCATGGTTTTGAAAAAGATTCATAATTATCCTTCTCTTTTTTCCACTTTGAAAATTCATCCAAGATTTAGATTTTCTTTTGTCCAAAGTGCCTCCATACCTAGCAATGCATCACCTGCCTCCAGTACTTCTGCTGGACACTGACAGTTCTCAGCATATGCAAAACAGTTGTGTATAAGTCTAACAATTTATGAGAGTGCGGGAGATTGCCTTCATGTGAACTGTTCTATTGATTCATGTAGTTGTAATCAATCTGATCTTTCATAAAAGCACTGGAATCATTGTGTTTATGTGTGTAGCTCATATTTCTATCCAGGAATTTCAGAGCAGACACCACTTCCAAAGAGAGTATTTCACAGTTCATCTGGTCCTAACCTTTCTAAGAGCATTCAGACTCTAACAAATATCTTGCAAAAGAAACCCAACAGTTCACGGTTGTAGCACGCTATAAATCACAAATGCAATGAGGCCACTAGTTTTTGATGGAAAGGACCTTACAAGATCTGCCATCAGAAAGGATTTTCTGTAGGTATCTGCACAGAAGTGTACTTCAGATGGAAATGATTTATTTGATCCAATTCTTGGCTTCTCCTAGTGGGTGATTTTATAGGGCTCCTCCAGCCTAAATATGAAATAAGTGTTTAAATGAGATATTGGAGGAGGCATTTTCATAAAAAATCTTAAGGCACCAGTTACCTGAAGTACAGACCATAATGTATGTCAGAACCTGAAGACTTTTGTTTTTAGAGGCTCTTTGCTTGTCCTAAGGTCTGGGGTGGGCTATATACTATACCAGCTCAGGTCATTTCATATTAGTAGCTATTTCATCAGCATGTTTTGTGCTAAAACTTTTGAGAATCTTTCATACTTTTTCAGACTCCTTCCTTTTTTGTCTCTCAGACTAAGGAATGATGCAGAGGTTTATTTGCTTTGGTTTGCGGGGGGGATTGGTGTTTTTCTGTTTGTTTTGAGAAATAGACAACTCACTAATCAAGCAGTTAATTTTTAGCTAAACAAGAATAATGACAAAAAATTAGCTGATAAAAACAGATTCAAACCACAGAGATATCCTTTGAAAGCTATCTGCGTATTTGGCTCTTTTCAACTCTTCTTTCCCACTTTATTTATTTACAGATTTTAATATAATATTTAAGATAGTATATCTATTTAAGATAGTATTCTATATTATATAACAAAGGAAACACTGTTATTTTGATCAGAATAGCAGGCAGAAGTGAAAGCTACTATGTGTCCCACCAAGTGACCAAATCTGTTCAGCTTAACCTTTTCTCCTTCTCTAATGATATCATTTGGTGTCTGCAAGATCGTTGTACTCATTGATGCAAGTGCCTACCTCTGAAAATTTCACCAAGAAGAATTTACAATCATCCAGGTAGAGATAAGACCAGCCATCACTGCAATCTTTAGATGTCTGGTTTTAGCTGTTACAAATTCAAGATTTTGGTCCTTTGCCAACCAACACATTAGCACAGACTTTATGCATTAGGTGTTGGTAGCAAAACAATTCAAATTCGAAATGTATAGATCTTCCAAGAGGAAGTTTGCTTGTTATTTATGTAACTAACCTTTGCAATTTTGTTTTGCTGTTTGAGAGAGTGTAGCCTCCATAAATAACAGAGGTAAAGTTCTCGGCTTGTAATCAGTCAGCTGTTATTTAAAGGAATTGAAAAGCGCTGGTTTCATTTTCAGACCCAAAATAAGTACCAGTGTCTGACAAAGCATCAAGATTTCTTGCAAAGATTTAGTGACTTTATTTAAGACAGTAAGTTCTGGAAAATTCTAGGCACAACTGAACTTAAAACACCACAGTGAATTTGTCAATGAGTTGCAATATTCTCAAGAGCCTGATTCTCTTCTGATTGTGAGTCTATTGAGGTATATCTAAAGCACCTTTAATATAAAGCCATTGACATGGAAAAAGTGATAATTTGACCTTTTATTTTATTGAGAGGCATTTCTGACATATAAAGGGAAAATTGAATAAGCTTTCTCAGTTTAATATAGGCAGACTCAGGCTATATACAGCTGGGATGGTAGCTGAGGCCAGTGCAAAGCATTTCCAGATAGCTTAGCACAGAAGACCCTAACATCAGAATCACTTGATGGATGAAACAGAAAAGACTATAAATACAGTTTATACAGAAGTTTCCTTTCCCTCCTTCCTAAATAAAGTGCTTAAATATGGCCTCAGAAGAGGATTTTGTATATGTTGCAACTGCTGCATCATTCTTATTAGTGTTATTCTATCCGATCAAATGAAACTCTTTTTTTAATCAATCAGAGAGAGAAACAGTCATAGTTAGCTACTTGGGTGTCTCTGACACCTGACACTCTCTGTCTTCCTTCCTTTGGGTAGGTTTGAGTATATTTATCAGGCACGAGTTTGACACTCAGAAGAATGACTAAAGTAAACTCTATTTTTGCCACATCTTTGCTGTGGCTCTCACCAGAAATGCTTTGTCTCTAACTGTAGCTTTTGATCTCAGGCAAACCTAGTAAAACCAGTTTTTCTGGGGAGATTAGGACATGTGATATGCAACTAATGGGAAAAAAAATTATTCTATTTTATCCATGAAATTCCTTATGTAAGTCTTTTAAAAAAGCAGACTGCTAAAGATGCAACCTTTTTGACTCTTCATTACTAACATACAATCTAAAATGCAGATGCTTAATTAATTACCATAGAATAATTTTAGTAGAGATGTGCCTGTGGAGATTATGTTTTTCACCCTGCTTCAGCTCAAACAGATCCAACTAACTAGGTCCAGTTACTCAGGGTTTTGTCCATGTAAATTCTGAATATCTCAAAGAATAAAGTCTTCAAGTGGTATTTAACAACAGACATTGGTTTTAATTCTCCTTTGCCTTCTGCCTCCTGCAATTCTTATGGCCTGTGCAGAAGGGACAGTGGAATGCTTGAGGGCTGAAAGACATTTTGTACATGTGCTTTGCAGAGGCATAGAAAAGTGCACTTAATCAAATCCTCAGTTCTTCCCTAGACTTTACAGTTGAGACACATCTATGGCATTTGACCACCCTAAGCTCCTCAGGGGAGACATGGACTGTGGAGTTCCTGTATTCATCTTGAAAAATGCTTCTTTTCCTTTTCTTTTTTCTAAAATAATTCTTTGAGGAGTTGGTAGTGTCCTCTTGACCTGAAAATATGTTCCATTTCCATTTTAAGACCCATAATCTCTCTTCTAAGAAGCCCAGCTGTAAGGCATCTGCTTTCTCTGATAAAGGATCTACCATTTATTTCATTACACTGCTGCTCTGTCCCAAAGGTTTGTAATCATCCTGGTGATGTCAATGCAAATTCCCTCTGAAAGTCTCAAATTTTAGGGATTTGTGGTAAGCAAAGACAAGATGAAACAGTGACCACACTAAAACAGGGTATATTGTGCCATGGTTCAGGCTTATCAGAAAGCACTTTTGCTGGTTTTAGAGCAGTACTGTAAGACAGTTAATCCATTGGGAAGATGTTAGTTTTCTTTTTGATGCTTGTAAGAATAAAAGGTTCTAAGCAACTTCCAGGATGAAGACTTTACAAAATTACCTCTCAATTTACTCCTATAACAAGTCTTCCTTGTTGACTTCAAAAGGAAACACTTGGTTTTTCCACTTTATGGATACAGAGTCATGATAGTTGGTTTCAGAGATGTCTGTATAATACAGTAGTATTTCCACTTAGATTTAAATTAAGATACACTAAAATAAAATTCACCATCTAAAAAAGACACATTGCAAAAATTAGTCTCACGTTCTGAATGAAAAATACTTAGTTCGTGTTTCCTTTTTTGGAATAAAATTACCATTTCACATGTTATCTGAAGATATGGTTCAGCAGCATCACAGTTCCTCTTCTGTCAGACATCTGCATGAATCTTTTCCTTGGGTCTTGCTGCTGTTCCATACATAGTGTTGATCTAAAGTAGTGGACTGTCAGGACCAGGGGATCCTACAGCCAGCTCCCAGCAGTCACTTCCCTCCTGCTGCTCCTGTCTGCGCCTCCATGCCCCTTCCCCAGACTGGTTTGTTTATATTTGGGGATGGCATAGGTTTTTTTAGCTTTGCTATAAACCAGTATTTCACAGTTTCACATACAGTGTTGATATTTGAAGAAATGTCAGGGAGGTGGAATGTGCATTTTGGAGCAACTGAAGCTGGAAGTGGGAGTCCAAGCTTTCAGAGGCAAAGGGGAAATATTGCTTGGGTAGCAAGAGGGAAAAGTGGCCACAGTAAGAACATGTCCTGCTGAGAGAACCTGATAGGTTTTAAGATCCTGGCTTCCTCTTGTATCTATAGCTGGAAGTCCACTCCCTCCAGTAACACCACTGCTGCAAGAGATTGGCCCAATTTAGTCCCAGAGGGTAGAGCTCTACAGCCTGTTCCCTCTGTCAACATAACCTGATGTTCCCAGGTTTACTCTCCCCCATGTACTCAGGGATGCTTGACCTTCCTTTGTAAACATAATATGGCAAAAGTCATGAGGATAACGTTGCAGGCTGAAAAAATGAATACGTGCAGTACTTCTTGCTGTCATTTTTTATTATCTCAAATGTCAGTTCAGTCTTCATTACATACAAGACCAAATGCATCCTTTCTTGCCTTCCTTAGCGGCATTTTCTCCTAGTCCCTATTTGTTTTATATTTCTTATCTCATGGTTCATGGCAGTTTTCAGCCTGGTTAGTGCAGTGATATTCCCCTCATTTTATGCAGGCCAAATGTATGAACCACTACTGCCAGCTTTATTGTGCTTAAATGTGTATGAATTTTTGTGATATTATTTCTAACATGATGAAATGAAACCCAAATTTTTTGCAGTTTTCCCAGTTTATCCATCCTCTGATAATTCAGACTAAAAAAATACAAGGGATACATCTTTGCATCTTCTATTTCAACAGTCTCTCTACATTGATTTTCCAAGTTATTATATCCTATATTTCAGTAATTATTTCTCGTGGTTTATTCTCCTATATTTTATTGGTATCTCCAGTCTTCTAAGCACTTTGGGGATGCATAAAGCAATTTAAAAAGCAATTAGAGATAAAACATGCACAATGAGATAAAGACATCATAAAATATTAAAGTAAATCTTAGTGATCTTGTGACTGGAGCCGTGAGACAACACCAGAAGCTTGTTTCTTCTTCCAAAAAGTAGTCTGGGCAGATTGATACAAAACTATTTCACTGAAGATAAAATGCTTCTGTGTTGAAATGCTGAAATGAAGCTCAGTACAGCGGGGTTCACCTTCCAGCTTTATAAAGAATATCGTCTCTTAGGCTCCCACCTGAACAATGGGAATGATACCCTTTTTTTTCTTTTCTTTTTTAAAAGCCTCTGTATTTAGACTAAGATTTATTTGTCATAGTGATTTTTTTCTTACTTGCCAACAAAAAGAGGAATGTGTGCATAGCTGGGGTCATGAAGTGAAGCTCTCTGTCTGATGAACTATGGACAACTGAGGAAAATGGCTGAGGAGAATCCTCTATAAGGCCCTGAGATGATGACAATTAACTCTCCTGCTGCCTCCTTGGTCATGCCATAGATTTTGTGACTTGAATCTGTGCTGTTTTGTAACAAACTGGGGAGTGAGAAGTGTTTTTCTTGGCCACACTTGCTAAGGGTGTCTTATTTTGCCAGTTCCTTGTGAGTCATTTCTGTTTCTGGTGCGTATGCAGAAACCCCCCAGGCTGAGAGAACAATTTATCCAGCTGTCCTTTGGGCACCTGCCTCCTACAAGCCTCTCCATTTCTCTTCTGCCACATAACTGGAAACCTGTCCAGTTAAATACAGCAGATGACTAGATTCTTGTCACATGCTGACTGAACTTCAGCACCCAATCGAAAGGAGTACTGTTCTCCCACACCTCAGAGTAAAAAAAGTCTTGTCAAAATAAACAGAATTAGTGAAATTCTTTATTTGAAAATATGAGCAATCTAACCTGAAAATGTCATTCTCTTCATTTAGTTGTTATTTTATATTTATCCTGAATGGCTTGAGAATCCAAAGCAACCCTTCCTTCTATCATAGCATATTGCCAGTTATTGTTTGGGTAGAGGAAATTCTTATGATTTCCTTGTTGGGAATATGGACATGACTCCTTTCATAGAACTGAATAATTGAAATCATGCCTTTCAGTTATGTGTGCAGTTCAGGTTTCTCATACTACATTATGCAAGAAAGCAGAGCAGCAGGCGGAGAAAAAACCAGCCTGATCAATAAAAGACTTTTCTTGTTTAAACCTTTTGAGGAGTGGGTAGAATAGTTATTTTCTTATCCCTACCCATTCTTTTGCAATTCAGTCCAGCTAGATACCATCTTAAAATGTATTATATCCACAATGATAAATGGAGGAGTTTGTATTGATTTGCTGAAATCACACTATAATGACATAATTAGTCTACTTATGAATTGTCTCTGCTGTGAAGTTAAAAAACCCCCAAAGGATAGCAGAAAAAAGTTCCTGCTTACTCACTGAATAGTGAAGGAAAAAGCAAAACCCAGGCAAAACTTTCACATAACACTGTGACAGAGACTTTGAAAATGTTCACTTTCATGATCTCCATGGTTACTTATACAGATTTCCACTGTGCATCCTCATTCCACCTGTAGAGTTCTTTGACACTTAAACATTTACTGAGCATTTGTGGTTGTTGCTTTTTTTTCTTTTTTTTTTTTTTTGACACCCAGCTCTTGCTTTCTGTTTGAGTGATTAGACTACCTCCTTATTGCAGCACAGTGATAATGCATCTATTAGGCATGTTCTGTTTTGCTGGGACAAAACTTTCATTCAGTTTTACAGTAAGATGAGCAATTGCAATGGGGTTTAGCATCCCAGAGAACTGAGAACCAAGCACAGTCATTGACACTGAAATTCTAAAAGCAGTGTAACTGCTCACTTTCTTCTCTTGTGCTACAGCAGCTCTGACTCATTTGCAAACTGTATGACAGTAACGTGAATCCTGACTAATAGTAGGTGACAGGAAGAAAAAGAGGAATGCTTAAAAAAATGAAAAAAAAATAGTAAAAGAGAAGGCAACAAAAGACTGTTTGATCAATTGAGAAAAAGCAGCAATTTGAAATAATGAGGAAAGCTTTTTTTTTAAAGTCTTGAAAATGAGTCTTCAGAGTAACCCTTTTACTTTTTTCATTTATTAAAATAATGCTAACTTGGGAGGTGATAAAGAGAATGCTGAAGTTTTTAAATAAAAAACTGAAGTTTAAGCTAGCCCTTAGGTTATGACTTATTAAAATTCTTGAACCTTATGTTCTTTTTCTGAACAAAAAGTGGTGATATTTTAACCCTCGAAGTTGTAGACTGATAATACAATTTTCTAGTTAAAAGAATCCAGTGGAAAGTATAGAAGAAAAGTATAATCAATCTCCATATGTAAATATGTAAATTCTACAATTTTATTTATTTTTTTACTAATAAACGTGTTTAACAGGTCTGAGAACATATATCTTCTGTTTATGACACTGACTGTCATTAGCTGATTTAGGTGATCTATCTGAACTCTAAAAATATGCAAGAAAATTTACCCAGGGCAGAATTCAGGTATGTTGAGAAATGGAAATACTCAGTGGTCACTGAAATTAGGATGCTAGCATATACTGATCACCCAATTACTATCAGATTGTGCCACAAAATATAATTTCACTGTACTCCTGAATTAGTCCTTGAAATTCTGTCTCCTTCACAGGTTAAGGAGGAGAGGCTGTATCAAGTACAGAAAGCTAAAAATAATCCACACATAGACACATGTATGAGGAAAAGCACATTTCAGAAACAAGAACCTCTGGAGAATTCATTCTTCTACCTCTGCATGAAAAGACCTTATTCTTGTATGCTTTTTATGATGTCCACAATGCTGTCTAAAGTTGCATAAAGATAATGAATGTTGTGTTCTATGTACCCCAAGACTACCTTGTAGTGTGGTTTTCAGCACTGTTAAACAGCTGGAGCCTGTGCTTAGTGTTTGTGGATCACTGGGCTTTTTACCAAAGGATGCCAGTAATGAGTTGGTGCTCCCTAAAGGATGGTATCAAAAGGTCAGCACTTTTCAAGTGAAATAAAACCAAAGTGAAAGTGCTGGGTAAAGTCAAGGGGAGATTCTGGTCAGCCTGCTGCTGGAGCGCTTTGAAGGTCCCACAGAATTAAGCTGACCAGTGTCATCTGGGCAAGGGAGGAATCCTCTCTGAGTTACCTATTTTTCACTCTTCCCTGTACTCTGTCCTTGCACTTCAATATTGCAAACCAAAAGACTACTCTGAGCTTTGACTCTTCTGGGCACAGTATGAATCATCATTAGATTCCTGATTCCAGTATGACTTTAGTCTTCATAGAAATGAACAATTTGGTCCAATGTCACCTTATTTTGGAGTTCCCTGACCTCCTTGATCTGTGCCCTGCCTCTGGGCAAGAGGAGGTACCAGTGTGAGGTGTATCTGGGGATATGTTCAGAGTGAGGACTCTGTGAGCTCTTTCAGTGTATAGTACAGATTTTCTTAGAAACATTATTGCAAACATAATGATTTGTAAGGGGAGAATTGTTTGGGTATCTGGGGTTGTCACTGAGCTGTGAAAAAAGCTTACCATTTATCAGTAGCGTAAAAATAAAACCCAGTAAATATTACTCCCTTTTTGCCTCTGCTCAGAGGTGTAAGCCTTAAGCCACTACTAAATTTGGAAGCAAGAAGTTCTGAAGAATGAGATTCTGACTCTCAATTTTTTGCACATGGATGGCAATAAAATGTTTCCCTTATAGGGAGGTGGTGTTCCTGAGACACTGTTGAGCCCAGTTGTTGGCTTCTGGAATTTTGTACTGGTCTTGCAAAGTTTCTGAGTTGTTGATGTCTCTCTACTATGAACCACAAAACCTTGTAAGATGTTCCCATAACAAGAGTAATTTTTTTGCTGTTGTGCATGAATTTTAGGCAACATACTGAGAAGTGTTTTAATAAAGACATCACTTTAAAGCAAGCTACTACCATCTGTTCTGCCCTCTAATTATAAATAGGGAAAGGAGGGAGAGAGAATGATTTGCAATTGCATCATAGACACAGCGAGGATAAAGAAGTGACATAAAGGTAAGCAAGTCTCCAAATATGCCCTGCATATACTGCTTTCATGATTCATGTACAGATGGAAGATGAAACTGTTCCCTCGTGAAAGGAAAAGTTCCCTATGACAGCCATTTGTTTTCCAGATATCTGAAATGGCATATCTGTAACAATATATACCAGGGTGTTCTCTTTTGGTGTCAGTTACTTAGTCCTGCAAAAAGCCATCGATGTGAGTTTTGTGTGCTTGAGATAAAATAAATGTTAAAAAAGATGATCTGCTAGGCATTAGATGGAGACTCCAAAGAATTGAGTTCAATTCCGGTTTCCATTGATTTCAAACTAAAGAAGCAACAATTGGATGTCTAATTTCAAATATACCTCTAGATCTGATGTTCTGTGAGGCTTACATAGTACTTGCTGGTACTCATAAAACAGAAATAACAGCTCCATATTGCATAGGAGTGTTGCCAGGATTCAGTCAATTTAATATTTGTGAGACATGAAGGTTCTTGCCTGACAAGAACCATACAAGATGCACTGAGATACAAGGGCTTTGATTTGATTCCCTGCAGCCTCTCCTGCTATGCTTATGGCACCAGTATGTCCTATCTTCTCTGTAGTACTTATACCTTCACAACAAATATGGACTAGCTGACACTGATGAATGCTCATCAATCCTTTGGTGGTAGTGAAACAGCATGTCCTTGTTCCCAAAGGTGCTGCCCAGCATGGATCGTGCTGCTGCAGTGGTGACTGCAAAATCTCCTGTGGTTATAATGTTAATCATAATCTTCAGACATGGCAGGAGTGGCCAAACAAGGAAACATCAGCTGCTTGAAGACACTTTCTTTTCCCTGGTTATCTCAGAGGCCTGATTGCTCAGAGCCTCTCTCAAGGCAGTATGCTGCTGCTTCTGGTTGGCAATTATGCACTGCCTTAAGCTGGGGAAATACTGACCTCCTGAAGCAAATTCCTGCAGGTTCTGCAACATGTTTATGCATTTACTTAATCAAATTATTAGAGGATTTATTTGAGTGCGTCTGAGCACACAGCACAAACTGAGCAGGAACAAATTCCTATTTGACGCAGGAAAACAAACTCAATAGTATGTAGGAAAAAGGACACTTGGATGATAGTTAATGAATCCTTCCTGTCAGAGAGGATCAGTTGGTATTTGATCAGTGTGGACAACCAAATAATTGTAAATTCATAGGCTTTTTCTTAAATATCCATTGGTGACTAAGTGGTACAAAACATGATGTTCAAAGGGAGGAGATCAGGCCTACAGGTCTTCCTTTTTTTGCCATTTCTCCACTTTCAGTCTGAAAATCTGGGAATGTGTACCTTGTTTTCCAGCCATAAATGGGTCTATTATATCCTTTACCAGAATATTTACAGTGAAAAATGAAGCCGAATTCTCTCTTTCCATCTTGTTCCCCTTTGGCCCCCAGTAGTAAAAGTGATTTAATAAAATTGTTCATAGATGTGGCTTTCCCCCAGTGTGCAAGTGTAATCAAAGTATTTGCCACACTGAGGACTCCACCAAAATCAACAAAACATATTTGATTAAAGCAAGGAATAAACCCAGACCTGCCCTAACCAGTAATAATTTTCTGCAACCATATGGTGCAAGGGGATTTTAACCACGGAGAATGCTCTCATATGCTTGTTTCAGTTAATGTCTCAGGCTCAGAAGGGATTGCAAGCCTGTATTTAATCATGTCTCTAAAACCAGTCAAATTCTTAGGCACTACAGGAATGCAAATTACTGTTAAGTTTGAATCCCAAACATAGAGCTCAGAGGGCAATGTGCTCTTTCGTTCTATGTAACTTCTCTCTATGTATTTCTCTCTGTGTAACTGTGGCAGATAAAAGATGGTGCATAAAAATTTCTCAGGCAGCTCACCAATACATATCTTTCAGCTTTTCATTTAATTATGGAAAAAGCAAACTCAAGGCCTGACCTCGTGAAAATATATTTACCGGGAAGCACTGGGAACCTGCTTAAGTTTGTAAACATGATTTTGGTTCTTGATGACTAAAGGGCCATCCTAGGACAGTATTGTCCAGGAGATTGTGGTGCCCAGGGCAGGTGATGTCCTTCAAATTCCTGCAGAACATGACAAAAGATATTTGCATGGCTATGAACCTTCTTCATACACAGATCATTGCTGCCTGGAGAAAAATCAGTGGACATGGTTTGTTTTGAGGTTAGGGTGAGTCTAAAGTACCACAGAATACATGAAGTTGGAAAGGATGTCTGGAATACATCTGGTCCAACATGCATATATAGTTACACCAAGCTCTAGCTTTACATTCAGTGAAAATTTTGGTGTGTGTTGGGATTAAGGAAACAGAGAGGAATGGTTTGATAGCATTTCTGAGACCCCCTTGCAAACAGATGTACTCTAAGTCTGCCTCATAACTCCCTGGAGATAATGTTCTATCTCTCATATGGGAATGCCTAGTCTGAATATTAATGTCATTTTGTAACAAAAGTTCTTGATTGAGCTGTGTGAGCAATTTTCCTTTACACAGCTGAGAAACCTTCTCAGTCATCTATTTCCATGAAATGGAGATTACAAGGTCAACCTGCTTCAAATAGAAAATGAAAATAGTATTGAAAATAAATGTAAATTATAAATGATCTTACTATTTCTGTGTTGTTATATTTTTTTTGCACTCAGCAGACCATACTGAAGAAATCACCTTGGATTTACTTTCTGGTTCTCTGAAAATATAGAAATTAGTTTGTGAGACAAATACTTCCGGGAGTCTCTAGTGTGCTGATAGTATGTCTCTAATTTAAAATATTTTCCTTTATCTGCAGCTCTCCAATAAAAGAGGGAAAGACTTTTTATATCTACCCGCGTAACAAAATACTTTGATGTCCTGCAATGACACTAATACTAAAAAACTATTTCAACACTCCAGGTAGTAGTATTATCAACATTTAGTTTTAAGTGAGACATCAAATAGAATGGAAAAACACTTCTTAAAAATACACAGTAATCAAATTTTTTGGATTAACTGTTTGGATCTATAAATTATGTCAAAGAATCTAGAGTGCACAGTTGGCAGGACAGCATTGTTGTCATTCTTGTGATGATGAGAAGGATTTCTGCTCTTTGTTAATATATTTGCAGAATCATAAAATTATTTCCAATAAATTCGAGGTTGTTTTATGTGTTTCTGAGTTTGGTTTAAAAAAAAAGTAGAATTTTGAAGTGGTTTGTGGCAATAAAAATATTTCTATTCCTTTATTAAGGAATGAAACTCCTGGTTTGTTGTTTGTTGTTTTTTTTTTTAATTTTGATGTATTCTGGTTGCTGAAAGTATCTTAGCATTGAAGAAACATTATTTCAAGGACAAAAGCTAAATAATTTTTATTTTTGTTGAATAAGCATAAGTGTTAATTATATTAGCGTGTTTGTGGGTTGGGTATTCAAGCTGAAATTATTGGTTTGAAAATTATTGCAGGGAAGAATGGCACCTTATTACTTAACAGAACAGATCCATATGTTTATTCAGTCATAGTATATTTTGTCTAGGAAGAGAGAAATAACATTTCATTTATTATTTATTTTTCTATTAGCTCTGTGTACTAGCTCATTTTGCACAAACTAAGTTGTCTTCTAGTTCTCTGCGCAACAGCAAAATAATCCCTCAAATATCACCTACATTATTCCTTTGCTTTCTGTGCTGCTTTAAGGCTCTAAGGAAACTGCACAGACTCCATATACAGATAGTTTATATGAAATGTTTTTGTAAATATAAATTTCTGTGTTTTATGCAGTCACTTTTGATTCTTATGTGTGGGGGTTTGAATCATTCACTGTCATGAGTCTGTGTTTGCTTTCCTCGTTATACAGCAGTCACAAATGTAAAAAGAAATTATAGTATCAAGAGAGGACAAAAGAAAATGGAGAAGGGAAGGTAGAAAAATTCAGATTTTTCTCTAGAGTATACTCTAGGGAAGGGCATATTTGTAAGAATAGCAAAATTAATTTCTCCTCAAATATTTCTGCAAATACATAATGGAAAGTAATAACAGTTGAAAGAATATCATTACAGTGAAAATAGATTAAAATTTGAAACATTTTAAGAAAAAATATCCTGACTTTTTGTAAAGAGAACCTCTTTTCCTTCTCAATTCTAGAGCTGTTTGGGAAATAAAAGGTTGTCAATATTTCTGGTTTTGTTTTTTAATATTGTTCTAACACTCAGAATTTGATACAAATACTTGCTTCCTAAATATGGAAAGACTAATGGGTTTAGTTCAGTTATTTCAGCTGTAATGAAAAAAAATCAGGCTTTTGAAGCAAGGAGAGAAACATAACTGATGGGCATTGCCCAGTCTGACCAGCTGCACAGAACAGCCTTAACATTTCATTAAGGTCTGGGAGGGAATGAAATGTGGCAATCCTGTTCTCAGGTGCTTTGACATCTGAATTATTGTCTTAAAAAGTGGTAGTCCCAGTGCTACTCTCTTCTCCTCTCCTTGTTCAGGTTAGGAAGAAAGGAATAATTTTGTTCTCAGATCCTGTTTGATTTTTAATTAAGGGCTATGTACTCGGAAGAAAGATCCATGATTATTAATCACAGATGGAAGGAGGCACGCAGGCTTTGAACAGCAGGTGAAGCTCAATATTTAGAGAACTTGCTCTGGGGAAAATCACCCAGGTCCCTCTCCCTGATTCCTAACTCCTCCTATGCATCTGTGAGCATCACCACGAATGAGGGCCTGGGGTACTTTCACGGGCCAGTTCCTCTGTTTAGACACTCGGAATTTTTTCGCGAAGCCCAAGAGCCTTTTTCTCAGAGCTGACATCTCAACATGATAATGAGAACTATTCTATTTCATCTGAGAAAGTCCAACAAGGAATTGAGACATCAAACAAACAGGAGAAGCTTTCATGTTTTGAAAGCTGGCTGTTCTTCTAACACACATCTTCACCGTATTTTTTCTTTTTCTAGAGAAAAAAGAAGGATTTGCCTCTGCAAGAGGGTTAATTATATAAATGAAGCACTTTCCATTCTGAGACACAGGATTAATGAAATGAAATCTTGGGACCTCTTGAAGTCTGATCCAAGGGAAAATAAAACCAAACACAACATAGGGCAGTTGACTGAATATGTTAAATAAAGGTGGAAAAGAGAAAACTTGACCATGCACACAATTTTGAATAGATAAAAAAAAAAAAAAAAAAAAAAAGAGGGAAACAGAATTTGATGACGATTGAACATTTTTATTTCCAGGCTGCTTCCAAAGCAAAACGCAGACATTATTTGGAGTGGTAACAGTTTTTGAGCAGTTTACAGGCTGAATTAAGGAGCTCAGAATGAAACAATTATTTAGCAAAAGAAAAGTAAAAAGGTATGCATAGATTTTCTTAACTCTTGAACATAAACCCCAACAAAATATCTTTCCCTGGGTGTGGTAAATGCTTTTTCTCAAACTAATTTTCAGTGTTGCTGGGAAGAGGGATACAGAGTTCAGTATCCTGAAATGCTGTAATTGTGTCCTTTGTTCCCATTTGAAGGTTTCATAGTAGAAATCTCTCTGAGCCAGAGTTTATTTAGATCTTTCCTCCTAGATGAGGAAGTGATGAACATGAAACAGAAGTTTTTCTATTAGGCCATAGCATTTCTTCTGAGGGAAAAGCCCCAACCTTCAGATTCATCCTGGGTCTATTGGATCTGCCTTATAAACACACAAAGAAATCCTCATTCAAATTCATGACTGCTTTCCATAGCTTCAGTTGTGAAATTATACGGGTACTCTGAACCTCTGCTCTCATTTAAAAAGAGATCACCGGTGAGCATTGCATTGTGGAGATGTGCTAGAAAACATGCATCCTGATGGTGCCTAAACCAGGCAGAGAATATAAAAAGGATGCTAAATATATCTTTTGAGGTCTAAAGAATGCTAAATATATCATATCTTTTGAGGTCGAACTGATGCTTTTCAAGCCCTCATGTTAAATTTCATGAGGGCCTTGACCCTGTTGGTGGGCATTGCTCTGATGAGATCCAAGCAGAGCATGCCTCCACCTACGCGGATGAAATCCAGGGGCATTTAAGCTGAGAAAGTTCTGGATCCCTTCAGTAGTTTGTGCCTACTCTGCCGTGGTCAGTAAAAGCTGCCAGCATCTTTGGCTGTACCAGAGGAGAAGATTTACCCAAAGACATAACTCTTGTAACCAAGGGAGGTCACAAAACTGCAGACACGAAAGGATTGAAGTTCTCTGGGATCAGGAGTGTTCTGGATTTTAATTTTCAATTGGAGAAGTTTGTGTGCAGATTACACCCCTTTTGGATCCACCTGAAGATCCAGGATGAAATCAAGCAAAATTTGGCTTTCTGGAGTATTTGGATGTTTACTCCTGACATTTTTGAATTACCATTGTTCTTCCCCTCCCTTTTTGGAGTGGTCTAGGTAAACTATGGTGTTCTTCCACATCTTCCTTTT
The DNA here is from genome assembly GCA_036023395.1 of Myiotriccus ornatus. Lineage (NCBI taxonomy): Eukaryota > Metazoa > Chordata > Aves > Passeriformes > Tyrannidae > Myiotriccus > Myiotriccus ornatus. Next base: position 13,792,695 of record JAYRBT010000181.1, on the reverse strand, counting down.
TTTTTTAATATTGTTCTTTTCAGGAGAAAGGAATAAAATAATGAAAGCAGGTGAGTTGTTCACTGTGCTTAATTGTGTGGTTGGTATAGTGACTGAACTGAGAACAGTTTTCAATGTGTGATTTTTATTTGGTTATTTTGTTTTGGGCTAAGTTTGGCCAGTAAAACTACACCTAGCAATTTTTTATCTATAAAAATCCTTTTTTACATTCTGTATACTGTATTTAAGTCTCCTGAAATCACTGGAGCAAAACCAGGGGTCAATATCCTCTCCCTTTCCCCAGGGATGCATCCAGCGCCTCGTGTCCTCTGAGAGCAGGTCAGGATAAGCATCTCCAGCTGGCTTAATGCTGCTGAGGATTTTTCCCCCCTCTGTTATGATTGGCAGCGCATTTCAGTCTGGTTTATGTGAACAAAGCCAGCGAGTGAGAAGCAATAGAGCACGGATTGTCTGACGCTTCAAAGCCAAGCTTTTCCCACTTAAATGTCAGTCGACTGCTGTTTGTCAGCAGTGTGGAAAGCCCTGACAGAAGGAAATTGAGTCTTTTCTGCTTGTTTAATACCCTTGTGGCAGTGGGCTGTGTGCACTGCCACGCCATGAAATGAAGCATGCCTGGGAAGAGCACAGCAAGGAGAAGCTGCTACCTCAGACACCCCGTGCACGAACACTACAGCAGGTGCAGGGAGCTCTGATCCCCTCTTTTAAAGACTCACTTCAGGGGCAAGGGGAGTTTCCTAATCTGCTTGGGTTTTGCCTGGAAGAGTGTGTCCTCTCTTTCCATACCTTATCAGCCGGTTCTGGCTGGTTTTGTTGCTTTCCAGAGTGTATAATCATGCATATGGATCCAGGAACATGTGGACTCTTCTAGGGCAGCCTCTGGCTCTGTATATGAATTTGTTCTCTGGCCCAACACTGAGTTTGGCAATGTGGGAAATACCAGCAGGGCTCTGTCTGGCCTCTAGGGGATGAGAAGGGAGATATTCCCATATGAGAGGGCAGTAAGGTTAGTGTTTTAGGAAAAGGAATCTGCAGTCCCTGCTTGCATCACTGACTTTTGACAGGATTCTTTGGAAATGTAGGATGCTGTTTAGGTAATTGAAGGTGTTTGGGAGGAAAAGGATCCTGATTTTGCTTGTTTATAGCTGTGCAGAAATCAGGGATAGCATCTATGTCATAAAAATACAGGTTATAGTCAAAAGGTTTACTCTGATAAAATTCGACTTTTCCCCTACTTGTTTATAAACCAAAAGAGTCACCACTGGGTGAAGTTCATACTGCAGGTATCACTGTCTGAGTAAATAATGCTATTAACTGTTTGCATTTAGTTCTGTTTGTAAACTCTCTTGGACATATTGTTTGCACTTGTCATCAAGATAAATTTGCACCCTACCAAACTGCAAAACAAGGACTGCCATTGCCACCAGTTTATTCATGTCAGTGGTTTCAATTATCTGAAATCTGAAATACATCTGTCTTAGGAAGAGAAGCACCATACCTAACAAGTCATATTTTCTCTGTGTCAAAATAGCAATATAAAAAAGAAGATCTGATCTCAATGACTGGAATAGAACTATGAATAATAGTATCTAATCAAGATATTAATTAAAACATGTAATATCATCTTAATGGGAACACATTGCGAAGTTAAATTGGATTTTTTTCTCCTTTTAAATTAGCACAGTCAATTAACAGGTGTTCTCCATATGTAATTATTTTCAGTGGAATGAAAAGCTGAGTTAAACATTACAGCTATATAAGGCTAGATTACGGTCAGGCACTTTGAGAGAATGAAGGCAGAGAGGAGTGAAAATGTGGACCAGGATGCTCTGGCTAAGTTCCAGTTTGCTAATCACATCCTACTTTATCAAAACCGCCTGATAGTTTCAATTAGTCGCTGTGTTCTCCTCATATTTCCTTGGAGGGCTAGGTGTTTTGAAATATAAAATTGAAAAGCTCCTTCCCCCCATGTGTGCTTGCCTTTAACTCCCAAGTGCACAAATTTCAAATAACAGATCTATTTCAGCTTCATTTTTGTGTTCAGGAAAGGCTTTTCAATTTATCTATCTCTCTGTATATCTGTATGAACACATATATGTATGTTTTTCTTTAAAAGCTACCTATAAACCTACTCTTTCTGTGAGCAAAAGAGTGCTTTTTCTTTTCTCGTGGAACATTCCTGGATGAAAAACTTGCCACATTGTTTTGCTGAAAAATCTGGTTCTATATTTTCCAGCTTTCTAGCTGTACAACTCATATCCTCACAGGCTAATTCAGCTCGTCACCCAGACTGATTTTGAATGTTTTGCCAATGATGGTCTAGTATTGAGCTTCCACAGAAAGAAGACTTCAGAATCAGTCCCTTTTGATGGGCTCTTGATGACAGTGGATAAAACAGAGATATCTGCATCTGAAGGCATAGGATAGAGGTCAAATCTGTGTTTGTCCAGACAAACTCAGGCGCTTTTTTTGGTTTGTTTTGGTATTTGTAAGGTAGACTATTGAACATCTATTGTTACCCCCATGTAGAGGTCATCAGTTTGTCTGAATCATGGGATTTATGTCCCACAATGCTGAAGGGATGGATCTGCTCTTCAGGTAAGACTGAAGTGACCCTTCAGAGGTAACTCTGTTTACGTTCTTGCAAAATGAATATTCAAGTGAAAAAAATATATTTCGTTCAAAATCCAAAGCCTGGCAAAATCAATGAAAGACTTTCCACAATCTTCAGAGAGCTTTAGTTATAAGAGAAAATAATTAATTTTTCACGAATAAAAACATCTGAGCAGCCTTTGCAAGTGAATAGGAAATCATAGAAACCGTTTGTATTTATACAGACTTCTTCCCAAAGGATTTTGTTCTCTGAAAATGGACTCCCTGAAGAAGTTTTAACTCCATTTCAATATGCATACCTATAGAAAGATATTATTTTATTCAAGATGGTTTTCCTTTCATCTCATCAAGAATAACTTCTTAATCATGCATTTTTTTCCCTCCTTCTGGTTTCTCTGTATTTTTCACCACCTCTAGCCAGATATTAGATTTCCTAAGACAGCCAGATCTGTGTCTTGACAGGTTATTAATTATCACAGCTGGAGGTGGGGTGTTGTGGCTGTTCCTTGCTGTTTGTCATTTGACAGTAAAACTGGATGAAAACTAAGGCTTTGGAAGAAAATAGAAATAAACCCCAAAATTTGTACACAGTGCACATTGACTCAACAGATGTTGAGTTGTTTTTCAAACCATATCCAGTGTCTCTTATCCTTCTTTCTTGAACTTCTTTCTTGAACTTCCTTCTGAATTCGCAGATCTTAAAACAGAGAATAATGTGATAGAAGATCAGTATAAAAGGTAGCAAAATTTTTCTGAAAATATTTTTCCTTACTTAAAGATACATCCTAGAAATCGGGAGAGCAAGGCTGAAGTGGGATAATAATGAGAGGTTACATTCAAAACAAACAGAACACCCCTTCCAACAGGAAGGCCATTTACCAGGAATCACTTGGGGATCATAAATTCCCTACATTTGTCTGGAATCACTCATTTGAGAGGGTGGTTCATTTGATTTGTGGTGATGATGTGGTGTCTTATTTCACAAATGGCTGGCTGGGTAAGCTGGGTGTTTGCAGAGTGATGCTGTTTGGGTTGCCAAGAAGCTTTCTGTGAGCATCTCTGCCACTGACTCATTAAGGTGAAGCAAGGCTTTCCCAGGAGCACGCACAGCCCACGAGGAAATTCAGTCCAGGCAAGGAAGTTCCAGCACCGGTGACATCCTCCAGTGGCCGGAGGTGTAAAAGCAGCCAAGGGGTGCTAGAAGCGCACAGACCATCGAAATTGTCCTTTCCTGACCTCCTGAAACACCTATTGCATTGCTGTTGGGCAAGGGCATAAAGAGTGAGTTGGAAGAGTTTGTGCAGCTCGAGCCAGGCCATCTTCTGAGAAAACTGAATTCATATTTCTGTGAAGTTTCCCTTTTCCTCTGACAATCCTCAGGTTTAGCTGCTGCAGGAAGGCTCTGAAGAGCAGATAGCAACCAGGAGAGGGCAGTGCTGTACTCAGACATTAGCCGACCTGAAAGCCAGGACTTGTAAAACTACTGAGGGATAAGAAATTATTCTTCTTGTGTAGTCAGTTCACTTAATTAGGGACAGAGACTTCTGCCATATTTACATTAATTTTATTTTTGTGTCCGGACAGTCTCTATTGTGGAAGTCACAAGATGTTGTCAAGGTAAATTGTGAGAGTCACACTGTCTTATGTTCTGGTTTTTTTTTTTGGTTTTTTTTTTTTTGTTTGTTTGGGTTTTTTTTGTTTTTTTTTTTGTTTTCCTAATTAGAATGAGATCTGAGAGGAAGAAAAGGGAGGGATGGTCATCTTAAGCTTTATCACCTGAGGAACACTTTTCGATGTTTCCTGAAAGTGAACAAACTCTGTCTCCTTTCTTCAGAAGTTTTACTGTGCCCAGCCAGATCCCTCAGCCTGGGTGTCCATCACCTATAAGTCACTCACTCACTGTGCAATGTTTCCTTGTTCATTGCATCCCAATCCCAGCAGCCTTGACTACACTCAAATGTGGCTAACTCAGTTGAGATCAGATCCTTTCTTTGCTTTACAGCATGGTAAAAAAGCCTCAAACTGTGAAAGGAGGTAGGGAGAGAGCTGATAATAAAGCCTCTAAAATATGAAAGAGACAAATCATGTGTTTGAACTAACTGGAGCCAGACAGTGAACTGCAGTGATCCACACTGGACATGAAAAATGAACAGTTCATCCTGGCCTCTACCTGTAAGAAAGTGGGAATGACAGACACACTTTGGCTCCCAGGAAAAGACACATGAGGATCTGTGAACTGAAGTGTTCTGGGAGTCACAAGAAGTGTCTGCCACTTGGTACTGGAAAAGGGGATGTTTTATGCCTAGCAAGCTGAAAGACTGGGACATCAGCCTGTGTCTGTATATGCTCTTCTGAAAGTACCTGCCATTTATCTCTTCTGTACTTATTTTCCAAAATGGCTACTTCTGTCCTGTCTTTCTCTCGCCAAGTGTGCAGTCCTACAGCTGCTCCTCCACTGAAATGGAGAACTGCATGTTTGGGTCCTACCTCCCACTTCACTGCAGGTCAGTCCACATCCCAGAGTTGACCACCCCACAACAGTCTTTCTCCTGCTCCCAAACCAGTCACAGTTGTGAGCATCACCACTGTTGCTCTGTGAATGCACATTTGCTGCCTGACTATGGCTCATCCTGCTCCACAAAGCTTGAATTTCAGGATTCATGTAACCTGAAAGGGGTGGAGGTGATAAGCAGACTCCTACTGCTAATTAGTCATGTTGCACATTAGCATCAACATTCAAAGAAAACTTGTTTGCAAATTTCTCTTGAGGACAACCTAGCAAAGATGTTCAGTGAATGACCTTCTTTTTCAGTTCACTTTCTTCCTGAAGACATTTTGGAGTCACAACAAGCCTGAAGCCACGCTAGAAGACATGGTACTTGAATGATGATCTCAGACTTTGCAAACTAAGCAGGGTCAGGACAGGGACATATTTAGCTGGAGAAGCTTCCAAGACAAATCCAGCAACCCCCAGGACTTGACATGGGAATTTCAGGGCTGAACTGATGTCACTGGATGATGACTTACTGAACTCTTGCTTTTTTACAGAACCTCACCCTTAGGTAATGCACTTACCTACATATGAGAATATTCAATGATGTATTTGCAATTGGAACTCCTTACAAATAATGGGAAAGCTTTCAAGCAGTTAGTTATTAGTCAGAAAGATCCCATCAAATCCAGTGAGGGGACCAGATTATTTAAATGTTAATGTGGAGAGAGGTGAACATAAAGGAACTATTCACAGCCAATACATTCTATTTGCTTGACATCCGCTGCAGGGTTTGAAGTGAAATTATACTCAAATATATCTAGAGTGCAAATAGCTGTGATAGAAAATGGCAAATTATTTCTTATGTCAGTGACAAACCCTTTCAAAGGAAAAGACTTACTGGGGGCCTTATCATGATTCTGATTCATGCTTTCTGAAAGAAACAGTCGTTTGGGGATTGCTGAACTGTTGCTAGTTTGAAAACTTCAGGAGAGGAAAAACTGAAACCTGAGCAGTCATCATCTGATTACACCAGTTCCTCCTGAAATGTTAAGTGTATATAATGTTTTTTCCTTATGGATCTTAAACTGATAATAGTCTTGCTGTTAAAATGCCGTATTGTGCAATGGAAGAAGCAGATGCTTTCTGCTGGTAGTGCACTTTTTGTCAGTGAAATTTCTGTAAAGGTGATGGGTTCTTTAATATCTTATATCCAAGAAGCTCAATTCCTAGTTTGAATATTTGCCCTTGGGATCCATTTACAAGCAGATGCTTCTGCAGTGGGGAATAAAAGTCCCTCCCCCTACCTTACTGCTTTATTGAACTGAATCTTGGAGGCAAACATCGTTCCCAGCCTCCTATTTACCACAAACAAAGGTCAGTCAGTACCCTACCAGTTTTCATTCTCCCTCCATAATTGCTTCTCACATTGAAAGAAACATTTTTTATTACTCTCTGCCAGTGTGTGGTCATGCATAGCTCATGTCATGGATTTATTTTCTCTTCTAGCTTGCTGGAATGTCCACTTCTTAGTTTATCATCTGATTCTTTTTCAAGGAAGGTTTCCTAAAAGCACATGTGTGTGTACAGAAGGGATGCAGACTTCAGCTCAACTGTCATTCCTTCCTACTGGTCCCAGAAGTTCAGCTGCTTACATCTCAAAAATATGTTGCAGTTGGGTTAAAATGAAAGAAATAAAACTAATTAACTAGGTTTGTATTGCAAGTTTTAGAGACAGTTTATTGAGTGGTGACATAGTCACTTGTACTTCCTCCATCATATTGTCTTGTATGAATAAAATAGGTTTGGGAAAATTCCCTCAGAAAGGAATAATTTGGAAAAAGTGTTTTTAATTTTGTTTCTCTGTTCATGTTACAAAGCTGAGTGAGAGGCTGCCTTCAGCCAGAAATCAAAGCTTTGCCATAAAAACTAGATTTTCTATAAGAAAATATCAAGATCTTCTGGGAGAATAAGAAAGAAAATATTGCTTATGTGCAAATGGAAAACCCAGTAGGGTATTATGTGAGATATACCATGTGTTCATATGATTAAAACCTGGGGACAGTATTGTCAGTGAACATTGCACAATGTGTAATCTAATAGACACCAAATTTTCATGTAGTACCAATGTGCTTGCAACCCAAGTCAAGGGAGCTGCATATGCTGTCATGATAGTTGCAGAATCAAATTAGACTTGAAAATGTAAGCACACTTTTGGATAAAGCTGAGCCATCATGGTCATCAAAAAAGGTGGCCCTTGCAGCCCTGGTTTCTGTGTGCTGAAGCAAATTGGTGCAGTGCTGACCCTTCTGTGCTCAGTGCCCACCCTATCCTGCCTCTCCATCCTTGTGGGCATAGGCAGCAAGGACAAACATGTGCCCAACGTATTTTGAAAGCTTCTTTTTGGTATCCTGCTGTAAACCCAGCTTCAAGGGTTTTAAGCTAATATGTTGACTCCTGAATTTGGTGTCCAGCCTGTAAGCACACAGTCCTTCACAGCGTTTGTGGGTGACAACCAGGGACAAAAAGAAGAGGGGAATAACACCTTACATTCGCAAGCTGGATTTCAAAAGCCTTTAGTCTCTCTGGGTGTGTCTTCTGCCTGTAAAATGAGTTAGGAAGATATATGTCTAAAGGCTTCCACAGTGTTCTATAATGAGGATCACAAGTGTAACCAAGCCAGACTGAAGAGATGGAATGGAAATCCGAGCCAATGTCGTTCTCAGCGTTGAAAACCAGTGGGATAATTTGGGCCTGTCATATTTTTCCTGGTTGTCCTTCTACAGCTAGTGTACCAGATATACAAGTTAGTTAAAGCATCAGTAATTTATTCTGCCATTCCCGGTGTTGAAATCCCTTGCTGACATGTTGATGAAACTGTACTTGGAGAGTCTAATTAAGAGCACAGCAGTCTATAAAGCTGGCTAAATTCAGACACCATCCACTGCAAAGCAGAGATGCCTGACCAATATAAAGAGCTAGGCTTCCTGTGAGACATTCAAAAAATTAAAAAACACTCAAACCAACAAAGATTAGAAAGTGAAAAAAAAAAAAAAAGTAAAAAGGACTACTTATATATTCTATGCAGGTACCTACTCATACACACATATATGTATGTGTGTGTATATATATATATATGTACCAGAAACAAAAGTGGGGGGTATGTGATTGTTTAATTGAATGATAACAAATCCCTTGGCTTTTGCTGAAGTAATAAAGACTAAACAGTACAATAGCTTTCCAGAAAGTCCTCTCTTGTTTGGCAGACTTTTAAAACACAAAATAATAATTTGAGCCTTAGCCAAATCCCTTCTCCACTGAGTTCACTGAGATCCCTTTCGCTGAATCAGAGCAAAACATTACCACATGTGTTTATGGTAACAGCTCCACAACCCCTTTTGGCTGGAAAATTAGTGAAACTGCCCATGCTTTTCATTAATTTATGAGTAATCAAATATCATCTAATATCCAGTTGCTTCAGACAGTCATTAGGACTGAATTACAGAGCTGAGAGATATAATTTTCTTTTCTTAGCTATCACTGAGCTGGTATTTTACTGTTGGCCAGTTTTATTTTCCTGCTGCCTTTCTCTGTTTTGTTTGTTTTATTTATTTGGTGGACAGATAACAATAGCTGCAGTTTTGCATTGGATTTAACACTGTTAAAATCTAAACTACTCTTGAAAAGGACACTGCTGCTTCTCCTTTCATCCCAGGTTATTCATTCCCTTTGTCTGCTTTTTGCCACACCAAAGCCAGTGTAAGTCTCTGATGAGTCAGGCCAAGGAGTTGCTCTGTTTGAAAACTAATTTAAAATAAAAATCTGCAGAGGTTTTTGCCAGTCTTGGGTACATTGTCATAACATAAATGGGAAAGATGAACTATTCCCTGCTGCACAGAGCATAGATTTGAAGTGCCCTTAGATATCCAAAACTCATATTAATACTGAAATGACCCACTTTGGTAGTGTCTGTCTGAAGATGCTCAGTGTTAGATGTAGCTTTAATGGGAACCAGAGCTCAGAAACACTTTATGAACAGATTAAGTTGCCCAACATGGAGATGGCAATGGTTCTTCCCTGGAAGTCTTGGTTCAGTATAATTAAATCTTACCTATTAGCTTTGCAAGTCCTCCAGAGATGAGCAAATTTTTTTTGCTATTAAATCTTACTAAATTAATTAGGTTATTTTGACGGGCTACATTTGGTTCGTTTCAGAGGTGGCACTCCAGTTTCTGTAAAGTCACATTACCATTCTTTGCATAATCTTTGACAACATATGTTCTTTTAAGGCAGACTTTTCTAGCCTAAATCCAGAGCTAGGAGAAAACTAGTTTTTTGTTCAGAAGTGAAGTTTTTTAGGTTTTGTTTTTTAGCATAAACCATTTCTAATTCTTGTATTTTGCTTTGTGTAAGCAAGCTTGAATGAATGATTCACAACATAACCATTTGGTCATAGTTATTGTAGAACAATAAAGATTTTGTTTTCTTCTTAGTGTTCTATCTTCAAAGTGGGGATAGAGTTTCTGTCTTAGAGAAATGTTACAAAGATTTGTTAGTTAATGCTTGGACTGCATTTTGTCTGTACTAAATACCATATAATTATTTAATGTTCCAGTTACAGATGGTTGACACTGTGTTGCTTCCTTGGAGTATTGCTCACTTATTTTATTTTTTAAGACTGAAAATCTGAATGATAAATTTGTTCTGAGTAATGCACCAAACATCAAATCACAATGTGGAGGTTTTAAAATAATGTTAAGAATAATACTTCAATGCATGAATTTTTTTGTTTGTTTGCTCCTAATACACAATATGTTTCCATAATTTTATACAAAACTGACAAAAAAATCTCGCTATACTTATTTGTAATCTCAAGAAGACTCTTGGAGATTTTTTACTTCCTATGGCCTAGATTGTGGCATGGTTTTATTACAGCACTCACCTTTAGAGAATAGAGCTATTTATATGATTAAATTTCAGGTGTGCTCAAAAACATGACTGCAGTGTTGAGGAGTCTAATAAAAGCTCATCACTTATTAATTGGAAACTAGTTTTACTATGTGCACCTGAGCACAAAAAATAGCAAAAACGAGTCACTAAAAATGCTGGTTGAAAAAAGTCTGTCTGCTTTTTCGAACAGATTGAGGACTTCAGGCCTCAACACCACACACTCTCTGGGTGTGGCAACCACTCATCATTTTGGGGTGGGTTACACTTCTTTGATTTCACACTCTGGGGTCTCTAAGCATAGTAGGCACCAGACTACACAAAACAGCCGAGCTGCCAGTGGACAGAGAGCAAAGCAAGCAAGAGTGTGACTCTATGTCTAGAACTTGTGTATGCACTTCATGTTTATTTTTGCTGGATTTATAAAAGAGATATAAATAAATAGAAACAACTGGAAAAAAAAAAAAAGCTTGTATGACTCAGTTGCCTTTGATATTCCCTCTTACATGTTGTGCTCTGACTATGGCACTAGAGAGTCATATTCTTCCTTCAGTACACTGAAGGATCTCATATTTGTCCCTGGGTATTAGATGTGTTAGATGACTTTGTCTCCCTCCTTCAGAGCGCAGCGGTGGGACATCCTCCAGGGGAAGGGACCTGACTTCTTGCTGTGGCCAATGGGTTTGTGGTAAAGTTGAGGCTTAACCTTATACTTTAGGGGTACCCCAGTCTTTCCTTGCACACAGAGCAGAAAGCATACATTCCCCAAAACCAGCACCCCAAACTTTTAACTCCACAAATATATACCCACATCTTTCCAAGTCAGGGCTATCACAGCATTTTTCTTAGTTTCTGTGATATGCTTTCACCTCTCTAAAACATATACCCACCTACTCTTGCCTCTATCTTTTTTTTAACATCCTAGAAGACATATTTGATTCTGGATGTATTCAGTCTGATGTGTGTGTGATCTCATTCAGCTTCCCAATTCTCTGCTGTCCACCTTAGAAGGCTGTCCAGCTTTCTTGTCAGTCAACACCAGTTTGACAAAGTTCCTTTGTAAAATGCTACACATTACATGGTAGAAAAGCTGCAAGAGACAGAAGCTTTTATTTCTCGAAGATCAGTTGCCACACAGTGTCCTGTTCCTGCTTGAGGCAACAGCTACCACCTTTTGAACTTATCACTTCATTTCCATACATATTGCTGTCCAAAATTAATGCCTTTCACATTTCAGCATGCTAAAATATGCAGTCAGAAAATCAGCACATTTGATAAGCAAGCAGATCATGAACTGCTTGCGAACCACATTTTGGGCATCACTATTATAGTCAATAGAGAAAAGCTACAGTGAAATTGCCTATAGTATCTAAATACGAAAGTTCTGAGAAAGAGATTAATGTTTTCTTTATCTCTTGAAGACACAAAAGGATGTCTTTGTCTCTCCTGAAATTCCACCAGAGGTACAGCAGGGATGAATTTGCTTCATAAAAACAAAATTACACAAAAGAAAATTAAACTAATAAAAAGAGAGAGACTACAATAACAATAAAAAACAATTGGCAAAAGAGAAAACAGCTCCCCCTCCTTATTGTTACGCATTCAGGATCAGTGTCTTACTCATTTGTTAAACTTTTATGGAACAGGGAGTCTCAAATACTAATTTTCTGCAGCATGCAAATGCCCTTTTTAATGTGATGAATACGATGCTTCCAGTGCAGGCAAGAGCAGGGAGAGGCTAATGGTATATTCTACTCTGCTGGACGTTTGTGGACAAGACATCTTCATCTTATTATTTTTCCCACTGTTTTTCTACCCTAACCTGCTGATGCTGCAAAAACCTATGGTCAAAACCCATCTGTTAAAACAAGCTCTAAAAGGATTTTGATATCACCATGTTACAATTTTCAATGGCAGTGATGATAAAAAATCACTTTCCCAGAAAGTAAACTCTTTTGCCTCAAAAATGAAATGGTGTCCATGTGGAAATGAGGCATGCATTTCTCATGGGAAGTGCAGCCAGACGATGTGCTGTCATGGCTGTCCATGAACCACCAGAGTTCCAAGGGACATTGTTGGAGGGATGTCCCTTGCATTCTGTTAAGTGAGGATCTTATGAATCATAGGAAGGGTTATCCTAGGGACATGGAGAGAAAGAAGCACTGCAAGTGTTATTTATTTGCAGGAAAAATAATGTCTTTCATCCTTCTGTGAAAAATGAAGAATTAAAGTTTTACAAGTCACAAATTGAAAAACCTGTGTACAGTGATGAAAACCTTTGCTTCAAGGTCTTCATATGGGTAAGTATATTGCTGAGCCCAACATGACTTGAATTTCAGCACCCATAATAGAAATAATTAGCTATACCTGTTCATTTGCTGAGGTTTTCATTACTTGCTGAGCTTTATTTAGTGCCACTGTGTGTATACTAACAACACATACAGCTCTCCAGTACTTTTGAAAAAGCAGGCCATTTAAACAGGCAAATATCACCGGGTAACCTTAACTATTGGTAAGAAGATGGACCAGAAATTATGTTCATGGCCATACTTGCAAGACTCTGATGATGATAATAATAATAATAATAATAATAAAAGAAGATATCATGCCATTGACAAATAGAAACAATTTTATATCTAATAGGATTTAAGTAATAAAGGCTGAAGGGCTGCAACAGCTGCAAAGAGATTAGATCCGTTATGTTTTCTCAGTGTAATAAAACTTGTCAAATAAAGCTGAATAAAATCTTCTTATCTGTGTCTCAGGCTTATTTTTCCTGCAGCCTCTTTCTTTTCAGCTGATTGCAGGAATCACCATTTCTCTAGAATGGTTACACACACGACAGTTCAATTAGAGTCAAGTTAGTGAAAGTTATTGCTGGATTTGCTTTTGGTTGCGCCTTTTTTTAAAGCAAAGGACATCTGCAGCATTTGGGAAGAAGGAAGCAGATAAAAAAACCCACTCTACCGATCTCTGCTCATGGACTGGACTGGACTGGACTATGCATATCACTGTAGTACCATTAAATTTAGTACTGCTTTACACAAGATCTAGTTCTGATTTAAAAATAAACCACACCAAAATAGCAAGACAACCTTTCCCAGTCACTTGCAGCACTTGCCACTGCTTTGGCTGCACAATTGGTTCCTTTTTAAGGTCTCCCTTTTTTCACCTGTTTGCTCCCTGCTCTGGGCACTGTCTGAGTTGTTTCTGCATGGAAATGCTCCTCCTGCCTCAGTTTCTCCCCATCTTTAAAGGAAAGTGTTGTGGATTGTCGTGCTTTGGCTGTTGTGCTAATTTTTGCTGAAACCTTTCAGATACACAGATGGTATTTGCATTCAGAAGTCTGAGTTGTTATTATTACTGTTAATAAGATGTGACACACTGACATTCTGCTAACCTTTCCATGAAATCCAAGGCCAAACTTTTGCCTGGGTTACAAACAGGCTTGGATTTGCCATGTGGTCTGTCCTTCCATCCAGGTCAGTATTTCTGAACTTATCTGTGTGTCTGATTTAAATTGCACAGGCATCTAGAACAGAGGTACTGCTTTAAATTGTGGATGGGAAGAGTGAATTACATGCATGTTTGAGCAGTGTTGCTGTTGCCTTCGGCAAGTATTTGAACAAAGTATATTACCTTCCAAGGCAAAGCAGTGAACCTAGTAAGAAAAGCCAAGGGATCTGTCCAAGCTGATGTGATACGTAAAGACACAAACATCATCCATAAATCAATAGGCATTGATTTAGGTAAATGAGAGCTTTGCCCCTAGGTAAGAAAAAATTTACTTATTTATATGTATGTATTTAAAAGGTTTCATGCAAGATTTCAGGAGGCATATACCCAATATTAATTAAAATCTAAGTGTGGTGTGTCAGTGCCCACAAACTCATTATTTAAGTTGGGGTTTTTTGGTTTTTTTTTCAAATTAAAGCTTTTCTCCTACATTTTCCCCCTCCAGAAAGTTCAGGAAACCAATGCATGATGACAATATGATAACCAATTAAGGGAAAAAAAGCTGAAAACCAGTTGCTAGTGTTGAAACTACTTTCAAAAATCTATGGAGTTTACGTGCCTGAAACAATTTCTGGCCACCTTTTAAAACACGTCTGTTTCTTGGAGTAGAAGGGGAAAAGAAATTTCCGTATAAATTTAATCTAATAATTTAATTCAGTGCCAGTCCTAATTGCATGAAACTGGGTAGACATTGGAAAAAAAGGGTGAGTGCAAAGCCTATGTCACCCTGCAGAGAAGTGCTGCCGTCACTTCTGAGTGAGCCAGCATGAGTCCCCAGGGAGGGAACTGCATTAACCAGAGTGTTCCCAAGCTCCAAGTTGGTATCACAGAGCCTGTATGTGCAGGTTTATTGGAAGGATGAGGGTGATTAAGATGTTTCTCTTCTCCTAATAGCACAGGAAATCTGATGACTAGAAGGAGGCATTATTCTGGATTTGAAGACACTAAAACAACAAGGTCAACTGAGTTGTCAGTAGAATGTATATGCACATCACTCTCTCATCTTGCTTGTCTGATCACAACTGCAGCCCTGGCCTCCAGCATAGACAGGCTTTCTACGGAACAGGCTGAAATGTGAGTGTGCACCATTTCAATCCAGTGGTCAGAACAGCCCAGGCCTTGAGCTCTCTTTCCCAGTTCCCCACTTCTCCGCACATATGCTTCTACTAATATTGCTACTGCAAGAATATTCTTCCTTCTTTACGAGGTAAGGGAAGAAGTACACTGGGAAATTCTCTTCACAGGCTTAAGTCAAGAATGACTCCACTGACTTCAGTGATGTTCATAGAATCACACGATATCCTGAGTTAGAAGGGACGCATGGTGTTCACCAAGTCCAACTCTTGGCCCTGCACAGGACAAGTTTGTTTGGTTTGTTTCTAGCTGAAGCTGTCATCCATTTGTTGAGATGACCTTAGGTACAGGTGCTGCTAAAAGGTATTCTGTTAGTATTTGGATGGGTAAAATCGCATTTTAGAACATGCAAGCCTTTTCCGCTTGTCTCCCTGTCCTGTGACATCAAGTTGTTTGCAATGGCTCAGGTATAAATAAATGTAGGTAAAAGCCTACATAAATTGGCCAAAAAGGCCAATGTTATCCTGGCCTGTGTCAGAAATAGTATGGACAGCATGACTAGGGAAGTTATTCCTCTCCTGCACTCAGTACTGGTAAGGCTGCACCTCGAGTGCTGTGTCCAGTTCTGGGCCCCTCAACTCAGGAACGATATTGAGGTGCTGGAGCGTGTCCAGAGAAGGGCAGTGGAGATGGTGAAGGATCTGGAGGACAAGTCCCATGAGGAGTGACTGATGGATCTGGGGTCATTTAGCCTGGAGAGGAACAGGCTCAGGGGAGACCTCATCACTCTCTACAACCACCTGAAAGGAGATTGTAGGTGGGGGTCAGTCTCTTCTCCCAGCCAGTGACAGGACAAGAAGACATAGTCTTAAGATGTGCAGTGGAGGTTAGGCTGGACATTAGGAAGACTTTCTCCACAGAAAGGGTGATTAGACATTGGAATGGGCTGCCCAGGGAGGTGGTGGAGTCACTGTTCCTGGAAGTGTTTAAGGAAAGACTGGACGTGGCAGTTGGTGCCATGGGCTGGTTGACAGACATGGTGTTATGTCATAGGCTGGACTCAGTCTCAGAGGTCTTTTCCAACCTAATTAATTCTGTGATTCTGTAAAGGTATTCCTTTCCCTCACCTGAGCAAAGGTTTCCTAAAAATCCTTTCCCCCCAAGGTTCAGTTTTCCCTGTTTGACAGAGATTTTAAGGCACCTGCATGTTTCAGCCCTTTGGACACAAAACTCTTCGTGTAGGTACAAAGCCAGCTTGTTTTTCTAGGAATATGAACAGGAGTCAAGAGAGCATAGAAAATGGAGAATTACATCCTCTGCTTACATTTCTCCGCCTTCCTCTCTTCCTGCAAGGTTATGAAAAAAACGTGTGTTCAAGTAGGGACTTGCTTTAGTTCTTGTCAGAAGTTCACAATTTAATATTAGTTTCTTTCTGTTCTGTTTGGGTTCTCTCGCTTTTTTTTGCTACTAAAGACTTAATGAAAGGCAGCCTGACAGAAAATGCTGGTATCCAAGCCGTGGAGGGTTTGCTGCCACAAAAGTCCTTTAAGCCTTAAAGTTCATCCTTGTCACTGCTATTGGATATAACAGCATTGTCAGATTACTTTCTAGCATCAGTTTTCACACATGATTGACAGGTGTAATAAGCAGGTAGTCAAGAAACTCAACTTGTTGCAGTACAATGGATGTGCACACCAGAAGCTTTCTGAATGCAGAATGTTACTAAAAGCCATAACCTGATGTCAGCAGTGGAGATGGGATGCAGACTACTCACTGCACTTCAATCCTTGATATTTTGTTTTGTTTTGGTTTATTGCTTACCTCTTGTAATAGATCAGTACTTGTGTCCTCAAGGTATTTCTTGCTTACCCGGAGCCCCCAAGACATGGAAAACAATTAAAGACATTGATATTCTTGCTTCAACATTAAGTCAGAGAAAGAAATGACAGGAATTTCAAGTTCACTTTGCATGCAGGAGCTGGTTACCATTTCCATATGGCTTTCAGACTATCTCTACACTCATTGAAAACCCGCGCCTGAGAAAGACCCAGCAGAGCCTGAGGCATGATTTGCTCCAAACAGCTTTTGATTCCCACTAGCATAATTTACAGGAAACATTCTGCTTTTTTTGGAAACATTCGCAGTCAGTCTGGGAGCTACTGAAATACGTTCCTACAAGGTAGAAGAGGTTTTGGATGACAAAGCTCAAAGTAACCATGGCCAGTGGTTAGACTGTCCTTGCATCATTTATGGACTTATGGTTTCAGTCACTTGTTTTTATTTTGGTGAGGGTTTTGTGGGGGAGGTGGGGTGGTTTTAGTTTGTTTTGGTTTGGTTTTTGTTGGGCTTTTTTTTTTTTCTGTGTTTTTTTTTTGGTTCGTTGGTTGGTTTGGTTTGTTTTTTATATGTATCTTGGACATTCAGAAGTCCTACTCCCAGACCAAGCTGGAGTCCCAGTATCCCAGCCTTGCACAGGCAGCCTTGTTCTTCTGGATTTCACCCATCTGAACAGCTGCTGCTCATGTTCCCCAGCAGGTACTGTATGAAACGCTGAGTGATGGTGGCTGGGGAGGAGAAGGGGGAGGAAGAAGATCCTTAAGGTCTAGGGAGGTGATGATCCATATGATCTCTTAACTCATGCTCAATACATTTTGCAGCCTGGCCACGGTCTTGGGCTCTGCTCAGGAACACAGTGACAGCCACAGTGTGGTTTTATAAACATCTTTTTCCTGCCTGAAAGAGGAAAGAGACATAGTGCTATAGACCTGAAGGATTTCTGGGGCGTAGCTTGACATTTCTAATTTTGGCTTACCTCCTTTGCCCTCACCGGCACCTCCTTAGTTTTTAAACACACAAACCATGCATAAATATAAGCAATGTACTTCTCAGGAGTAACCCCATAAATTAATGGAACAAATATATTTTATAAAAATGTCAACTTTCATTTGATATGTGTGTAAGGTCCAATAACTGTATTGTAGATGACAGCCTTGCAGAATTACACTGCTGTTTTACCTGATCTCATCCCAGTGGCAAATTGTCGCAGTCTCGTTCTCGGGAAGGGAGACAGACCAGTGACAGGGAGTTCTTGCCAGCCTTGTAGGATGCTAAAAATGGCAAAGGCAAGGGCTGGAAGGTTAGGTTCGTTCCCACCCGAGGCCCCAGAAAGAGACACACAAGACAGTACTTGAACACCTTCACAGCCAAAAGCTGATCCAACTTTATTAACAAAATGGAGGGGTTTTATACCCTCTGGAGTAGAAGGGACTAGAAAAGGGGTGGAGCTTGGGCGGAGCATGCAAATCTGCTACAACTGATTGGACAAAGGTATTACATAAACATTAGAGGGTGTTAACTAGGGAGGAGAAAAATGGGGATAACAAGATTGGATGATACCTTGGGGTACATTGACCAATGGGGTAAGTGTTGCCTAGCCTGACAGGGCTTATCGGCTAGGGGGAGAAGAAGGGAAAATGGAGGGCAGTCAACCTAGCCTTAGGTTTTACACAAAACACGAGCCACTATACAACAGTCTCTCAGGCCTT